>OX579655.1:5902064-6592064 GCA_951230895.1 Carpatolechia fugitivella | reverse complement strand
CATTTTTCGCATGGCTAGTACCCAAAATAAGAAAAGGTATGCGAATTATTAAAAATGGAGATGTAAATAGATACGGTCGGGGTCAGAAAATGTTTACCAGTTTTCAAATTAAATTCCATATCACACTGTTTTCACTAGTCTAAAATGCCATATCAAGTTACTTATTACCTTTTAAAAGTTATTATTCAATATGACGCACTGATTAACAACATAGAGATTTATTGATCACTTTTTGATGACGAAACTCATTTCTTAATAAAACTGCAAATGGCTGTGCTTTAATTTCAAAAGATACAGAAGCCTCCGATTTTAATGATTCTATTGTAAATACCATTCTTTCACTTATTTGCTCTGTGTTACAGTCAAACCCCTTAAAACCGTCCCACGTTGCCTCTATTACGGAACTCCTGAATACTGTTAAATTCCATGACAAATCCGAAAATAATCTTACAAAAAAAGAATAATGGAGTAATTTTTATTAAGTTCCTACTTTCCCTCCAGTCTCTCCATTTTCTTCCAAAGTCCTTATTATTATTGTATTACTTAGTTCATTATTAAAATGTGTATATTTTTATACGCCTATTATACGTATATTATCTATACGCCTACCTATCTTTCTATTTATTTATTTCATAATAATTTACCTAACTTTCCTTGTAGTTTTTCGCACTTTAATCGTATGCGATTAATAAAGTTTCCCTACCTTTAAAAACTCGACACTGGCACAAAGTAAAACTAGCGCCATAAAAAAAAAAAACGTTGACTGACTGTGGCGATGTGCAAACCGCACCATGCCAATAAAAAAAATATATATCGCTGCGTTCCGAGACGCGCTGAAATCGATTAAAGTACCCGTAATCGCGTTCTGAATCACTGTCAGCCAGCTATACATTTTTTGCTTTTCTGATCGCTGACAGCGCTGAAAGTCTGATTCGGAATGCGCCCTATAATTTTGGCATTGGTGCTTTTTTTTATTACAAATATACCTATCTATTGAATTGAATTGGATTGAAGCTTGTTTTCTTTCACCATAATAAATACTGCAAACTATAGGGCAGAGGGTCGTCTTCAATATAATTGAAGGTATATCAATTACGTGTGCAAAACGTAACAGACCGCTGCTATTTTAGCGAGGTGAAAACCACTACACCGAAATGGATCAAATGTTGCCGAGTCCATACAATATCCCTGGTATAGGGACACCTCTGCATCAGCCTGAAGAAGATCAACAAATCCTTCCGAATGCTATGCAGCAACAACAACAAGTGAATCAGCAGCAACAACAACAACATGCGCTACTAGGGTCTTCGCCGCTTGTTGGCTTTGGACTGGGCACTCCACAGAGATCTATGCATACATATGCCCCAACTGCTAGCTACTCCACGCCACAACAAATGATGCAACCGCAAACCCCAGTAAGTACCTACATTTATTTTTTTAACTTGCCTATCAGTAGTTATTATGTGCCAGTTGCCAACTGCTTGGTCTACCAACAACCCGTGATAGTTGATTCTGTTTGTTGAAAGTTGAATAGCTACATTGGCTTTTCCAGTATAAGCTGACACAAATGGTATTTGTACCGTGAGGCTTATTTTTATTTATACTGATAGGGTAGGGTGTCTTGCCTTTATGTCCACCTGTAGGCTTAGTGCAGCAACCGTAGTTAAATTGCACAATATAAATCATAACCACATATGCAAGCAATGCAGCTCTTTGTGCAATAAAAACTTGGACTTGTCTAGTGGGGGACGCCTGCGACGGAGCGCAGACGGGTGACCTGCTCTTTTTAAAAGAACTATTTCACCCCAAAAAACTTGGACTTAGACTTACTATTAACTGTCATTTCCTATGTCGCGTGGGTTTATTTATCTACGGTAGTTATGATGAGCCTGCTGCTTATATAAGTAGAGAGTACTCAGTAGGTGATTATTTTTATGTTATTTTGTTTTTTCCCAAGTGTGATTTCTGTTTATGATTTCTACATATTGCTGCCAGTTAGAATGAAAGATAAATATTAAAAAAATAGAACCCACATGATGAATAAAACGAATAGAATAAAGTTCTAATTCCCAAACATTATTATTATTATTATTTTTATTTTTTATTAAGCCTTATAAAATAGAATGTTTACAAACTAGCAAAATATAAACATTTAAACAGAATTCAAATTTTTAATATTTTCATCTGTGTGCCTGTTGGCAAAGGCCTCCCCCAGTTGCCTCCATTCAATTTCGTTCGCAGCTGCTCTTGTCCACATTCGACCAGCCACTGCAACTATCTCATTGTCCCATCGTCGAAACTGTCTTCCCTTTTTTCTTTTCCCCTCTCTTGGGTACCATGTCGTAATTACTTTACTCCATTTGTCCGGACCTCTCATCATTTGGCCAGCCCACTTCCATTTCAGTTGTTTTATTTTGGTTGTTACGTCAGTAACGCCTATTCGCTTTTTCAAGTCTTTACTTATTTTGTCTATTCTTCTCTTACCAGTCCTACTTCTTTCCATTGCTCTTTGGCTGATTCCCAAACATATCGTTGGTCAAATCACAAATAGGTGTATCCAACAATTGCAGTTTTGACTTCAGTATGCCATCAAAGGTACAGATATACTGTTTATTATAATATATGTACTTAATGATTAAATTTTCTTTTAAAGTATTTTTTAACATCTTAACTACATTATGAATAATGATTTAGTTTCTATCAAACACACTCATGAAATGTTTCATTCACACCTGTAAAATTGTGAAATATCAGTTTGTGATTGAACTGACGATATAAGAGTATTGAATAGGTAATTTTAGAAAGAACATAGGTACTTTTATTTAGACAAAAATGTCTCATAAATAGAAGTTACCTGGTATAATATTTTGTAATCACTTATTTCAGCAAAATATGATGTCGCCTATGATAACAAGTAACAGCCTGGCTGGCCCACCGATGCTCAGCCAAGCTAGTCCAGGTCAACCTATGACACCTATGACTCCACACTCGGCAGACCCTGGTATTCTCCCACAACTACAGTAAGTATTTTATCAGCATTGATGTTTATTGAAATACATTAAATACAGCCATTATTTCACAAAAAATACTGTATGTAGAATTTCCATTAATCTATTATAATAACTCATACAATAATTATTGAATATTAAATTAATCCTTACTTCCTTACTTATATTATAAACATGAAAGTTTGGGTGTATTCCGAATCAGATTTCACGGCTCAAAGTACTGACAGCGATTACTCGCGTACCGATTCAGAAATCGCGATAATACGGCTCATGAGCGAAATCAAAACGGAAAGGCGTTTGAGCGCGCTGAAACTGCTTATAACTCAGTCTTGCCAGATGTTGATTACCGTACCAAAACTGGCAAAATTCTAAATTATTATATGTATTAAAAAAGTATCGTACAGCTATGAAAACAGCACTTTTCGCATGGCTAGTACCCAAAATAAGAAAAGGTATGCGAATTTTTAAAAATGGAGATGTAAATAGGCACATGAAATTAAAAAAATACAAAAAAGAATGTTTGATATTTATATTTATATTTTATCAGATTGCCTATGATATTATCTTATGTATGTATGTGCCTGAGTCAAAACTATCGTAATATATACATAACCTACCTACCTAACATCTGGCAACCCTAACCTACAAAACTGATTGATTTAAAATATTTCAGTAATTTATCGCCATTTCATAATTGAATAACGTGTTTTTAATTGTGTTCAACCAAATAAATATAAGACACGTTAATTTTACATTTAAACATTTAACTTTAAAAAATAAATAAACAATATGTCAAAGTCGAATTTGACATTACGATTACGTGAATTTCGCTCTGGAGCATGGGCGCCGTTAGCGGAAGATGGCGGCGGTCATGACGCAATTCGTGACGTCACAATGGCTGCCGTAATCCCAATGACAGTGATTCGGTACGCGGTTTTGGGTACTTAAAGTGATGTCAGCGCAAATCGGAACGCGGCCTTTGTATGTATGGATGTTTGTTACTCTTTCACGCAATAACTACTGAACGGATTGGGATGTTTGGAATAAAGATAGTTTGTACCCTGGATTAACAAACACATAGGATACTCTTTATGGGAAAGTCTTATTCCCACGGGAAAATCTTACACAACGCGAGCGTAGTCGCGGGCGGACTGCTAGTGTATTATATAGCAAAACACCCAGTAGGTTTCCCTGTTGATCACGACAAGGGACAGTGAATTAAATAATTGTATAGTAACAGTAACCATCTAAATAGCTTAACAACATGTGAACCTACCTATTGGCCTACTACTGACCCAAGAAAAATTCTTGACCTGCTGGACTTCTTTGTAACCAAAGGTATGCTTCTTCTAAAAGCGCAGAAGACAGCAGTAGCAGTGCTGAATCTCACTAACAACATACAAAAAGCTGCTTGGGAACCAGATATACCTATAGACAAGACAAATGATACTAGAATAACCGGCCAAGCAAGTGTCGGGCCACGCAAAGTGTAGGGTTCCGTAGTAAAGTTGTCCAATATTATTTAAGGAGATTGTGAAGTGCCGATACGCGGCGCGAGTAGGTATTTTTCAAAAATGCTATCTATTTCACACCGCTCTGCTCCCTTTTGGTGCCAACAACACGCATACAACAATACTCACGCACACTAACATAGGAGCAGGGTTGGAATCAGGCTCCCATAAAATTATTGTCTATGGATATTAAAAAGATACTTTTTACCAATGCTTTTTACCAAAAAATTATACTACGTTTTGTTTCTGTGTTGAAAACGTTTTAGTTTAAATAAAAATAATTTATTATTGAAACGTTATTTTAATTTTATTACATAAATCTAGGTAAATTAGTTTATAAAATCACTTAAAATGAAAATGTCTAATTCACCTAATTTTTCAATGGAAAATTCATCGATCGCGCGCAATTTGTTGCTATACATTCATCTCAGTCATACTCAAGCAGAAAATATATCCATCTCTTTCCATCAAAATGACATAAGCAGCAAAACATTGCACAGGGAATACCTACAAATGCTTCTCGTTTTCATTCGATGTTGCCATACGGCAAAGAACTCCGTGCATTAGGGTTAATGTCAATTAAAAACATTTAGATGATTGGGTATTAAAATTATGGTATTTTCGCGTACAATCCAAGCATTACGATACTATATACTACGCAACATGAAACTATGGTACAAATAGTATAATTATACTACGAAATCCAACCCTGCATAGGAGAAGCGGGGGACGCGCTGTCGCGGCGGCACACGGCGGCTGTGGCGCGGCGCGAGAGCATTTCACGAGTTTTCTTTCGTAGCCAGCCTATTTATCTGCGGTTTGCAAACATTTTTGACAAGTTGAACCTCAAATTTGTTTGTGTTCTTTGTAATTGCAAAGTGCAGTGTAACGACTCTCCTACAGAGAGCCGCCACTTAAAATATAAAAGACACTTTCTTTAAAATAATAACTGTTTTTAATAAATCAAATATCACAGAACTTGTACTGAAAGACATACAATCGTCCGTCGAATATCACAGAACTTGTACTGAAAGACATACAATCGTCTACTGGTAACTAACTACCTACCTAAGAGAGGGAAAAATTAACTTAATAAAAATCTAATAAAAAAAAACAAAGGAAGACTTAGATCCTGGACTTAGCTAAAGTCTAATTACCAGAAAAATATTTTCTAATAATTTTTTTAAATAAAAAACCTCTCCAAAAATACTTAACCCTAACCCGAGGCCCGATGCTACAGTAGACATAAAAAGTACTTACTACCATAATGGTTTGGTGTATGAAAAAAAAAATTGTTTAAAAAAACAAAAAAATACGCTTTTAAAACTCATCAAACTAAAAAGTGTAAAATAATTCTTGATATAAGCTGAAAACAATAGGTAATGAACGAAAAATACTAGTAAAATAATAGTTTTATTTTATTTTAATTTTAGTTGTGAGAAATGTGACCTGTAGAGGAAAACAGCTTCAGCGGTAGACCTTGTAAGCTGGCAACCTCCATAACTCCGTCATTTTTTTAAATTTCCAATAACTGACTCGACAAAAAAAAAAATTAATTTATCGAACCTGTTCACAAAATTTCACGAGAATCGGTTGAGTAACGCGACCTGTAGAGTGGAACAAACAGACAGATGGACAGATAGACATGCAACATCTAAAGGAAGGAATCGCCAAATTATAACTGTTTATTTACATATTGCTTTTATAAGACCATTATAAGACCTGTCGTCATGTATGGATCTGAGTGTTGGGCCGTTAAGGACATGGATGAAAGACGAATGCATGTAGCTGAGATACGAATGTTAAGATGGATGTGTGGTGTGACGAGGAAAGACAGATTGAGAAATGAGTATGTAAGAGGAAGCTTGAAAGTGGCACCCATAGTGGACAAGTTGAGGAGTAACAGGCTGTCGTGGTAAGGGCATGTGATGCGAAGAGAGGAATCCCATACCACCAGACGTATGCTAGATATGAGAGTGAATGGAAAAGCAGGTAGGGGTAAACCCAGAAAAGTATGGATGGATTGCGTGAAAGATGATATAATATCATTACTCATATTATGTGTAAGAAGGGAGTGAGTAGTGATGTGACGTCTGACAGGGATGAACGGAAGAAGAAAACATATTGCGCCGACCCCAAATAAAGGGAACAGGGCAGGAGAATGATGATACATTTTACTTTATATTATACATTTTTTACTACGTTTGTGTGATCTTTCTCTTCAAGGCGCTCCAGAACAAGCAGCAGCCTTACAACCTGCTGGATCTACAAACAACTCAAATGTTCGGGTCTCACTTAACTCGTACACTAATGCTTGTGTCGCAAAATCGACGTATCAAGCGTAACCGGACTTTAGGCCCGGTTTCCACCAATGCGGAGAGGAGAGGAGAGGAGATGTATTAAAATAACCAATCAGATTTCGTTATTTCCACATCTCCTCTCCGCTTAGCTTCAATAACGAAATCTGATTGGTTATTCAAACACATCTCCTCTCCGCTTTGGTGGAAACTGGGAGGAGGAGCGATAGGCTTTTACCCCTACAATTTATAGCAACAGCCTAAGGGCGCCCACTTGGGGGTATGGACCTCGGCATAGGACGTTGCCATGGTGAGAAGCGCGAGGAAGAGGAATGGCCTTGACACGGGGCCTTCCCGGATTACGCAGGACATGATTGGGTCTACCGCGTTCCCGTCGGCGTGTGCGGTTGCTACCAGATGGGCATTCTGTGGAGTGTACTCTATTGGAAATGGCTACCTTAACAGCAGACTAAATAGGATCAACAGGGTCGGAGAGAACATACTTAGGGCTAAGTTTATCACGCGTAACTTTTCTAATTCACGATTACCTTATAGTGTGAGGCATCGTTGGATAGCTTTTTTAAAAATAATAAGGGTTTCCTGTAACCATTTTTCGATGCTAGTGTACGTTTCAGAAATATTTCGAGTGCTTATTTTTGTTAGAGTCAAGTTTCCTCCCCCCTAGCAGCGAAACAGTTGTATTTGGAAATGTGAAAAAAATCACGGTAGTATTGTATGATGAATTTAAAAGGAAAAGTATCAACATCAAGTGGGCTTTACAGGTTATCGAATAATTGACCAACTTATAAAATGTACTTGTACAAGTAAGAAATTCGGTACAAATATCATAGAAAAAATATTTTGATGAACTATCTTAAACAGGTACCTAAGTACAATAATTATAGTATTGGACAACTACAGAACCCTAAACTTTGCGTGGCCCGACACGTGCTTGGCCAGTTATTTATATTTGAGATTTAATAAATATTTTTTATTCTTTTTCAGAAATATTGTCTCGACTGTTAATCTGAACTGCAAATTGGATTTGAAAAAAATTGCACTCCACGCTCGAAATGCAGAGTATAATCCAAAGCGTTTTGCTGCAGTAATTATGAGAATTAGAGAACCTAGGACCACAGCACTGATCTTTTCTTCAGGGAAAATGGTCTGCACTGGAGCCAAGAGTGAAGAAGACTCTCGTTTAGCTGCTAGAAAATATGCTAGGATAATTCAAAAGCTTGGTTTTACTGTATGTATTGAAATAGAAACAAAATGAATCGACGTTTCATTGTAATATGCCCGCTTTCTAATACTTTGTTTTCTTTTACAGGCAAAATTTTTAGACTTCAAAATACAAAATATGGTGGGCAGTTGTGATGTTAAATTCCCAATCCGTCTTGAAGGACTCGTGCTGACACATGGGCAGTTTAGTTCTTATGAACCTGAATTATTCCCTGGTCTAATTTACCGTATGGTTAAACCAAGAATAGTGCTTTTAATTTTTGTATCTGGTAAAGTTGTACTGACTGGGGCAAAAGTGCGACAAGAAATTTACGAAGCGTTCGATAATATTTATCCCATATTGAAAAGTTTCAAAAAACAGTAGTGGCAAAAGTTTTCAATCTTTATACTTATTTTTTTAATTTTAAGTTAATTTAAGGTATGATGTCTGAACTGAGTTATTTGTTTTATTTTTATACAAAAAATCTTTTGTTCCTAAAAGCCTTCAAAGTATAGCCGCTGAAATGATTGTGGTTATTATTTGTATTAATGGGATGGAGTTGAGAAATTAAATGAACGGTAATCAGGCGTATCGTTGAAATTGCGTTTAAAATATGCTGCCCTATTATTTCTGTCTGTTTGCTTCCATCATATTATTTTCAAGCTGCGTGGAATCATATACATTTCCATAGGCCGACTATTGCTATCCGAAGCGCCAAGGGCGGAGCGGACTAGTGTTCGACTCGCATTACGGAGGGTTCGGTTTCTATTCCCGGTGGGGACGCTTTTAAACAAAAATCTCTTTGTGAGACTTTCTCCACTTTGGTTTGGACACTTCAGGCAAACTGAACGACTAAAACTTTGTGAGCGTCAGGACCGCTTGATAGGTGTCTGAAAATTTACGAAATGTATACTATAAATCTGTACCTAAATAGTACTGAATAGTACCTATGAAAAGATAAATAGTACTTCAGGCATTTACATAATAAATAGGTAGCGCAATGCTCAATCCATTCTGATGTATAGATATTGTTATAATAAACTATGTACTGTGCCTGACGGAATTAGAAGAGCAAAAACTTTAAATTTTATTGCAGTTGTTATGAAAGACGTTTAGATGCTTCTTGTATAGGAACTTATACAATATATTAATTCTGTGCTTATTTATACGTTAGTACTGTCACAGGTTGGTACTATATTCATTCTGTGGCTATCTTCTATAATATGATGAAGGGAGCAATAGGGCCGGATTTTATTTACGCAATTTTCTACATAATCGCGCCATACAAAGTGTAAGCTAAATAACGCAAAACCTCTCAGGCGGTGGCTCAGCCCATGAAACTGAACAACTTTAGTTCTAAAAGTTCCATAAAATCTCAAAAATAAAATTGACTTCCAGCTAATCTAGTCAATTTGTATGAAAGTTGAAAAAAAATTGCTAACTTCAAAATGTTGTGGAACAAAAGTTGTTCAGTTTCATATGAAATAAGAAAGGGCAGGTGCTACACTGTTTAAACGTCCTTGTTGCTACTGTGATTTAGATTGATATTCTTCAGTGGCGGAGCAAGATCTAGATGTGGGGTACCTACCTCTGGTGGTGCAAGACGGATTTCTTTGAAAATCTGAAAGCATCGTGCCACCAACGTGCCATCTTTCGTTGTGTGTAAAAAAAAGAAGCAAATATTTATCTATGGTAGAATCTATCCTTATGCGAATAACAAATGTCTCTGGTAGTATATAAATATACCTATACTTATATAGTTCATTCGGCCTATTACCAACTTTTTTTCAACAACCATTCAAAATGTACTACTTACCTGTTTATAATTCGTTTAGCTGATTTGTAAGAATAGTAAAAAGAAATAGTGACTGGAAAAATTCTATTCTAGAACTAAGGTTATACAATTTCTCAGACTGAACAACAATCACCTGAGTATTTAGTTAACACGCTGCGCTGCTGGTTGGTTAGAAAACTATATATAATGTTAATATAATCCTTGATAAAATCACACTTAATTTACCTGATCGCAATATGGGGCAATTCAAATAAAACAAAACTTTACGAATTACAAGTAGCTCAAAATAGAATAATAAAATGCTATTTCATTATCCCTACCTACCTACCCAACTTCTAAAATATTTTATCTACACTCATGTCGTAAATCCTTCATTTACTTATCAGAAACGCTAAGCAAATGATATACCTTTCGATGGAGCCGTGACTAAGGATCCATACAAATTTCATTTCGTTATCGCAAAGTTGTAACAAAATGAAGTTTTTTTTTTTTAATTTTTACGCAGATGCTTGCTATTTGAGCACACTAGCGTGTTTCGGAACGCAACCTTGGCGGCGCGCATGCGCGGTGCGATATTACTGCAAATTTATTTTCGCGCCATTAACGTTTGTAATGTCAATAATTATTACAATAAACAATGAGTACTTTATTTTGTCTTTAATTTAAATTTGTTGTATGAGTGTAGATAAACTATTGTATGCAACTGTACATAATTAGTATTTAACACTCGTGTATACTTTTATGAAACTCGCTGCGCTCGTTTCATAAACCACACTCATGTTAAATACCCCTCATTATGCAACAGTTGCATAAATAGCTATAAAGAAACCAAACTCATCGATAACAACTATACGCAACATACATAATATGCATTCTCGACATTCTCGTAAGAAAAGTGCTAGCTAATCCATCCAATCATCAATCACACTTACCCAAATCCCCAAAATGAAAACGCAGCACAAGACCCCTGTATTCCGAATCAGATTTCAAAGTACTGACAGCGATTACACGCGTACCGATTAAGGGTGTATTCCGAATCAGATATCACGGCTCAAAGTACTGACAGCGATTACTCGCGTACCGATTCAGAAATCGCGATAATACGGCTCATGAGCGAAATCAAAACGGAAAGGCGTTTGAGCGCGCTGAAACTGCTTATAACTCAGTCTTGCCAGATGTTGATTACCGTACCAAAACTGGCAAAATTCTAAATTATCATACGTATTAAAAAAGTATCGTACAGCTGTGAAAACAGCACTTTTCGCATGGCTAGTACCCAAAATAAGAAAAGGTATGCGAATTTTTAAAAATGGAGATGTAAATAGGCACACGTAATAAAAAAAATACAAAAAAGAATGTTTGATATTTATATTTTATCAGATTGCCTATGATATTATCTTATGTATGTAGGTATGTGCCTGAGTCAAAACTATCGTAATATATACATAACCTACTCGATACTTTTACTATCGAACATCTGGCAACCCTAACCTACAAAACTGATTGCTTTAAAATATTTCAGTAATTTATCGCCATTTCATAATTGAAACACGTGTTTTACTTTTGTTCAACCAAATAAATATAAGACACGTTAATTTTACATTTAAACAGTACACATTTAACTTTTAAAAATAAATAAACAATATGTCAAAGTCGAATTTGACATAATGCTTACGTGAATTTCGCTCTGGAGCATGGGCGCCGTTAGCGGAAGATGGCGGTGGTCATGACGCAATCCGTGACGTCACAATGGCTGCCGTAATTCCAATGACAGTGATTCGGTAGGCGGTTTTGGGTACTCAAATGATGTCAGCGCAAATCGAAACACAGCATAAGAAATCGCGATAGCTCATGAGCGAAATCAAAACGGAACAGCGTTTGAGCGCGCTGAAACTGCTTATAACTCAGTCTTGCCAGATGTCGATTACCGTACCAAAACTGGCAAAATTCTAAATTATCATACGTATTAAAAAAGTATCGTACAGCTGTGAAAACAGCACTTTTCGCATGGCTAGTACCCAAAATAAGAAAAGGTATGCGAATTTTTAAAAATGGAGATGTAAATAGGCACATGAAATTAAAAAAAATACAAAAAAGAATGTTTGATATTTATATTTATATTTATCAGATTGCCTATGATATTATCTTATGTATGTATGTACCTGAGTCAAAACTATCGTAATACATACATAACCTACTCGATACTTTTAGTATCGAACATCTGGCAACCCTAACCTATGTACAAAACTGATTGATTTAAGATATTTCAGTAATTTATCGCCATTTCAAAATTGAATAACGTGTTTTTAATTTTGATCAACCAAATAAATATAAGACACGTTAATTTTACATTTCAACATTTAACTTTTAAAAATAAATAAACAATATGTCAAAGTCGAATTTGATATTACGCTTACGAGAACTTCCTCGGACCAATAATCATTATAATTGGTCCGAGAGAATTTCACTCTGGAGCCTGGGCGCTGTTAGCGAAAGATGGCGGCGGTCATGACGCAATCCGTGACGTCACAATGGCTGCCGTAATCCTACTGACAGTCGGTCGGTACGCGGTTTTCCCTGCGTTCCGAGACGCGCTGAAATTGATTAAAGTACCCATAATCGCGTTCCGAATCACTGTCAGCCATACATTTTTTGCTTTTGTGATCGCTGACAGCGCTGAAAGTCTGACTCAGAATGCGCCCTTTGTTTTGGCACTCAAAGTGATTTCAGCGCAAATCGGAACGCAGCATGTCTGTCTGCCCTGCGTTCCGAGACACGCTGAAATCGATTAAAGCACCCATAATCGCGTTCCGAATTACTGTCAGCTGTCAAAACTCATACGTTTTTTGTCTCCGTCTAGCTAGCAGCCTCACCATCGATTTTGATGGTTTTATCCATGTCAAAAAATTGATTGGAATTTGATTTAATTTGTTTATAAATCTCAGAAAAAGTTTAATTGTATTTTGGAAGATATTTGAGTATCTTACTGAGGCTTCTAGATCGACGTCTAGCTAGCAGCCTCACCAAGATAGAATGGCTCTATCATTATGATTTATATGTTAAAAATTTGATTGGAAATTGATTATCTCGTATACAAAGTTTCAACGAAATTGGTCCAGTAGGAGCCAAGATATTACACCCCCTTGGTGAGGCTTCCAGCTTGACGCTTGACGTGAAGACGATTTTCGTCAAACGGAGGTATTATTTATTTATTTATTTATTAATAATAGGAAGACCGACACCTAAAGTTAACTTGATAGTAAAATACAGTAATACCAAAAAGCCATTTACAGGATAGGAGTTTAGGATAATTTTCTGACTAAACGTCTCAACGAATTGAATGTTTTTTTGCTGGAATAAGATAATCAAATTCTAATCAATTTTTTTGTATATTAACTTTGCTTAGACATACCTCCGTTTGACGGGAATCGTCTTCATGTCAAGCGTCAAGCTGGAAGCCTCACCAAGGGGGTATAATATCTCGGCTCCTACTGGACCAATTTCGTTGAAACTTTGTCCACGAGATAATCAATTTCCAATCAAATTTTTGACATATAAATCATAATGATAGAGCCAGTCTATCTTGGTGAGGCTGCTAGCTAGACGTCGATCTAGAAGCCTCAGTAAGATACTCAAATATCTTCCAAAATACAATTAAACTTTTTCTGTGATTTATAAACAAATTTAATCAATTTCCAATAATTTTTTGGACATGGTTAAAACCATTAAAATCGATGGTGAGGCTGCTAGCTAGACGGAGACACGTTTTTTTGCTTTTCTGATCGCTGACAGCGCTGAAAGTCTGATTTGGAATGCGCCCCTGGTCTGTCAGCTGTCAGTCATGTGTCATGCTATATGCTAGCTATGCTCCAACCAATGCTCTTTGGCTATGCTATGCCAGTCAGATGCCACGCTAAAATTCCATTAATTTCTGTAATAAAACAAGATTTTGCGTATTTTGAAGTGAAGATTGTGTGTCTAAGATATTAAAATGGCTGAAACAATGAAACAAACCGTTGCTACCATATTAAAAAGCATAGAAAGGTAAGTTACGTTTAGGTTATCTCAAGTTATAAATTTATCCTCGCCTACCTTAAAAAGGACATTTACTAGTTTTCTTAAAAGATATTAAATATTTATAATATGTGAGATGTCTCCAATTATTTATTTATTTATTTCCTTGTAGATACAACCCGGCAAACTTACAAACGCTTGAGCGATATGTGGATATGCAATCCCGGGAGAATACTTATGATCTGGAAGCTAATTTGGCTGTGCTGAAGCTGTACCAATTTAACCCTGAGAAGTTCAATGCGGACATCACTTGCCAGATCCTGCTCAAGGCTCTGACAAACTTTCCTCACACAGATTTCACTCTTTGCAAGTGTTTACTGCTAGAGTCAGTGGTAAGTAACAATTTATTTTTATTTTGCAGATATTATTGGTGTGTATTCAAAGCTAAGGCTCTAAAAATTATTTAATTTGTTTACTACATTAATATTTCTATAATAGATAAGTCTTTATTAAAAACTTTGATGGGTTTGTCTGGTCGGTCATTTTGTTACTCTTACAGCCCACACAATTTCAAGATGTATGATGATGAGTAGAAAGGTTTATAAGTTATATTTAATAAAGCTACTTACAATAACACTTTATGAGATAAGAAAATAATTAGCTCTTAATAAATTATAAAATTTTGACAAAAATTATATGTTTTAGGTGGAAAATGAGACAATATCTCAAATTAAATACCTGGCTGATATACTGGAGCAGTGTGACTTTGCTCAGTTCTGGAATAGAGTGCACCAAATGCCAGAATTGTGCAACCGTATTAGTGGGTTCCATGACTCCATTCGCAAGTTTGTTTGTCATGTTGTTGGCATCACCTTCCAGACCATTGATAAAAACAATCTGGCCAACCTACTTGGGGGCATTGATGGTAAGTCTTCTTTATTTTGTAACATATCTGAGTTGGAATATGATGGAAAGTAAAGGTTTTCCTAAGATTTTATAAAAATAAACACATTAACTGAGAATAAATAAGAATTGACAAAGTTAAACATTGCAGTGCAATTTTATCCCAGAAACCTTAATTAAAGCATACAAATATTGTAAAGTCCAAATGTGTCACTTTATCTATTCTTCATTGTAAAACTTTGTTATTTATTTATGCATGTTTGTTTTGTAGAAAAATATTTTTATATACCTACGTAATCATTTAAAAACATGTTTTTTTTTAGATGTAACTCTAAAACACTGGGTGAAGAAATATGGCTGGAGGGATGATGGTAACCTTATTTTCATTGCAAATCAAGACGAAAATATCAAGACCAAGAACATCACTGAAAAGATTGAGTTTGAACATCTTGCTCCCCTTATGGCTCTGCTGTAGTACCTTCTTATTTATATTATTTTCAACTTACTAATAAAAAGAAGCTGAAAATTTACTTACATATTTTATTTACAAGTTTTACTTCTGGTTTCAAAATTACCTTTGAGCACTTTCTTACATTGAAACAGAAACAAAGTAAGTACATTATTAAGTATATCGTAAATTCTAAATTAAATTATATCACACAAAAAACTTAGAATTATAAATTACCAATGACTTTTCAAAGTAAATAACATGCAACAAATAACATTTTAAGAGACTTGTAGTATTTTTGTTTAGGCTTTTTTCCCGTGACTATAACCAAACTCCTTGCCGCCGGCATGGCCGCCCTTCTTGCCATGATCGTGGTGGTGGGCGTGGTGCTCCTCGTGGCCATGGTGCCCTTTGTGCCCTTTGTGGTCCTCGTCGTAGTGGCCTTTATCGTGGTGACCCTTCTTACCATGATGTTTCTCATGGTGGCCTTTCTCATTGCGCCCTCCCTTCTTGTGATGGCCACCTTTCTTATCGTGGCGCCCATGGAAGTCTCCGTGCTTGTGGTGGTGGCCTCCCTTGTGGAAATCGTCGTAGAATTTGTGTTCTTTGTGGTACTCGTCCTTGTGCGATTTATGGTGGAAGCCGGTCGTTTTGGAACCTTTTTTGTGTCCTTTTTTGTGTCCGAATTTGCCACCCTTGTGACCATGCGCGGCTTCGTGGTGTTCGCCGTGGTGGTCGTGCTCGTCATGGTGTTTCTTTTTATGTCCACCGTGCTCGTCGTGATGTCCTTCGTGGTGATGTTTCTCGTGCTTTCCGTGGTCACCCTTATCGTGGTGGTGGTGGGATTTGTAGCCCTTGTCTCCCTTGTCTTCGTGCTCCTTGTGGTGATGAGCGTGATGTTCTGCGCCACCACCTTCTTCGTGATGACTATCCTTGGCCTTTTTGTGCTCTGTGCCTGCAGGGACAAGATCGTGGACGGTTCCTGCTGCAGCTAGGTCGCTTCCGCTTGGCCCACTAGGTGCTGTAAGTTCGGCTACTGCTTTTTCTTGAACTCCATTTTCACCTTTTAAGTCGCTTAAATTCCTTGCCTGGCATGTGAGGAACACGCAGGCTAGCAACCCCGTGGTTTTTAATAACCTCATTGTACTGAAAAACGTAAAAAAAACCTTAGCTATTTCGAATACCGTATACGAATGTGTTCTTCGTTTATATACTTAACAACGTAAACGAAGTGAATTTTATTGTTAGTCCCATAGAATATGGCGGACGGGCTGTAACATTACGTTCCCTCGGTATAATTTTAAAGGAATTCATAGTTACTTACTGAAGTTGACTCCCTGCAAGATGCTGCTACTTGTAGCTTCGAGACTGCAGTGTCACAAGAGTTTCCGCACTTTCAATTTATAGACTACAACGCTTTCATCTGTCGCCATTACTGATA
Source organism: Carpatolechia fugitivella (assembly GCA_951230895.1). NCBI lineage: Eukaryota > Metazoa > Arthropoda > Insecta > Lepidoptera > Gelechiidae > Carpatolechia > Carpatolechia fugitivella. Next base: position 6,575,425 of record OX579655.1, on the reverse strand, counting down.
AATGTTTGGCAATCAAGTTACTGTTCATTTCTGGGCGACTGCTTCGCGGTGACCGCGGTGACAACATCGAGCTACGGTTTTGCTACATTAGTTCCGTTACATTGACCAGTAATTTTATTGTAATATCATAATAAATTTTATCAACTTGACCTAATTAAATCGTGGTTATCTACTTCTTTAGTAAATCAGTGAGACAAATGATAAGATAGATATAAAAATTCAATACCGTTTATTTACAGGATCTAATATTATACAAAATAATAACAAAGATGTAACAATTATCTTAATAATAAGACTATCAGTGCTTGCCGTGGTGGAATCCCCAATGCTTGTGATCTTCATGGCCGCCCTTTTTCCCATGATCATGGTGATGATGGTGGTGTTCCTCGTGTCCATGGTGGCCCTTGTGTCCCTTATGGTCCTCATCATAATGATGCTTGTCGTGATGTCCTTTTTTGCCGTGGTGGTGCTCATGATGACCGGAGTGGTGGTGGCCGCCTTTCTTGTGACCGCCTCCTTTCTTCTCATGATGTCCGTGGTGATGGCCGTGTTTATGGTGCTTGCCCTCCTTGTGGTGGTCATCGTAGAAGTGGTGGTCCTTGTGGTACTCGTCCTTGTGGTATTTCTTGTGGTAGCCTTCGGTTTCTTCGCCCTTGTCGTGGTGTTTCTTGTGTCCGTGCTTGCCGCCCTTGTGGTGGTGTCCGTGCTCGTGGTGCTTGCCGTGGTGGTCGTGCTCGTCCCAGTGCTTCTTGTGTCCGCCGCCGTGCTCGGCGTGGTGGCCCTCGTGGTGATGTTTCCCGTGGTGCCCGTGCTCGCCCTTGTGGTGGTGGTGGTGACCCTTGTGCCCCTTGTGACCTTTCTCACCGTGCTCGTGGTGGTGGTGCGCATGGTGCTCCTTGCCTCCGCCTGATTCGTGATGATGTCCGTGATGGCTAGCTGCTGCCACCAAGTCTGATTCCTTCTCACCGAGCTCGCGGCTCGAACAAGCGACCACCACACATCCTAATATTGCCAGGGCGGCTAGCGTCCTCATTGTGGTATTTTATTGTCTTCGATATTGTTAATAGTTTAGATACTGGGACTGAACTGACTCTGCAGTGGTCGGAGTCGGCATTTATATTTTTAAAGTTGCGGGTTGCGGCAGGTGAAACCATTGGACAAGGACAGGCCACAGCGCGCGGCACGCGCTGCGGCTAATTACAGTAGCAGATCAGTCCGATTGCGACACGTAATCAGACCTTCGGTGAAGAAAAAACTTGTCTTATGGCTTCGCATGTTGTAGGTAGAAGGTACTCAATTCAGGGATCACAGGAGCAAGTAAATGCGTTATGTAAAGTTTCCCTTTATCTACAGCACGGTCAGCACGTAATACTTAGGTGTCTAACAAAAGCTCTTTTTTTATACAAAATTTTGTTGTAAAGTATACAGTGAAAAGAACCCTTTGTTCGCAAGATTCCAACTTTCTTAGGAGTCCGTAAGTTACCACGAGGTGACTAGAGCTTCGATAAATTTTAAGTAGCTACGTAATTAGTTTTTTTATGTAGTGTGTCAGGCCAGCGCCGCCCCGCCTTCTGCTCGGGAAACAGCAGCGCTTCGAACGTAACGTAATGTATCTTTCTAAATCCAAGTACCTACGCTTTTTGATGGTCTTGAATGAAAAATCGGGAGGAAATCGTGCGTCATCAATACGCGCCTGCGAAAAAATCAAACGCTGCGTGTGTGTGTGAAGGAAGTGTGACTAATTCAGGGTAGGCTTGAGCAACACGGTGGGGGATATAGAGCCGATAACAAGTAGACTTAAAACGTTTAGTTTAATATAAAACTCAAGGATGAGTGGAATGCAATGCAGGTATATAAGTAGATTAGATTCGGAGGTAGGTACCATATACACCTACATCCCACGACGACGTAATCACGTGACTACATAAAATTAAAGATTATCTTTATTTCGATCAGTTCAGCTTCAGTTAGCCTCCGTGGTCGACATTTCGCCGCTCCGTAATGATTGAGATTGAGAATCCGGGTTCGATTCCCGGTGGGGACACTGCTTGGACTAACTCCAAGGGACACTATCAAGCAAAAATCTCTTTGTGAGACTTTCCCCAGTTTGGTTAGGACATTGCAGGCTGAATCACCTGATTGTCCGAAAAGAAAGATGATTCCGTGCTTCGGAAGGCACGTTAAGCCGTTGGTCCCGGCACGTCCCGGCTACTATCCAGTCGTTCGTTACACGAGCCATGTCAGTGGCTTTTGGCGGCTCTATAACACTGTCTAGTCGAAGAAGTCTGTCGATTACAAAAGAGAGGGAATTAGGGAATATACCTATACCTATATAGGTAATACTATGGTAGTAGAGCACGTAAAAAAACAGTAAGCATAAGGATCGATCATTTTCGACCATCATAATAGTTGTTAATAAAATTATAAATAGCACACTCGTGTCCTCCGGACCCAATTCAAGTTATATTGCTGTGTTTGGGTTGCATAAGTAGTAAGTGTAAAGAATAAGTGCTATAGAGACTAAAGAAGCTCTACACAGCGTGGCTCAAATAGTCACGTTTAATTGTTTTCAGGGGCCTCATCCGACCTATACGAATCGTATGTTCGGTATGTTCCACGATATTTTGTAGTTTCCCAGTTATGATCATTTTCCCAAGTTTTTGGGAGATTTCATGGTCTTCAGGTTTTAACAGTTGAACTTTTTTATATGCATCGTTATTTTTAGTTATTATGTTTGGTATGAAATATACTTTCTTCAATAAAATAACTGAGATCCTAACTCTATTACAAGTTGGGTAAATTGAGGTCAAAAGTTGAAAATAACAATATCAGTCAAGTAGAGACGTAATTTCAAAATAAGATATAAAATAATTCAAGCTAGCTAGTTCCAGATTAATATTTAAAAACTTATGAAGAGCTTGTGGAATGATAAAAAGGACTGAGCTGATCACGTTTGCCGCATTAAAATAAAGACAATTTGGGAGCCACAATCATAAGTGAAGACGTTGACGGTCTTGCAGGACATAGCGGAACGATATACTAAATGTGATATACTAAACGAGGAGCGGAGTCTCCTAACACAGACATACTAATGTCTAAAAGGAGACTTCAGAAATGTTTAACTATGTAAATAAGCGATGAAAAATAAAGATTTTGTATTTGTATTTGTATAACGAGTTCAATTCCTTTAAAAGTATTAGAACAGAGGGAACAATAAAAGTTGACGATTTCATATTGTAACTAGCGGTCCGCCCGTGGCTACGCTCGCGTCGAGTAAGATTTTCCCGTGGGAATAAGACTTTTTCCCTTAAAATGTATCCTAAACGTTAATCCAAGTTACAAACTATCTGCATTCCAAATTTCATCAAAACCCTTTAAGTAATTTTAGCGTGAAGCCGGAACAAACATCTGAACATCCAAATATACTTTCACATTTATAATATTAGTGTGATAAGTACTTAGGTACAGAACCGTTCATGTTGGAAACTTATGGGGGAGGCCTATGTTTAGCAGTAGATGTCTTCCGGCTGAGGTGATGATGACGATGATGATGATGACTTAGGTACCTAAATGTATATAAATACAAAACACGTTATATTGATATACCATACCTGAGTGCTTAAATTGACAAAAAACTAATAAGGCCACATCTCTTTGTTTGTTGACTGTTTTCGTTGAAACTCGGTCGCCATGTTGAATTTTCTGTGTATCTCTTGTGTGCAATAAAGTATATTCTATTCTATTCAAATTTTTATACGACTGCCTAAAAAAGGAGTGTAATGTGTTCAGGATATATATTCTTTATTGCAACAGTACACAAAACAGAAATTATATTATTAATAGCTAACCAATTCTTCTTTCAGCCAACCAATGTGTTGTGAGAGACACGTCATTAAAGTGGGATGACAAGAACGTGTATTAGAATCTATCATAATTAATATACATGCCAATAGACTACATAAATACATTTATATATGCCTACCCCTAAATATAATAAATAAACATATACATACTCAATATGTATAAATACTACATAATATACTTATATAAACATAAATAACTTATGATAACAGAGAGATGAAGTGCTCTTTTACTCTTTTTTTAAATAAAAAGGTGATAGTTGGGCTGCTTTGCATAACCTTAGGCAGCTTGTTCCACAGCTTTGCTGCTCGCACCGAAAAGGAATTGAGAAAGAATTTGGTGTTCGCTCTAGGAAGCACCAGCTATCAGGGGGCAGTAGATGAAAACGAGAGCGCAAGTAATCAGGAGTTGTAGGATTGTGGAGAATATTATATAGGACAGAAAGAATGTGCACATTATCGCGGCGAAAGCGAATCGGAAATCATTTCAGTTGAGCGCGAAATTCCTCTGAATTTGTCTCAACAATGTCTCTACATTGTCGCATTTGCGAAGTCCGAAGATAAATCTAATTGCCAAGTTTTGTAAACGCTCAAGCTTATTAAGCAATTCCTCAGTTGCATCCAAATAGCATACTTCAGCATAGTCGAGAATGTATTAATATGTATGTATGTGACTTTCTTTATTACACCATGACTTCTAAATGCTGAACCGATTTAAATGGTATCGTTAGACTGGCTATATTTTTTGGCAGGGCAGCCGTGGTTTAAATTTTTATATTACTAGCTGACCCACCCGGCAGACGTTGTCCTGCCATTTTTACTAAAATCTACCCTACACCTACCCTACACCTACCCTACACCTACCCTACACCTACCCAACACCTACCCTACACCTACGGCCTACCCTACACCTACCTACCTAGAAATAATTTAATATGGTGGTTAAATATTCTTAAATTTTCTAATTTTGCGCGCAATTTTCTTATTTTTTTCGTTCATAAGAACCTTCTCCTGACTATAACAAACACAACAAAAAAGAATTAGCGTAATCCGTCCAGCCGTTCACGCGTGATGCCGTGACAAAGGGAAATAGGGATTCATTTTTTATATATATATAATACAGATTATAATCATAATGCATACATACCTACACAATGCATAGTATATTATACTTAATTAAAATTGAAGAGTTTTTATGTATTTACAAAATAGGTTAAGTATAACTTATATGTCACAGATGGTTTGTCAAATCTGTTGTTTTACAAAACCGCTAGCTGATTTATAAAACGCGCTGTTTTGTAGAACCTTGCCTTGGCAATCACTACGTTTAACAATACTGCTAACCAAGTTTGGATGTAATGTAGAATGACTTGTCTGCTATTACAATAAGTTCCAGTTCAAAATTTTCTCGTTTGGACAACATTTTCAAGTTTCAGCAAGAATCACTGTTTTCGGTTTAGTTCGGCACTTCTTTATTTGTGTTACTAAATTGTATTTACAAATTTTGACGAGAGTTCTCAGACGCCATTATTTTGTCATAACAACCACCGAGAGACACCGAATCAACAATCGTACGTTTTATTTCACGCAATTTTACAAAACATCTGACTGTCTACCCGCTGCTGCTTTGATGAATGCTAAACGATTATGCAATTCTACGTGTTCAAGTTCAGCAATTATGAAACCGCTAATTCGATTCAGCTGTTTTACTAAACGGAGCTGTTTTAAATAACTGCTAGCGGTTTTGTAAAACAGTTGATACGGCAATCCATCTGCGACATAAATATACCAGGTGTTACAAAACTACAAATAAAGCCGAAAGGGTGTGAATCTGCTCGTAAAACTGAACAACTTTCCCCAAAGAACATAGGTCGAAAAACGATTTAAAAAAAATCGCATTCCCATACAAAATGTAGATGGTCTCCATACAAAATTTACGGGTTTTTTTGTAACACCGTGTATAAATAAAAATGAATCGCTGAATATAATGTACGTAATTTTTTTAAATTGGATAATTATTTTTTGTTGTATTCCTTATTGTCAGGTCAAGGTTTGTATGAAATATTTTTTTGAAATCTACGGGAAAAGTCGTAAATTTATATTCCCGAGCGAAACCAGAGCAGGCCGCTAGTCAAATATATTCGTAAAATTTTTGGTGATATAACTTTTTCGTTAAGTGGGACATAATAAGAACGAAAATAATATTATATTTTTAAAGATTCTTCCTATGACCCACTTTGGAAATTTGCGAGTGAAACATGTGAAAAATGAGTAAAACAAAATTGTAGAGCAAATATTGAATTTATTGCAGGGGATATTATTTTGAAGTAGTAAATATGATTATTAGAAAAATATTAAATTAAAATGCGTTTGTTATTTTTGTAGTTATAATTTTTTGTTATTTTATAATTGACTTGACTTAGTTTTTTATATAATTAATTTTAAAATGATATTTATTAAGTGAGTTATTATGTAAGAATAGATACAAATTGGTCATGCTACAAGTCTACGAGTAATAAATGACTGAAAATTCGCCGTATTTATTTATTTGTAGAGTTTAATCCCGACGTGATTACACTATTACGAAAGCCAGTAGCTTTTGAATAAAATAATACTACTATACATACAGGGCTGTAGCTCTCCACGAAATAACAGGGTACATTCAGCCAGTGATGCTGAATTCACTAGAATGTCTCCACTTTCTTTAGCTACCTTATAAACGTTCTCACCGAGGGGCTCGAGCTTACTTTAAATCAGAGCGATCAAACCTTAATCAAACACGCTGGCCTGATTGATTTTACACGCAAGTGAAGGTTTCATCACGATGTTTTCCTCCACCACCGTAAGAGCGTCGAAACCCTTTTGCATATGAATTCAAAATTCTAAAACACATTGGTACCGTGTTGGGGATCGATCCCGCGCTCGGAGCGCGCGTCCCCCGGACGTTAGACAACGGCGGCCCTCCACAGACGCTCCTTTTCATACGCTTTGCTTTCTTTATTAGCAACCCGTACCTAGATCTTGGAGCCTAGATTAATTAATATAGCGTTGTTTTTTAGTCGCATATCCCTAGTCCAAGGCATTTAGTCTCGTGTATGACTACATTATTTCATTTTGATTGATTAACTTGAAAAGGCAGGAAAAGTAGGTAAAATCTTTAAGTGTAAGTAAGAACAAGATAAATCTGAAAAAAACATGTTTACTTTGTACAAAACGATAAGAAAAACAATAACAATCTAAATCTTTAGTAACAATAAATTGTTGCAATGATAGTCAACAGCGCCATCAGTGCTTGCCGTGATGGAAGCCCCATTCTTTGTGGTCGTGGTGGTCGCCCTTCTTGCCATGGTCGTGGTGGTGGTGGTGGTGTCCCTCGTGCCCGTGGTGGCCCTTGTGTCCGTGGTGGTCCTCATCGTAATGGTGTTTGTCGTGGTGGCCGTGCTTGCCGTGGTGGCCCTCGTGGTGTCCGGAGTGGTGGTGACCGCCCTTCTTATGCCCGCCGCCGTGCTTGCCGTGGTGTTCGTGGTGGTGGTCGTGCTTGTGGTGTTTGCCCTCGTGATGGTGGCCGTCGTGGAAGTGATGGTCCTTATGGAAGTGGTCCTTGTGGTACTTCTTGTGGTATCCGTCGACGTGTTCGCCCTTGTCGTGATGCTCCTTGTGTCCGTGCTTGCCACCCTTGTGGTGGTGTCCGTGCTCGTGGTGCTCGCCGTGGTGGTCGTGCTCGTCCCAGTGCTTCTTGTGTCCGCCGCCGTGCTCGTGATGGTGGTCTTCGTGGTGGTGTTTGCCATGGTGCCCGTGGTCACCCTTCTCGTGGTGGTGGTGCCCTTTGTGGCCCTTGTGACCGTGGCCTCCGTGCTCGTGGTGGTGATGACCGTGATGTTCGTGCCCGCCTCCGTGGGAGTGATGGTGGCCCTTGCTTGCAGCCACGGCCTGGTCCTCTTCGACTGCGTAGCCTGCGCACAAGGCCGCTAGGCACACCACACCTAGCACTACAAGCACTCTCATGTTGCACGATCCGGTTAATTCTCCGGTAGGTATATTGCCAGAGGAAGTCCGGCTGTAACTGACCTCTGAAACACTGATTGCCTATTTATATTATTAAGTAGCAGCACAGAGAGCAGCCTGCGCGGTGGAGAAATTATTCCGCAAGTCCCGCCACTAGTTCAGGGACAAGTTGTAAAAAGTATTGTTTCTTTAACAACCGTCAGAAGGTGATAAGTAGTTTAGCGGATGACTAGATTATTATCTAGTCGACTTATATTACAGAAGCGCACCTGACGAGAGCCAACCGGCGCCGGCGCCGGCGGCAGGCATCTCTATCACGGTTATTTTTTATATATTTATGATTTTGTTTATTGTATACTTAGTATACGTTTGCATCTAGATTTATTCAACTAGTCAGTTTTGTATGCATCGGATGGCACTCTAGAAACTTATATTTCTACTGTGTCGGCAAGCGGCATTGTTGACTCTTCTCTTAAGAATTTGAATTTTCAATAAACAGAATATCCACTTGATTGACAGCTTACAAGCTCGGATCTATCGAAAATTATCTGCTTAGTGAATCCTTTCGCGTTCCGGACACCGCTATTTGGATAGCGTTAAACAATTCTTCCGAATGACTAGCCATGGTTAATCCAAGCCCTTGTTGGCTTACGTCCGGGCTCTTTTCTGTGCAGCGTAGTCTGTTTGGGTATTCAGTTTGATTATACACGCTTATGAGTACTTCGCTTTGTAAATTCATGCAGGTTTGAAGTGAGTAGGTACTATTATAAGTAGCCAGCAATAGTATTATATAAATCAATCGTGTTACAACAATGTCAGTAGTATGTGTGTCATCTACAAACGAGTAATTTAAATACGTATTGTTTCCATGATGATAGAAGTAAATCTAAATAGATTTACTAAAATATGATATCATCGACCAAGATAAAAATTACATAAGGTGAAGGGATAATGATTGCTATACTTACTAATTAAATTACTTAGAGAGAATTAAATATTTTTTAAATATTATCCATCTGTGTATTAGTAAGTACTAGTTTTTGTTGATCTCGAAAATATAAGTAAGTACTTAGTTTAAGAATGTTAAAAAAGGTATGAGGGGAGATTTGTGTCTAGTTACCTAATTATGTACTACGTGTGTTGGTTGAGTAGATAGGTGTGTAAACACTTTATTGCAGCATAATACTTAATAAAAAATATTAAATATGAAAATAAAAATATAATATGACCGTTTGTAAACCTTTGGTTTATAAAACCAGATAATTCAGCACCGCTTCGTTTTGTGTAATTCTTTCATAATATTAATATTTTTATTCTAGCATGTATTAGCAATAAGTGTCACACGGAACATTGGATATTGTCGGCCGGGAATAAGTTCACGACCGCCACGGTCTGGTGGTCGCTTTTCAACAGACTCGCTTTCGACAGCGGTTTTCAAGGCTGGCGACCGGCCTTCCGAGGCGCACTCCATCTTGTCGCCGTCTTATTATGCCTATTAATGTTACTCTACTTCTTCATGTAAAAAATAGATAACTTGTTATTTGTTACGATACAATTCTCGTAATGTTATTTAACACTTACTCGTATAAGTAGTTTACTAGCGGTCCGCCCGCGGCACGCTCGCGCTATGTAAGATTTTCCCGTGGGAATAAAACTTTTCCCGGTAAAAAGTATCCTATGTGTTAAAAACTCCGTCCAGTAGTTTAGGCGTGAAAGCGGAACAAACATCCAAACATCTAAACATCCAAATATATTTTTACATTTTATAATATTAGTGTGATTTGTTTTTTTTTTGTTGATTTATTTAGTCATCCTCGAAAGTATTTACTGTCTGTAGTATACAGACAAACCTAAGAAAAATATAAATGTTCTTTCTAAGTATGGTATAAATATGGTATAAGTATCCTTATAAGTAGATATGTATACTGTCTTATAAACTTAAAGGAGTTAGAAGGAATTCTAGTTCCAGAGCCCCACTAAGACACAAGCAGCTTATACATCTAGGGCGTTATATCTACTTAAGGGAATTACGCGTACTAGTGTGGTACTAGGCTAAGCTCTCTAGGCTATACCGCACAATCTTGTTACAGCCTTACCAGCTTTGTTTGTGCTAATGGAATTACCTACTCACATCACTAAACTATTTTCTGGATTAGGTTACCCATATGCACATACACAGCGAGTAGCGACCCATATTGTTATTTTAGCAGGCTGGGAGTCTCGGGCAAAAAGGGCGTCGTACGTGGGAAATAAGGGAAATCGTTATTTAACTAAGACATGTTTAAAAATTACTTGTTTATTCATGTTAAATTATCGATATAGTTAGTCTGACCTGACAACAAATTATAGCAATCGTACCCTCGATTACTGCAGTAACGCTGCTATAAAGTTCATTTTCTGAGCAATCAAAGTGATAGCAGATAGTAAAAGGGATAGCAAAATATTTGTCTATTTTAGAATGTTTGATGTCCTTACATCTCCGGCCTAAAACTATGCAACTTAGTGCCCTTAATATGAAAAATATTTCTCCTTTTAGTTTTTAATTCTGAAGCACTTAATTAAATCTTCCACAAAACATAAATATAACCTGCCTATGCAGTAAACGCAAGCTTTCTAACGCATATTTACCAACATTTATGTGTTTGTATGTGAGCCATGTGTGATTGTTGGTGGAGGGAGGTCGGTTCGGATAATCCCCGCCATTGTTAGCTATTTTAATGCTTATGCCCATTGTGTGACCGTCCTGTATTAAGTCATACGCGGATAATCGCCGCATTATACCGAGTTAATTTTCCATTAGGCTGTAGCAAAGGGATTGGCAGCTGCTTACTGTCGCTGCCAGACAAATCGGCGACTTGTACTGCTTACTCGTGGAAACTATTTTTGCATTGATAATGCACCCGTATTGTTAAATTTGTCAACAGAAGTTTTGAATGGAGTTTTTTTCAGTGAAATGTATACTGGATGGCCTCAATTTTGTACATTTACACACTTCTTTATTTGAATTAGTGATGATAGTCTGTCAGACTCTCATTCACATAGAGTTATCAACAGGAAACGTTTCCAAAAGCCAGACATCTATAAACCTACTAGCCATAATAGTAAGGGATTGAGTTATGCAAATTAAAATTGAGTATAAATCGCAATTTCCAATAAGATGCGATGACGAATACTTCTGGTAACTGCGTTGAGCTAAGCAGGAGAATAAATCGAGCTCAGGAGACCACTCGCACGCAAACATTAGATAAAAGGTGTAGATCAGTTGAAATTGATATATAGAAACTTGTAAAGTAAAATTAAGACATCCCTAGCTGTGCCGTGATGTTCTTTTATTTATAATATCTCCTTACAACGATGGGTGAAAAGTAGCCGATTTTGGTATACCTATGTAGGCACTTGATAGGTAATCTGGTCTTACTGTCACACATCGTCGAGTGCGTCCAATATTTGCCGGAACAGGACACCGTAAAGATGTTTCCGGCCCGTGGAAGTATCGTGTGTTCTATGTAAACAACGGCCGAGGTTCCATCGTGCAGCTGGCCGACACGACTAATTACATCAATTACTGGCAAACACGCGGCGCTCGGGTTTCGGCCCACCTTTGTCAATATTTGCGAAGAGTTGCGCCGCCGCAGTCGCCGCGCTCTGCCGCCGGCCGCGACGCTCCTCCTCGACGCGCCTTGCTAGATGGACATCGTGGATGCGATAAGAGCGCATTATATAGTTACATATTTTTTATGTTAAGTATGATCTGCCCTCTGTGGGACTATTTAATTAGTCAGAAGTATAATACTAATAACACTAAAAAAAAAAGAAAACAACAGATATAGTGCGATTTGAGGGGGTTGAATTTTTTTCACCGTTCGAAAAAGTAAGTAGTTGTAAGTATTGTTTTTAAATATACGCACTGATTAAATAATCAGTTATTCTAAAGAATCAGTTATTAATTCTGTGTGTTTGGGGGCGCGTACCAGGTCTGGGTGTCTCCACCACTGTAACGGCTGTAGCCTCCTTGGCTACAACTCGCTACTTTAAATATAAAAGACACTTTTATAACACGATACTTTATTTATAACTTAAACGCACTGTTTATAACTTTAGCACTAGAAATAATACTATGGTCCGCACTCGTCGGCGGACGGCAGATGAGTACGTCAAACTTCCACGGCCCCAGCCCGTCTGAAGTTTCTATCGTTCTCTTTCTAAACTGAATAGTTAAAAAGAGAACGAATATATTGCAAAAAGAATACTATCGCCAGTATCAAACTACATAGCACTCGGACCAACGAGGCCCGATGCTACAATACCCTATATTATGTGGACAAGACTGTTGCATAGATTTTTGAATGACGAACAATTTATTATGCTTAATAATGAACCGTAAAATATAGTTTATCTGATATATTTATTACCAGAAACGACTCTACTTTTTCGTCGTTTATCTATATTACGTGTTGTGTTGAGAGTAGAATAAAAGTGTATAGATAAGATAGATGGAATATAATGTAAGGTATAATATAGTGTAGGTACTCATAAGCCGCAAAAAGGCGAACACGACGTATCACGGCTTGAAAAGACCGCCGCCGCGAGCGCATCTTCGACAAAACACTCGCTATTCGTTCCCGGTTAAACGTTACGTAGCCGGCTAATCCGCGCTTCTCTGACAATCGCGGCTATTCACGTTATAGAGACGTGTGTTGTGATAAATAAAAACTTTGACAGTTACATAGAGATTTGTTTGAACATAGAGATTAGGTTTGAAGGTCTTTTTCGGTTTTGTAAAAATATCTACAAATAAGTTTAGCCTGTCAAATACAAATACTGCTGCAAGTTAATACGCCTAAAAATTGGCAAATGTATTAGGTATATCTCATACTGTACTAAGTACTGAAAGTATTTCAGCCTAATTTTAATATTCAGAACCTCCAGAGAGTATTTTCGGCATAAGCAGGTCGGCCGGTGGCTTTTCTTTCAGGAAAATGGCTTCCCTGAGTTCTAGAAAGGGAAGGAAATAGGAGGACAAAATACTGTAATGACTGCTTTCTAACCTTCAGTAATTATTTTATTATTCGTTATGAGAAAATTCTAAAGCTATTTCGGTTAAATTAACTTCTAATAACTGCCGTAATTTTCTCTCATTAACCAACTGCCTATATTCTTCTGCCAATTTTCGACATTTCAATCGCTTAGATAGCCTTGAGAATTATTTGTGGGACGTGTTTTCTATTTAGTAAATATATTATTAATTCAGCTGTTGTTGTTTAAGATTTTCCCTTGGGAATAAGACTTCTTCTCAAAAAAAGTGTGAATCCAGGAATCAAACAAACTTACGTTCATTCCAAATTTCATCCGTTTAGTACAAGGTTTAGTAGTTTAAGCATGAAAGCGGAACAAACATCCAAACATACTTTCACATTTATAATATTAGTGTGATCCTGCAAGAGCCGTACCTGACTAATACGCGTGTTACTCACAATCTAGGCTAGTTTTTACATACAAATTTCAAAAAGATACTATGCGTTTTACATATTATATCCTTAGAGTAGGTATACATAAGTTACCTTCATATAAACTCTTTGCATATAGCCCTATTAAATATCCAATCAAAATCATATTATGCATTACGTATTAATGTTTATGTGTAGCATTTTTATTACCAGATAAGAATCTTAAAGAAAAATTTACCTTAAAAAGTTTTACCAGAGTACCAAAAAAATATGGCATTTAGAGTATGGGTATCTGTGAAACTATAAAATATAGAAAGATCTGCTCTAAGAAATCTTGTCATCGATTTTGGTGTCAAGAAAAACTGCATTCATAGATTAAAGAAAATAACCGGCCAAGCACGGGCCACGCAAAGTGTAGGGTTCCGTAGTTGGCCAATACTACTTAGGGACCTACCTGTTTAAGACAGTTAACATTCATCAAAATATTTTTCTATGTAGTATCTTTCTCACTTGTACAAGTACATTTTATAAGTTGGTCTATTATTCGATAACCTGTAAAGGGGAGTCCTTTAAATTGCATAACATAATCCTATTTTCAAAATTAGACTTGACATAACTTTAATTCTTATAACAAAAATTATGTATAATTTAAAAATATATACGATTATGGATTTCAATATAGACCCCCTGTAAAGCCTACTTGATGTTGATACTTTTCCTTTTCAATTCATCATGTACACTACTAGGTACCGTGAATTTTTTCACATTTCCAAATACAACGGTATAGCTGGTAGGTGGGGGGGGGGGGGGGGGGGAACTTGATTCTAACAAAAATAAGCACATTAAAACTAAATATATCTGAAACGTAAGCTGTCATCGAACAATAGTTTTAGCAAACCCGCAATATTTTTAATAAACTTATCCAACGATACCTTACACTATATACTACTACTTAGGTAATCGTAAATAAAAAAAGATAACCCCCACTTCACGTGTACCAGAGGAACCCTAAAAAAACATATATTTATATTAGGGTATATGTTTTATTCTTCAGTTTTGTCGACATGATGTATATCCATGCCAAATTACAGCCTTCTCTGAGCTAAGCCGCGGATGGACAGACAGATAGACGGGCATGGCGAAACTATTAAGGTTTCCTTTTTGACTACGGGAATCGAACCCGGCCGTATTGCAGATAGTCTATATTTTTTTCTGTCGTCGATATCGATGGTTTATGTCATAAGCAGTAAATGTTACTGTAATATGATAGCTAAAATGATTAATATGATTTTAATTCTTGATTTTGTTTTTTTTTTACGGCCGGTTTCAATTCGCGATCGATTTTTTTTTAAATCTATTTCCATAAAATCGATGACAATGGTCTCAATCGGTCAACAGATCTGTCTTATAATCTCAGAGTTATCCACAACTGATCCATCTAAATGGGCCATCCTGTACTGTATAGGTATTGCATTTTTCGTAGCACTTGCTACGCTCGGCTCAAGTGTTTGCAGTTGTAGTTACTTATATATGTAAGGTATAGCATCTACGAATGGAGACCGATTATTATGTAAGAATCTGTGTTCATGTGGGCTACGTAGGTCTACGTAAAATTACGAGGTTGATAAGGTTAAAAAAAATAATAGACATTTTATGGCAGCACCTGGATATTATATACCAATGATAAATAAAAAAATATTAATTTAATATGTAAGCACCTGGTTTCGTTTTGGAAATCTTGTTAAAAATAATTTACTATCTTTAAGGTTTTTCTTTGTATGTTATAAGAAATGTAAGTTGCAATATGCTTATTTAGGTAAGTACCTTACTTCCTGAATTATTTATATTACAATAAAATTTTGTTTTATCAGTAAACATTAGCTTATAAGCTACATACAACATAGCATTAGCTTATATTAAACGTTATGTCCGCTTTAACGTTGGTGCCTGACATTAAAAACGGATTTCATGAAGCGACGATCACTGAGGAGGGATACGGATTACTATTATATTATTTTATTACATCTGTTTGGGAGCGTCGTATTGTCACATCCATTAAGCCGGGCGGGCGGGGTCTGGCAGGCCACGCCCCCCGAACCACCCTCCCTCACGCGCCCCGCAGCCCCCGCCGACGGCCGAGCCGACAAACAGTCCACTCCGCGCTACTCGTCAAGTCGTTAAAACGATTTACCGGGGATCGTATCACGCATCCTTTTATCCCGTAATTACTAACAGTAGCCGCGTACTTGTTTACGGCAAAATTATTCACGAATATTTAATTTAAATTTCTTATTCAGTATTTTGTGGTTAATGGAAGTGTTTTGAATTAAAGAACAAAACGAAAAAGACTTAATTGTTGGTTACAATGTCAAAAGTTTAATAACGTTGCTATAAGGAACTTAATTCGGAAAGTTGAGATTTTCATGAACATACTTTAGTGAGATGAGGTCGTGATGATCAGGAGAGACGTGGATGTGTGTGGCGTGGTTGCGCTGATGAGCATCGTGCGTGGTCGGGCGACGGCGTGAGCTGCCGGGTCGGAGCAGCGTGGCTCGCGAGGGCGCGGACATGGGCGGCGCGGGCGCGGACGCGGGTGGTTGGGCGCGCGAGGCGCCGGCGCTGCTCAGCACGGCGCTGCTGCTGGGCGGCGCGCTGCCCGAGCGCCCGCAGCCGCCGCTCTTCACCATCGACAGCATCCTGGCCCCGCGCCCGCAGCCCTCCCTGCCACCGCTGCAGCTACACCACCTCGCACACACGCCCTTTCACAGGGCGCACGATCTCTTTGGTATGTCTGCCAAGCTGTTAATGATTCATGGTAAGATTATAATTTTGAAAATTTTTGTCTGCGGCTTTGTCTGAATCCATTAATATTTCTTGTTTTAATGGTGTCTAAAATAGGCCAATCTATTCAGACATTAAAATTAATTAATTAAAGTAATTTGCGAATAAAACAATCTTTAAAACAAGTTAAAAGTGCCTAAATACAAAAAAGATCGTAAAACACATATTACGTTGCTACGCTGTGCTACGAGACTTGCTACGGCCTACGACGGACTGAAAAAGCGCTCTAAAAAGTCATAAGTAATTTATTACTTTGTTTTCGAGTAGCCGTAGATAAATAAAATACTTAAATTGTAATAGGTTAGATTGACTGTCAGGCATGTTTTATTATCCATCTATCCGGAAAATCTCCTCTGCGATGCTCTTTTTTTGAGTAGCCGACCATTTTTGCCTGCTTAGTTAGGTAGGAGTTTAGGACCTAGTATCTGCAAAAGGTCTAGCGACGTACGTGATCTTTCTATGTGGGTGTTAGCCATATTCAATCATTATTTTGTTTCAGTAATCTTTCTAACTGTTGTTTTAAACATTGTTACATCGTTTTTCTGTGGTGGGGAAGTACGAGTAACAGCTGAGCGAGTATGAGCTGATAACAGTATTATTAACTCGTAAAATTTATTAAAATTGAGCCTAAACCGCAGACAAAGCCTTTTTAAATATTTTTTTATTATATTAATATTTATTTATTTGTGAATTGAGAATTGAGAATAACTCATTTACAAGCTTCAGTAAACGCTCAATAATATATTGTTATACTCAATTATAATACAGAAAAATACCGTCTACAGAAACATTTGCCTATCTCCCGCGGCACAGGATAAATAATAGAAGTTCCTTGTTGCTGAACACCACACATTAGAGGTCTCAACAGCATAAGGAATAAAGTCATAGCAGCTCAGCAAGTCCGCATACTTACTAAGCTTATGTTTGAGGCACTTGCTTATACTACACAACGAAATAAAAAAAATGATGTAGGTCTATGACCGTAGAAAGTAAAATCTGTGATGTAGACCAATTTTTGGTTTCGAACTATACATTCTAAATAGCAGGTTTGTGATATTTTAAGTTTAAAAAAAAAATTTAAACTGTTTTATTTAGCTTGCCCTGATTGTTTTTTGTTTCGGTTACCTCCTTCCTGTTGACAGATTGATCAGATATTTGGTACACACCTTTAGTTGTACGATTTTATTTTTTAATCTGATTATTAGTACTCCGAGTGGTGTAAGGAGTGGTAATGTGCAAGGGCCTCCCACAACAAAGCAATGCAGTAATATTTCCTAAGATGCGACTTCCTCCCCTATTTCACGTACCTATTAGTTGTGCCTCATTGGGAATATGTTTTTGCTATACAGTACGAGTAATACGAAAAAATATATATTTTTTTGTTTATTTGTGAGCGTCAGCAACATGCTCGCTTAGGTGTCTTTTGGGAGTTTGTTGGGGTGCTCATACCTTTAGTATGAAACTGATTTACAACGTGTTATTACGTAGTGTGTGTATATTATGGTACATTTTTACTAGAAGCAGGTTTAAAAAAAACTGGATTATATTAAGTCGAAAATCCTTGAGTTAATTTCAAGTGCCTTGAATTCGAGTCCGATTATTACATTACTTACAAGTCGCGTGTGGTAAGCCTTCTCTACAACTTATAACTACTACGGCAGTATTTAGCAGATAAATTTCTACTTCGTACACTTCAGGTTTCTGATCACCCCCTCCTTTCTAAGCTTAGCTCATTTACAGACTGTATCAACTCTTCAAGCTCCTATACTTATTTACTACAGGCATTTTGCGAAAAGACCTTCCCGACATTGTTTTCAATTTAGGTATAATGAGAGATGAGTCATCTTTTATTATAGCTTAAATTATAGCAAACTAACTCTTTTCTTTAATTGTTTAACAGACAGACACTGAAAATAGTATAGTATAGTAGTAGTAATATTTTTACTGACGTCTCTGAACAACGACAAGTAAAGCTTCTTCCAGAAACATCAGTATTTACTGGTGAGTATTTTGGATTGTATAAGGCTGTAGAATACTCGTATATTCATAAAAGAGTGTAATCTCCACTGATTCAAAGATCACTTTGCAAGTCTTATCAAAATATCCTTTGAATTTGAGAGTAATGTTTCCCATAATACTAAAAATCCGACAGATATTATTACATGAATGCTTCAGACGTGGGGTTTTGATCTCTTTTGCATGAAGTCCGGGCACATAGTAAGTAAAGCGGCGCGTCCGGGGCACTGTGGTATATGTGGCAATATCTAGGCTGATCGTTTGGAAAATGAGACAGTTGTGTGTGGTGAAAAACATCCTTGTAAAAACTATCATCATCCCGCCTGCCTGCCGCTCGAATCCGACTTTCAGAACTTCTGGGGTCAAATGTAGACTGAGAGTATTAAACGAGAAGGCAAATTGTATGCGCGAATTTAACCTGTTATGGCTTCTATGCCCTGGTTTTGTAAATAGATGTTTGGTAAACGAGCCACTTGTGTGATTATACGCATGAAACTGGGCAATTCTTTCAGTTGTTGAGTAGTTAGCCATCTTTCAGCTCCACCATCAGGCCAACTCCATAATATTCGTATTATTGCATTGTTACCGATAATGAGAACTAATTTCAGCTCAATTGGATGCTAGTAATTATTGATTGCACACTGCAATAAACACAAAATATAATTTTGTTATATCTTAAACTATCTACTTATAATAAAATCAAGGTATGAACAAACAAAAAACATCAATGCGAGCGATTTTACATTTCTAATCACCTTTGATGATTAATCGCACTAATATTATAATGTATATAGACAAAACATAGATGAGAATGAAAGTGAGGCACAACAAATAATATATAATAAAGAAGAGGTACTCGTGCATATACAAATAATTATTACGTACTATTTATTTATCCGCGAAATCATTTTTCCTCGACCGACGTATCACGGATTCTACTTTAAACCCTACGCTGCGCTCAGAATTTCATTGTGAATCTGAATCAGCGTTGCCGTTGTTTGTTCCCTTGGGATATGACGCAATCTAACAAATACGATGAAGTTTGACAAAGCATGTTTTATGTTTTTTATTTTTTTCTACTTATTAGATTGGAAAACACAAACTAGACAGATACATACAAACCTCTTATCCTTACTTTAAGGGGGGAACCCCTTAAAGTAGGGATAAAAAAAACGTTTAAACATGTTTGTGTCAAATATATTTTTTTTATTCTACACCCAAATTTTCGAGTTTCTAATTATAAAAATTACAGACTTTCATACAAACTCTTGTTGTCAAACTCTTGTTTCTAATTATAAAAATTACAGACTTTCATACAAACTCTGCAAGACGTAGACGTCTTGAACGCAAATAACAGATAAAATTTGGTATTTCTACCTTCAGTAGTATCGGTTCATCGATGAGTTCTAATCCATACTTTCTCCTTTCGAGTAGGGATTTCAAAAATGCTGGTCAAAGTCAAAGTCAAAGTCAGTATGCCTATATTATAATTTCTCCTATTCAGTTTCAATCCAAAAGTCCCTTACTTCAAAACTTTGCATATAAACTCCTAATCCCTACTTCCTCCCTTTAGGTCGGAATTTCAAAAACTTTTTGGAACTCGAACCAAATTATTTAGTCAGAATACAATTTTTTAAGTACTGACATTTCATACAAAAATATAATCCCTACTTCCCCTTTAAAATAGGAATTTCGAAAAAAATATATAATACGTGTCAAATGATTTATTAATCTCAGCCTAAATACAAACTTTCAAGTTCCCACCTTTAGAAATGAAAGACTTTTCATTCAAACATTTAATCCCTACTTTCCCCCTATAAATAGGGATTTAAAAAAATGCTAAAACACGTGTCAAAAATACAAATTTTCAAGAAATTTCAGGACAGACTTTCCATAAAAACATTTAATCCCTACCTCAAAATAGGGATATCGAAAAAAATATGAAAACAATAATTGAATCTGAAAATAAGGATT
This sequence comes from Carpatolechia fugitivella, assembly GCA_951230895.1. Classification (NCBI taxonomy): domain Eukaryota; kingdom Metazoa; phylum Arthropoda; class Insecta; order Lepidoptera; family Gelechiidae; genus Carpatolechia; species Carpatolechia fugitivella. Next base: position 6,555,282 of record OX579655.1, on the reverse strand, counting down.
TCGAAAAAATGCTAACGTGCTGTACGTGACAATTGATGTATTGATCTCAGCCTAAATTTAAATTTTCAAGTTCGTACCTTTAAAAATGTCAGACTTTCCATAACAACATTTTATCCAAAACCTCTTCTTATTGCTTGCTTAACCTACTATGCAAATTTGGTGTTTCTAAAGATAAAGATAAAGACAATTTATTTGTTGGAAATAGGTAAAATTACAATAGATCTTAAATTAAACATGGTACAGCCATTCCCCGTCATATAATATGACATACAAATATTTATTCTTTTATTAATAATGGACAGTCTTTTGTACAGATACTAGCTTCAGTAGTTTCGGCTGTGCGTTGAAGAGTCAGTCAGTACGGATTTTCTCTTTATAGTATTAGTAGGTATAGATTTAGTTGCCGGATAGTCCAGTACAATAAAAAAATACTAATAAAATAAGGGTACAGTATAGTTTCCAACTTTTTGTATATGAAAAAAATATTGATTTACGAGTACATATTTATTTTTTATTTTCATTTTATTCTTCTGATACCAATATACTAACTAGTGTTAGGATAAATATGTTTAGTGGTTTGTATTAGGAGTAAGAAGGTAGTGGGTAGGAACTGGATGTCAGAAGTGCCGGGTAGGCAGTTTATCTCAATAATGTAGATTGTTAACCAAAGCGAAACCGATCAATTACAACCGAAGTATTTTAGCGCACGACCGAGTTTGTTCACAATAGCAGTCGGAGGCATCAAATATTGACAATATTATTATGTTCCATCATAGCGTTTTTATGAATTATGAATATTTTGATGCCTCCGACTGTTATTGTGAACACTATCAACCACGATCATTCAAAACAAAACAAAAAAACTTATTTGCATCTTTTCAGTTCATTTATTAATTATGTTTGAAAGTTTAAAATTTTCACGCAGACAAATTTCGTTATCTTTAGGATAATGCTAAAAATACTTCTGGGACATTTTTTATCACTCTTGATTTTTTGGAGGAGTCAGTAAGATAAAAGATACCTATAAAATATTTTTAAAAATGCCAAAGGAAAACTCGATTGTGGTACCCGAAATTAAAAAATAAGTTAGTCTGTGTTTCGTAGCAAGTCACATCAAGTTCACAGTGTCTACGACGGCGTAGCACCCTTATTTGGACCCCATATGCACGCGTAATACAATATGATGCCTCGTAAAATAGACACGTTTGACATTATTTTAAGTCAGGTTTGCATTTGTTTGCAACTTTTTGTAGCTCTCGATAAAGTCCAACTAACGTTAAAAAAATAAATATAGATTGATTGACTGACTGACTCACCAATGCACAGTCGAAACCACGGAGACAATTTGTATTTGTCTCCGTGGTCGAAACTAGTGATGGGACTCAAATCATGATTAATTCGAATGATTCGAATGAAGGCAATTCAAGCTCGATTCGAATCAGTTTCTGTGATTTTTTTCTTGGTAGCAATATAAAATAATTTATTTATGTTTTTGCCTTATGTTATCTTAAAGTTTCAACGGATGAACATTCCTTGATTTTATTTATTTTCTTTTCAGTCTAATATTATATCAGGTATTAATGTTGTAATTGATTTGAATCACCATACTGATTCGAATAATCGGTTGATTCCAGTTGAATATTCGAATTAAACCAGGGTGATTCGAATCGATTCTAATCTCTATTTTCGATTCGAGACCCATCACTAGTCGAAACTACTGAAGCTAGAAACACAAAATTTGCACAGTAGGTTACACTTATTACGTAGGCAAGCAATAAGAAGGGATTTTGGAATATTCCTTCTCTAAGGGGAAAAAAGGGGGACTAAAAATTTGTATGAAAGTCCGTAATTTTAAAAGTTGGCATCTTGAAAATTTTTATTCAGACTGAAAGTAATAAATTATTTGATACGTGTTATGCCATTTTATCAAAATTCTTATTTTGAGGGGGAAAGTAGGGATTAAATGTTTGTATGGAAAGCCGAAGGGAAAACGCCACAGACGTGGCACAAAGGTGTGGTGGTGCTCTTCATCAAAAAGGGCGACACAGCTCTTTTAAAGAATTATAGACCCATCTTACTTCTAAGCCATGCCAATAAAGGGCGTCACAGACGGTTATCGTATCTTATGAGGCAGCCTGCTCTCTCGTCGCCATTCACTTTGTGTGCAAAGCGGGGGTCAAGCAGAATGGCCTATGTATACATTGATGTGCTGTCAAGTGTAAGGTATAACCTAATAACAACCTCGGCGTCCGAGTGGTCGAGATTTCGACGCCCATTACTGAGGTTCCGGGTTCGATTCCCCGTGGAGACACTGTCAAGCAAAAATCTCTTTGTGAGATTTTCCCCACTATGGTTAGGATACTGCAGGCTGAATTACCTGATTGTTCGAAAAGAAAAACGATTCCGTGCTTCAGAAGGCACGTTAAGCCGTTGGTCCCGGCTACTATCTAGTCGTTACACGAGCCAAGCCTTTGGCGGCTCTATAACACTGCCACCAGGGTTTGTGAAGTCGGTTGTCGACCTTGCAACCCACACGATGATGATGACCTAATAATAGGCCTGGCTCTCTCCGCGCTTTAGGTATGAAGTTCTAAGTACGTGGGCGCTCTGCCGCCGAACAAGTAGCGTTGCCCGACACGTATCGATATTTTTGTGTATGATATTTTGTATCAATACGTCCCCCCAATCGATCGATTGTTATTGATCAGGGATTGTGATTTTGGCAACACTGACTTCATGTCATTGCATGTTGATTGATTGACTTTTTCTTCTTTCCAGTTCCCGGTTTCGTTTGTTGCGCTTGCGCTTTGCATTAATTTTCGTTTTTGTGGTGATTATAGCGACTTATTTCAAAAAATGATGAATATTTCAAAAAATTAATGAAATAATGAACCAAATAAAAATCTGGTGTATAATTTCATTTCATCATAAATCAATATGTAATTTTTAATTTATTTATGTAATTTTTTTATGAGAAATAAAAATGTTTCTATCTCAATAATTCTAACTTTTTAACTCATATTTATGTCATCATTAGCTCTGTGGTATTGAATCACATGTTAGTTTTATACACTGGTGGGCAAAATTCATTATGGGAAATGGACAAATCCTTTTGAACAGTAAGTTTATGACGTAGATAAGCAATAAAAAGGGATTTTGGAAATGAGTGAGGAGATTAAAGTATGTATGAAAGTTTGGGTATAGAATTAAAAAATGTTTAAACATTTTTTTAATCCCAACTTCCGGGCCAGAAACAGGCGCATTACCAATTATACCACCAAGCTCTATATACCAATATACCGATTTCGGTCGCGCCAAGCTTACTTACTCGCGGGTCTGTTCAAACCGTAAATAAACAGTGGTGAATGTAGTGATAGCAGTCTTACTTATTGAAATGTGTCGTATGTTAAAGGTATATGATTTATGTTAAAGAATGACGTATATTAAAGAAAATGAAGTAGCTATAACGCTGCCATTTAACCGATTAATGAAGCAAGGACGTCGTCACTCGTCGTCATTCCTTATTTCGTGTTAGGTCAGATTTGGTTTGCGACAGATTTTTTAGTCAACCCGAAGTTAGAATACGTTTGCTGTTTTAAGAGATATTTTGTACACTTTAGATACACATAAGATAATATAGACATACTTACGAGTATTTTAAAATCGATAAGGCTTATGCGCTCGCGTAATGCAGAGCTTCGCGTCTCCACTGCCGGGCGTGAGCAAAGCCGTCGATAGCGCCTTAACGACGCGCTGCCGCCGCGGGCCTTAAAAGCTTTTATATTTCTTTCGGAAATAATACAATGTAATACCTCACCGAGCACTCCAAGGTATGCAAAAATATTCATTTTTTATTTGTAGCGGCAATATTTTTAACGGTTCGGTTGCCGCCGGGGGAGCTCATGGGGCCCTAAGCTCGGATATTCACGCACCACCTCTCTCTATACCATATTAGTTCTGATAGACGATGACGCGTACTCTTCATCGACTTAATTTTCAACGCATTACTTATTATATCATGATTTTTTTATATTTGTGGTTTTGCGGATTTGTCAAACTTATGTAAGTTGTTATAATGACTTAAATCTTAGGTTTATGTTTTAGCTATTTAGCTGTATTTAAATTTTTTCTAGTTTTTTGTTACAAAGGCTAGACTTTTTGAAATGGAATGACAAGTTTCGAAACTATGTAGTTTGAAGAAAAAAATAATGATTATTCTTAGTAGGCGAAATCAACAGCTAATGTCTGACAAGACAAAAAGCACTAAATGAAAACCAATAATATTTTAATAAAATACGGGTGTCCAAAAAGGGTGTTGGCAGTTTATATACGAAAATCATAAATGAAAAATATATCATTTCATAATTTTATTACTATTTGCAAAAAGTACATACAATGGAAAGTTTACGACGAAAAAATGATGTTGTCCAAATGACGTCCATTACGATTTTGACACTCTTCAAGTCGTGGCCGTAAATTGCCTAAGACACGTTCACATAAAACGTTAGTGATTTTTGTTATTTCACTTGCAATATTGTTTTTCAATTGGCTAAGAGTTGACGGCTTATTTATGTAAACCTTACTCTTTAGGTAACCCCATAAAAAATAATCAAGTGGACTTAAGTCCGGGCTCCTAGGGGGCCATTTAAGGTTCCCGTTTATTGAGATAACTCTTTCTGGGAATAACTCATTCAATGCTTCAATAGACCTTCTACTCGTGTGACATTTGGCACCGTCCTGCTGAAAAAATGTTGCCGAATTGTAACCTCTAAATGCCTGTAAAGATGGTGCCAAAAAACTTTCAATCATGTTACAATATCTGTCCGCGTTAACTGTAAGTGCATGTCCCCTACCGTCCTCAAAGAAATAGGGGCCGATTATGCCCTTGGCGGACATTGCTGCCCACACTACCACCTTAGGGCTGTGAAGTGGACGCATATGCTTATAACGAGGATTTTTATCAAACCAATAGCGACAGTTTTGTTTATTGACATGGCCATTTAAGTGGAAATTTGCTTCATCGCTAAACAAGACATTGTTGAAGTTGGTAAAGCGCGCAAACATCTCCTGAACAAAATTTAGTCGCTGTTCATAATCTGTGGGTTTTAATTCTTGCACTAATTGAATCTTGTAAGCACGTAAATGCAAATCCTTCTTTAAAATCAGGTGCAATGTTGATTTTGCAATGTTTACGGATTGACTTCGCTTTCGCAGTGATAGTGAGGGATCTTGCCTTACCGACTCGTGAACTTCTTGAATAACTGCAGGTAGCCTTATTTCTCTCGGACGTCCGCAATTAAAGTTTTTTAAAGTTGACCCTGTAGCCTCAAATGTCTTAATCCATTTTCTAATGATATTCGCACTGGGAGATAAAGAAATGTCCCGTATATTGAATTGCGCGCGATATAAGCGGCGAGCTCTTATTATCGAATTATTGTTTTGATAATAAACTCGTACACAAAATGCACGCTGAGCTCCGGTATACGAATCCATTGCAACTAAATTTCCAATAAATTCCACGTATGACATTATATATTTTTTTGTTATCTACCCTCATTAAAATGATTTATTGATATTTAAAAGTGCAAATACCCTTTTTGGACACCTGTATAACCTTACAGCATGAAATTTACATCGTTTTGTTCCCGCCGTGTAGTGATGGTACCCATCAAACTGAACAACTTTTCCCGAAAAAAAGTTCCTGCGCCAATAATATTTTTGTGTTTTCCATACAAAATGGGTCGGTCGAGAGTCTTACTTTGTATGGAGAGACCAAAAATTTTTTTTCGCATTATTTTTTTTTCGCGAAAAGTTTTTCAGTTGACGAGTACTATCACTACACGGCGCGGCGGAGACAAAACGATGTAAATTTCACGGTGTATTCAATTTTAATAATCCTAACTAAGTATTTGTAACATATTGAGCATCAACCTATCGTAGATGAAAGACTGACAAGCTAAACCGTCCCCAAAACAATATGTTCGTTCTATAATTAATTACGCAAATCCATTATTTCGTAATAATTATTAAAATATAGTGAAACTATTTGTAAATGATTGAGTATTAACCTATCGTTGATGAGAGATATGAAAAGCTAAATCAGTCTCAAAGCACAAAGCGCGCTCTATATATTTATAAGGTAGGTAATGGTATTATTGCAATTATCAAATAGACTTCTTCTTGTTAAGATGAAGAATAAATTGTTACTGAAAGTGGCAATATTTTTAAATATGCAAAACGTGTTACTTGACACTCGTACAACCATTTCCCTCCTTAAATTATTCAATATTCATTTTAAATTTATAACAAAAGCTTCTTTTTGTATTTTAATAACCACATGAAAGTATTAGGTACTCATAATTCAACCTAATCCACATTACTACTAAACCAGATATTACATTATTCCATTTATTCCCAGATGTGTGGTTTAATAAAACTGTTTGCGCAGGCGTCGGCAGCATCAGCAGTACGGTGTCAGGCGCCGCGGGCGGGTACGCAGGGCTGTACGGTGGGTACGCTGCCGCCGCGCTGGCGGGCCTCGCGGGCCCACCGCCCAAGCGCAAGCGCCGACACCGCACCATCTTCACCGAGGAACAACTGGAGCAACTGGAAAGCACCTTCGACAAAACGCACTACCCTGATGTGGTGTTGCGCGAGCAGCTGGCACTCAGAGTGGACTTGAAAGAGGAACGTGTTGAGGTATGAGTTTTCTATTATATAGGTAAATTAATATCACGTTTTGTTAGTTTACACTATATTTTTTTATTGTTATTTACAAAACGCGGCGCGTGGGATTTCTAGGAACCAAGGAAAAGAATAATGAATGCCATATATAACATATTTAACACGGCAAACTTTACGATAATTTGAAACGATATATACAAAATAAACACGGACCTAATTAATGGTTTCTTCAAATCGCGAAATAGGTATCACTTTTGATCGTCGTGTTCATATAAAAATATTTTATTGCTTGTCTTTTCGTTCGTTAGGAAAGTGACCGCAGTTAATTCCGGCTTGTTACTATGAAATTAGGGGTGTATTCCGAAATTTCTGAATCAGATTTCACGGCTCAAAGTACTGACAGCGATTACTCGCGTACCGATTCAGAAATCGCGATAATACGGCTCATGAGCGAAATCAAAACGGAACGGCGTTTGAGCGCGCTGAAACTGCTTATAACTCAGTCTTACCAGATGTTGATTACCGTACCAAAACTGGCAAAATTCTAAATTATTATACGTATTAAAAAAGTATCGTACAGCTGTGAAAACAGCACTTTTCGCATGGCTAGTACCCAAACTAAGAAAAGGAAATGGAGATGTAAATAGGCACATGAAATTAAAAAAATACAAAAAAGAATGTTTGATATTTATATTTATATTTTATCAGATTGCCTATGATATTATCTTATGTATGTATGTGCCTGAGTCAAAACTATCGTAATATATACGTAACCTACTCGATACTTTTACTACCTAACATCTGGCAACCCTAACCTACAAAACCGATTGATTTAAAATACACAATGCATTTATCGCCATATCATAATTGAATAACGTGTTTTTAATTTTGTTCAACCAAATAAATATGAGACACGTTAATTTTACATTTAAACATTAAACATTTAACTTTTAAAAATAAATAAACAATATGTAAAGTCGAATTTGACATTACGCTTACGTGAATTTCGCTCTGGAGCATGGGCGCCGTTAGCGGAAGATGGCGGCGGTCATGACGCAATCCGTGACGTCACAATGGCTGCCGTAATCCCAATGACAGTGATTCGGTACGCGGTTTTGGGTACTCAAAGTGCTGTCAGCGCAAATCGGAACGCGGCCTAGGAAAGAAGATTAATAATTTAATCTACTTTTTGAATGGCCGTCTGTGAGATCTGATCTCAAACTAGGTTGATATTTACCTTAAGATAAATTTAAAGCTATTATTAAGCAGAAATTGTATAAAAAGGGTGGAATATCCTTACTTAGAAGATAGATCAATGGAAAATAAATAAACAGTCACTCATACTATTTTAAGTATTTTGAGTTGTCCTGAAAAGTACAATTTCTGAACACATGACTGTTTCTTTTTCAGTATTTTTATATCATCATATGCGATGCAGATTCCATATCACTTTACAGTTTTAGAATATCTTTAAAATTTACGAAATAATCGTCTGGTCACACTTAACGTTTCCACCCTGTATAAGGTATATAATATTTATCTCGGAAACGGCTAGAACGATTTTGTTGTAGGGGGTTCCGACGGCGATAAATCGATTTAGCTGGGTTTCATTTTTATTAAAACTGGTTTACCCCGTGTTTTCAGACTTGCTACGCCTATTGTAAAATATTGCTACGTCATGCCTTTAAAATGGAAATGTAATTTCGCCACTATTCATAACGCAACTTTTACTCAGTTAGAAAACCGCGAGTCTACGAAGTCTATTCTGGTTTTTGAGTCTTGAGTTTAAATCTTGATAAATATATATTTATTTAACTTGTTCATGTTTCTTTTTTATATATTACTTACTTTTTTATTTAATAAATAAATGACAGAAATTAAAATTTCTATTATATAGACATAGACAAGCATAAAGCACAAAGACTCTTACATCATAATATTCTAATACTACAATTCAAAATATTTAATAACATCACTAATGACAACACAAAATAAAACAAAAAAGAACACAAAATAAAATAAAGTGCAGTATTCAAAGTGTGTGCCACAATAATGCTAAAAAGGCCACAGCTCGCTCAGTATTATATTTTCTCATAGTCCGAAAGTTTCAATAGATGGCACGAGCAAAGCTCGTATAATATTTGATATTTATTATAAAATGTTCTATAACTAGTGGCTCTGTGAGTATTTTTTTTTATTAATGGCTGATTTATGATTTTTTACGTTTTCAATCCTCATAACTCCGTAATTTTATTAAAAATAATTTAATGAGTCAAAAATATTCTAGGCTCAGATTTTATGTCTAAAATTTATGAATAGCATCGGTTAGGAAAACAAAATTTATGAAGAACATTTTTAGTATAAAAGAATTATTAATATAAATTTTATAAAAAGTGATGATTACGAAGAAATATCGATAGGAAAAACAAAATTAGGAAGAAAAGTTTTATGTGAGCCAATGTGGGTCCCCACAACGTCCAGACACAGGCCAAATACAGGCGTTTAAATCACTACAGTTCCTTTAATTTATTTGTTTTGGTACCTTAACAGAATTCAAAGAAATCAAAATCGACTTAACTTATAAAATACAAAAGTGGATATCTGGTTCTTTATTGTATAGGGTTTCCAGCTCGATCAAAGAACACAACCGCATGTTGACAAATAGGTTTTCTCGTAAAAAAATAATCTTGGATTTTTTTATGTTTTCTAATTTTTTTAGGTACCTTTTATAGGTACTTAGATATAATAGCCAAGGAATACGTATTAGAAATGGTTAATTTTTAAGTTTGTGTTTGTAGTTACCACAATTTTACCTTATCTCGAAGTGGTTGCTGTAAGAGACCAAGTTAAACTAAAATTACAACTATATTAGGTATGGAAATCCTTTTGTATCATTTTGTTTCCTTATTTATTACTGAGTACTGCGAATATTTAAGAAGAGAAGAGAAGAGATAGAGAAGTTAAGACGACGTAATAAATGTTCAAAATCAAACAAGCTAGCTCGACCCATTAAAGTAAGTAAGTACAAGTTGGTCCTAAAACGTGTGATAAAAAATAATGTGATTGGTAGTTTTGAAGAAAAAGACTTGATATTATTATTTCATTATTATTGTATGAATTTATTCAACAAAACACGTACCTATATTAAAGTTTCAATCATGTAAGTTGAGTACAAAATTAAATAAATGTTTGCCTTCTCCGATTTCACTTCTCTAGTTTCTAGAAAAGTCTTTTAAAATTGCATGTTTACTGAGTTTTGTTTGAGTTTGAGGTAGTTATGTGATAGATTAACAGGGCGTAACGTTAAGTAGTAGCAAGGGACAACAGTCAATAGAGCTGACGTGACATTTTTTGGGCGCATTGTGGGTGGGCTCGCGTTCGGAAACCGGGACGGATTCTTAAGCTCGGCTACTCGTCTTTTCTGATACTCGACTACTCAAGTGGTGTTAAATGTTTTAGCATGTAGGTACCTACCAATATAACCTACAATGTGTAACCGTTCATCACAATTTTTTTTAAATCCCTATTTATAGGGGGAAAGTAGGGATTAAATTTTTGAATTAAGTCTGTTATTTCTAAATGTGGAAACTTAAAATTTGTATTTAGGCTGAAATTAATAAATTATTTCACGCATTTTATCAAAATCCTTATTTCGATAGTCTGTCATGTCTAAAGGTGGGAAGTTCAAAATTTGTATTTAGGTTTAGATAAATAAATCATTTTACACGTATTTTATTATTTTTGCGAAATCCCTATTTGAAAGAGGAAATAAGGATTAAAATGATTGTTTGGAACGTCTGTCATTTTTAAAGGTGAGAACTTGAAAATTTTGATTTAGACTGAGAAAAAATGATCGTTTGACATAATTTTTGTTTCAGCATTTTTTCGATATCCCTATTTTGAGAGGGGAAGTAGGGATTAAATGTTGCTATGGAAAGTCTATCATTACTAAAGGTAGGAACTTAAAAAAATATATTTAATTGAGATTAATAAATCATTTGACACGTGTTTTAGCGTTTTTTGAAATCCCTATTTTGACAGCCAAGTGGGCATTAAATGTTTGTATGGAAAGTTTGTTATTTCTAAAGTAAGGAACTAAAAAAAATGTATTCCGACTAAATTATTTAGTTCAGGTTCCAGAACTTTTTGAAATCCCGACTTAATCCCGGGGAAGTAGGGATTAGAAGCTTGTATGCAAAATTTTGAAGTAAGGGATATACAAATTTGGATTTAGACTGAAAACCCAGTTCAGTCGTTTGGGTTTTAAGTATTTACAGAATAATAATTAAAATGAATATAATGTTATCAGATTATCAGATTCCTTGATAGGGTTTACCCTGTTGGATTTGCAAACGTTATGATTATAGCATAATAAGAGTACGAGATATCGTTGATCAAAATCGTAAGGGTTCCAGTCCCTGGTCTATAATTTTTGTAGTTAAAAATTTAAAATATGGGTTGGACACAAATATGTTTAAATTTTTTTTAATCCCTACCTTAAGGGGGAATTAAGGATAAAAAGTTTGTATGTTAAGTCTGCCTTTTTTAAGTCATTTGTTTCGTGCTTCAGCATTTTTTGAAATCCCTACTCTAATGGGGGGAGTAGGAATTAGAAGTTTGTATGCAAAGTTTGTCAATTTTGAATTTAAGAACTCGAAATCAAACTGATTGATTAAGAGTTTCAGTATTTTTTTAACACTAAGTACTTTAAAAGTGTCAAACTTATAATCCTTACCCCTCCTTTGATTAGGGATATAAAAAAATGCTGAAACAAGCGTCAAATAATTTATTTTTTGTAGTCTGATTACGAGTAGGTACATATTATTGCTTTTTATTTGCATACAGACATCTAATTTCTACTTCCCCCTTAGAGTAGAGATTTAAAAAAAATGCTGAAACACAGTGGCTGGATTGGTATACTTACTTAATCTGTAGTGTTGAAACTGATTCGGAGGATGTTTGTGGGCTACCAGCAGTGGCGGCGGCGGCGCGGCGGCGGCGTGCCGTGAGTGGTGAGGCCGCGGGCTACCGGTGGTGTTGGTGGAGTGTGTGCTGACCACTCCACGCGCCACCCGCGCTCGCGCGTGTTTGCGCCCGCACTTCACCGCCTGCGCCTGCGCCGCACAGTCCGAACGCCTCACTTGCTCACTCTACTCTATACTGCGACCTTGCGTAAAAGAGTCTGATAATTACTGCGAATTTCTAACGGCAAAAAACTAGCTTCATGTGCTAATGCACTCGTTTTTAAATTTGCTGTAATGTGCAATCTGGCAACAGCAACGCGGTTTATAGCTGTTAAACTACGAATAAGGAAGCTATAGAAATGTAATTGTAAACAAAACCCAAGAAAAATATGGCCCCAAATCTCGAGTACTTAAACGAGAAATGTCACTGTAGACGGGCCAATTAGATGCGTTCACGCATCACGTCATATTCCGACAAGCGCGCTGATTGGTTCACGGCATGACGGATAACGGTGATTGGATCGCGTCACTTGTGCAGTGGATGTGTTATGCATTAAGTGTGATAGAACAAGTTAAATTAAAAATTATCGTACTTTTGCATTACTCATATGAATCAGATTACTCTGTAATTATTTACTAAAATCATCTTATGTATATATATATATTATTTAAATCCTGCTGGCAATCGTTCCCCGTCAAATATAAAGAGATTACTTTGTCATTATTTACTAAAACAATCTTATATACATTATTTAAATGCGTGATTGTGTGCTTGTTTTTGGGAAAAGGCCATTACTCTGTGTCAAACTTCTCACGTTTTCGTATTGTATTTTGTATCCATTAAAATCTTGCCAATCAATTGTTATTTTCAAGTTGTGATTTTACTAACGTTGAAATACAAGTCTGAACTAAGGAGAGACTACTTTATTTCGGGGATCCATCCACCATGTGCGATTCTGCTGGCAACGGTTCTCCGTCAAATATAAAGAGATATACAGCGACTCATGAGGTCTACAGCTCACAGAGCCACTAGTATAAAAGACTTGGCCTTGTGCCTTTTAAAAGAAAATAACAAAGAAAATTTACAACTTCAGATGTATGGTTTACTTACATTGTCTTTCACTTTGGGTTATAGAGAAAACAACATCGTATTATGTTAATAATAATGCAGCACAATCAATATAATTTCAAAAATTACTCAGTGGGGTAACTAACTGAAAATAACAGTTTCTATTCAAGATTATTTAATTTTATGAAATACTTACTATGGAGATTATTTAAGTATTTTTATAGGATATAAAGTATTATGACATTATGCCTTAATATAAGTCGTAGACATTGGCTGACTATTGCTTGCATAATCCCATCCATCATTATTTTATGTCAAGTAAGTATTTAGAATACTGAAAAAAAAATGTGATTGAACTTGTGATTTGTTACCCCAGTTTCTTTTTTGCTGGCTTTTTGGGCCTCCTACACCATTTTACCTCGCCGGAGGTCATTTTATTATCTATGTTTGTCTGAATTATATTGTATTTTTGTTTTTTATCGGAAGTTGCAGTCCGTCATACAGTGCGTGACAGACTAACTAGCGCGTGTGTTGCCCTTTTTAAGCCCCGCCTTCTTTGTTGCCCTTTGCGTGGGGCCATTTTTTGAACGGAATGCGACTTCTATAGCTTCCTTATTCGTAGCTGTTAAATGATGCCGCTCAGATTCGCACAGATTATTCACCTCTTGTAGCCGCTCACGCCGCGCCGCCGCGCCTGCTTTATCTTATGATGCTCATACCTTCTAATCTGATTTCACAGAAAGCTAGCACACTAACTTAAAAAGTGATAATTCTGTCGTAGGGATGGAATGTTTTGTGATTAACTAATCTAAACGTTTTTATACGGCTTTATCCAAAGAGCAACACGTTCCAAAGTGTAAAGTTTTTATTAAGGAATCCTTAGTAAAGCCGCGAAGGAGAGTTCTCAGCTGGCGGAGTTTTGCCTGAGGGCAAATAAAAAGGGACGGTGAGGCGAGGCGGCAGCGGCACCGCGAAAATTAATCTGAACTAATTAAATTTGATTTATTTATGCTGGGCCGGGCCGACGAGACGCGGGGCGCGTATAAAAGCACAACAATGCGGTTAATTAGGGTCACTTGTGGGGCTTTCTTCGGATAAGGTATTTTTCCCGATTTGCGTAACTTCAACTTGTAGCTTCGAAGTTTTCTTTTGCGAAATTAGTTTCTTTGTTGGTTCTGAGGTGATTGGCGAAGTTTTACCTTAAAATTTCTTTTTTATACACAATACAAATTATCAATTAAGTAAACGCTTAAAACGCTTAAACGCTTTTTCAAAAACATATCAAGGCGAGCAAGACCAGTGCGGTGGTTAGTGAATAGTGATATGCTGGGAACTTATGTATATTTTTACATTTAAGTATTTTATCTAAAAGCTATAAACACAATTCGATGATCAATACGTACGATTAGTTTCTTTGTGAAAAAAAAATCTTTATTATAATTATATAGGTGTAGTACATAAGAAAAGTGGGGCAGGTGTCTCCCAGTAGGCTTATTACCTGTGTTGGGAAGTACCGCTCTTATTAAAAGCTTCAAATAAATAGAAAGACTCCAGCAGGTGAATTTTACGGAAAGTCTAAATATATGTCGGTCCACTTAAGTCGAGGAGGCTCATAGTCCAGCAGTGGACTGTAACGGGCCGTTGATTGATTTGATTGAATATATATTCATTAACGAACAAAGCCATTGAACACTTATGGACATATGTCCGTAAAGCCCAAGTCACACAGAGCGGGAGCGGCGCGTTCCGGGGCCGGGGCAAGCAGGACGGCGCTATGCCGCGCCATAGCACCGTCCCGCTTTCCCGGCCCCGGACCGCCCTCGGCACGGCTCTGTGTGACTTGGGCTTAAGTGTTCAATGGCTAGACAATCAGCTAGCCATCCAGCAGTCCCTCCACGTAGTCATAGGATTTGGGTTCAAGCCATGATAGAAGTGCCTTTCTACAGTCATATGAGTTTTTGGTGTATATGTCTAAATTACTATTCAAGAGGTTATAGAGCTTAGGAGACCTAAAGCATTGCATACTAGCGAAGACGGTATTAGTACGAGGAATTAGCCACTGAATGTTTCCTTCTTCTGGATAGAATAGCCAAGTTAAAATGGAGAGTTTTATGTAATTTTATAACAGCATTATAAATATAAAGCATCTTGTTGGACATCAGTTTTGTTGTTTTATAGAGATTTCTGGTTGGGTATCGTCCCTTGATCACAGATCAGGCGACGCTGAGCACGTTCCACAGCAAGAAATTTTAGTTTTTTTTGTAGCACCCACTCCAAATAGGGGATCGGACTGTTCATATTTTATTAATTATTTTCAAAACATAGATTAGTAGACGCACTGACCTCTATATCTATAGAGGTCATGCGTTATTAACAAATGACGTCACAAGTGGGTATGTGCCTCTCTGTTTAATCTTGAATTTCAAACCTTTATAACTCGGTCAATTTTAAAGATAGAAATTAAGAAGTTTGGATTTATAAAATAAAAAAATAGTAGTCCGATCCCCTATTGTAATACAGTAGGTCATAAATTCATGAAACTGTAGAGTTCGTTATAAATATTTTTACTAGTATAATTTTATCCAGTTACTAACGATAGTACTACCTATCCTATACCTAAAGCACAAAAAAAAAAACTAACATAAATTTGATCGTGTGGTGAACGGTGAATAAAGTCAAAATGATCAAAAACCGTGCTTGGACAAGTTTTAGCCAAACTATTTTAAATTCTTATTCATTTATAAGTCGTCAATTATGAATGGAATGGAAACAGGACAAAACATAGACCAAGGAAGGTATAAAAGGATTTAGTGACAGATGATATTATGCGTTTAAGAGAGTGAGCACTGAGATGGCGATTCATAGAGGGAAATAGTATAATATTGGAACACGGGCATAATTTTTGATAGAAAGTTTAATCGCTTAGTGTGTAACAAAGCTCACTGGGCACTTTTACTTCCTCGGAAATTCAACCTTCATTGTACTCCTTCATTTATCGCATTTGGAGCGTTTTTGCTATAAAAAGTCTACCTAAATAAAGATCTTAATGTGATTCGAGTGAGCTATCCGGGGCTGTGTTTGTTCGCGAGAGAGTAGTTTTTCGAGGCAATACGTGTTTCGCCGTTGCCCCTGTTATTTGCGCAGCGGCAATTGGAAATTGCATTATTAAAACGCTTTTGTTTAGGCATCACAACACAACACTTGCCAAAATCAAGCTCTCGCAGCCGCTCACCGTTTGTGTGCTTTGTTCCTGAATTTGATTTAAATTGTGCGATGCCCATTGTGTTTTATTTCAATGCGGTAGTGCAGCAACTTATAGCGTTATTAACATACTTTAAAAACACATATAAGTATGATGTTGGTAAATAAAATAGTATTCCAATCAATACCTAATTCAAGAACTATATACCTCTAGTATCAGTTGCTTAATATTATATTAAAATGATATAATCTGAAAAAAAAAAAAAACAACAGGGCTCAAGTTATAAATTTGTTTTGTGCGGAAGCCCCGAGCTTGATTAAGTTATTAAAATTCGGTAAAGTAGCTTTTATACTGATTCGAATAATTACCAGCTCCAGCGAGCAGAGATTTAATTAAATTTTTACCGAAGTTAATAAAATGACTGCGAATAATGTTACGAAATTAATTTGTTCGTGCTACCTCACAGGCACGTATTAAATGGTTTCACTGTAGATCTACTTACCTTATTTACTTTTTGGTAATAATTATACTTAGCTAATTAACTTTTTCTTATGAAACATGATGCTGCTTGCAGAAATTGAATAGTAGCAGTTATTAGGAGTAGGTTCATCATCAACAGCTCATATCATTATACGTCTGCACCGAGGGGCTCGGCGGCGGGCGTGGCTATGGCACACACCACCTTTGAATATCTTCGCAGGAATGTGCCGGTTTCCTCACGATGTTTTCCTTCACCGTAAATGCGTCGAATAAACGATGATAATGTAACAAAAATTCAATAATCATTTAATAAACTGGTATGTAACCATTTATATTGTAACACCCTTGTAACCATATCTATAGCAAATAAATATTATTACTATTACTAATAAATAAAAACATGATTGCGCTGTCAAAACATTTATAGCCAGTATCACTGTAAGGATTCTGATGATACCCCATACATCCAAATCTGTTCAGGTATTTAGAATTTTTGGTGGAACAAAGAAACTCACATACATACATGAACCTTGAACGCATTACACTCCTTTTTTTGGGCAGTCGTGTAAAAACACATTGGTATGTGGTGGGAATTGAACCTGTGTCTTCTGGATGGGAGCCCTAGTTACTACATCACCGACCGAGTGGGTTAGTTGGAATAAAAATCGTAATAATATCATAAATGCGAAAGCCTGTCTGTCTACATGTTCACCTTTCATAACTATTATACCGAACCGTTTTAATAAAATTTTGTAGTTACATAAATTTAACACCCAAAAATAAACATAGGCTAGTTTTTACTGTGGAAAAATATCTTATTCCCGCAGGAAAAATAACAACAACGCAAGCTAGGCAGACAGCTACTAACTTAAAAAAAAGCAAGACAACATTGAAATTAAATTAATTAAGTACTTAATTTATAAGCAGTCAACATTAAATTATATTAATCAAAAGTCTTTTAGAATAACTAGGTAAAAATGCTCTATGTTAATATTTTCCTAGGGCGTATGTAAATGTAGCGACGAGCCGGCACCGGCACATAGCCTCGGGCCTCCATTGTAGGAGACTCTCCAACTCTTTACTCGGGTAATTATTAAAGAGATGAGTAATCGCGACTTGCCTTTTGTGAAATTGAGAAATGAGACTTTTCGGTCGACTCCCATTTCCTCTTTACTTTTTCAAAAATAACATTCATACTGCATAATTCATACATCGACAGGGTTGACATCGGCAAGGTTCATAATTCATATTATAGGTCATATCATAACCTCGAGGTATAAGTTTTAACTACTAATACGACCTTAAGGCGAGGCCCTATTTGAAAAATCGTTCTTGGGCCCCTTTTTACCCACGACGGACGGAACGGAACTGAGGCGGTATATGCGTTTGGGGTAAGAGGTTGTTTGTTTGTTTGTTACCTTCTATCTCGAAAACCACTGGACCGATTTAGTTCCGGTTTTTTGCATTGAAAAGGTATCACTTCAACTTAGGATCTTAAATATGTTTTATGTAGGTAGACCATCAGGGAGCGCTGCAGCAGCCAGATAAGTTGGCAACACAGGAGTTATCAAAAACTACCAAATCGATTTCGATGCAGTTTTTTGCATTCAAAAGGCTTCATATTGGAGCTGGTTGTTAGACATGCTTTGGGGCGGTAGACCACCAGGGAGCCCTGCAGCAGCCACATAAGTTGGTACTACAGGAGTTCTCAAAAAGTACTGAATCGATTTCGATGCGGTTTTTTGCATTCAAAAGGCTTCATTTTGGAGCAGGTTCTTAGATACGTTTTATGGAGGTAGACCACCAGGGAGCCCTGCAGCAGCCAGATAAGTTGGTACTACAGGAGTTCTCAAACAGTACTGAATCGATTTCGATGCGGTTTTTTGCATTCAAAAGGCTTCATCTTGGAGCAGGTTCTTAGATACGTTTTATGGAGGTAGACCACGAGCGCTGCAGCAGCCAGATAAGTTGGCACTACAGGAGTTCTCAAAAAGTACTGAATCGATTTCGATGCGGTTTTTTGTATTCAAAAGGCTTCATTTTGGAGCTGGTTGTTGGATATGTTTTGAGGCGGTAGACCACCAGGGAGCCCTGCAGTAGCCAGATAAGTTGGCATTACAGGAGTTTTCAAAACTACTGAACCGGTATCTTTACAGATCAGGTTCTTGGACATGTTTTATGGCGCATGGCGGTAGACTATAAAGAAATACTGCAACAGCGAGGATAGGTGGCCGCTTGGACACTAAGTAACTAGTAGTCTCAATATCGCACATACCAAATTTCTGCCAAATCCAAACAACATCCATCATTTTGATTAGTGCCAGTTAGTTTTAAAAAGGCATACTAATAAATTATGTATGTTTAATTACTAGCATAATATACAATATCGAAACACAAAGAAAACAAAATGTCGTCATTTTTAATGATATGTTTTAGTGTGCTAAGTGATAACAAACAAAAGTAACGTACTTTCCAAAAAGTTTAAAATAAGGACAAAATTGAAAATTTTAAAAAACCCACGCCGGATGTTAAAACATATTCAAATAAAAAACAAAATTGAAAATTTAAAAAAACCCACGCCGTATGTTAAATTATATTAGAATAAAAAGGATTAAATAACATTTTTGGAAATCCCCCGACCAGAGTCAAATAAGATAAGAAATATAAAATAAAGAAATCTATAAAAAGAGTGATTTCTCACGAAATCCGCCACACAAACAACTAATTATGACCTTTCTTAGTCCTTACGTTTACGTACCTACTTACCTTTTGCTTTCTCGTAGAGATAGACACAGCAATAATATTTATTAATTTAGGTACTATTACATACTCATCTATCTAATAATATGATACAAATCCAATAAAACACGTCGGGGGCTGCCATCATCGCTCTCTTTGTTCGAAATTTCAGTTTAAATATTATAACTACTTATTTATATTACTCAAAAACTAAATATAATGTAGATTCTGAATAAGTAAAACTCACGGTATTTATATAAAATTTATTAATGTCAGAGTAGGGAATGGCAGACCTCGACGTGTTTTATTGGATTTGTATCATATTATTAGATAGATGAGTATGTAATAGTACCTAAATTAATAAATATTATTGCTGTGTCTATCTCTACGAGAAAGCAAAAGGTAAGTAGGTACGTAAACGTAAGGACTAAGAAAGGTCATAATTCGTTGTTTGTGTGGCGGATTTCGTGAGAAATCACTCTTGTTATAGATTTCTTTATTTTATATTTCTTATCTTATTTGACTCTGGTCGGGGGATTTCCAAAAATGTTATTTAACCCTTTTTATTTTAATATAATTTAACATACGGCGTGGGTTTTTTAAAATTTTCAATTTTGTTTTTTATTTGAATATGTTTTAAAATCCGGCGTGGGTTTTTTAAAATTTTAATTTTTTTTAACTCGCGTATCTCACGTCTCGGAATATGTACCAAATCAATAAAATTACAACCAACAGAAGAGTTTATTATTTAGCGACGTAACCAAGTACATTTTACATATAATCAAGGAATAAAGCAAGAATAAATAATTGAAATCACCGAAAATAACCCTACATTCAAAATTTGCAAATCTGTTTTCTCAATATTTTCAGCGACAGCGACATATTTTTTTGTATTTTTTGGGTGGCTATATTAATACCTAAACGGCTAAACCAGCTAGCTTTTTAATTCGTTCTATATTTTTAGCAAAAAAGAGAAAAGAGTTCAATAATAACGAGTTTTTCGCACGATTCCTGCGCAGTGTCGGACGTAACCTCCGTGAAGCATCGCACGCGAATATCAACGTTATTTAAGTAGTGCGTCGGTTGAACTTTCAACTAAAGTGCGATGAGTTGCTAATTTAGGATAGGGCCTCGCCTTGAGCCTCAGCCACACAGCACAGAGCGGGAGTGGCGCGGTTCGGGGCCGGGAAAGCGGGATTTTTTATGGAGCGGCGTAGCACCGTCTCGCATTCCCGGCCCCGGACCGCGCCGCTCCCGCTCTGTGTGGTGTGACTTGGCCTTTATTGTTTATCATCATCATAATCATACCGTATGGGTTGCAAGGAAGGACTCTGACCAACCCCACAAACTCTGATGTCTGAATTATTGAACCGCCAATAGCTTCTGACACGGCTTACTAGATATATAAGATGATAGCGTACCTTTCGAGGCATCAGAGATCAGACAACCAAAAGTCTAAATTGCTAATTATTAAAGATAACGTAATTAAGTTACGCCTTTTTTGTTCATGTAATTTGCTGTTTTGTAATCGGCTGTACGTTTTTGAAAGCTACTTTTAGATCTTCTTTAACGTAGCTATAGGTATATTTATCGTTATTTAAGTACTGAGTCGCCGCGGTTACTCGAGAAAATCTCTAACTATATGGGTATTTTTTCTAAGGCCCTCTTGTTAACTACCACCGTAGCCTCTATAGTAGTAGAGCGATCGTTACTCGTTTCGACTCTTCTAAGTTCAATATAGGTTTTTTTAGGGTTTTTTGTAAACTGAATTCATAACAAACAGGTGTTTCGTTTTCCACTAAACAGTAACATAAGTTTCTAGTAAGTAGTTTCAGTTTTAATTTCTGTTTAACTTCTAGAAAAATGTTCATAAATAGGAATAGCCCGCAGTAGCCCGAGGCGCGCCGACTCCATGTCAATGTTGATCTTATTGCGAGCACTGTCTGATTAAATCTGGATACCTCACTCGTACATCCATCCCGCTCGGCTGCCCCGCTCGTTTGACATCCATAATTAAATGATAATATTCATAATGGCGGCAACGCTGGCGGTATCACGGGATTTTCGATTTTATACAACAGACGTGATGTGATTTACGGGACGATTTAGTTTTATTCGTTTGGTTAAACAGTTTTTAGTGTTTTTCTATCTCCCTTCCATATCTGTCTTCCTTCTACGTTTGTTGGTGTTATCTCATTTACGTTTCCACCGAGGGATTCCAGCTTACCCTGACGACCCTGATTGAATTAGGGTAATTAAGTCCGTCGAAAAAGCTGTGCGCGTTTTTCGACTTCACGCACCCCACCCCATACGAAGAAACTCAAAGGTGGGGACATAAGTTTCGTCAAAGTGAAAACATCTAAAAACATACATAAATATTGAGGATGATTGAAATATCGTTCTGTCTTATACGTACACGTACTCACTCATACTCCAACCCAACACACACTCAAGTATTCCAACACGTTCTATTCTATTCTATAATTCCTAAAAAATATTGAGGTTAATCAACTTCGCATATTTTACGCTTCGTAGCGTTTTGGAATAATCGTAGCACTCTGCTACGACGGCGTAGCAATCTGTAACAACAAATTCAAATTCAAATTCAAATATGTTTATTGCATGACACAGACAAACATTATACAATTTTGACTTAAAATTAATACAATGCCGTCATATGACGCTCCGGAGGAGCATGGCAACTAAAATTTACTTATATCTAAGTACTTAGGTCTAAAAGTAAGTATTTATTTTTATCTTTATCATTAAAGAATTCACTAACAGTATAATATGTTTTGTTTATTAGAAACTTTTTTAATTCTTTATTAAATTGTTTTGAGTTTGTCATGTTTTTTAGGCTATTGGGTATACTATTATATATTTTAATTGCCATGGAATGGGGACCTGTAGTAAATAATGTTAATTTGGAAAATTGAGTTTTTAATTGATTCTGTGTGCGATTGTTTCGTTTAGTGGTATTTATAGGTGAGTACAGTGATGGATGTTTTCTTACAAATTTACAGGCTTCCAGGATATAAATAGAAGTTAGGGTGAGAATGCCAAGACTTTTAAAATGGGGCCTACATGATTCCATACTGTCAATATTTGCTAAAATTCTTATGCATTTTTTCTGTAACGTGAAAATTTTTCTTATTTCCGTGCAATTTCCCCAGAGAATTATTCCGTAATTAAGTCTAGAGTGAGCGTAAGCATAATATGATGAAAGGGATGTTTCGAGATTTGTTACTTTTTTTAGATGTCTGAGGGCGTAAGTAAATGAGGATAATTTGCCTGTTAGTTTATCTATGTGGGATTTCCAGTTCAGATTGGTATCGATTTCTATACCTAGCAGAGTTGCAGAGTTCACAGTTTCTAAATCAAAGTTTTTATGTTTATAGTTCAGTTGTAGAGATTGTGTTTGGTAGGGTTTAAATTCAATTATTTTAGTTTTTTTAAGATTTAATTCTAAGTTGTGGGTGTCTAGCCATTCCTCAATGTTTATTAATGTTTTCTGTAGTTTACTATTCAACTCCATTGAGTTGGAGCAGGAAAGAAGGACAGAAACATCATCAGCAAAGACAATGCACTGATCATTTATATGTTTAGATAGATTGTTTATATATACAAGGAATAAGATACAGCCAAGGACACTTCCTTGAGGGATGGAACCGGTAATAGTTATCTTGTTTGATCTGATTTTATGGATTTCTCCTGTTGTAAAGTTAGTATTTTAAATAAATCCGAACCGGGTATTTTCTCCTTTCCTGAAGGTGAAAACAGTAATAAGTTCAATCATTAATTTCATGTGGGCTGAAAATTATGATGATGATTAATTTCATAGTGGTGGTGGATATTTTTTTATTTATTTAATATGAACGAGTAGTAAAAAACAACTAACTGTGAATCTATTTCAGTCAATTCAGTCTACAAAGTAGTAAAAAAAGTTATAAAAATTGAGCGACCGTATTATTATTATTCATCAACAGCTAGCGGATACCAGGATACCGGTGAAGCTAAAGGGCCTTGTGTACAAGAGCATTATCCGACCAGTCCTACTATACGGCAGCGAGACCTGGCCTGTCCTCGGAAGACATGTCCAGCAGCTACACGTCACGGAAATGAAGATGTTGCGATGGATGTGTGGCGTTACGCGATTAGATCGAATTCGTAACGAACACATCCGTGGCAGTCTCGCAGTCCGTGACGTAGGACGTAGCGGATAAGCTTCAGGAAAGTCGCCTCCGATGGTATGGCCATATAAGCCGCAGACCGTCAGACTATGTAGGAAAAAGATGCCTCGACCTCACTGTTCAGGGCCCTAGATCACGTGCTAGGCCTAAAAAGCGCTGGCTGGACGTCGTGAAAGCGGATATGGAAGAGAACAATCTCACACCTAAGGATGCCGAAGACCGGGCAAAGTGGAGAAGATTCAGTAGGAAAGCGGACCCCAGCACTAGGCCGGGAAAACGCTAGGACGAAGAAGAAGAAGAAGAACAGCTCATATAAGTCGGGTTCGAGCCCAAGGGGTTCCTACCCTGGAATAAGTACATTTTACAATCTAAGAATTCGCGAGTTTGGAAATTGACGATGTGACCGAAGGTGGGACACGCTAACCCTGAAAATTACTATTTAAACTAGTCTTGAAAACATCATAATTATATCGAGTTTTTGTGCACTTAGTACAACTAAACTTAGTTTTTTTATAGCGTAGTTTACATAGAGAAGAAAGTATTTGCACTGTTGTTAGCAAAAGCTATTCCGCGCCGCCGCCTCGAGATAATTGACAGCGATGTTGCCTAGCTCGTTTGTTGCAGTGCGTTGATACGCTCTGGTAACAAGCCTTTGAGGGGGTTCATTTGTATTACTGATATAAAATAAATTATTATAATTGAGCTTTTATTACGCAAAAGTCTTCCTTTTCCTAATAAACTCCTACTGATTTTGCCTGTTCGGAATCGTCATGACTTTTGCACTCTTATTGCAAACAGGTGAAAGTTTTTGTTCAAACGTGCTTAACGATTATGATTACATTGTTTTGGTTTTATCCCGAATAAAAAAACAAACACGAGATCAACAATTTCTGCTTCTTCTCGTTTAGTGTGGTGAGATGACGCGCCATCTTTGTAAAGGCTCTTTCCAGCTTGATTCCAGGTATCCATTGTTATGTTGTTCTTCAGTATGTAAGCGAAACTCGACTCATTGTAGAACTTTTTCATTTGTTTATAAAAAAAGTGTTTCTTTTGCTTAAGTAAGTATTCTGTTAATTTGGAAGGCTTCTTCTGTAGAAAACGAGCTTCAAACTCTTGAAAAGGAAAGGTTAGTTAAACTTTTTTTGTTTAAACAAGTTATAAAAGAGCGGTACCAAACTTGAAACTGACACAAAGTTGATCTAGTACCATTAACAAAAAAAATAGCGGTAATGCGGTGCGACTTCTATAAGCGGGCAAATATTTACTGTCAACGACAAACATTTATTGTCAACGACAGGTTTTGCCATAATCTCCACGCTTGGCAGGCGGGTTGGAAATCGCAGATTAAAAGCTTACTGTATCAGAGAGCGCTGCTGCCCGTTCCCTGTTCAATGCGTGGTCCCTAAGTCGCCTCTTACGACACCCACGGGAAGAGTAAGGGTTGGTGACAAATGTATTCTACTCTGCCGTCACTACACGGCGTAATTAATACTTAACTTTATGTTATTTCAATTTAACATTGCGCTGTAATTGAGTGGCTGTATAGAAAGATGGAACATAGTTCAATAGAAATGTGAAATGAGAACTAGTGTTTTTTTATAATTTGACAGCTGTCAGTTGAAAACGATTCTCCCTCCGGGCCTGAAAAGTATTACCTTCAATCCGCTCCTCGGGCAACTTCAGACCTGCTTTCCGAGTATGAGTAATGAAAATGCATTTTTCATCTCTCATGCTCTGAAAGTAGTCCAATGATGATGATTATGATGTTCTTTCTGACCGATTTTGGCCATGGTGACCAGTCCAATAATAACTCCAAAAAAGGTTTGTAAGTAACTTTGAAATTCGAACCTTTCTTTTTATTATTTTCATAGAAAGCTTATAGAAAGTTGCACACGATAAATGGCTAAGGAACAGACGTTTTACAGCCTACAATAATTTTTACTTCAATATACTTTTTTTACCAAATTCACGCAAGTGCGTGTTTTTCTTAATATTTGCTGTTACGAGCGAGCGGGATTCGGGGATTGAAAAATTTATTAATTATTGCTGAACTGCACGTACTTTTTCATGAATATAAAACTTAAGACAGTTAACGTTCTTATCTTCTTATCTTATCTTACTTAGCCTATGCTGTCCCATTGCTTGGCAAAGGCCTCTCTCTATTCTTTCCACCCTTCCCTGTCTAGAGCATCGGTAAGCCAGGTCTTGGAAAAGTTTTTAGCTCGTCCTGCCATCTTTAATTAACGTTCATGAAAATTATTTTCTATGATATTTGTACTAATACAAGTACATTTTATAAGTCTGTCTTCGTTAACCTGTAAAGCCTTCTTAATTTATGATAATTTTCCTTTTAAATTCATCATTATGCACTACTACCATAAAATTGTTCACATTTCTAAATACAATACTATGCTCGTGCTCGTGCGCCGTAATACGTCGGGTGTAATTGATTGGTTTGCTTTCTTGACCTAGTATATTTTTTGCTCTTTTGAATAGTCCAAGTGGTGGTGGTGGTGGTCTGATTTGAATAAGGTCCCAGCTCTAGGAAAAATAATTATCTCCTTTGTCATAGCATTTGGGGGCCTCTTAGATTAAAAAGTGTTCAACAGAACAGTCTGCAATGACAAATTTTGTTTATTTAACTTGATTTTTTATTTATTAGTTCGTTTTTTGGCAGGGCATTCGTGTTTTTTAACTTTTTAACTATTATTTCTTTACCATAATGGGCACACCGCGCCTATTGAAACACAATACGTTGCTGGTATTCAAAATGCCGACGTATTCGAGTGAGCCTCTTCTATTTTGTCACCTACAGATCGAAAAATCAACATGCGCCGAATGCAAAAAGGATACAAGTAGTACCCCACATCGGTTTATGAGTGGTCGGCGAAATTGGTGGGGGATCTTCGCTTCGCGTCTGTGTATTAGCAGTTATGAGAGAGAGAAAGATACCGTCGCATTCAAAATCTGCGCTCATAATTTGTTAACATTGAATGATCAAATTGATGCTCAGTAAGAGAACAAAAGCCCCTCGGTGGGGACGTATACGTATATGAGCTGTTGGTGATGATGATGATGATGAAGAGAACAAAAACAATTTTAAGTTTAGTTAAAAAAATATTATTTAATTGAATTCTGAGCGAAACAAATGAGTGATTAAATAGAACGTGGAACGTAACGTGATATTAAAAAATGTGCGAGACAAAAATTTTCCCTTTACCAGCGCAGCGCCAAGCAAACGTGATAATTTAAATTTAGAAACCAAATTCTCCGCATGTATTCAGTCACTGTCTTCTTCGTTTTATTTACCAACTAGCGGTCCGCCCGCGGCTACGCTCGCGTTATGTAAGATTTTCCCGTGGGAATAAGACTTTTTCCCGTAAAAAGTATCCTATATGTTAATCCAGGGTACAAACTATATTCCAAATTTCATCACAATCCGTTCAGTAGTTTTTGCGTGAAAGAGTAACAAACATCCATACATCCTTACTTACAAACTTTCGCGTTTATAATATTAGTAAGGATAAGGATATATTAATCGGTGGGAGAACAACATAATTTGTGATAGTACATTAAAATTCTGTGAATATTTTCCTCGGAGAGCGGGTTACGATGTGCTTGCTAGAACAGTTCAACGAATGACAAAGTATGAGTACATCCCCAGAGAGAGTTAAACAAGAAAAAGTGGGCGTGTCGCCCCGCCCAGCCGGCAGCGCGGCCGACGACGAACGCTTCCTTGTCATCCTGCAGCCTCCCCGGCGCGACTTATCTCCTAATAGGTAGCTATAATACAACAGATACGCTATCAAATGTGTTACTAAGTAATAAAGCGGCGCCATTTTGTCTTTTACTTCCACCTTGGAGACAATAACGCTTTTATGAGCGGTGCAGCGACCCGGTATGAAGTGATCAAAGAATTCGCCTCTTCGTTTTACGGTTGTTACTCTTATTTGGTTCTCAAACGATACGTATCTACAAACTTTTTGTGTTTTGATTTTTCGTCCCCTTTTTCGAATCCCGAATTAGCGAAGATATTAAAATACTTATCTATCATTAATATAGAATAACATTATCTTACAAATATTATTATTTCTATCTTTTCGATATCTAAACAGCTGCCTGCCTGTTCAGTTTTTATTTACATAACACACTAACAGCAATGTTTTGCAATAAGTTAAAACTGCATAGAGTATTTGATTAATGAATTATAATAAATTATATATTTTAGGATTTATGGAATATACTGAATAAGGGGAGATTATGCTCAGAAACTTCCCTCTCGCTAATGGATCCACTTGTCGTCACATCTAAACTTAGCATAGTTTATTTTTCTAAAATGGCAGTTTATTATTTTAAGCCTTGCTACATCCCGCATGGCCCCGCGGTCGCGTGTATCACTCTATTATTTATAGCGTTCGATACGCAATACAAATTATTGTTTTCAAAGTATAACGTTTAGGGGAGCGCGTTGTTTGCAAAACGACCCTCTGGGACTCCCTTCGGCAACCCCAGCTCAACGAATTTGACGCTTATTGTTGTAGTTTTACGTGTTATTTTAAATCTGAATCGCGTTGTTAAAATGCTTTTTCGATTTGTGATGAAATCTGGGTACTATTCAAGCAATCTTTTGACAATTGAATTTCGATTCGGCTGGCGCATTGTGCGTAGATAGGACTTTATGACGACGCGGGGCGGGCATGGGTGTTTGCGTGCGGTAATTGATACGAAGTGACAGATACGAGGGGATACTTTTCCAGCCTCTGGCCCTCGAGAGGAGTAATATTTTGACATTAACCGAAAAGCGATGGGTGTGATTTGAAGTGCCCTTTGTGGAATTATACTCGCGGACGGCGTCTTTAATATTGACTAATGCATTTCGCAGCTAATGGGGAGATGAAACTCGACAGGTGCGATAGCTTAGGTGTGGTTATCACTGAAGCTAGGTAGTGTGTTGTAAAAAAAATATGGTGTAAATGTCGTGGCCATATCGTAGAATTGACCACATCATGAAATTTTCGATCATTTCATGAAATGGCTGCATTTCATGATGTGGCCAACTAAATTTGACCAGATCATTAAATCGTGTGCATTTCACGATTTTGTCGTCCACGATTGGCCATATCGTGAAAATAGGGCATCCATGAAATATTTAAAAAGAATCTAAATTATGTTTGGTACTTATTTCTTGTTCTCTAAGTCCGACAGACATTTTCAGAGTACTTTTTCATCATAACTCTTTTTTTCTTCCTCATTTTAATAACGAATAATTCACTTTTTCACTGCGAGTAATAACGCGGCCGCCATGTTGGTACATAAACAAAGTGCTTCCAGCGTCTCTATCGGCAATAAATGTAATAATTTTACGATATGATCGATAATCTTGACCATTTCATGAAGTAGCTGCGTTTTAGTTGAACATATCGTCAAACGATTTCTTATCATTGATCTGGCCAAGGCACATCATGATGTGGCCAATGGACAGTGAAAATTTCATGAAATGTGAAAATTTCATTTTCATGAGATGTGATCAATTCTACGATATGGCCACGACATAAACACCATACAGACAGACTTAGTTAGCTATGAAAATGAAAAAAATAAAAATAAATATTTAATGACTATCTGAGCCTTTTTTATTTTTATTATACATCCTAATGTATTTTTAAATAATTGCTCAGATAGTCATATTAAAAACTTCTAAAGGACCCTTAGGTGGGTTAGTAGATGATCTTTGTTATTATGTATTTAGCTAACCAATTTATTTAAGTAATCGAAATGAAAAAACAAGAAGCTGAAAAGATGAAATTTTATTTTTATCAGAGATGTAGTCCAAAATAACACGGGATCCCTCCGTATGTTCCTCCAATTAACTTAACAAAATGTTTTCGTTTAAAAATATCAGAGAATGCAAATTAAATCGACATTAAAGTATCAAGGGCGGATCAGGCGATCCATTAATAAATCACTTCGCTAAAACCGTAATTGTAATCTCAAACAAGGCGAAGGGAGCGCCCGCGCCGGCCCGTGTTTGGAGTAACAACATTATTACAATAAGTTGGGCTCGCTCGCTTCCACCGCCTCTCCGCCGCGCCGCGCGCCGCCGCGAACTCCGTACACCGGTGCTTTTCACATGCTCCTTTTTACATCTTGTACTTACTGCGATTTGTGGTTTTTAGATTACATTAGAAATTAGAGCGTACTTACTTTATTGAACACAAAAAATACACAGAACAGAAATATGGAAAATAAGTAGATGGTACGGTCGGGCGGCCTTATTTCCGGCCGGCGAGGTAGCTATGCTATAATAGCTTTTTTATTACCATGCTCTAATTATACAGCCACATTGTGACATAAATATTATTTATCATAAAAAATCCCAATCAAATACCTAGTACTTTTCCATAAAAGGCGGGTTGTTTTCGTAAAATGTTGAAAGTTTTTTATAACTTCCTATCGTTCAATGAATGGGAAGCCCTAAATATAGATACAAATTGATTCTAAGTATTTATTTTCATTTGATGCGAAATGAAAGAAAAACAAGTATTATAGGTAAATCAGCTTTCGAATATACGAGTAGCTGTAGGACCTCGCTTAGATTGACTACAAAAGTATAAATTTATAATAAACGTAGCATAGTTTACTTACAACCCAATTTTACTGATGTAAAGCTCAACTCAATTGTTATATTATGTGCAATTTTTCGTATCTGTTAAAGATTTTTTAATGTGTTGTTCGTTGATGTCATTTTTATGAAGACTTATGATCTAAACCGTTTTCGTCGCTGATCACTTAAATTAGTGCGTGCCCCTATACGCTCAACGCTCCATTTTTAAAACGGAAAATAACTTTTTCTTTTTTCAAAGTTGGTATTTTTTTTTATTTATTCTTCTTCTTTCTTCATCATTTTTCTTCTTCTTTTAGTATGCCCAGCGCCCTATTATTGGAGCGGCCCGTTTCTAAATAACCCTTTATATATATATAAAATATGTAATACACATCATTGCCTGAGTCCTATGAAATAATAAAATAGATATTTAAAATAAATATTCACAAAAAAAAAAGTTGAGCGCATACGGGTTAATTCGTCAACGGCGCGGGCGGTGGTGGAGTAATTAAAGCCGCCGCGGGAAGAGGCAGCTGGGCGCCCGGGGCGGAGTCCCCGACGGCGGAACACGCCTCGACGCGCGGCGCCCGGTCGTGTGCACCGCACATCCGACCTTGCGTCTTACCTCTCACTTCACATCAACCTAGACAACGTTTATTTAAAGTCTCGACTAAATAACGTAAAGCTCTCGGGTGGTGGTTCAGTCCGTGAAACTAAATAACAGTCAATCTATATTTTTTCAAAATCTTAACAACAACGAGTTTTGATATAACTCAACTGACAGAGTCAAAATGTATGAAACAAAAAAGTATTTTTCATCTCTCATGCTCTGAAAGTAAGTAGTCCAATAATGACCCCAAAGAAAGGACGAATCATGTGGAGTTTCTTCTGGCCGTTCTTCTCCACAGCGAGCGTACATTGGTAGTGAACGTGCCATCCATGATAGCTTTGACGTCGAAAAATGATTTGTAAAAATCTTAAATCGAATAAAATATTTTTGATTTGATTTGATGAGGATGTAAGTCCAACTTATGGTACGGGATGTAAGAAATTTTGAAATTCGAACCTTTCTTTTTACTATTTACATAGAAAAATGCACACAATAAATTGCAAAGGAATAGACGTAGTCCGCCTAGATAACTCTACAATTAATTTTATTTTAGTTAAAAATTAAATATTTTGCTAGAATTTACCTTAATTATTATGCTAGATGGAATACGAACCTACGAAATTTACGTATTTATTTACATAGAAATAACAATAAATAGATAAAAAATTACAAAGTAAACAATTATTTTTATTAATTTTGGCTAAAATGACACGAACGTACACGAGCGCACCTTATTATTTTGTAATTTATGTTTATTTTAACCATGCAATAGTAAAAAATAAGTTGATTTAGATTTGTGCGTGAATTTCAGAAATAATATGCAGTGATTTCATTAGAACCAACTGAAAATTTCTTTGTCAAATAGGGTAAGGTGCACTAGTATGGTGCGGATGCTAACATTATCACAATTTGCGGGTTTGTTACCACGGTTATACTCAATATTGTGAACAACCACGAAAATCTTAAAACATATATGGTGCGTATGGTATTGCAGCCCATATTATGTATTATTGTTTACAGCTGTATTGTTTACTTTCATCGCAATCGAGATGAAAAGCAGAGTGTTCACCTTGTGGAAAACTGATCAATTCCACGCTCATACTATAAGCGCCCTCGCTAACGCTCGTGCGCCAGAATGCCAGAATACTTCGGGTGTAATTGATCGCTTATACCCCTTGGTTAACAATCTATAAATTTACTACTACTGAACTTTTGTACTATGAATTTTGATAAGTTGCGGAATGAAAATCACCACCCGAGGTATGTTACGTTATTTAATAAAAACGTTGTATGTAAACCAATTGAAAAACTTATTAAAACGGAAGGGAAAAAACGTTCACGAGGCCGTTCACCAACAAGATGGACTGACCAACTGAAGGAATTATCGTCGTCCAAATTATACACAGCCAGTCGTGCGTGAGGGACGCCAAGACAGAAACTTACTTACAGAAACCGGCGGAGGAGGCAGGTCATCCGCTCTAGAAGCAAACCCAAAGCTGACCACGCACGATCCTCAGACATGAGGGAGCTACATAGAGAGAGATGTAAATCCAAAATACTAATATCACTGAATTATGCTATTGTTACATTAGTGAGGTCGGTTATTGGTTTACCTTTAGCTAATTTGCAAATAAAAATATATAATTTACTAGTATATGGCTCTGTGAGCTGTAGTGTAGACCTCGCGAGTGTATAAATTTTTTGAAATGGCTGATTTATGATTCCTTATTTTTTTTTAATTCCAAAAACTGACTCGAAAAAAAAAAATTAATTAATCCAGCCTGCTCACAAAATTTCACGAGAATCGGTTGAGAAACACGACCTGTAGAGGAGAACAAACAGACAGATATACATACAAAAGCAATTTTAGCCGCTGAAATGGAGACGCTTCGGTCGTGCTTCGCGCTCGCTCGGTCAACAGAACATTAATCAGAGTTTTATTCTCTTCAGCTACCTCGAGGGAGGTGACACAGAAATAAAAAAAAAAAAACTTGTGGAATAGCTAAACCAAAAACAGCATTGATATAAAAAGCATATCTCATTAAAAAATCCTTATAAGCTGATGAGATGAACTATTCAACGCAAAGATGATGAAAAAGGTATCTATAACCACTTTTAAGCAGAGTATCAAGATAAAACATGCATCACTTTTTAAGTTAGACCTCCAGCAATGCAGTTGTGAAAACTGCATTAATTTCATTTAGTACAGTTTTTAAGTGATGCGCATACAAACATACAGACATTTAGAAATTCTAAAAATAATTGCTTTGGCTTTACGAGTATTTGTCTTATAAAAACCCCTCGGCCCTCATATTATATATTCTTATTTTATTTTTGTTTCAATTTTAATATAGTAATAGATTGTAAAGATTGACGGTTCAATTTTATTACATTTACCATTGTCGGACATTTGACAGTTAATTAATGCTTTCAGTGAGTTAACAGAGTACTCCACAGATCACAGAGTACGAAACACGTCGACATACATAATTATGTAATAGTATCTTTCTTAACTAAGACATACATTAGAAAATGTTATAAGTACCTATATGTTTATAGAAGTTAGATTTTAAGAATGAAGGCCCTTAAAATAGCAAATTATATCTATCAGGGTTTGAGAAAGTCATGTGCCTCTATCCTAAAAACGCATCTCAGTAGGTATTTACCATCGATTAGTTGTATGTTCTAACCACGCTTCTAACAAACAAAATCAGCCTTAGATGCAGCAGCACCGCTACCCCGCTAACTCAAAGTAACACGAACAAGCCTAATTTAGTTTACCTTGTTACCTCCACCTGAAACTAAGTTGTAACTTATAATACAAATTTACAATACGCTTTAGCTTTTCAATAAAACCCTGTTTGTCTTTGCCAGACTGGCTCATATTCAGAAATTATGTATGGATACAGGGCGCGCGTAGCGGCTGTAACATAGTACAATAGAATTTGGGAATTCCGTTCAGCAATGGCGAATAATGCACGTACACTTCTACCGCAGAACTTTCAGCGAATATTGATAATCTTTTTGCCGATATTGTACAATCTAAAAACTTTATCTTTTTTTAATACCTTACTTTATGATCTATGTATTGTTTATGTAATAAAATGCGGCTTTAGCGTCGTCGTCGGTGCGTACGTATGTAATCGCCGATATGAACCGACACGCAAAGAAGAAGACTACATTACTAAGAAGACAGAAAGATTTTTAATAGACAAACTGTCAAATAAATGCTGACTTCTTGGCTGACTTCTAATAAATTTCACGCCTAGGTTATAGCTCTGAATAGCGTGAAAGTAAGTAAAGAATATTGGTGCTATTGTACCGTCATCGTTATTTCATTTGACGGGGCAATAAGCAGGCGATTGTTAGGAGGGCTTTATTGGAACTTATCAGCCAACAACGAAAACAGCAAACGAGTTAAACCGAACACAATCAGCATGGCACAAAGGCGCGCGGGCTAATCTTATTGCGGGCGAGCAGCGACAAAGCGGCCGACGGCGGCGGGCGCTGGTCCTGAGCAGGGTGTAAGGAGTAGGAGTCTCTCAGTCTGCCACTGGCAGAGCCCATATTTGCCGCTTGAGTGCCCCCAAATGGACTGACGAGTGCGAAAACTCCGCGCCTCGCTCCCCGAAACTTAATGGGGCTTTTGTCGAGCTGCCGACCGACACTTGTAATGCAATTAACTCAAACAATGGAGGTATCGTTAACGAATTAATTTTAAAGCTTTATGCGACTAGATATCCAAGAACTTTAGCCAAAGATTATTAAATCCTAGCTGATAAGTAAGGTTTATTTCTCATCTCCTGGAAAATGCAATCACAGTTCTCGTAGACAATTGTAACTGAATCATGAGAACAGTCACTTAAACTAGACTCGCATGAATGAGGAAGTCCGTAGCGGTGACGTGACGGCGGCGGCGCGGCGGGCGTGTAGTGTTGTGACGGCAAGGTGCTACAATGGCGACCACACGCAGTCTGGGAACTGCCGCGCCACTTGTGCGAGCCCACTCACTCGAAAGAGCCGGCCCAGCCACACCAAGCCACTCGGGCCTTTATTCATTGTCCACACAACATCACTAGTCTTGCGTTTTTTTCTAATTTCTAGCCACCAGTTCAGTAGCCGAAATTGGGTCGATCCAAATATACGCGAATAATACGCTGCATTATAAAATGTTATGCAGATATTGATGCAGAAAGAAATTGTACGGATTTTTTTCGTGAATATTTTAGAATCTATTGAGGTGAGATTTCACACATGATAGAATGTTTTGGATGTTCGCAACATTCAAATCTTCATTTCCTTGTAAGTTTTTCGATTTAATACTTACCTTATTGTATAGAAAGAATAGAGAAGTGTACTCAGGTGCAATATTAAACTTCATTTCAATAAATTCGTAGCATGTAATATGAATGGTTTCAATACTTTCAAATGTTAACCCAATAGAGGTAGTACATTGAAATGAAATGAGCATGACGATGGAAGACGGAAAGATTGATTGCATTAAATAGTACATACATTATTATACGAGGGGTGAAAGTAACTTATTTAGCGGCGCTCAGGCCCTAATAGTTCGAGGCACTAAATAAGTCTTTAACCAGAGGTAAACACCATTATACTTCAATGGTAAACACTGGGCTTTTCATTACGAATACAAGGAAAGTAAAAATAAAAACACGAATCAGCTAAAGAAAAAAGTGATTTCCATATCTGAATCAGATGAACTCATTTGTAAACAAAACCCTACAACTCGAGAAACAAATGATAATTATCATTATAATCACTGCTTTCCCATATTTTTATTTTTTTCTGTGGCCGAGCCGGCCAGCTTTTGGGCCATTATTTTTCACATCTTTGAAAAATGGTAAATATTTTGCCCAAATCTATTTTATTTTAAAGAAATAGTTGAAAGTCAATTACAATAAAGTCATTTAAATATATAATTTTAATACTTAACTTTAAGTTATTTCAATTTAATATTGCGCTGTAATTGAGTGGCTGTATAGAAAGATGAAACATAGTTCAGTAGAAATGTGAAATGAGAACTAGTTTCTTTTTATAAATTGACAGGTTTTTTTTTTTTCGGCGGGAAAGCTTTGAAAAGGAAGGCGCTAAATTTCTATTGGAAATATTTAAAATTAATTATTCTTGTTCATATTGCATAATTTTATAATAAATAGTGCTATTGTGTATTGTGTACAAAGGATGAAGGTCGGTATTATATTTTTTGTTGATGGGACGGCGTAAAAAACGGGCCCGGGCTGCCGGCCAGGGCCCTGAAGAACCTGATCCCTCGGATTCTATAGGGGGTAATGAAACCGATTCTTCGGAAGATAGCGTTGATTCCGTAAACAAATATGCGACATTCACGCTCACTAGCTACTCGAGGCGATACCCAGAGAACTCAAATAAATCTGATTTTATAGTTTTTCTGTCACATAAAGATGATAAAAAACCATTCTCTGATTATGATAGAATGGCCCTCTCGCAAGGCATAAGGAAGCACTGCATTGCAGGTGTTTTACATTTGCGGCCTTTTAATAAATTTAAAGTAGGCATAACTTTTGACTTGGCCAATAATGCGAACGTTTTCTTGCAAAACAAAAAGTTTCTCGATGAACTGTTTTTAAAAGCATCAATTCCAGCTACAGACACTGAAATAACGGGTGTGGTGACATCTGTTCCGGTGGGTATGTCGAACAAGCAAATATTCTCTTCAATTTGCAGTTCAAAGAATGTAATACAAGTACGTCGTTTTATGCGGAAAATTCAGATAGATGGTGGCGCATCTACGCTGCAACCAACCCAAACTGTTGCTATTACTTTCGCCTCTACACAATTACCAGAGTTTGTTTATCTCGACTCCTGGCGGCACGAGGTAAGAATGTATGTACCTCCAGTCAAACAATGTCTGAAATGTCTTCGTTTCGGTCATATCGCAAAATTTTGTAAAAACGATGAAGTTTGTTCCATTTGTACACAAAAGCATAGTTTTAAACAGTGCATAGTAGACAGGTCTAATGCCAAGTGTGCTAATTGCGGAGGAAACCATATAGCCATTAGTATTTCATGTCCTATGAAAAAAACAAAAGTCGAGGAAAACAAAATAAAGTCGCATTCGGCTAAATATGCCGATTTATTCAGTTCATCTGAATTCCCTCACCTTGCAGCAAGAACATTTGATATCCAGATCAACAATTTAATGAAATCCGATAAATTTGTCAAACTGTTAATTGAAGCTGTCATGAAAGTAGTAACTAATAACAAAAACAATATCCCCATAAATTCAGAATCCGTTCAAAATATCTTGAAAGACACATTTATTAAGAAATCTCCCCCTTAAATCAAAATGGATACTTTAAACATTATACAATGGAACGCTCAAAGCCTATCAAGTAATAAACATATCTTAACACAATTTCTCTATGATAATAATATTCACATAGCAATAATCAGTGAAACGTGGTTAAAACCTGAACATAAGTTTAATATAAAGGGTTATAAGATTGAAAGAAACGATACTGGGAACAAACATAATGGCGTTGCCATTTTAATTCGTAACAGTATTTCTTATTCCAGAATAAATACATTTTTTGATGATAGTTTACAAAATTTATGTGTTCGTGTAGTAATTAATAATCAGGAAATAAGTATTGTAAGTTTCTATTGTCCTACAAATTGCAATCCAGTCTTTAATAAAAATAATTTTGATTCGCTTGTTAAGTCGATACCGGGTCCTATGATATTTGCTGGTGACTTTAATGCCCATCACATGTCATGGGGATCTCACTCGAACAACCAACGTGGTAAAGATGTTCTTGACGTAGTTGAAGACAATAATTTAGTTGTACTTAATAATGGTCAATTAACAACAGTGGGTTCTTTAACTTGGAGGCCTAATGTTTTAGATTTGACTTTTGTCTCACCATCGCTGTCCTTGTCTTGTGATTGGTCGGTTCTTGATCTTCCGCTAGGTAGTTATCACCTCCCTGTAATGATAAAAGTTTTAATTTGTAATAATAGTGATAGACATGAACAAACAAACAGTAATGTACATTTCCCCATCTACCCCAATTACAAATGTGTGGATTGGGAAGTGTATGCAACAAATGTAGAGTTGTTGTTGTCTAATCATTGTTTCGATAGTTTGTCTCCTTTGGAAGCCTATGAATTGTTTATTAAAAGTTTACATGATTCTGTTCAAAAGTCTCTTTCAAGTCCTTCTAATTCAAATTTGCCCTTTAGTTCTCGTTCTTCTTGTTCTCGTAGTAATCAAAATAGGAAAAAAAAACAAGTTACCCTGGTGGAACATCAATTGTTCTGAAGCAGTGTATAATTCTAGGCAAGCTTATGTAAATTTCAAATTAAACCCTTCTCAGGAGAGCTACATTGAATTTAAAAGGATGCAAGCTTTAAAAAAACTGACTATTAATTCTGAACGACGAAACAGTTGGGCTTCTCTTTGTAATACATTTAATCGCTGCACTCCACTCAGTATCATCTGGAATTTTATGCGTAAGTTCAATAAAACCTTCTCTCCGAGTCAAAATAGTGACGATAGTTGGATTATAAGTTTTTTAGAAAAATTTACACCTGACTTTGTTACAAATGTAAATAATCTTAGTGGTAATTTAAAAAAAGTTAATTTTTATTTTAATTTTTTAACAGAACCCTTTACTTTTAAAGAATTACAGTCGGCAATATCATCTCGTAAGGATACTGCTTTTGGCTTTGACGGAGTTCCTTATATGATGCTTAAAAAAATGAATAACAAGTCTAAAAAAGTATTTCTCGATATCATCAATTGTTTTTGGGCCGGTAATTATATCCCTTTAGACTGGAAAATAGATGTCATTGTGCCAATTCTAAAACCTGATAAGGTCAGGTCTGATCCTGATTCGTATCGTCCCATAGCCTTAACATCTTGTGTAGGTAAAATATTTGAGCAGCTCCTAAAACAGCGTCTCGAATATTTTGTGGAGAAATTTAACATTTTACCCAACAATCAGTTTGGCTTTAGAAAGGGTCGGTCTGCCCGTGAAAGTTTTGTTCAGCTACATATTGATATTCAAAATTCCTTGACAGTTGGTGATCCATTACTTGCTGTTTTCTTTGATATACGAGGGCTGATTGATAAGTTTCCGAAACGACAAAGAAAAACTTTAAAAATCTATTTAAAATAAATTTATTTCTCAACGTAGTTTCCTTCTACCTCGATGCATTTAGTCCAGCGCTTCTCCAATGCCGTTACACCAGTTTGATAAAATGTTTTCTCCAACCCCTCAAAATACTCGTCCACGGCAACAATGACTTCTTCATTTGATGAAAATCTCTGGCCACCTAACCATTTCTTCAGGTTTGGGAATAAGTGGAAGTCACACGGGGCCAGATCCGGGGAATAGGGTGGATGCGGTAGCAATTCGAACCGCAATTCATGGAGTTTGGCGACTGCAACCATTGACGTGTGTGCAGGTGCGTTGTCATGGTGGAACAAAACTTTTTTCTTGGCCAAATGTGGTCGTTTTTTCTGGATTTCTTCACTTAATTTTTGCAGCAAGCTTGCGTAGTACTCTCCATTTATTGTTTTTCCTTTTTGCAGATAATCCACTAAAATAATCCCTCGAGCATCCCAAAAAACAGTCGCCATCACTTTGCCGGCAGACAAAACCGTTTTTGCTTTCTTCGGCGCAGGTCTTCCGCTCTCAGTCCACTGCTTAGATTGTTCTTTTGTCTCGGGAGTATAATGATGTATCCAGGTTTCATCGACTGTTACATAACGCCGCGAAAACTCGTTAGGATCTCGGTTAAACAGCGCCAAACACTCCGATGAATCGTCCACTCGACGTTGCTTTTGGTCAACAGTGAGCAAACGCGGCACCCATCGCGCGCAAAGCTTTTTCATTCCCAAATGTGGGTGCAAAATATTAAAAACGCGTTCAGATGAAATGCTCACCATCTCTGCTATCTCTCACAACTTCAAGCGCCGATCATTCAATACAATTTTGTGAATTTTTTTGATCATGTCCGGATTCGTGACTTCATTTGGACGGCCAGACCTGTGGGCGTCTTCGCAGCTCTGTCTTCCACGTTTAAAATCAGTTACCCAGGTGTGAATTGTACTCAATGCAGGAGCAGAATTACCTAAAACACTGTCTAGCTTGGTTTTAATCTGGGTTGCTGTTTTCTGTTTTAAAACGTAAAACTTTATCACCGCACGAATTTCGTTTCTTTCCATTGTTAAGAAAATTTATGACAGAGAAAGTTCTACGTCCTATCAAACAAATTCCACCAGTTCGATTAAATTCAAATTTGGCGTTCTATTTTCAAAAAGATGCCCAAATATAATGTAATATTTTTTTTTTGCGTATCATTTTTTTAAGTTCGTCGTTTCGGCCAGTTATCAATCAGCCCAAGTATCTGGTGCTTTTAATAGTGTAAATATAGATGTTTTATATTCAGAACTTTCTGCTATAGGTATTCCTGAAAAACTAGTAAATTGGGTATATAGTTTCTTGTTAGGAAGGAAAGTTTTTGTAAAATATAATGGTAAACTATACGGGCCTAGATTGTCCTCTGTTGGAGTTTGTCAGGGTGGTATTTTATCCCCATTAATTTTTATTTTGTACATACGTCGTTTAAATTTGGTATTAGGTTCTAAAGTTAAAAATTTGCAATTTGCTGATGATTTAGTTGTTTATTTGTCAGGCGCAAACTTAAATCAAACAGCTTTAGTCATTAATTCAGCTTTAAAAAATTTGAAACAGTATTTTGACTATTTAAATCTCGAAGTTAACTCATTAAAATCCAAAGTAGTTATATTTGGTCGCAATAGCTCATGTTTACCTCTAGTTTATTATTGTAATTCTGCTTTGCCTGTTTCATATGATGCTAGATTTCTTGGTATTACATTTACGCACAATCTTTCTTGGAAAAATTATATTGATCGAATCACGGTCAGAGCTAATAAGGCTTTTAATGTAATTAGATCCTTAGCTGGGACAAATTGGGGAGCAGATTCTAAAATACTCCTGATTCTTTATAAATCTTTAGTGAGAAGCCATTTTGAATATGGTTTTCTTTGTTATGCTTCAGATAAAAAATTGATAGAAATTTTGAATAAAATACAAAATAAATGTCTCCGTTTAATAACTGGTGCGTTTAGGACGACACCAATTAATTCAATGCAGGTAGAATGTAACACTCCTCCGATTCATTTAAGGCTTACATATCTGAAGGAGAGATTTGTTTTAAAACTTTTTTGTTTTCCAAACAACTCTCTTATTCGGTCTCTTCGTAATTCTCATTTTAATCCTTCTAAACCTGTCTTCATTCTTCAAGATTTTCCTCGTTTTCATCAATTTCTTCAAAATAGTAATATTTATCAAAGTAGTTCTGGTTTTCCTTGCTTTGTAGGTCTGTATAAAAGTAAATATATTCATCTAAATATTGTCATTAATCATGATTTAAAAACAAAAGAACAGGTAAATGAAATGCTGGCTAGTTGGGTTGATCATCATTTTCTTTACACTGACGGCTCTAAGAATAGTTCAAATGTCTCGTTTGCTGTTTATAACAGCACTTCAAAATTAGGTTTGGGCTATAAACTGGACAAGAACGCCAGTATATTCACCGCGGAAGCGGTGGCGATTCTGGTTGCCTTGAAACATATTAGAAATCGTAATCTAGGTCAAAGAAAATGGGTTGTTGTTAGTGATAGCATGAGTGTTCTCAAAGCATTGTATAATAATAGAATTAATGTTAACACCAACTACATCATTTACACTATTAAGCAGTTATGTGTCGATATTTTGGACGAAGGTATAGATATTGTTTTTGCATGGGTTCCGTCCCACATAGGAGTCTCAGGCAATGAGAAAGCTGACTTTTTGGCTAGAGCAATTGTTAATTTTAATTCAAACGAAAGCGTTGGAACCAATATCATCACAGATTGTGATGGTATTGATTCTAAAGTTACTCTTCCATTCACTGATATTATTCCACTCTTAAAAAATAGAATGAATGAATTGTGGAAGTCACATTGGAATCATTGCGTTCAAGTTCAAAACAAAGGTTCTTGGTTTGCTGCCTTGAATGTCAATATTAATAAATCTTCTTGGTTCTGCAGGAGTAGTATATTTTTGGGTAGGAAGTTTTATTCTGTGATCTGTAGGCTTAGATTTGGTCATGGTCGCATTAATTATCATCTTCACCGCAAAAATATTATTAATGATCCACAATGTAATCACTGTCAAAGTGCCGAACAGACTTTTGATCATTTGTTTTTTGAATGTTCATCCTTTGGCATACAGCGCCTTCTGCTAATGGATGGACTTTTAGAGATTTACGGTGATTCTGGTGTCATCCCGCGCACCGTTCAGGATCTTTTAAATAACCAATGTACATATCCTTTGTTGTATAAATTTATTGTAAATACTGTATATGAAATTTAATAATAGTTATAATGATTTCTTGACAGCATATTATATCTAATGTGTAAAATAACATGTTAGTTACCTAAAAATGACAATCTAAATCGGACTCGGAATTTAAAGATATTTTTCACTCAAATAAGACGAATAAATCTATAATATAAACTTAAGACATTATTTCATAAAACTGGATAAGGATATTATAAAACTGAAGACGTTAATTTATCAAATTTGACAAGCAAAGAACTTACTGAAGACGTTATTTTATCAAATCGGACAAGGAAAAAAAAAACTAGAGACGATGGCTGCATGGCGTATGCCTTTGCCTGTTCCTGTAAAGGACAAATAAAAAAAATATATATAAATTGACAGCTGTCAGTTGAAAGCGATTCTCTCTCCGGGCTGAAAAGTATTACCTTCAATCCGCTCCTCAGGCAACTTCAGACCTACTTTCCGAGCATACTCGGAACTCACAAGTAATGAATAATTAATTATTGAAATTAAAGTGTTCTGCCTTTTCGGTGGAAAATTATACTAATTTAAAACTTCCGCGCTCTACAGACTTTTCGATCCTACATCAGCAAAATAAATAAAAATAACCTAACTGAAATTTTAGGTATTTTCCGACATAAACCGAAAATAAAAATAAATACATTTTTCCATGGCTATTTTTAATAATAGAAAAATATTTTTCTTTGTTACTTTAAAAATATATAAATATTTCAACTTTAAATTAGTTCAGGCTTCACAACTAACAAACAAAAAACTGTGAACGTTTAATTTCACGCCGTTTTACAAAACATCTGACAGTTTACCTGCTCGCTGCTTTGAATCTTGGGGCGCATTCCGAATCAGACTTTCAGCGCTGTCAGCGATCAGAAAAGCAAAAAAATGTATGGCTGACAGTGATTCGGAACGCGATTACGGGTACTTTTATCGATTTCAGCGCGTCTCGGAACGCAGGGTTTGTAACCATTGACAGAAGCCATAAATATTTAATATTGAATAGAATTGAATGCTAAACGATTATGTAATTCTGCGTGTTCAAGTTTTGTGATTATGTTAAACCTCTAATATAAACGTCGTTCAGCAGTTTTACAAAACGGAGCTGTTTTATGAAACAGCTAGAGGTTTTCTAAAATAGCTGATACGACAATCCATCAGCGAAATATATAAGTTTAAAGCAGACTATTCCATTGCAGGTGTGGTTCAAAAATCGGCGCGCGAAATGGCGCAAGCAGAAACGGGAGGAGCAGGAGCGGTTGCGCAAGCTGCAGGAGGAGCGGGCGTGCGGGCGTGCACCGCTCGTGTCACGCCCTGCGCCCGCGCACTCGCCTCCGCCGCTCGCCGCGCACCCCCCGCAAACGCCGCGCCCCTACTCCGACGATTCCGACTCAGACCTCGAAGTAGCCTGAATCATCTTATTTAGGTATAATGCAGTGAGATGTTAGTGAACATCTACACAATATAAAAGGAATTACCCCGGGTGAACCCTGTGGGTGACCGTTGACATTTAGTAAGTGAACTAAATACACATTTTTAGGGGCGTTACTGACATTGTGTATAGACAATTTTCATGTAAGATGTGAATGACTAAAATGGATTCTTCAGGAAAGGTTTAAAAGTGCCAGAAACTTACAAGTGCAAGTGATAATATGTATGTAGAAATTGAAACATTAGATAAATAATTTTATTGTGTTAAAATAGCTATAAACGAAGGGTCAGTCGGAGGTATTTGTAGTAGATATTGTATAAATAATTCATAGATTGTGAAATATAAAATTTAAACTAGATGAAACATTATCTATAATAATAATAATAATTTATCATATGTTTAGCAATGGCTAAGAGTGTATCTATATAATTGTTGTAGATAATATCTAGTATTTAAAAGATTTGTGCTCTAGCTAGACTGTAAATTTCATCGGT
Source organism: Carpatolechia fugitivella (assembly GCA_951230895.1). Classification (NCBI taxonomy): domain Eukaryota; kingdom Metazoa; phylum Arthropoda; class Insecta; order Lepidoptera; family Gelechiidae; genus Carpatolechia; species Carpatolechia fugitivella. The sequence continues at coordinate 6,511,385 of OX579655.1, read as the reverse complement.
TTCAACGATAACTTTACTCACTTCTATAGTTTTTACTCCTTACTAAATAATAACTAATATTCTCAGGTTCGTTGACTAATCTACTGTCATACTTAATAGATTGTGCTAAGCTTAGCTGTAATAATAACACATTTTATACATAAAATATATATTTTCATTTGTTTAACTACTACTGTGGCTTTCCTAGTTTTTGACGTCCGATCCGACCAAATTAGGTAATTTTTGTAGAGTTTTTTTTTAAAGTCCGATATCCAATTCAAAAAGGATTCTAATCGGTTCCGTCAAATCTCTTGATCAAATTCTCATAAACAAAAAAGTCCTAAACTTCCTAAACTAGGAATTATGTACATAGCGCTTCTGAGGACATTTTTGGAATGTAACAACATTGAGTCAGATGCAGGAAGGTCTGAAAAGCGTTTTATGATTCTTTTACGCCTCCAGTTTCTTTTTCATTTGAAACGCACATTTTGAACCTTTTTTCATTTATTTATTTATATTGTGTAACGGCAAACAATAATAGATATTGTATTCAGTATTAAGAAAATACATTACAATGGTATAATATACGCTTGCATTTTTAATTAACACGTTACCGTTCCTTGCTACAAAGAATAGAAAATAGTTCACATCAGAACAAATAACCGGCCAAGCACGTGTCGGGCCACGCAAAGTGTAGTGTTCCGTAGTTGTCCAATACTACTTAGGTTCCTGTTTAAGACAGATAACATTCATCAAAATATTTTTCTATTACTTATATCTGTAATAAATACCAAATTTCTTACTTGTACAAGTACATATTGTAAGTTGATCTATTATTTGATAACCTGTAAAGCCTACTTCATGTTGATAATTTTCCTTTTAAATTCATCATAATAATATACATTACTATCGTGAATTTTTTCACATTTCCCTACGACGACGGTTTCGCTGGTGGGGGTGGGGCACTTGATTCTAACAAAAATAAGCACTCTAAAATGAAATATTTCTGAAATGTACACTAGCATGGAAAAATGGTCGTATTTTTGCCCATTATTTTTAAAAAAACCCATCCAACGATACCTCACACTATAAGGAAGTCGTGAATAAAAAAAATTACCCCCACTTCACGTGTACCAGAGGAACCCTTAAGAAATTTTTTCTTTAAAGATTTTATTCTTCAGCTTTGGCGGCATGATTAATATGTATATCCATGCCAAATTACAGCCTTCTAGTACTAAGAGTCTCTGAGCTAAGCCGCGGACGGACAGACAGACAGACATAACGGACATGGCGAAACTATAAGGGTTCCTTTTTCACTACGGAACCCTAAAAGTGATTCAATAATATGTACTAGCTATTTCAATAACTACTTAGTATTATAACCATTATTATTTTTAAACGCCTTTCCTTCTTTAAAATTTGCTACGGCGGCGTAGTAGACGTAGCTCTTTGCTACAGAGAATGATGAAATGTTTCAGTATAGAACAGGATATTTCCTGGTAAAAATATTACTAAAATACCTCAGTACTCGGTGGTATACGCCTTCATTTGCTACGGTGCGGCATTGTTTGCACTTTGCTACAAACAACATAAAATAATTTACTGAAGAACAGCAAATAGTTCAAAAATACTAATCACAACGTAATATTTGTTAAACATATAAGACGTAGCACTTTGCTACGGAGAATATGGTGCACTGTTCGAACTCATGTTATTTCATAATAATGGTGCAAAAATATACTATCAGAGCAGGTTCCTGAATTTAGCATAATCTGATTAATAAATTTTAAAATATAGATTAGAAACCTACGAAAAAAACAGAATCGGTTAAAAAACTTATTAAGAGTGTTTTTTTAAAGTTTCAATATGTCTGTTTCTTTCTAAAACGGTTTTCTGTATTGAGTTTGTATGGCGCTTCTTGCTTGTGACGTCACAAGCTAGTATTTCCTCTCCATCTAATCTGAAATTTCAAACCTTTATAACTCGGTCAATTTTAAAGTTGGGCAAAAATTATTTTACTATTCGATAGCAGGAACTAACAAGTTTAAATTTATAAAATTAAAAAAAGGGTCCCATACCATAATCACTACACACTATCGTGGTGGCGAGAACCGGAATGGCACGATAGTGGCTCTGATTGCGGCCAGGTTTTTTGTTTTTGTGTTGTTCTGTTTTATCTGTGTTCGTTCTAAATTATTTTCATACTTCTCTCAACTCTTTAGAAATACTAAATACCTTTCCTCCTTTTAAAAATTTGCTACGGCGTAGCACTTTGCTACAGAGAAGAAAATGGTTCATTACAGAATGAATGAGAATGGTTCACACAGGTTAAACTCGTGGTAATTTCCTGGATCCCCGTGGACTGATAGGATAAATAAGCGGCAGTTTTAGTTTTATCGCTAGTAGGCAGATCTACTGTGAAAATTAGGAAGATATTATATTTCGTGGGGAACTCCTGGTTTAATTTCGTACGGATCAGAGGTTTCAATCTATTCAGTATTTATTTTTATATCATAACATCGCTCGCTGAGATAAGACTGTATTATGTGGAAGAATGAATGGGGCAGATGTTCTTTTATTTTGTATAAATAAATGGCCCTCATGGCAGATCTTGTCAAAGTCTTGGCCAATATTCAGGAAAACTGCAGAGCAATATTGCTTGTATTCTAATGTATAACAGCAGCCAGTATATTTTCCACAGTACCATGTTGCTGCCGGAAAATTGATGCTGATGGTGATCTGCTGGTGAAATCGATCACGACGTCCAAGCCCAAATAAGCGCTGCTTGGGCAAAATGGCGAGAAGTAACCGGTGTCCTCTGCGAGCCAAGATACCGGTGAAGCTAAAGAGCCTTGTGTACAAGAGCATCATCCGACCAGTCCTTATACGGCAGCGAGATCTGGCCTGTCTTCGGAAGACATGTCCAGCAGCTACCCTTCACAGAAATGAAGATGTTGCGATGGATGTGTGGCGTTACGCGATTAGATCGAATTCGTAACGAACACATCCGTGGCAGTCTCTGCGTAGCGGATAGGCTTGAGGAAAGTCGCCTCCGATGATATGGCCATATAAGCCGCAGTCCGTCAGACCACGTAGGAAAAAGATGCTTCAACCTCACTGCCCAGGGCCCTAGATCACGTGGAAGGCCTAAAAAGCGCTGGCTGGACGTCGTGAAAACGGATATGGAGGAGAACAATCTCACACTTAAGGATGCCGAAGACCGGGCAAAGTAAAGAAGATTGAGTAGGAAAGCGGACCCCAGCACTAGGCCGGGAAAACGCTAGGACGAAGAAGACCATGTTGCTGCCGGAATCCAAACTGGGTCTTTACTGGTGCGTATAAATATATCTTAAAAAGTGTGACCACGCTTTATTTGTAACGCGTTGATGTTTTTTATTAGTAAAATAAAAAATACAAAATCACATTTTATTAAATAGAAGAACGCCAATAATACACATTTTTTTTTACTTTTTATCACTTTTTCTTTTTTTATTTATCGATGACAATACACTAAAATGATAAAATGACCCGATGATGGAGTCAGGATTGTCTTCTCATGAGGGAACTCCTCAACGGTTAATAGCGCGAGTTAATAGAACTTCGCATATACGTTTAATTTTGATATCTATATATGATCATTATCATGAACTAGTGCTGCAGCCAGGATTATCTCCTCATGAGAAACTTCCTCAATGGTCAGAAGCACGGACGCAAAACTTTGAATTTAGGGTAGTCTGCTTACAAGGAGTTACACGTACACTTCAGCAGCGGTTTAAAACTTGTGTTTGAAAAGGATTTTTAATTAAAACTTATTATACTTACTATAAATAAGTTAGATAAGTAACTATTGAAAAGATGCAATCGTTTGTGCAAAGGTTTTGGAGGATTCCCAATTTCGTCAAGTGTAAAGAAACAATTGAGTTAGATACTCGTATTACAAAATATATTGATATGAATGAACCCTTCGTCCAAGGAATGAACACATTCAATCTATTTTTGAAGGAATAGGATTGAACACGCACCATACCGATTGAATGAGCGGGAAAGCCATGAGTCCCATCGTATCTTAGTCCTTGCATGCCATCATGTAGTGTCACATCACCTCACGCCGACATGTCATGTCACCTCCAACCCGTCAACATCTGTCCATACGCACGAGACGACCTCGTTAAGTCACCAATTAAGTATCGACACGACAATGTAAGTGTATTTGCTTTGTTTTACTCTGGTCGTGTTATGGTTTTAAAATGTGGAAGAACTACATGTTAAAGGTATTTTGATAAAATATGACCCAAATATTGCATTTGAGCGCAGTAGATCACATTCAGGTCAGTCGTGAGTACGGAATTACCACGAATTCAACTTTGTTAAAACTCGGCTTTTGTTATTGTAATATAATAATTTATGAATCTCGGGCCTGGCTATTGTAGAATATTGTCATAACTACAATCGCACTTAATATTGGAGATAGTTTGTATTCGGGATATCACATAGGGATATTTTTTACGGGAATAAATCTTATTCACACGGAAAAACCTCACACATCGCGACAGCTATCACATAACACTAATCTAATCATACTAATATTATTAAGAAGCACAAATATAGATATGTGGATATTTGATGTGACTCAGGCTGGCTGGACAATTCTTCCAAATGAGCCGCGTTTAAGTAGGTCAATACACAATTTTAGGTGACGGCTAGTCACGCTTATTTCAGTTTGTGTGACGCTAGAGAACCCGAGATAATCGAACGCAAACGTGTCCAGCCAGCTTGAAAACCGCTTTTCGCATGGTCTCTGAATCTCCGAACAGAAGGGGTTCTAACTATTTCTTGCTTATTAATACTGCGTCACCTAAAATTGTGACAGGCATCCAGTTTGAATTTTTGAGATACGTATAGCCATTTAGCTAAAAAACAACTAAAAGCGTGGTCAGCCAGCCTGAACTTACGTATTAAACTTCTGGCTGGCACCTCTGAATCTCGACAACGAAAGTGTTTTTGAACAAGGTTCTTTTACTAGCTTTTAGTGACGGAATTTGTGACAGTCATAGCGTTTGTTTCATGGCGTCACATAAAGGCGTTTACGAGAAATCGATGAAAACTTGGTGCCAGCCAGCCTGATGTTCTGGCTGGCTGGCTCGTTGTATCTGCGCAGTCTGATGGTCTACGGCTTCCAAATTTTCTTCAAGATTTAGTGACGGGGACGATTAAGATAACCTGTAGGATTACGTATAATTAAGTGTTTTACTTTAAGGAATGAAAAGCCACAAATGGATGATACTGATACCAACAACTTTTACTGTAACCCTAACGAAAGATCATGAAATTTATGGGAAAAAGTCTTAATCCCACGGGAAAAGTCTTATACAACTTGTCTTAATTTTTTATTTTTACGCAAAACTAAATTAAGATGCGACTCGTTGTTATCTGAGCCAACTCGAGACGTTACCTATCGTTACCTATTGTACGGTACCTAGCCTACCTATTCTAGTTTTAGAATTTTAGGTTATTTTGAAGGTTTAGACAAACAACAAGTATATGCCAATAATAACTACATAAACTGAGTATATATTAATATTTATTCGAATAACGATTACAGGGCATCTATGCCATCTATACATACTCATCACAATGTAACCTGTCATTTAAATAACTCGTGACATGAGTATACATATACACATACGAGAACGAGTTAATTCGTATTCTGTCAGACAGACGACGGCACATTTTTAAATCCATCACACATCTTTATTTGTGTGTCGGTGAACAAAAAGAGCAAGTTTCATTAATTCAAGTCTGTGGGACAAGACAAGACTATAAATGCACGTGGTTGACAAGTCGACATCTAAGTAGTGAAGACATTTTTATCGAATCAACATATTTCGGGCCACCATGTTCATTTAGAGTTTTGTGGATCCCTATGATCTTCAGCTTGCAACATTAAAAAAAAAACTACCTTTGCAGCTGTCACTTTAGTCCATTTTCAGTGAAGTGCGACCCAAACCCAGCGCTGTAATTATAATGAGTCACTAGATCAAGAGATTCTAGATCTAGTGACTCATATCAAAATACTCGCATTAACATATTTATTAACAATAACAAAACTTTTTGTTTCTGCTAGTCAAATTGTTTTTAACGTGTTTGTATAAATATGTGGTTCGATAGTCACTTTTTTGTGAATAGTATTCAGAAAAAAATAATAATTTTCCAGTGTTGGGAAGGTAAATTTGTGATGCAAGTGTGCAACAGGTGTGAACGGATACTTAGTATCCGGTAACTAGGAAAGTGTAAACGGTGTAGTCATACACTAGAACGGCTTTACGTTTGTTTATGATGGTGTACCTTAAATAAATATATGCTCAAATGTAGTATGGGTAGCCGTACGCATACGCGTAGGGATAAGAGTAGGAGAGTGGCGCGCTGTAGGAGTAAGAGAGAGGTGCGTAGTAGCCGTAGTCCAGCAGCACCTGCGGCTTGGCAGACACGCTGCCCAACAGCGCGCACGCAGCGAACAGGACCAGCATCTGAAGAGGAAGCAATTTTTTTACTATACTTTGTATAAAAGTACACAGATCTGTTCGTGTTCGCTTAACTTCTTAAATTAATAGCAGAAAACGTAGCAGATTTTCCTATGTGAGACTGTTCCCAGTTTGGTTAGGACACTGGCAGGCTGAATCACCTGATGACACCTGATGACTATAAACATTAGGAAATACAACAGGCTCCCGTTTGAGTCGCACTTGAGGAGATAATTTGGTACACAACAGGTATGACAGACATCCGATAAATTAGAAAAGTGTGATCGCTGCATTTGTCTACAAAGTATTTTTCGTTGGTCTTATGGTTCTCGAATGGAGACCGCGTCTCGGGAAACGTAGTGTGGGTGGGACGCCTCCCTGCCAGGTGGACTGATGACCTGAGGATGGTCGCAGGTGGTGGCTGGATGAGGAATGTGGGTGATCGTGCGCTTTGGCGTACCCTTGGGGAGGCCTACGTCCAGCAGTGGGCTGCAATAGGCTGATTGATATGTAAAAATAGAAAAAAAGCTTCTTTGGCTATTAGTGCTCATATTACGAATACAGGCCGGTCACTGGTGGTACCACGGTTTTTAAGACGCCTTCCGAAGCATAGAATCATCTTATCGTAATTTTATAATGAATCCTAAGAAGTCTTCGTAAGTGTAAAAAAAAACACTAACGGTAATGTATTATACGCTGTATTCTACATAAAAGAGGAGATCTTTGTCATGATGTAAAAACATAATATAGAATAGAATAAAGGAATATAGGATGAAGGAAGATAAACAGATTTTAGTTCATGGCTGACTTCATCATTAATATTTTTTAAGCTAACGTGGTCAAGTGCTTTTTCTTTTATTTTATTTTGGAATTCTATTTCGGGAAGAGCCGCCGTGTTGGGTATCGTAGATTTTTAAGGAATTTGGGTTTAGTGCCAGATATATAGGCGGCAGGCTGGCAACCTGTCACTAGGTGCACTAAGAAACATGAAAGATATTGCCAAATGTGGTTTTAGTGTGTGCTCCCACCAAAACTCTGCTTACCCCTTCGGAGATATATGCGTGATGATATGTTTTGTTATTTTCAGTCAAATACCATGATCCTTCTAATCATTTACGAATGTTGTTATGTTCTTTCATTATCAACACTCAACAAGATATGAATACTATTTATTTGATATTGATAGGGGCATTTTTTTTACTACATCTATACTCTTACATAATGATAAATAAATAAAAAAACACTTACCAATTTATACATTTTGACAGTTGTTATTGAACTCCACAGCACAAGTCCGGATCTAGGACGCACTAGACGGGATTGCTGCCGACTGCTGCGACAATGTGCCGACAGTTCTCCAGCCCGTCCTTTTATACGGCGGGCGTCCGGCGGCGTCCTGTCCGTGATAGGAAAATTTAATAGCTAGCCGTGTAGCCGTCCTACCTCACAATGATACGGAGACAGCCACACAATGTCGCATTAAGCGTTAATAGCACGTCATCTCCATATTGGACCCGGATTACAATCACAACAAAGGACTCACGAAAGATTCGACGCAGATTAATTGGTGCAAAAACTACCTGCGGTGTCTGTATTTTATTGCGGTAACAGCATTGACACGTAGAGATATTGTGTTTATAGAACGACATGTTTGTTATATATTTTCGTTACAAGGATTACTTACATTTTCAAGAACCAACTTTCTTCGACCGACCGCATATAGGTAGGTATATCAAACATAGCATTTAACATTACGATGAAATTTACGAATGACAGTTCCTAATGAAGAAGAAATCTAATTTAATAGAGCCGTAGTGATTTAAAGTATTAGACTAGATCCTATCAACATACGTCAACGGTTACATTTGAGTAGGATTTAAACCAACTGGTTTGAAACCAAAATTTGGGTTTTAAACCGAATTTAGTGGTTTAGAATAGTTTTTTTTTTCCTATGTTTTTCTGTTTTTTTTTTAATAGGTGATCATGGACTGAACAAATTTTGAGAAATAATTTTCATATTTTTTGTTCTATCCATAGGTTCTACCTATCATATCATACAATGACAAGAAAGTCATGGACAGAAGTCCATACCAAATCCGTAAAAATAAGTAAATACATAGTAAAATTTGAACCTGCCCAGTGTTAGTGTTAGCAGTGTTTTTGAAAAAAATAGTACTACCCGAAACCAAGTTTCATCAAATCGATCCATTAACAAGTTGACAGCAATCTTGGATATTTGTAATTTTTTAACATTGCAAAAAATCTATCTCGTCACTCGTCAAAATAGTATGGCACGCACACCAAGTTTCATTGAAATCGATGCGTAAGCAAAAAAGTTAGTCGTGCGTGATCGTGAGGCTGCTAGATGGACGGAGATTGATGGATGAGTGTTTTTTTTTATAAGTTTATCTATTTTGTTACGCAAAGGCTTACATCTTATTTACATGCATCTTACACTTACAATACCTTTTTATATTTTTATGATAAATGCGTTGAACGAAGAATAAGTGCTTATTTCGATATCTGCATACAACATTAATGAAGAATTTGTAAACACTACTTAACGCCCTTTTCCTGGTGCGAAGCCGCAGATTTAATTACTTCGATACAATCGTAGCGCTTCACAATCGGCGGCCGCGCGGGGCTTCAATTTGTTCAACTTTTACTCGCTTGCTTTTGTGAAGATCTTCTTGCTCTAAAGGCGCGACCCTACTACCAATCAAGTAAATTTTGTTAGCGAGAATTTCACCCTTTTTTCCACGAAGTGAGTTCTGTGCGTGCTCGCTGTTAGCATGTTAGGTATTTTAGTTATTTTACCCATATACGAAGAATAAAAAATTAAAAGATAACATGAATACAATTGTAAGATTTATAGGGTAAAAAAACAAAGATCAAACACAAGACTGAAAATGTGAGACATTGTTAGCTACCTTACGCATGTAGGTACTATTCTATTGAATGTATATAAAATAGGTACGATAGTAGACATTTTTACTTCAACTCTTGTTCTAACCGCCCTGACCGAAAGAGTGTCGCGGCCATTTCGTAGAATTGCCCACATCATGAAATGCTTGAGAATTCCATGAAGTGGTCGCATTTCATGGAATTTTTCACTGTACATTGGCCACATCATGATGCGCCTTGGTCAGATCAATGATAATATTGTCGATATGTGCAACTAAAAACGCAGCTACTTCTCATGAAGTACCATTTCATTATGGTCAAGATTATTTGAACATAGCGATCTATTTATGTATCAACAAGGCGGCCGCGTTGTTTCTCGCAGTGAAAAAGTGATTAATTATGTTATAAAAAAAGATTTGGATGGACTGATGAAAGGGTGCCTACTCTGAAAATGTCTGTCGGGCTTAGAAAACAATAAGTTCCACACATATTTTGGATTTTTATTAAATATGGACGCCCTATTTCCACGATATGGCCAATCGTGGATGACTAAATCGTAAAATGTTCACGATTTAATGATCTGGTCAAATTTTGTTGCCCAAATCATGAAATGCGACCATTTCATGATGTGGGCAATTCTACGATAAGGCCACGACGACAAGTATATTACACTAAAATATTATAAATGTGAAAATATAATTTTGGATGTTTAGATGTTTGTTTTGCCTTCACGTTTAAAGCACTCAACGGGTTTGGATGAAATTTGGAATGGATATAGTTTGTAACCTGGATTAACACATAGGCTAATTTTTTCCCGCGGGAAAATCTTACACAGCGCGATCGTAGCCGCGGACGAACCGCTAGTATAGTAAAGACTATTTTGCAGTGATAATTATAGCCTATGGACCAACAACAACGGCTTAACGTGCCTTCTGAAGCTCGGACGTTAGATAGGTACCTAGTACGTTAATCTTACTTTTCGGGTAATCACGTGATCAGCCTGCAATGTTCTAACCACGGAATATAAAAGTTCTAACCAAACGGGAAAGTTTGAAGACAGTGTCCCCACCCGGTTTCGAACACAAAACCACAGACGTTTTACCATACCGCATGGTCATGGAAGCTGTTATACTACATTACGATACGAGGATCGTAGGTGGCAAATTACAAACGGGGTGAATTTTGTAAGCCCGAGCCGTGTAGGCGAAATATCACGAGTTTGTTATGAAACCTAACATCCATGCGTTTTACGACGTTTTTCAACACACTTGTGAGAAAACAGGTAATGCAACATGAAAAACAATGCAAAATCAACAAAATTAGCGCCAATATCGTAATAAAAATTGGTTTCCTTTCTAAAGCATAATAGGGTATTTGACTACTTTTTTTATTTTATAAATCCAAACTTGTTAGATTCTGCATAGTACATTGTTATACGAGGGGTGAAAGTAACTTATTTAGCGCCGAGACGGAGTTTGGGGCCTGAGCGTAGCGAGGGCCCTAATAGTTCGAGGCACTAAATAAGTCTTTAACCAGAGGTAAACACTGTGCTTTTCATTACGAATACAAGGAAAGTAAAAATAAAAACACAAATTAGCTAAAGAAAAAGAGTTAGGTAGCAAGTCGCACACATGAAATCTGGCACGTGTGCCAGTTGACACTTTTGCTGGAGTTATGTGGGCGACTCGCTCGAAACTCGCGGTATAACTCAATTATTTTAACTGCACTTCGAGCTGTCAAAGTCGTCATGTTGGTGGCATTGAATTCACCCGCCCGCTTACTTCCTCACCTCCTGCACGATCGTGCAGGTTGACTACTTCGATATAAATCAGAATTTTAATTTAATTACTAATCATTTTATTTCGCGAATATTAAAAAATAAAAACAATTATTATATTATTATTATTATATTGGGGAGACTTTAGAAGTTCACCTTCATGGGATGTTTATTATATGGGGAGACTATACTATTATTATTTTTTTGTTTTTTCTTGACAGTGTCCCAACTGGGATTTGAACCCGGAATCTCGGAAACGACCACGGAGGCTGTTTTGCACTTTCTATTACAATCACCATTTATTATAACCATTTATTTCCTTTTTGAGATTTAAAATATTCTAAGATTTTGTTGCTGACGTTACTTTGTGTTTAAATGATAAAAAAAACATTCGGGGAAAACGCCCCATCGAAAAATAATGTTTTTTATAATTAGTCGTTTCCCCCGTTCGGGCGAACGGTTCTCGGGGGAAACGTAAAGTAACGTCAGCAACAAAATCTTAGAATATTTTAAATCTCAAAAAGGAAATAAATGGTTATAATAAATGGTGATTGTAATAGAAAGTGCAAAACAGCCTCCGTGGTCGTTTCCGAGATTCCGGGTTCAAATCCCAGTTGGGACACTGTCAAGAAAAAAACCAAAAAAAAAACTACAATAGTATATCTGATTTATACTGAAGTAGTCAACCTGCACGATCGTGCAGGTTGAATTACCTACTATAACCCAATTTTGCGTGCGCCTGTCAACGTCATAATATTTGCATAGGAAGTTTGTTTGTTTTTTTTTTGGTGAGGAAGTAAGCGGGCGGGTGAATTCAATGCCACCAACATGACGACTTTGACAGCTCGAAGCGCACAGTTAAAATAAATGAGTTATACCGCGAGTTTCGAGCGAGTCGCCCACATAACTCCAGCAAAAGTGTCAACTGGCACACGTGCCAGATTTCATGTGTGCGACTTGCCACCTAACTCGAGTGACTTCCATATCTGAATCAGATGAACTCATTGTAAACCCTACAACTCGAGAAACAAATGATAAATCGGATTGTTGCTGTCCCGCCTATTTTTTATTTTTTGCTGTGGCCGTGCCGCCGGCCAGCTTTCGAGCCATTATTTTTAATTTCCATCATTGAAAAGTGTTAAATATTTTGCCCAAATCTATTTTATGTTAAAGAAATAGTTGAAAGTAAATTATAATAAAGTCATTTAAAAAATATATATTCTTTAATTGATACTTAACTTTATGTTATTTCAATTTAACATTGTGTTGTAATTGAGTGGCTGTATAGAAAGATGGAACATAGTTCAATAGAAATGTGAAATTAGAACCAGTTTATTTTTTTATAATTTGCCAGAATAAATGAATGTATGACAGCTGTCAGTTGAAAGTGATTCTCCCTCCGGGCTGAAAAGTATTACCTTCAATCCGCTCCTCAGGCAACTTCTGAACTGCTTTCAGAGTATGAGTAATGAAGAATAATTTTTGCTTTATCTTTAATATTTTCCGAGTTATAAAAGTGTGAAATTCAAGATTAGACAGAGAGGCACATACTAGCTTGTGACATCACCTGAATAGGTAATAATTTTGAAGACCGTAGGAATTTAAAAAAATTGTTATAAAATCGCACTAGTGCGGTAAAATGCATTTACCGCACAGTTTACTGCCTTCGTAAGTTCAATTTTCGAGCAAGGTGTATTGAAAAAGGCATTTGCAGACTTTAAACTAAACATTAGAAACTAAGGATAATTTAGTTTTGGTTATTATTTTTTTTCGTTAATTTCGTGATCATTTTTATTAATAATACAAAATGAAACCACAATATTTTCACTTCCCAAAAATAAACTCTTATTTATTATTATCGATCAATCATCATCCATTTTCTGTCTCATATTTCGCTTGGCGTGTCCGAATTTCCGTCGCTTGAACTCGACAGGCCCGTCGCCGAGCGACTCGACACGCTTTTCTCCAAACTTGATCACTTCGGGCTGCATCACCACGGGCGGTGGTATCACTTCTTTATTCGTCTTAGGCAGTTGGAGATCGATTTTTTCAACAGGCCTGGGAAAAACAAATCAATAATTAATTATTACAATTGAACAGCGATCTGGTGACTGTCACGAGCCCCTTAACCGATTCTACTTCTTCGCGTTGGGTTGCAAGGTCAGTTGGCGACTGATCAGTACCAGTGTTACAGAAAGGCCAAAGGCCACTGACATGGCTCGTGTAAAGACTACTTCCGTAGCAGCTGGGTAGCAGCAAAATTGTATTAGATTGTAGGCAGTGGCGCAACTATAACCATGGAGGCCCGTGGCAAATTCATCGAATGGAGCCCTCTACAATGTAACTTTAAATAAGGATATTCTATGAGTGTCATTATACTAGAGCCGAGCATCAAAATCTCGAACGACTCCAGCTAGAACCAATGTCGTGGGCCGATCGAGATATGCCTGGGGTAGATCACGAACGCCGCCATTTCGTGATTCATTTATTTGATACAGCTATCAGGCTGATTCAACTATAGAGCGTCGACAGACATACTTATTGATAACGGGCGTCCACGAGCCGTACGGTTTGACGGCGCGCGGCGCCGGCCCGAACTCGGCCCTCGGCGTCGGCGGCGCGCTCACCGCCGGCTCCTTCGCTGCTAACTCTCGCATCTGCTCTCTGGCCATGAATGCTTTCGCCTCCTTTATTGATTCTGTGTGCTTCTGTTTTCTATAACAATAATAATTTAATACAGTGATCCGAATTAAAACACCAAAAACGTGCAAGGAGATAAAATTATGATATTCTTTTGGTTGTGTTAGTGAACTCACCCAAAAAAAAAGTAATGACGGATCTAAGTGATGTAATAACATCTTATGGAAATAAATAATTTTTGATTTGATTCGATTCTCCTGAACATCAAAGGTTGCCTGGAAGATATTGCTATAAGACAACCAAATGCCTTGAAAATTGCATTATGGTTTATGCTATCAAAAGACTTACAGTAATCTACTAAACCCAGATAGAGGGGTTAATATAATAATATAATATTCTTTTTTGGATTGCACATTTGCAGATAGTCCGTAATTATAGTATCTGTGCCGTAGTGGATGGAGACAGAAGGTGGCCATAGGAACTCCTCAAATGTACAACACAACCTTGTCGTGTTTGGGCTCGTTGGATTTGTCTTAGCAAGATCTTTAGTCATACGTGATGTCCAGGGTCTCTTTTTTATTTTCACGTGCATTTCTAAAAGCGTGTTTTTCTAATGTTTTTTAAACTATTAATTTGTACATGTCATCTGAACAAAAGTCTCATTAATAGACGGTGCAGATCTGCATTACTCTCGATTACGATACCTGATATTATTTTTGTCGTTAATGCTGGTTATCCACGTATTTCCCTTCGATATCCCTTCCTTTGCCAAAAACATTATTAGTTACAAATCAAGATCACTAAATATTACATTCTTACTTTTGTTTTTCTTGTTTCTTCTTATCTTCTGCTTCTTTAAGTTTCTGCTCTTCTTGTTGCGCTACAGACAGATATTCATCAGGTGGATCCCAGGTCGTTTCTAGAAACAAAGGCATAACGGCCAGATGTATCACTGCGAAAACTTTATGTTGTAGGCTGCGAGACGTGCGGTAGTTTGTAAGCAGAAATAAATTTATTATTTTAAAAACCGCAAAGAACTTATGATGACAACAGCCTAATTTCAGTAGTTCGGTTATTTATCCAGTAGTCGTAATAATAACTCTTCTAGGTTGTGAACAGTATTGCGTATATATTAGAGACTCCATTACCGTAGACAATCTGCTGCGCAGTTTTGCGTAACTTTTGTTAGATTGTAAGTTACATAATGTTTTAAGAAATAAATAATAATAAATAAACAACTAAGCAATAGAATGATACAGGGCAAAACAACCAACTTCTGGGACTGCACAATTTTAGAATGGATGTAAAAACATCAGACTTAAACAACTCTTTGATTCGAAATACCACTTGTTCATCTCCTCCTCTAGGATAGGATTGGAGGATGACTTCACGAATCGGGGTTATTTTGAACAGCGCTACGTATGTATGTGGCCGCCAGGTCGCGGCGCCTTTGCTTATGGCACTTATGGCCTAAATTAACTAAAATTTTGTACCACACCATAGAGCCTACAAACAATGAATCATTCCTAATTATATTATTTATTATTTAATTATTTCTAATTCTTAAGCATATGGAAGCAGAATTAATAAACCTATTGTATTATTAAACTTGTGTTTTTAAAACACTGTATTCTTCTTATTTAGAAAAGGTCTTACCATTAGTCTCTATATTCCAGAAATATGTGCCGCCATCTTCACTTTTGACCTCTTGCCAAGCTGGCGGTGCTTTAGTGATTTTTACACTAGCAGTTGTTATTTTGGCTTTGTCATTATTTGTACCACTGCTACTAGTTGACTGACCTAACATTTCATTTATGTTCTGAAAAAGAGAACAGTTACATGTAAATACCTGATGTAAATACCTACATATTGTTTTATTATTGTACTTTCATCACTGTGCTAAAATAGTTTTTTAAAGAAATTGTAAATTCTGATCAATCACTGTCTGCTCCACCCTTCTTCAAGGCTCCACCTATATTTTGCGGACACTTGTAGTAGTAGGATATGAATTATAATATGATGATATGAAGGCTGTTAAATATTTAAAATTTATTATATTTTACAACTTTAGCTTAAACCTTTGACTTTAATCACACTAATATTATAAATGTGAAAATATATTTGGATGTTTGTTCCGCTTTCACACCTTAACTACTGAATGAATTGGGATGAAATTTGGAATGGAGATAGTTTGTAACCTGGATTAACACATAGGATACTTTTTACGGGAAAAAGTCTTATTCCCAAGGGAAAATCTTACACAACGCGAGCGTGGCCGCGGGCGGACGGCTTAGTATAGTATATAATGATGGCTTAGTAGTCTTGTTGGTAGCTAGTTAGTACACCTGCCCACAAAGTACAGGGTCAAACATTTGTATGATTAGCACTTGGGTTTGCCTTGTGTCTGGTTGTTGTTTATCTATATAAGTATATATTTACCTATATATATTCATGTATGTACATCAGCTATTGGATACCCATAGTACAAGGTTTGCTTAGTTTGGGATCAGATGACTGTGAGTGAAAATATCCTCACATTCACATATTATTTATATTAAAATTACGAGTATATACAGGATGTTTTAAAGCAAATGCGTAAAAGCCCAATGTTACGTAACTGTGATATTGTGACCAATCAATTATATTAAATTTTCTTAAAATCTTATTAAAAGTGTGAATCCTACATATTTTTTAAGAGTTTGTAACGAGGCATTCGTCCTCTTTCTTGTTTTATGACTGGCAACATTTCTTGCTGGCAGTTTTATCTTTCATTTTAAATTCATTTTCAAATTTAGATTTCTTACGTTTCGATTTTGTCTTTTTTCTGTCAAATTCCTCACTTCATGTCCTGATCTCCAACAGTGAACTTACCCATGTTACAATTTTCTACGTCAGTTATTTAATATATAGTAAATAATATATAAATACATAAATAAATACCTTCGGACTGAGCCCTGGTCATTTGCTACGCTTTATTTTATCATCCTCTACAACACTCTTCATGTAGTGCTCAGCAGCTTCGTGGCGGCTGCTGGGCCACAAGTTAAACAGAAAAATCTCAGACATTTTAGATTACTTTTTCAATTTTACTGATGTTACCTAACCACACTGATTTTTTACTGTCAAATCTAATAGAAAGCAATGACAAGGTTGAGGGTGGAACACAGTCAGTCAAAAGATGCCTATTGGCTAACTCTTGCCTTAAATACACTTAGGTTATACAATTCCAGAAAGACTCCCTTTTTTCAGAAAGTGAAATGGAATTTAACAGGAAGATTTTTGAGATTATTTATAAAGTATTGATGATAGTATAAACATGAAATATAGGTACTTTAGAAGTGAGATCAGCATTATTCTGGACATCCTTCAAGTATGCTGCCATCGCTGCCTTCTCCATCTTTTTCATCTCATCATCCACTTTATCTTTTTGCTTAGCATCCTTAGTACTTTTCTTTGTAAGCTGTGATATATGCTTCTGAACTGCTTCCTTGTGGCGTTTCCCATTTTCATGGAATGATATTGACTGAAACCATACAAGAAATAAAGGTACAGGCTAAAACTAAAATCAGATATTAAAAAAACTAGGCTTTTGAGAGAAAACTTTCAGGAATGGACAACATGTCATGATACTTACTACTTTGTTATCTGCAAACCAACATTTACAAAACTCACAATATTTGCGAGCCTGAGATTTCCAGTATTCAGTCCTGAAAGTATCATAGTTATTTAAATAATCAGTTTATAAAAAAAAAAAATCGTGCTCTATACTCTAGGCTTAATAAAAACACAAACTATTGCCATTTTTATTTATTGATCAGATACAAGCTTAACCAGACAATCAGAGGGTCAGGGTCAGTTCAGGGCGGGGTTGTTGCTGAATCATATTCATAATGTATGAAGTGTTATAGAAGAGCAAATGATTTTGTTATTGTTTCTTTTTATTTAGTTCAGGTTTAGACTTGAGCCATAACTAATGTTATTATAACCTATAGATAATATTCATTGAACCACATTGAAAGCACACTTCTTATATTTACTTATCAAAAACCACTTCTGTTATATTAGCACATGTAATATATTGTATGCCCACTGATTATTATTATAATCACTTCGTTGTTATGCCAACTTACATGATTTGCACTGTATGTATGTAGTCGGTTGAAATAAGTAACTAGAAATAACGAATTATTCCCCTTACAGCTTCAGTTCAGTCACTTTATTTAGTCCAAACGAACGTATAATTTATAATCATCACTAATATGCTCAGGGTCCGGAACCAAACCGAAACCACACCAAAACCACACATGTCACATTCCAAAACATGACCCATGACCGACCGAGCCGACCGACCACAACCAAAACAATCATTCAATTCATTTCATTCATTCATGACATGACCCATAGCAGAGTACTTTTTTTTTCGTTTTGGTATAATGCTGTTCACATTGCCACCATACAAAACGAGGAATACGGGAATAAAAGGTGCCGGCTATGCTAGCGTACCCCTGAGATAATTCTGTAAATTCTCTAGTTGAAATAAAGACCCTTCTTATGTTCGTCACGTCATGTGTGCCTAGCTCATTCTAGCTTGTAAGCTATAAATCCCCTCAGTGACGGATAAACCATTCCTTATTTTGGTATTCAGAACAAACGTGACGCAAAAGTTTAAGAAAAATATGGCACACATGAAATGACACGATCATGGACGCTGAAAATAACAAAAACTAGCTGACGAAAGTCCAGTTTCACCACCCTATTGCTCATTGACACAAAAATAAATAAGATTTAACAATCGAACAACATACAATACAGAACAGGGGTATATTCCGAATCAGATTTCACTGCTTAAATCGCTGACAGCGATTACTCGCGTACCGATTCAGAAATCGCGATAATACGGGTCATGAGCGAACTCAAAACGGAACGGCGTTTGAGCGCACTAAAACTGCTTATAAAGGTCTATCCACGCAGCTCAGTGCCGTGTCAGGGATGGGGCCGGAACGTGGCAAATGTCATAGAAAATCGTCATCGTCACGAGTCTGAAAAAATTTTCTGTTTCTGTAAATTCTCTAGTTGAAATAAAGACCCTTCTTATGTTCGTCACGTCATGTGTGCCTAGCTCATTCTAGCTTGTAAGCTATAAATCCCCTCAGTGACGGATAAACCATTCCTTATTTTGGTATTCAGAACAAACGTGACGCAAAAGTTTAAGAAAAATATGGCACACATGAAATGACACGATCATGGACGCTGAAAATAACAAAAACTAGCTGACGAAAGTCCAGTTTCACCACCCTATTGCTCATTGACACAAAAATAAATAAGATTTAACAATCGAACAACATACAATACAGAACAGGGGTATATTCCGAATCAGATTTCACTGCTTAAATCGCTGACAGCGATTACTCGCGTACCGATTCAGAAATCGCGATAATACGGGTCATGAGCGAACTCAAAACGGAACGGCGTTTGAGCGCACTAAAACTGCTTATAAAGGTCTATCCACGCAGCTCAGTGCCGTGTCAGGGATGGGGCCGGAACGTGGCAAATGTCATAGAAAATCGTCATCGTCACGAGTCTGAAAAAATTTTTTGCACGACGACATTTGCCACGTTCTGGCCCCGTCCCTGACACGGCACTGAGCTGTGTGGATAGACCTTAATTCAGTCTTTCCAGATGTTGATTAACGTACCAAAATTGACAAAATTATAAATTATTATACGTATTAAAAAAGTATCGTACAGCTATGAAAACAGCACTTTTTGCATGGCTAGTATCCAAAATTAGAAAAGGAATGCGAATTTTAAAAAAGCGGCCAAGTGCGGGTCGGACTCGCCCATGAACAGGGGCGTGCACAGGGTTTAGGGCTAGGGTAGGCACTAGTAGGCAGGCAGGTATAATAAGGATAAAAAAGCACTTACCAAAAAATTTCATTAATTAGGTTATTACTGTATTGTGTTGACCGGCGACCGGTGGTGTGGTGTTTCCATGCAAAGTGATGTAATGTAAGTTTGGCCACCTCAAGTATCTAACCAGGTGATTGAATATTTTGAACAAGTCACACTAGAAGATACCCGAAATGGCCTTGAAAAAGGCCTTGGTTTTTTTTGTTATTAACTTTCTTGTTATAACGCACAATAATAATTGACAAAATAAATTAACGGTATGATACTACAACTTTGTTTCTATTTATAAATTAAATCTACGCGCCTATCTTTAAGCAAATATTTTTGCAATACGTCATCGTAAAACGCAATCAATTAATCAATTAGGAGCTGAATTTCAATAGAAATCATAGAAAGAGCTGCGAGTCTTTTTTTTTTTTTTTTTTGCGGACCTAATCACTATTTATACCAGAGTGGTAATATAGTGGGCGCGGACTTGCGGGGGAGCAGAAGGCTCGTACCCCTTAGGAATTTTATGACAACGTATCTGGGGGCGCCCTCAGACGGGCTCGGACCGCGGCCCAGAACGTTGCCAGGGCGAGAAGCGCGTCGGAGAAGAATGACCCCTACCGGGTCTTACTGAATTAATTCTACTATTAGATCCGCGTCCCCGCCGGCGGGGGCGGTTTCTACCTGAAGGGCATTCTGTATTGGTGTGTGGCCTACACGCAATGGCAGCTTTAATCGCGACGGTGATCTCATCGTCCGGATCTGTGAGAGCGTGTCTAGGACGACGCTTGAATCGCGTAGTGGGATGCGGAAAGTAAATTGACGCTTTTCTCACCAGAAAGTTCGGGTGAGTAACGGCCGAATCGAAATATCGTTTAGACGCTTGACGCACGTACTCCTTAATGGAGGGGACCTCGAGGTCAATGTGGAGATTCCTATTGCGCACGTACCACGGACAGCCCGTGGCCTTGCGCATGAAACGATTTTGAATCACCTGAAGGGGACTCAAATTGGAACGAGCCGCATGAGCAAACACCGGACACGCGTATGTCATTACGGGACGGACGCAAGCGGTATAAAGACGGACCTTACTACGTAGGGAGAGCTTCGACCGTTTGCAAAGGAGGGAGTGGAGCCGGCCTATAATGAACGCGGCGCGGTTGCGAACGTTTCGCAAGTGATAGCGGAAACATAGCCTAGAGTCGAGAGTGACGCCTAAGTACTTGACGCGGTCGGACCACGGAATCTGGCGACCGAACAGAGAGACGCTTGGGTACCCCTGAACACGAGCGCGTCGATGAAAGAGCACTGCTGTGCTTTTATCGGGATTGACTTCTATTCTCCATTTGCGGAACCAGTCGCCGATGGCGTCTAGAGCCACTTGGAGTCTAGAGACAAGGGTAGAGGGGTCTCGTTCTGAGGTATAGATTGCAGTGTCGTCTGCAAATAGAGCGATCTGCGAATAAGGGGTCTTCGGTAAGTCGCTCGTGTAGAGCGCAAAAAGGAGGGGCGAGAGCACGGAGCCCTGAGGGACACCGGCGTTAATGGGGCGAGAGGACGAGAGGACACCTTCCACTCTGTAGCGAAAGCGACGATTCGACAAAAAGTTTCGTACAAGACGTACGAGCCTGTCCGGCACACCGAGCTTGTACAGCTTGTATACGAGTCCGCTGTGCCAGACCTTGTCGAAGGCTTTCGCCACATCGAGGAAGACTGACCCTGTCGGTTTGTGGGTATTCCTATTGAACTCGGTGTAGACATGCTCTACAATCCGATGGACCTGATGGGTACAAGAGTGTTTGGCCCGAAAGCCAAACTGCTCGGGTGGAAGGAGGCTGTTTGCGTCAGCAAAATCCCTAAGCCTGGCGAGGATGACTCGCTCAAACAACTTGCCAAAGTTGACAAGTAGGCTTATTGGACGGAAGGAAGAGGCCTCGGTAGGTGGTTTACCGGGCTTGGGTATACCGATGACAATCGCTTCCTTCCACGATTGTGGAAAGTAACCGATAGCCATAGCGGCATTGAAAATGTTAACTAACAGAAAAATGAGATGATCCGGAAGGATCTTAATGACTCGGTTGGTGATGCCATCCGAGCCGGGAGCCTTTCGAGGCGGGAGAGCTTTAATAAGATCGCGGACCTCCTGCTCCGTAACCGGGGCGAGAGGAGGATCAGAAGGAGGGAGAGCCTGTCGGCGCGCGAGTTCGGACTCGACTTCTAGCAGGTGGGCGGGGTCGCAGGGCAAAGTGCTTGGAGAGCACTGAGCCTGTAAACTATCTGCCAGGCACTCGGACTTTTCGTCGTCGTCAAAGGCAGGGGTTTGATTGGGTCTATTGAGCGGGCACATTACTGAAACCGTTTCAGATTTGAGGGAGCGGCTGCGAGTCTTTGTTGCCCCTGAGTGTTACGTAAATACGTGTGAATATGCTTTAATGATGAAAACGACCTTTCTGCGGATGCACTGCTAGCTGGAATAGTAGCAGTCAACTTCGCCAAATGCAAAACTTGAGAGAAGATGGATTGCAAGTTGTTTTCACCTAAGAAACAAACAATATCAATCAATCTTTGGAAAATATTTCGGTTGCGATCTACTTTCGCGTTATGTCTTTCAATGTCTTGTTTCAACTGGCTGTCTAAACGGATTTCAATTCTATTTTTACCAAAAGTATGAAATTTAATACAAGCCTCCAAGTGGTTTTCCGACTTTTCGTGCTTTTTGGCCGCGTTAGTAAAGTTATTCAAATCGACATAGCCGGCGTCGTTCCAAACGTTCAAAGAAGTGCAGAATAAAGTACACGGAAAACAAAACAAACTATTGGTGTGTACACAACCTGTTAGCCAGTTGAAAGTCTCGTAAGATTTAATTTGAAAATGACGAGTTGCATTACCCTTCCTTTGAGTTAAATGCAACTCGAGTACACACCTTCCTCTATGAACGATATTTGCCTTAGCTTCAAAATTACACGTTGCAAATCCACCTTTTTTCAGTCAAAGTTCACAGCTATTACTCATTGTTATTAAAGTAATTTACTAACACAAAAAGCACTAATTGCTCAAAAAACCTAAGAAAAACACAAAAACTTAAAAAATCACTGCGCGTCACAACAAGAAAGGTAAACAATATGGCGATTCCAAATTCCGCAATGAAAAAAGTGATTAAAATATTGTTTTTACCCAATTCAGCATTGCGCGCTTTATTCATAATGCGTCTTGAGACTATTAAAGCTTTAAAGCGACCGACGCCCCCACCGCTCGCGAGCTCGCGAAGCGTCGCGGCGCTGAGGTGGCTGAGAGTTGTGATTGGTCGTCGTATTTCTGTCGCCAACTTCGCGCCTGCGCACTGGCTTACATACGCCTAGCGCGGCGCGCAATTTTTGGAACTCGGGAACGCTTTACATCGGTGCGTTATAAGGGAATGACTTGTACTAAGATCTATTTACGCCACCGATGTTCCTTCGACGACGATTCGCCTTGTATAAGTCCAAGTTGAAAAAGCTGGGCTTTTCGGATTTGTATGGAGCGAAATCACGCACACTAACGCATTGACAAGTTTTGTGTTCGCACATAGGGCCTTTATAGCACACAGTCATATATTTTCTCTCACTACATGTAAGTAAACGTCAGTTGGAATAGGCAGTGCTTTTGGCGAACGTGAACAAAAGACGAGTGGAATTTGTTAAAGATAAGGATGTGTAAAATTAATATGGGTGTTATGGTAGTTAGTATGATAGTGTAGTGTAGTTAATTAATGTATATAATTGTGAAGGTATTTATCTGAAAATGACAGGGTAGGCAGTGCTTTTCTGCCTCTATGAAGTGCACGCCCCTGCCCATGAAGGGTTCCGATCGTGTGGGTTGTAAAGTCGACAACCGACCTCACAAACCCTAGTGTCAGTGTTATAGAACCACCAAAGGTCACTGACTTGGCTCGTGTAACGACTAGATAGTAGCCGCGGTTTACGATTTACGATTTATGACGTATTAAAAAAAAACTACTTACTGGATCTCGTTCAAACCAATTTTCGTTGGAAGTTTCTATGGTAATGTACATCATATATTTTTTTTAGTTTTATCATTCTCTTATTTTAGAAGTTACAGGGGGGGGGACACACATTTTACCACTTTGGAAGTGTCTCTCGCGCAAACTATTCAGTTTATAGCTCAATATCATTTTTAAAGACCTATCCATAGACACCCCACAGGTATGGGTTTGATGAAAAAAAAAATTTTGAGTTTCAGTTCTATGTATGGGGAACCCCCAAAATTTATTGTTTTTTTTTTCTATTTTTGTACGAAAATCTTATGCGGTTCACAGAATACATCTACTTGCCAAGTTTCAACAGTATAGTTCTTATAGTTTCCGAAAAAAGTGGCTTTGACATACGGACGGACAGACAGACAGACAGACATGACGAATCCATAAGGGTTCCGTTTTTTGCCATTTGGCTACGGAACCCTAAAAATGGAAATGTAAATAGGCACATGAAATTAAAAAAATACAAAAAATATTACGGCTGGGTGTGGTGGACTGTACCAGAGAACTGTCCAGAAAACGCCAGACGTCAGTGATCCTTGACAACTGACCAGAAAGTTCGAGAAACCTGTCATTTCCCTTCAAAAAGTATTCGCTACTCGAGACAGCTGACCTGATGAAAATAAACCGGGTGGATTTGACTTTCACCAAAAAGGCACATCAGTAGTGAAAGATGAAACGTCAACATTAGACATATAATTTTCGATGCTTCTTTATTATTTGCTTTTACACTAAATATTGCAAATTAACTGTACCTTTTTGCTCAATGTTAAATAAGTTAAGTATGTATACTATATCAAGAAGAGCGGTGCCTCCCGACCCGACACAGGTGATGAGCCTAATGGGAGTCACTTGCCACTAGTCTTAAGTAATTCAATTTAAATAGAAATAAAGAATTTTATTATTTATTTTTATTATTATCAATGTCTAACTAAAATCGCTAGAATGCAAAGCCGTAAAACTATTTAACTTACAAGACGGTCATAGCCTTCCTGTCCATCAAATTTACGTACATTGTTGTCAGCCTATCTTAAAGATCTCATACAAATGATATCATGAATGTGTGTTGTAAGTATTGCATTGATTACAGATAAAGCTAGATCCTCAGTGACGGAAATTATTTTTCTTATTAATGGCTTTACAACATACGTAACGCTATGCGCGCACTGGCGACTTTTGTCGTGGCGACAGTATATCTCTCTCATCAAGTTTACTAGAGTGCGAAAGACAGGCACATGGTGTCTCGAGAGCCAAATGTCTCTAGTGCGCGCATAGCATAAGGCAAAATTCCCGTAACGTGACAGTTTTAATTATGGGCCACACGGTATGACGGGTCGAAATTTTGTTTTTGATTTTTCTTTTGATATGTTGCTACGCGAACGGATTTCAAGTGTTATATACTTGGCCTTTCGTTAGCTAGTTTTTGTTATTTTCAGCATCCATGATCTTAGTATCATTTCGTGTATGGCATTCTTAAACTATTGCGTCACGTTTGGTCTGAATACCAAAATAAGAAATTGTTTATCTGTCACTGAGGGGATATATAGCTTACAAGCCAGAAGGAGCTAGGCACACGCAACGTGACGAACATAAACTTTGTGGTGGAGCGTATAGTGCGGGGGGCTTTCAGTCTGGCAACATTAATTTATTGACAGACAACAAACAAACCAATCTTAAAAAAAAACTAATATTGTCTTTGGATTGTTAACTGTGATGTCGTCGTCGAGTATCGAGTGTCGTCGTCTTTTGTAAAGTTTTATCAAGGTATTATGTGCTATTTTGTGATTATTTCATTTTCGTTAACGCCTGTTTGTATATTTTGACTATTCATTTAAGTTAATAAGATTTTATTCATGAAATTTACTCAAATTTTAGTCTCTAGGCGGCCATATTAAAATTGAAAGTTCGAACTACGTCTTGAATAAAATCCATTAAAATCTTGTCAATCGTTGCTAATTCACTAGTAATGTTATTACAAATTATTAATATGCTTCGTAAGAACATAACTGATCCATATAGTTGCTGAGAATTATGCGTATTTGTTGGACAAATATTACATGGGCTTTAATAATATTTTGCCTATAAATTCTTGTTGACGCGTCTTGTAATTTCATCAAGAGTTCTACTGATGTAAAAAAATATTTAATTGTTGCAGAATTCCCGGACTAAGTTGGTGAACGAGATAACTTTTCAAAATAGCTTATGTGTATAAAAGTGACTTCTTGTGAAATTTATTTAGTGTTGAACTTGGATAAAGACTTGTGATTATAAGTTTCTAATTTTAATCGTCCCTAGTGGGATTGTTTGGCAAAATGATGACCGAAAATAGAATTAGTTCTAGCAATCACGTCGGAAACAGTATGAATAATCAGAAAGGGTTGGTATTTTTGCATTGTTCTTTGTTCGTTTTTTTTTGTGTACCCTACCTTGTTCTATTCATGTCATTTATTAAATTTTCATTTCAGAGATGTCGATAAAACTATCGACGACATCGGTTGGAAATCAAAATTAAAAATACCCCCAAAAGACAGAAGAATAAAAACTAGTGTAAGTAATCCAACATCTACCTTCATCTCTAAAAGTACATACACAAGTGCCTACCTACTTAATGATAAACTGACTAATATGTTTAAATGTAAAAAATAACTTGTTATTGCAGGATGTGACAGACACACGAGGGAATGAGTTTGAAGAGTTTTGCCTAAAGCGTGAGTTGTTGATGGGCATTTTTGAAAAGGGATGGGAAAAACCTTCTCCCATTCAAGAGGCTTCAATTCCCATTGCACTTAGTGGTAAAGATGTGCTTGCTCGAGCCAAAAATGGAACTGGTAAAACTGGCGCTTATTGTATTCCAGTCTTAGAACAGGTATATATCACTATTATTTATTTTTATTGATAACTACTGTTATCTAAGAGTTGTAGATAAAATTTATTTCAAGGTTAATGCCGTCTTGTTTACCATCTAATGTCTATTTTTGTACCTATTGAAGAACTATGGTACATAAAAAAAATAAAAAAATGTGATGACACTTTTGGATTCCCCTGCACTTCTGATAAGTGATAAATCCACTCTGATAATTTATTAAGGTTTTTTAAAATTCGTTGATTGTTACACATGCTATACAATACAATGTTATTTTTCTTTAGGTTGACCCCAAAAAAGATGCTATACAAGCTTTAATTGTGGTGCCAACTAGGGAGTTAGCACTCCAGACATCACAAATTTGTATTGAACTGGCAAAACATACTGACATTCGTGTTATGGTCACAACAGGAGGCACCAACCTTCGTGATGACATAATGCGTATCTATCAAAATGGTAGGTCTTATTTACCAACTAATGAAGATTTAATATATTATTAATCCTTGATGGTATTAAGTTTTCATGTAACAAATTCCAGTTCAAGTCATAATTGCTACGCCAGGCCGTATGATTGATCTCATGGATAAGCAAGTAGCCAAAATGGACCAGTGCAGGATGCTGGTTCTCGATGAGGCAGATAAGCTTCTCTCACAAGACTTTAAAGGGATGTTGGACATGGTTATTTCAAGGTATGTCAAAAGTTTTATTATGTTATCATGTCCCTCTTAGAAATGTTTGAACTGATTGCAACAGTTGTAAACATCCAGTGTGGGAGCAATATAGAAGTGCTTGAACTGTGCAACAGTTGTAAACATCCAGTGTGGGAGCAATATAGAGATGTTTGAATTGTTTGCAACAGTTGTAAACATCCAGTGTGGGAGCAATATAGAAGTGTTTGAACTGTTTGCAACAGTTGTAAACATCCAGTGTGGGAGCATAGTTGTAAATATCCAGTGTGGAAGCAATATAGAAGTGTTTGAACTGTTTGTAGCACCAAAAGTTTAAAAACTTAAATACAATTCAACTGGATTACAATTAACTTTTTATCCATATTTAAATTAACTTGGCAAGCCCAAATTAGCATACATTGAGAAGCACTTTTATGAAATTATTTTAGGTTAGAATAGAAAACGTCTATTCAGCATAGCACAAAATACAAACAACATAATAATAACATAACATAATGTTGGCTGTAGGTCTTCTTTGTCTTTTCCATTATCTCACTTTTGGTGGGGTCGGCAAATTATTTTGGCTGTAGGTACAGTTAAGAATAATTAAAGAATAGATTGTAGTTTAGTTCCATTGTAAAATATATGAATGTCTAGCCATTGAGTGCTATTGAGCAATCATCCAATTAGAATTCAATGTCCAATAAGCTGAGTATGATTATGTACCTTGGGATCTTTTTTATCTTGTTACTAACCATGTTGTGTGGCAATAAGAGCTAGAACAGAGGACTAGGCATATTTACACGGAAGACGCGCGAGGAGGCCAATAATGTCTTCTGCTATTTTACACATCTTTGGATGGAGATGCATCGCTTGAACACCCTAATTTTCGTTGAGAAGGTTGTCTTGCCTTTGCACACATGTTATTATTATGATTTTTGTGTACATCCCTTATGTGTTATGCAACTGAGTTACTTACTTAATTCATAAAATTTAAGAAAAATATCCGGAATTGCGCGTCCTCGTGAGTAAAGAGGGCAAGAAATATTGTTATAATATGATGATATTTTGGATTCCCCTGCACTTTTTGATAAGTGATAAATCCATACTGAGATAACACATAACAGAATCCAAACTATTTTTATTGTTATTACCTTTGAATTAATTAATTTGCTGTCCTTTCTTCAGACTTCCCAAAGAACGCCAGATCTTGCTGTTCTCTGCAACTTTCCCACTTAGTGTGAAACAGTTTATGGAAAAGCATTTGAGGGAACCCTATGAGATTAATCTCATGGAAGAGTTGACACTGAAAGGAGTCACACAGTACTATGCATTTGTACAAGAGAGACAGAAAGTGCATTGTTTAAATACACTTTTTTCAAAGGTTGGTAAATATAAACTTGCAATTTATGTTGTGCGATCATGGCTTTTCTTGTATCAGATGAGCTTGTATTAAAATAAAGTTTTTTTGTTGCAGTTGCAAATAAACCAGTCTATTATATTCTGCAATTCCACTCAACGCGTAGAGCTTCTGGCCAAGAAGATAACCGAGCTGGGTTATTGCTGCTATTATATCCACGCGCGCATGGCGCAAGCGCACCGCAACCGCGTGTTCCACGACTTCCGCGCGGGGCTGTGCCGCAACCTCGTATGCTCCGACCTCTTCACCAGAGGTATCGACGTGCAGGCAGTCAACGTTGTGATCAACTTCGATTTCCCGCGCATGGCGGAGACGTATCTGCACCGCATCGGGCGCTCGGGTCGCTTCGGCCACCTGGGTATCGCCATCAACCTGATTACGTACGAGGACCGGTTCGCCCTGCACCGCATCGAGCAGGAGCTGGGTACGGAGATCAAACCCATCCCGAAGGTCATCGACCCCGCGCTGTACGTGTCGCGCCCGGACGACGACGACTCGGCCGACAAGTAACGCCACCCATCGCCCGTCGCGCGCCCGCCCCGCGCCTTGTCGCGCCAGTGCATTCGCGCATTCTAATAACTATACTTGCTGGTAAAACAGTATAAAACTACAAAAACAAAAACTTATTTGTAAAAAAGTGTATGAATTTATTGTAACAAAAATGTGAGTGTAAATAGTTTATCGTGAAATAAGACTTAACCTTCGCAGGTTACTTTTTTAAAAGTGTATATAAAACGAACATCGGGACACTTAAAAGGTGTCGCGCCCTTTATCCATATTGGAAATAGTGCGCGTAACCTTACTTTGTTAAAAACGTAAAATATTTATCTGAATACCTGCTGTGTGAGACTACCTAGATTTGTTCAAAATCTTAATATAAATTGTGGTAGCCTTTCAACAGATTCTAAAGTGAGCACCTACCCACACAAAAAAATGAGCTAGCACCAGTTTACTTTTCCATGTCAAAAAACATTTAAACATTGCTGCAGTGTGGTTAGGTGATAAGACTAGCTCAATGAAAATATTTTGTCATAATATTGTAATCAGTGTAACGGATGTTGTTTCTGTCCGCTTGGAACAATGTCTAATTACTTCAAGCCGTTTTTTAGATGGATTGGCATAATATGAGTTGTTGTCAATTTGACTGCCCGTGAGCTAGTATCATGGTCAATACTTTGCTCATTTATAAGTAATGGGTAGGTTGCCAGTTTCTTTTCAACTCATATTATGGAGAAATCTTGTCTTTTCTGAAAATACTGTTCTTGGAGAACAGTTTTTTTTATGTCAAGCGGATAGCCACAGTTCAGTAATTTTGTGCAGCTTGATGTATGGCTAGGGGAGGCTTGTGAAGAAAAATATATTTTATAGTTAATTTTCTTGTTTACAAGTAAGATTTACTAGAAGATCGATGAAAACTGAATGTTGTCCTTAAGCCTTACTTATGGGAAGAATTGATGTTCTCCTCTTACATTAACATGTTTTGGTAGAACTGTGGCTTTAAAAGGCAGGGGAATGAATCATTCTGTTACGGCTTGCAGATATGCTCCATTGCTCTGTCTCAGGGGTTAGAGAGCTTTGTTTTAATTGTTATAACATGCATACATTTTTCGCTCTCTGGGGAAAAAAAATATTCGGGATTTCAAGTGAAGAGTGTTTTTGGTTAATCTTGCAATAACTGCAGTTCAGCTCAATTTCTGGGCTACATTTGGGCACTGCCTCTTAAATTTGTGCATTTTGGTTGTACACAAATTATTACAGACATCAATTTAGTTAACTGTGATACAAGATAAAGTATTTTGCATAGTCAGAATGTGTGTAAAATGTATAATTTTTAGGGCCACCTACAAGAATGTCTGTGATATTTATAGTTTGATAGTACAAAATTTTGGCGATACGATTATAATAAAATTCCAATGTAGATTGTCTTCCAGCAATGAGTCAGCTACTATCAAAGTATATAATTAAATGATTACTAAAATTAAGTTATTTTCTTGCTTTACAAGTAATAATCGCTAAGAAAATTAATACTTCGCCACAACGTAAATAAAATTACTATCAAACTATACTTTTTCATACTTACAGCCAAATTAACAACTGCATATCTTGAATCTAAATTTTTTATAAAGTTTATTTATTATTAAATCATGCTCACTATATTATTAAAATAATGTAATTATTATTACTTTATTTATACCTACAAAGACGATGGGCAGTGTCATCCATCATGTAAATTCTCTATTATTAAAAGTTATTCTTGTTATGTACGTAAAATGACCAAAAAATAAACTCTTCACGCCAAAAGAAAATTAGTTTTACTTCGCTTATGTACTATATTCGTGTTTGTGTGAGGATCATATGCGGAGGGTGTCCGTTTCGATTTCTCGGCCACGACGAAGAATAGTTTTCGTAGAAATATGTAAAACTCTAATGCTCAAAACAAAAAAATTGTAAATGTAACTGTTCGGAAGTTATATGGGTATAAACGTGGCCGCGCCGTTGAAACGCGGAGAACCGCGCGGCCACGCATTACTCTTAAGCCCAAGTCACACAGAGCCGTGCCGGGGGCGGTCCGGGGCCGGGAAAGCGGGACGGCGCTATGCTGCGCCATAGCACCGTCCCGCTTGTCCCGGCCCCGGACCACGCCACTCCCGCTCTGTGTGACTTGAGTATTAAACGAAACCTAGTAGAAATCTAATTCTTTTTGTAAACGACGGGTTTCACTTTGTACAAAATGTAGAAAGTATAAAAAACATCGAAGGCTTAATATTTTTAGTAAATACTGAACTTCAAAGTCATGGCCGCGCCATTGAAACGCGGAGGTTTCACTTTGTATAAAATGTAGAAAGTATAAAAAACATCGAAGGCTTTATTTTTAGTAAATACTGAACTTCAAAGTCATGGCCGCGCCATTGAAACGCGGAGACTGCGCGGCCACGCATTACTCTTAAACTAAACCTCGTGAAAATGTAATGTAAAATGTAGTGTATCAAAAAGTTTTTTTTTTTCTGTAAAATTTTTTTCTCGCTTAAAAATTGTCACTAGAGTGACCATGATGACTCGTGTTTGGAAGGACACTTTATTTTTCCTAGAGTGAAACCACCGGTTCTACTTATCCAAGTGGTGGATGGAGTGGATATTTTACTAGTACAAGCATATAGCACAGCAGCAACCGGGATCCCATATATTATGGATTTTAGAGATTCACCATTAATAGGATTTCACAAATAAGACATTTTGATAGCTTTAATTATAAATCACAGGTTTCACCAAAGTGAAATTATATTCTTATATAAGCAACATAATTTGTGTTTAACATCAAATTATATAAAACGAATTGACCTTAGGTATTTTTTTTTTAATATTGCAATAAAATCCATAATAATATATGGGATCCCGGTTGCTGCTGTGCTATAATACTTGTACGAGTAAAATATCCACTCCATCCAGCACTTTCACTCTAGGAAAAATAAAGTGTCCTTTCAAACACAAGTCATCATGGTCACCCTAGTGAAAATTTTTAAGCGAGATAATATTTTATAATATATAATTTTATTTTATTTTTTATTTTATTTATTCGGCAAATCATCAGCTAATTAACATAAAGTACTTGAAAAAATATGTAACAGACAGCTAATAATAGATTTGCACATATAAGCAACCACATAGAAAAACGAGCATAATAATAATACTTAATACATAATAACAAACACAAAAAGTAACGAGATAACAGCGCTCAAAATTAATGTATGTATGCATATCATACATACATATATAAATAAACAAAAGATGCAATTATACAATTCACAATTTATGCCTCGTTGAAAAAAATATATGTCGTGGCCATATCGTAGAATTGACCACATCATGAAGTTCTCGATCATTTCATGAAATGGTCGCATTTCATGATGTCAAATGGTCAAATTTGACCAGATCATTAAATCGTGTTCATTTCACGATCTTATCGTCCACGATTGGCCATATCGTGAAAATAGGGCGTCAAAAGGACGGCGTAAAAAGAATCCAAGTTATGTTTGGTACTTTTTGTTCTCTAAGTCCGACAGACATTTTCAGAGCACTTTTTCATCATAACTCTTTTTTTCTTCCTCATTTTAATAACGAATAATTCACTTTTTCATTGCGAGAAATAACGCGGCCGCCATGTTGGTACATAAACAAAGTGCTTCCAGCGCCTCTATCGGCAATAAATGTAATAATTTTACGATATGATCAAATATAATCTTGACCATTTCATGAAGTAGCTGCGTTTTAGTTGAACATATCGTCAAACGATTTCTTATCATTGATCTGGCCAAGGCACATCATGATGTGGCCGATGGACAGTGAAAATTTCCATTTCATGAAATGACCGAAAATTTCATGATGTGATCAATTCTACGATATGGCCACCTGAACGTCATTTAGCGAAGTCGTTGAATGGGATATAGCCGACTTTGTTGTTCGTATTCAGCCAGTTTCGCCTCAATTTTTCTTTAAAAGTAGCCGGCGGTGGCGTAAATCCATGCAGTCACGCAAGAATCTTAATGTCGTGTTCTTGCAAATAAACAATTTTGATTTTTGATTTGATTTGAAGAAAAAAATATCAACACAGTGCTATCTGTCCGAGCTGTTTGACGCCATATTTGTTTTGGCGACTACTAGCGCCGCAGTGGAAAAAAAAATGAACTAAATTTGAATCACCTGACTGATTTTACGTCCGCTATGTTCAAAGGGCTATGTTACAATCCGCTAACTAGTTGGACGTTGAGTGACGCTTGTTCAATCAACGTTTGGCCTAGTCATTCAATTGAATGTTGTCATTTAATGAACGCGCTAGTCATTCAATCAAATAGGAGATTCAACCAGATGACTACGACATATACACGTTTCCTCGTTTTTAACAAAATGACTGTGGCGATGTGCAAACCGCACCATGGCTACAGTTTCGTGGAAAAAAAAATACTTTTTGATACACTACATTTTACATAATAAAACCTGTCGGTTACAAAAAGAATTACATTTTCACGAGGTTTAGTTTAAAAGTAATGCGTGGCCGCGCAGTCCTCCGCGTTTCAATGGCGCGGCCATGATTTTAAAGTTCAGTACTTTCTAAAATAGCCTTTGATGTTTTTTGTACTTTCTACATTTTTTACTAAATAAAACCTGTCAGTTACAAAAAGAATTAGACTTCTACGAGGTTTTGTTCAAGAGTAAGGCCCGGTTTCCATCAAAGCAGAGAGGAGCGAAGATGTGTTTGAATAACCTATCAGATTTCGTTATTTACACATCTTCTCTCCGCTTAGCTTCAATAACGAAATCTGATTGGTATTCAAACACATCTCTATTCTCCGCTGTGGAAACCGGGCCTAATGCGTGGCCGCGCGGTTCTCCGCATTTCAACGGTGGCGCGCGGCGCGGCCACGTTTATGCCCATATAACTTCCGAACAGTTACTTTTACAAATTTTTGATTTTGGGCATTAGTTTTACATATTTCTACAAAAACTTAATGAAGTCATTTTTCTTATTCTTCGTCGTGGCCGAGCAATCGGAACGGACACCGAGTACCGTTAATTTTGATTACCCTTCCTACTACTCAGTATGAAGTTTAAATAACCTCGTCAACTTAATTTAGGGGTCAACTGATTTCCCTATGTTCCCATATTCCCGTCCACTCGGCAGCAAAAAAGCCCCGTTTGGTGGTCCCATTAATGAGTACGAAATAGAAAGAAACGCGTTTCATGATTGTATACATTATATTTCATAAAATAAAATATTGTCCGTCAGTCGTTAAATTATAAATAATAAGCACATAACATTACAAATTAAATTATAAAATAGCGCACCATAGTAAGTAGTACCTACCTAGATACATTCTTTACCAAAACGGGTAGAGCTATTGCTCATGTTCTACTCGCATGTTTTACTTGCAATCTCCATGATTTGAAGGAAGTGAACATAGATAGATACTATGGTGAATTGATCAAAAAGTAAAAACAATAATACGAAGTAAAAAAAAACCTAAATATAGGCGGGTAGGTTGATAGTGGAATTGATTTTTCAGGTCCCATATGTAATTTTAGAAGTCACGGATTTAAACTAAACCTGTCTAGACTACAGCGCTCTGTGTACTGAATGAAAACCAACCACCAACATAATTTAACAAAAAGTAGTCTAAATACATTTCTAAAGTTTTATCTATCTGTATACACAGCATAAGGGCTCGTTCCCACATTCACGGTTTACGCCGTACCGGCTGCGGCGCACGGTCACCTTCATACATTACTGAGCGACCGTGCCTGCCCGTGTGCGCCGCCCGGTCCGGCGTAAACCGTGAATGTGGGAACGAGCCCTAAGTCTCAAGTTTTCAACAGCAGCTTATTACCACACCAGGATATTATGTCAACGCCAGACAGCTTTAATTCCAACAATTTTATTAGACCATGGGCACATTTAGTTTTCCGCGGTACAACTGTTGGTTGTTTCACGGGTCGGAAGCAGCGCTTTAAAGATTATAAACGTGCGACTGACTGTTTTTGAGGGTAAACCCTACGAACGGGTACACCAAAGAAATTGAATTTGAAACTATCTAGCGCTAACTTAGGGCTCGTTCCACAGTGTTTCAGGATTGCTTGCGAGCGGACATGTTTGCACTCACACAGTACTTTTGCTATTTGTAAAAATATAGGCGCTTAGTGTTTTCTTAAATTTTTAATAACTTCTTAATGCTGCGGGTTATATGGCAGATTTTTTATACAGCAAGAACAAAAGGTCAACTTACCCTACAGGAAAAAATTTGGTGCGGAAATGATGTCATTAACATAATAAAAAATAAAAACGAATATTCGATTTTTTGCTAATATCTTCGTAATTACTTACATTTAGTAACTGTTGTAAAGCTTAAATAACATATCATTTTGTGTGTTAAAACGTGGTTATTAAATATTAATTTTAGTTTTGACTCATCAAGAAAAAAATACGTATTTGATACATACTCTGAACTAGTAACTTTAGCATTTTTTTTCTCGAAAACTAAGAATAATTGACATAGGGTTTCTTTTGTAGTTTGTGTTATTAGGTCTTACTACATCGATATATGCTATTAGTTAAAACATGTCCGCTCCCAAGCAATCCTGAAACACTGTGAGTTCCCATATTCACGGTTTGCGCCGTCCATGTTTGCAAACCGTGTGAACACCTCCATAGAGCTTCATACATTACTGAGCGACCGTGCGCCGCGTCGTGACGGCGCGCCGCCGTTCCGGCGCAAACCGTTAATGTGTGAATGAGCCCTTAAGGACTCGAGTAAGTACATAATAAATAAAAACAAAGTGATAAAGTTTAACGATTTTCATAAAATACAGTACCTATTGCAGAGATCGTAAATTAAGTACAAAATAAATACCTACGTTAAAAATAAAGTTCGAGAAACTATGTATTCAGTGCATGAAATAAATATCTATAAAAATTATAATAGATTAGATATTAGTAGATATGTCGTGGCCTTATCGTAGAATTGCCCACATCATGAAATGCTTGAGAATTTCATGAAATAGTCACATTTCATGATATGGG
The DNA here is from genome assembly GCA_951230895.1 of Carpatolechia fugitivella. Classification (NCBI taxonomy): domain Eukaryota; kingdom Metazoa; phylum Arthropoda; class Insecta; order Lepidoptera; family Gelechiidae; genus Carpatolechia; species Carpatolechia fugitivella. The sequence continues at coordinate 6,475,113 of OX579655.1, read as the reverse complement.
CAACTAAATTTGACCAGATCATTAAATCGTGAACATTTCACGATTTTGTCATACACGATTGGCCATATCGTGAAAATAATTTAATAAAAATCTAGAATATGTTTAGTCCGACAGACACTTTCAGAGTGCTTGATCGTAAACTCTCCTCATTTAATAATGAATCATTCACTTTTTCACTGCGAGAAACACCATTGTTGTCAGCGGCCGCCATGTTCATACATAAACAAAGCGCTTCCAGCGCCTCTATCTGCAATGGGAGATTTTCTGACAGCTCTTTAAAAAATAAAAATAATACCTAGTTCTAATGGGGGATTTTCCGACAGCAATTTAAAAATATATATAGTTCATAAAACTTCGGTAGACGGCGTTGACGATTCGTGGATCCAAAGAAATAAAATGATAAAAAAAAGAATCCACAAAGTACACCTGGCGCCATCTATTGTCTTAATTAGAAATATTTTATTTTATTTTTTTAAGAGCTGTCACGGGCCGTTGATGATGATGAAAGAGCTGTCAGAAAATCCCTCGACGATAGACGGCTCCAGGTGTACTTCATGGATTCTTTTTTTTAAATCCTTTATGGCCCTTGGTGACTCGCCGGATTTCTGCGTTCAACGCCATCTTACGAAATTTTATGAACTATTATTTTGTAATTGGTTGTTGGAAAATCCCCTATTATTTTTTTTATAGCGTAAACATTTTATGATATGATCAAATAATCTTGACCTATCATGATGTAGCTGCGTTTTCAGTTGAACATATCGACAAACGATTTCTTTTAATTGATCTGGCCAAGACACATCACGATGTGGCCAATTGACAGTCAAAAATTACATGAAGTTCTCGAGCATTTCATGATGCGGGCAATTCTACGATAAGGCCACGACAGATACATGTTTAAATAGTTTAATGCTTAAAAATAACAATTTAATTCATTTGCACATGCACACATACTAACTAATTCAATACATTCCTAATATTACTAATGATATTTTAATTTGTAAATCCTACACTACGTAATAAGTTACTTTTACTTATTATAACAATATTGGGCGGGTATAAAAGTTAAATTCGATGGTGAAATTGTATGTGTTCGAATGGCACTTTCAACATGTAGCGTCTCTTACCGATATCATAGGCGTTGTGACTATGTCTGCATGCATTTATTAAAATCTAGATTACTTTTCCAACAGAGCTGATAAACCTATTTATGAAATAGATGGTTTTAACGAAAATACGGGAAACTTTCATGACCGCTCCTGGTTTTGTACGCCACGTTTTTGATGTACATGGTTTACAATGAATACGCATTCATTCAATACGACGCCTAAAAAGTTGCATCCAAAAACAGGTCTGTAAAAAAGTGCTCATGTAGTTTTGAACGCAACTGTTTTGGTACGCAGCGTTTTTCTAAGCCACTGATTTACATGTCAAAATGGGTCGACTTTAGTAATCTGCGTTTTTTCGCTGTTTTTTACGACAGGGCAGCACCCGAAGGAACAAAAAAAATCCACCCAGAACGAATACATTTCGGTTAGGTTAGGATAGACTGTTGTCAACAACAGGCGGAGGGAAATGAGCGAGCGGAGCGAGCGTGCCGCGGGAGCGGCCAGCGACCGCAGGAGAGTACTTATCAAAAAGGCTAATGGTTGGCAAATTTGAGTGCGCAAAACGTGGACAAAAAAAATGGCTGCAGAAAACGGGTTGGTCATAATCTGCTCGCACAGTTTTTTCCGTCCAAGGCAAGCATGTAGTACACTAAAAACTGTCTGTACAAAACGGAAACAAGCATGAACTCCACTCGAAAATACTTACTTATCTTCTTGTATTATACATTAATCAATAAAAGGTGATAAGACTTGTTATGTATGTGGAGTGGGCATTTCTTGGTGGAGGTTTATTTAATTTAAACAGTGGCGAAGGAACTTTTGTGATAATGGCTATTTAGAAGTGTTCAATTTAGAAAGGAGGAGATTTTATGGATGGAAATTTTGGAAACGATAAATTGCCATTGGGACTATACTGTTATTTATTCAATTCCTTCCCATCAAATCATGTTGCTTACTTTTTTAATAGGACAAAACAGCCTATCGATTGACATGCAAATGTTCAATAATTAACTCTATTGCCTCTACGGATGATAATGGCCCCAATTCGGAAAGTCATACTCTAATTCTAATTTTAAAATCCAGCTGTCCTTTTCGTTTTTATGACCAATGAAAGAGAGGTGATGAACTCAGATGAACGAATGATATTAGTTTGAACGAATGATAACCTAAAATAAGGGCATAGCTGTCAGATTAAGAGATTTTTAAGTCCACGTTTGCTCTCTAGAATTATGCAATCGACACGGCCATAAGGTTCAAACTCGATGTTTGACAGCTCTAATATTAGGATGGCCATCTACTGTCCCTTTTTAATATTTAAAAAGTGAAAAGGACGGACAAATTTAAATTAAAGATTAGAGCGTGACAGTGAGAATTAGCCTCAATGACATGCAATAGGCAAGGGAATGAACAAGAGAGTAAAGTAGATTTTTTCGATGAGTCTAATGTCGTACCGTATTTATGAGCTTTGTCTCGCAGCCGTAGCCCCGTGTAATGCACAGGACCGCGACCAGTTGCCGCGCAGAAAAGGGCAACCACAGGTTCGAATAGCACGATGGTGGGCAGCGTCGCCTTGTAGAGTTAGTATTGTACCAGAACGCCACTTAACGCCCCTCACCAATCCACGACACTTCACTCTAAGAATATCGAAGACAGGCCGCGCCGTGAGGCGTACAGCGTACAACACATGCAACGATAACCCAGAAGCTTACGCGTAAATCGATTAGTAGGCCTTAAAAACGCGATGGTTGTATGGAGTACTATGTTGGGCTCGGTCTGCCGCCTTGGCCACTCCATACAAATGCCTCCTACTCGATTTACTAGTAAAACACGCGCGATGCTACTAGTAGCATCCCCTACCCAACCCTAGGGTTATCGACGCGCGGCTACGATGCTAGGTACGCTGTATGATACGACTGACAGCCCGCGCGGCCATCTTGATTCTCCCTCCAACCTGCCACAATGCGGGGCGGGGTGAAGAAGCGCCGATTGGCGGGAAGCGGTGAGTGGCCGCTCTGTACTATATTGCTGAGCCTACTCCAGTGGTGGCGACTACTCCAGCAGGTCTGGCGGCGTGAGGCCGGGCTGCAGCGTGACGGCCACGCCGCGGTTCAGCGACACGGCCGGGTAGAACGCGCCACGCAGACCAGTAAACGCCACCCCGCCCTGACGAAACAATAACTGTGTCACTAACATTTTAATTAAACGTCTGTGTTAAAATCATCAACCATTATTTATTTTTATTTCAGTCGGTAACTTGTTAGTCAACACTTCCAACGCAAGCCAGGCTATCAGGATATGAATTTACTTTAGTTGAAAAATGTTTTTTTTTTTCCTGACACTACCCTCCGCTCCTTAGAGGTCACTGACCTGCAGGCGTCCGTCGACGGTGAACCGCAGCGTGCCTTGCGTGAGGTCGAGCAGCACGCCCACCCTGCCCCCACGCGCGACGCCGCCCCCGCACCGCCCCCCGTGCGCGCCCCCGTGTACGAACCACGACCGCTGACCGTCGATGTACATCGCCCAGCCGAGTGCGTCGCTTCCTGAAAAACAAACTGAGTATATAGGTAGTTGTGCCTACAGAACAATAGGAAATACTGAAAGAAGAGATCATTTAAATTAATTAGGTTTTTATCAATAAATTAAAAAATAGCTTTTCAAGCCATCAAGGTATTTTTTAAAAAGCTTGCTTGATTCAGTATTGGAACCCGCTAAATATTAAAAAACAATAATTAGGTCTATTAGGTTAGGTACAATAAGATATTTTTTCCAAAGTGATATTCTTGCGCAATATTTTCGTCTAAGCAGCACGCACTTACCCAACATCTTATCCCTAGCGACATCCGCCCTGGCGATCCCGAAGGCCGGGTCGGCGTCTCCGTCGTACTCGTCGAGGCTGAGCGTCCAGTAGTGTACGCCGCGCGCCAGCGGCTGGTCGGCCAGCGCCACGCGGGGCTCCCAGCCGCCCGCGCGCGCCCGCAGCCCCTCCGCGCACACCGTGAGCCCGCCCGACGGCTCCGAACACCGCGCGTCCCACGTGAACCACGCCACTGCCGACAATGAACCAAACATGTGGTCAAGGAGCTTATTCTAGAGATCCGCCCACGTAAGTGGCTATGCCCCAAATCCCGACGGCTCCGAACACCGCGCGTCTCACGTGAACCACGCCACTACCGACAATGAACCAAACATGTGGTCAAAGAGCTTATTCTAGAGATCCGCCCACGTAAGTGGCTATGCCCCAAATCCCGACGGCTCCGAACACCGCGCGTCTCACGTGAACCACGCCACTACCGACAATGAACCAAACATGTGGTCAAAGAGCTTATTATAGAGATCCGCCCACGCAAGTGGTTATGCCCCAGATCTAGACGGCTCCGAACACTGCGTGTTCCACATGAACCACGCCACTGCCGACAATGGGCCGAACATGTGGTCAAAGAGCTTATTATAGAGATCCGCCCACGCAAGTGGTTATGCGCCGATCCCGACAGCTCCGAACACGGCGTGTTCCACGTGAACCACGCCACTGCCGACAATGGGCCGAACATGTGGTCAAAGAGCTTATTATAGAGATCCGCCCACGCAAGTGGTTATGCGCCGATCCCGACAGCTCCGAACACCGCGTGTTCCACATGAACCACGCCACTGCCGACAATGGGCCGAACATGTGGTCAAAGAGCTTATTATAGAGATCCGCCCACGCAAGTGGTTATGCGCCGATCCCGACAGCTCCGAACACGGCGTGTTCCACGTGAACCACGCCACTGCCGACAATGGGCCGAACATGTGGTCAAAGAGCTTATTATAGAGATCCGCCCACGCAAGTGGTTATGCGCCGATCCCGACAGCTCCGAACACCGCGTGTTCTACATGAACCACGCCACTGCCGACAATGGGCCGAACATGTGGTCAAAGAGCTTATTATAGAGATCCGCCCACGCAAGTGGTTATGCGCCGATCCCGACAGCTCCGAACACCGCGTGTTCCACGTGAACCACGCCACTGCCGACAATGGGCCGAACATGTGGTCAAAGAGCTTATTATAGAGATCCGCCCACGCAAGTGGTTATGCGCCGATCCCGACAGCTCCGAACACCGCGTGTTCCACGTGAACCACGCCACTGCCGACAATGGGCCGAACATGTGGTCAAATAGCTTATTATAGAGATCCGCCCACGCAAGTGGTTATGCGCCGATCCCGACAGCTCCGAACACCGCGTGTTCCACGTGAACCACGCCACTGCCGACAATGGGCCGAACATGTGGTCAAAGAGCTTATTATAGAGATCCGCCCACGCAAGTGGTTATGCGCCGATCCCGACAGCTCCGAACACCGCATGTTCCACGTGAACCACGCCACTGCCGACAATGGGCCGAACATGTGGTTAAAGAGCTTATTATAGAGATCCGCCCACGCAAGTGGTTATGCGCCGATCCCGACAGCTCCGAACACCGCGTGTTCCACGTGAACCACGCCACTGCCGACAATGGTCCGAACATGTGGTCAAAGAGCTTATTATAGAGATCCGCCCACGCAAGTGGTTATGCGCCGATCCCGACAGCTCCGAACACCGCGTGTTCCACGTGAACCACGCCACTGCCGACAATGGGCCGAACATGTGGTCAAAGAGCTTATTATAGAGATCCGCCCACGCAAGTGGCTATTCGTAGGAATAAGGAACATAATAACTGGAACTAAATGGCACCACCACCACCGCAATTGGATGACAAAACGTCAAAAGATTCACCTGTCATTCAAACGAATGAAACCAATAAACACTGTTGATGATAATATAATTTTAACAACTTTGAACTCGGACTTACCGGGGGAAGTCTGTAGACCGATGACTTCGCTGTACGGCCCTTCGCCGGCCCCGTTAAAAGCCTTCACTCGCGCGCTGTATAGCGACGCGTAGTGAAGCCCGTCCACAGTGCACACGGTTTCACGCCCACAGTACACCTCCTGCCAATGTCAGTTTAAAGGACCATTTATATGAGGCCTATGGACGCGATATTCCACTAAGCCAAATTGAAATCATTTTAGCGTTTAAGAAACTCTATTGCCTCTATTTGCACTGTTCTGTAATTTACACAACACTAAGAATGACTTGGCTTATGGGAATAGCTCGTCAAACAACTCGGGCAGTAGCAAGGATTATAGATCAAATTTTACGGGGGCGTTATTACAATAAGCGTGTCATACCTGGAAGATCCACCGGGTGTGATAGACGTGTCTTACCCGGAAGTATCCGTACGACTCGTTATGGATATAATAAATAATAAATAATAAACGTGTCTTACCCGAAAATATCCGCGGTCGTTATAGATAGGTGTGATAAACGTGTTTTACTCAGTAAGTTTACGAGGACGACATGGGTGTGAATGTGATAAACGTGTGTCTTACCCGGAAGGGTCCACCGAGCCCGTCGTCAAGTTCGAGCACGTATCCCCGAACAGCCGCGCGCGCGCTAGGCGGTCGCCACGCCAGCGTGCATGAGCAGCCACGCGCCGCGCACGCCTCTACCGCCATCTCGGGGGCGCCGGGCGCTGCGCCGATAGCACACGATATAGTAAAGCATACTATTGATGGCACCCCCCATCACCATCCTTCAAATTTTTCCACATCTTGATATTGAGATGTTTATTCGATTTTCATGCTTTATGTGTTAGTAACAAACAACATAATAACCGGTAGAATAAAAATTCATTAGTTATAGTTAATAATAAAATAAAACCTCTGTGAAAGACAGACACAGGAGTTTTCAATGGGCGTTTTTTAAATTTTAGTTCTCACCTTTCCACTAGATGTCTGTTTTATATGGCCATAGCACGGAGACAAATACAAAGAGGAGCTGCCCTAAGACGTTTTCTATATGATAGCGGGGGTCGCCATTGGGAGGGGGTGCGGGGAGATGAAGTTCAGCTAACCATCTAGCGGTCAATAGCAAAACTACCTTTGCAGCTAGACACTAATGAACCGTACTTAATTTTGCTATTACACACAAGATGGTTCTGTTCGTTAGTTCGTTACGCTATATAATGTTGCCAGGCAAGTGAAAAAACAAAAAATTCGGACCATTTTTTAAAAATTGATCTCTCTTCTTTTTTCGTTTTTTGTATTATATGGTCGTTTTTATTGTAGGATTACCTTATATGAGCAATTGTGATATACAGGATGGGCCATTTAGATGGGTCAGTATGGGTAACTCTGAAACTATAAGACATAAAAAGATCTGTTCAATTTTGACACGGGATTTCACGTAAGTCCTTTATCATCATCATTTACTTACTACCAAGTATAAGGAAACATCCTTGCCCAAAATGTGATATTTTGATGTCATGTATTCAATTATAAATATTGAGTAAGTTCATCAATATTATCTGCATTATTTAATTGTATGCTACAAAAATAAATATTTTATACAAATATTTTTTTTTAGATTCCATATCTGGCCACCCAGCTTACTATACAAAATACATGAATAAATGAGCATGAATGAAACAGGTTATGTAACCTTCTACAATCAAGAAGTTATTCTACTTGGCGATAGATGGCGTTACTATCGCCGAACTTTCTCGAAGGAATAAATTACTAGCATTAAAAATTGCATTAAATAAAATACATACGAGTGGAATTATGTCTTTTTTTCGTTAGAAATAGTTGTATTACTCGTACTGTTGCACGATACAACACAGCACATAATTTTTGCGTCACTAATTTCAATTAAAATGGTTGTAATCAAACCAATTCATATTCGTGTCGTATCCAAAAAATCCAAAGTAACACTGACAGAAGCGACGCCTGGTGGTTAATAGCTAGTAGTAAGAGTACTTAGACCGCTATGCCCCGGGTCTAAGTTGCTTTTGGCACCTCCTCTTTGTATTTGTCTCCGTGGGCCATAGTACGTTTTAATTTAGTTGTCAATTTGTAGTTTTTTATAATACAATTTTATGGCTCTGGGTGCGGAGTATCGCCGCAAGTTTATTTATTATTCAGGTTTACGGCTCTGGGTAAGTCAGCATGATGGCAATGTTGCCGCGACACAAATTTTAAAGTAAACCCTGTTGGTTGGTATTCTCCTTGACATAAGCTATCAAAAATATTTTTTTTTTATTACATATGAAAAAGGAAAAAGCATTTACTACTAAACTTTAACCTTTTACTGTTAACCTTTGTAGAACTAAACGAAAAACCCCATTGAAGTTCAGTTTTTTTTATTAATAAGGTCTCGGAACACGAAAAGTATAATGAGCTGAGTACAACTCGATGCATCTTCAGAGTTCTACCTGAAGGTCAACATTAGCGAGTTGCAGCTATTGTCTTCATAAATCTATATATAATATATCATATATTATATGAAAATATTACCTGATGTACGCATTTCCTCTTCTATTGCTGCATATCCAATTGCAATATATAAATAATAGATTTAGTAGTCTAGTCTGAATAATATTGTGTGATATACGCATTTAGCACATAGAAGTGATAATAATCGCCCTTGTTTGGAAGAAGGCACAATCTGCGGGGCGTCTGCGGAAGTGACTTATCTTAATCCAACTTGATTGTCTGAATCAGGGTAGAACACCAACTACTTAAACATTTACGTTTTTGGTAATAACTTGCGTCTGCACTTGCGATAGTCTTAGAGTATGATTGATTTCAGTATAAAACAATGTTTAATCTTTCAGTGATTCAGGCAATCGGTCCATAATATATAAGATGACGCTAAAGAGCGCTGGTCGCTATAGAGGTGACCAGAGATATAGTTGGCTTCAAGAGAGCACACACTAAAACCATGTATCACAACAATCAATCCATGCAAGAATTAAGTGAATGGCGCAATTGTGCTGTTGGTTCCGAACCACAAAAATAAACACTCAGGTTAGTACTCACGGATACACTCGATAAAATTCATGGAGCTGACAGTGCGCAGCGCAGGCTCGATGTCGAGGGTGAGTGCGGGGGGCGCGGGCGGCGGCTCCAGCGCCGAGCACAGCCCCGCCGCCGTCACCTGCGCCCGCGTAGACAGTATACTGCCCACCTGAACAACACATAAACACATTATTATAGTCTACAAACTTTCTGCCCGCGTTATTTCTGGATGTTCTCTGTTTCTAAAACAAACAACGCTATCTATGAACGCAGAGAAATACGCTTATCACTCTGAGCGATGGCAAAAGATGGCGCTGTTACATTTTAGTTATCTTATGTGGTAAAGTGCTATAAAACGTGGGAATGAGACATTTTCCCGCGGTAAAAGTAGCCTATGTCCGTCGTTGGGTACCATAGAACATAGTACCATAGAACAGAGTTACTTACGAATTTATAATAAAAGTAAGGATGAGCATGAATGTCTCAGTAATGTCAAAAAAATGTGAAAAAAAATATTTAGGCATTACTGGGTTATTGCAGTACACAAAATATAATATTAAATTCAGCTAAACAAAGTAGTTACAAAAATAGCAGAAATAAATAAGCGAAAGCAAGATGTCAAGATACTTTATAATAGATATACATTTATATAGAGTCTGCCTGCAATGCAAATCTAGCAGCCAAATGTTGATATTTTATTTATTTATTGTATACAAATAATTACGTGTGTATCATCATAATAGTAAGGCCATGTAAAACAGTAACTCAAATGAGATCCCTACCAGTTTACCATGAGAGAGTTTGATACATTGCAGCAGGCATGTTTTAAAAAAAAAATAGTAAAGGAGTAACAGGTATATAAATGTTCATATTATTAATAGTTAAAGAAATTAAAAAAGGGTAGTATTTAAACGCAAATAAAAAAAAACTTTTTGTATCCAAAAACAATCCGAATTCATATCAAAATCACTTACTGCACAGCAAAATACGCAACTCAAAATATTACTAAATAAACTACAATTTATATTCGTGGCGTACCGCTATTTATCTTAAAGTAAAGCTTTTTTCATTAATGCACTGCTAATAATGACTAACGCACATTATACCTATTAACTCTTTTTTTAAAATATAGCATCTATTTTTAAATAACATACAGCAGTTTATCTATATATACATACTAGCGGTCCGCCCGCGCCTACGCTCGCGTTGTGTAAGATTTTCCCGTGGTAATAAGACTTTTCCCGTACAAACTATCTTTATTCCAAATTTCATCTCAATCCATTCAGTTTTGAGATGAAATTTCTGATGAAAAACTTTCGCGTTTATAATATTAGTAAGGATGATGAGCAAGTTTTGGGGTGCTTATTACGATATACGCTACTCGGATAGTTATTTTGCTAGGAGCATGAGTTTTATCTACGCGCTTGCTTGCTTTTGCTGTGCAGTCAGTATTTATGATATGATTGTCGTATTTTTGTACCTAAAGGAATTTATTTGTCTCGCATTAGAGGAAAAAAGTAATGTCGTGCTGATGTATATATTCGAATTACCTGCAGTACTAGTTTTGTTAAACATTTAGTTTATTTGTAGTAAAATAATTTATTTGATGTAAAAAAGTATATAAATGATGAACATAAATTGATAGGTCATTATTAATTTGATGTGCAATTAATAATATCCCATTAAAAAATAATAGCATGCTGGATTCACAGCATGATGGCTGTTATCTATCTATAAATTATTTAATAGATAACTGGCATGTACACTAATTGGGTATCTCTTTACTCAAATAGCTGATGAACTAGCACAGATCTGCAACATCATTTACAAATCATTCATGATATCAAATCAGACAATAATTAAATCATCAGATGTTTTAAAATTATGTCATGATAGTTTTGCTGTTTAGCTTATATTAAGTTATGCAGTTATGTATTCTCTTGAAAATCAACTAATTTACGAAACTAAAACAAGAAATCAAAAACATGTTATAATAAATGCAAGCTGATAAAATAAACAGACCGATAGATAACAGCATGATAGTAGTTAAGTAGGTAGGATATTGCTATTATTGATAACCAAGAATTTAGGTTAGTCACAATCATTCATAACAAAAAGATTCCATTGATATCACAATATGAAATCAGAAAATGAAATATGCTAGCACGATTGTAAGATGTAATTTACCTGTAAAAATGCTGCAGGATCTGATTCTTTTAGAGCTTCTATGGAGAAATGCAGTAATGCAGTGGCTTCTCTCAGTTTTTGTGCCGCATGTGATGTTAAGGAACGCATGTTGGTGATGGCTTGGGAGCGTGTGTGCCTTGCTGCACGTATCAGCTCGTCACGTCTCCTCTCTATGGCACGTGTTAATTCTGCACAGGCATTATCTATTTGCCTCTCCAATTCTTCACAAGATTCCTATAACAATGTATTCAACTTTGATGTGTGGTATTAAATTTTTTACATCTCATTTTGTATTTCAAGGAATAACATTACGAATTTATAACATAATGGAAAAATTTCAAGCATACATACATTAATCTTGTCTCCTGATCCTTTGACTAGTTGTATATATTCTGTCATTGCTTTAGCCTGCTCAGACAGCTGTTGCAGTGATTGTGAGAGTTCAGTCTGAAAAAAAATTGAGAAATGCTTAGTTATTACATGTAATAGATTGTGCACTCAAGCAAAAAGAGCTCAATATGTACACATATTTTTCAGTACTGATTGTTTCAAATTAGACAATATTGAATGTCCTCCCAATTTTATTGGGTAAATCATCAGATTATTAGTGATTCCACCATACATGTAAAAGGAAAAAGAGATTTAGAAAACTATAAAAAATCATTCTAACTAAACTTTTCAACATCTTTATTTTCTTAACAAATAATTTGCCTTTGTTTAAATTAATTAAGCCAATACTTTATTCTACTAACCTTATAAGTTCTGGCAGCAGTAGGTAGCTGTTGTGTTTCATGAGAGCTATGGCGTTCTGCAAGGCACCGTATGCAGATAGGGACTAGGCAAGTGTTGCAGAAGAGTGCTGGTGGAGAGCCATGGTCTGAACATGTGGTGCCTAGGGCCCTGAGCTCGTGCTGCGCCAGGGGACCCCGGGTGGGGTGCCAGGCATCCCTGCACCCTGCACAGTAACGCACCGAGCACTGCTCGCAGCGCACCACAGCCGCGCGCCGCTCGCCCTCACACATCTGACACGCTTCCTCGGCTGGAGGCGAAGCCGTGACCCCGCCAAACCGCTCCACGATGGTTCGCATGACGCGGAAAGGTGGTAGCCCATCTGCACCATTTTCATCCAGATACACCTGTTTGCTACACACTGGACATGCCAAACTAAACGCCGCCGATTGGTAAGCGGGTGCGGCCGGGGTCCCTGCGTAACTGTTAGGCCTTGATCCACATACCACACCGCTGTCAGTTTCGCTAGACACTGAGGCTTTGTCCGCCTCCTGATAGTCATTGGCAGCCGAATTATCGCCTTCATGAACGTGGTTTTGTAGACTTACAGCACACGCACGGCATAAAGCATGTCCGCAAGGTAGTAGTACAGGTTCTCTATAAAATTCCTTACAAACAAAACACCTCAATTCCTCTTCCATTTTGTAAATTCTAACAGAAGGCCATAGTGGTTTTATGAACGGTTAACATGAATAAGATTATTAGTTTAACTAGAGGAAAATATTGTTTATTACAATTCTAAAACATTCATTTTTATCAAATAAAAACATTGGAAGAAACGAAAATCCAAGAGCGAATCTGGCCCGAGCCCGATCCCGACCGAACCGAACGAAATCACTGATTGAGTGTTGCCATTGCCAGGTTCTAATTCTGGTCGATCAGATTTGTTAAAAAAATACTATGGGACAATTTTCTGACAGCTAATTTGAGTAAGAGCTAGCGCGCGCCGCGCACCAGCGACTTTTGTCGCGGCGACAGTATGTCTCTCTCGTCAAGTTTACTAGAGTGTGAAAGAGAGGCACAAAAGTCGCTAGTGCGTGCATAGCGTACGTAAGGCCGTGTCGTGTTTCTAAACATCGAAATGTCGTGTTTTTAAACATGAAAGAATATTCATCTCTATTTACTGTTCACCCATGTAACTATCTTTCAAATGGACTACCTTGTTCCTGCAAAAAGCTTCAGCGCACGTCCTGCATTAAATGCTTCGGTTCACATTGATATACTAACAAGAAGAATTCGTTAACATATATGTAACGAGAAATAATACGTAAAATTGTAAATGGTTGGTTTCAGTTCACAATTTTCCGTAAGTTTATAATATCGCGAGTAAGATTATAAACTAACGATGTTCACAATCTTACGGTGACATATACATGTTTAAAACTCTAATGGCTGGTTTACACGTATTAAGTTGTCAAGTAGCAACTAAATTTTAACTAAATTTTAAGCGACTAAATTTTAAGTAAGTGTTTACACGTCATTTTAGTAGTTAAGCTCTTTAGTTAGCCCAAGATGGACGATCAACCGCGAATTCAAATCTGTAATAAATATAATAAATAAAATAATAAAGTATAATAAAATATTTTTGTTTTATATTATTATAATTATATTATTTTATTATTATTTATAATGATTAATATTAAAATTAATATTTTAATATATTTTATATATATCTATATAATAAAAATATATAAAAATATTTCAAAAAAATAAACATAAAACACTCGCACTTAACTTCGTACTTCTAATTTAACTAGAAATGAACTAAATTGTGCCTGTCCAAACGTGTCAAGTGACTGGCCATGCTCACCAACTTACTCGAAAAATGAAAAAGTTCTAATCTACTTGTTTACTTGCACGCTAAATTTTAACTTGTAACTTACTACTAAATTCGTTGTTTACACGCATTAAGTCACTTAAAATTAAGTTAAAATTTAGTTAACCACTTGACAACTTAATACGTGTAAACTAGCCATCACGCACCCTACATACACTCCGCACAAACACTCTTTACACACACAAATTTTTCATAGAGAGCCCTCAAGCAAACTAAAATCCCTATTGTTTGTTAAAAGTATATTAACCACAGCTGCTTTGTATAACCTAATTTTTTTTTTATCGTACATACCCATCGTATTAGTTTTATTTTCTTTTTATAACTACCATTATAACCATTATTATTATAGGTTTGCATTGTTTAACATTATTTGTTATGTGCGTAATTAAGACTTTTGTGGGAAGATAAATAAACAATTATTATTATTATTATTTCCATAACGTAAAATCCTAATTTATAATACGGGCGCAGTGGTGTTTGGTGTGTGGTTAAACCAGAAGGACCACAATGCGCGTATCGACGGGTGAAGCCACCGTGCATTCACGCGTCGTCATAACTTTTGACTCTGCGTCAATGTGAATTAAGCCTAAAAAAAGTATCTCCCCCTAAAGGCACTCTGTGGTGTAGAGCCTCCATAAGCTGAATGTGGCGAATTTACTTTAATTACCGGGTATCTGGCAGCACTCATAACAAAGTACCCTGAGGGTAAGTTCCAAAACGTGCGAAAATCACTGGCACAATAGGCGGGTGACAGCTTCAAAATTTTTCATACGTTTTTTTTCTTCTTCCTAACTAATGGCGACACATCTTATGTAGACGTTTTTCGCTAGTGTCGAGTGATAGTAGGTTTAAATAACAACTTCTGTTATAATATTCACTTTAAAAACCATAATAGCTAAAATATTTTAAAAAAGTAACTTCACCTGTTATTAAACAGTACCTATGTAATTTTACTTAATAAATAAATAAACGAAATAATATTTAAAAGTTTTTATAATGTTAATCTGTCAGAGCTCACCTATTATAGTTGGGTTATTATAGGATGGGTACTGACAGCTTCAAAATTTTTCACACGACATTAACACCTTTTTTTAATAATATTCAGTTTAAAAACCATAATAGCTAAAATATTAAAAAAAAGTAACTTCACCTATCATTAAACAGTTTGTAATTTTACTTAATAAATAAACGAAATAATATTAATAAGTTTTTAAAATTTTAATCTGTCAGAGCTGATCGTATAGTAAAGTAACCCAAGTATATTTTTAAAAATCTCATGAGTGCAAGTGAAACCGAATACTGCTTGATGGCTTGACAGCAATCGGTTTCATTTGCACTATCCTATTGAATAGTTCTATCAGTTTTGGAACTCGCTCTTGATTTGACGTTTAGGAATGAAGAGTATTATGGGAAAAAAGGCGGGAACTTTCGAATTGAATAGGCGCGCTCTTATAAAATTATTTTTGAAAATTATTTTTCACTATTAATTTCGCTATTTTATCTTGTATTTTTGTAAATAGTTGTATATATTTTGCTTTAATTTAGTGTGTATAAAGTTTTAGCTCTTCCCCATCATGGGGAAGAGTAATAAAAAACGGCATAAAGTCCGGGGTAGATCAGCAGGCCAAGAACGGGACAGGCCGGACAGGTCACCGGTAAATGATACACTTACGGTATCGGAATCTTCGGACTCCGATCTTGAAGAGAGAAGAAAGAGAACGTTGCCAACATCAAATATGCAGCACACTGAAAACGACAACTCCGATAAGTACAAGCTCTATAAGGTGCCAGGGTACTCTAGAAAGTACCCTGATAATTCTAATAAGACAGACTATATCGTTTTTATATCGCGAGTAGAGGAGAACAGACCTTTCTCGGACAAGGACCGCTTGGCTTTGTCGAAAGGTTTGAGGGACCACTGCGTCTCGGGTGTTATGCACCTGAGGCCAGTTAACAGATACAAAGTAAGCATTACATTTGATATATTGAACAATGCCAATGTCTTCATAAAAAACGAGAAACTGCTAAAAGCGCTTTCCTTGAAAGCATCAATTCCTGCAGGCGACACAGAGGTCACGCGGGTTCTTACTTCCCTCCCTCTAGAACTTTCAAATAAAAAAAAATTCGCACTAATAGGAAGTTCAAGGAACGTAATCCAAGTTCGACGTTTCATGCGACGGGTGACAGGCGAAGAGGGTGAGGTGAGCTTTCAGCCTATTCAGACTGTAGCTGTGACCTTTGCCTCCACTCAGCTTGCTGAGTATGTCTATCTCGATTCTTGGCGTCATGAGGTGAAAGTATACATACCACCTGTAAAGCAGTGCCTTAAATGCTTACGCTACGGTCATATTGCCAAGTTCTGCAGGAATGATGAGGTATGTTCCATTTGCACATTAAAACATAATTTCAAAAACTGCACTGCAGACAGAACTAAACCCAAATGCGCAAATTGTAATGGTGAGCATGTTGCTGTTTCATCTATGAAGATGAAAAAGCAACAGGCATGAGCCCAATAAAAAAAAATCCTTTGTTGTTTATTTTGTACATAAGACGTTTAAACATTATCTTGGGTTCATCAGTTAAGAACTTGCAGTTTGCTGATGATCTAGCTGTTTATGGGTCAGGGGATGATTTAGCTGTGGTGGCTGATTTAATCAATGATGCATTGGCAGCCTTGGGTCAGTATTTTGCTCATCTTAATCTAGATGTAAATCCCACTAAGTCTAAAGTAGTATTTTTTGGCCGAAGGAGTGTTGTTTTACCTGTTGTTTGCTATAGGGGGATTCCACTTCCTGTTTCATATGATGTTAGATTTTTGGGAGTGATCTTTACTCAAAACCTTTCTTGGGGAAAATATGTTGATAAAATAATTGCTCGTGCAAATAAAGCATTCAATATATTAAAATCATTATCTGCCACTTATTGGGGTGCAGATCCCAAGGTTTTATTAACTCTGTATAAGTCTCTTGTTCGAAGTAATTTCGAATATGGTTTCTTCTGTTATTCAGATGACCCTAAAACTGTAAATAAATTAGAATTAGTGCAAAAAAATGCATGCGTCTTATTACAGGTGCTTTTAAGTCTACTCCAATTGGCGCACTACAAATAGAATGTAAGCTTCCTCCAATAAGTATTAGATTAAGATTATTATTAGATTATTATGGAAAGGTTTATTCTTAAATTATATTACATTTCCAATAACACTCTTTTAAAGAACCTAATAAATGCAGCACCTAGCATTGAGCAGAGAGGATAATACACTACGTTTTAGCATTGAGTTACGTCGGCGATCTATTTACATACTACAAGAATTGTCTTCCACAACCTCATTGCTTCAAAATTTAAATATTTACCGTGTAAATTCAACTTTGCCTTGTTATCAAGGATTGTTTATTAGCAAATTTCCTAAAATGAATATTGTCATTGACCATAATTTAACAACCGAAGAAGATGTTAGATTTAAACTGTTAGAATGGCATGATCACAGATTCATCTATACTGATGGATCTAAAAATCATGATTCTGTGTCTTTTGCTATTTTTGATGAAGCACGAAACCTAGGTCATGGTCATAAAGTTGATAGTCTTGCTAGTGTCTTTACAGCAGAAGCTGCAGGTATTCTCTTTGCTTTGAAACACATCAAAAGTTACAATGCATTATATACTCATTGGGTGGTTGGTTGCTAGTGACAGCATGAGCGTTCTTAAAAATCTGCAGAATAATAAATTAAATGCCAATACAAATTATATTATTTACAAAATTAAGGAATTGTGGACAGAGCTTATTGAATTGAATATTCAAGTTGTTTTTGTGTGAGTACCTTCGTATATTGGGGTTGTAGGAAATGAAAAAGCAGACTATTTAGCAAAATCAATTGTAAAATTTTGTTCGTACCTAGTTGCGTTAGACTGAAGGTGGACTGAAGCGATTGTTTGTTTGTAAATACAAAATAAATGTGTCTAAGTCAAAGAGAATAGAATGATGTGCACAGAAAAAAAAAGAAAAAAAAGTCGGATACAGCGATTGATACATTATTGGATTTGGAAAACATACTCGAGAAGAGATTTGAAAATTACGACATTATAAAGAATTATAATACTAATGAAATGACATATACCATGGATTTTCCCTAAGAATATATGAAAAAAAAAATATTAAAAAAACTGAAGACGTATACCTTGGATTTGTACTCAAGATAACAGGAGCCAGAAGACGTATTACCCGGACTTGTACTCAAGAATATTATAATACTAAAGACTTATACCTCGGATTTTCACTCAAGCAAAGATTTATGACTCAAGACAAGGCAGCATGGTTATTGACCTTAGCCTGTTCGAAAGAACGAACAAATTAAAAAAAAAAATGAAGTGTATTATGAGTATTATTATCTGTTCTTTCTTCTTTCTATCATGATTGAAAGAATTTCGTTCTTTCGTTTGTTAAAATTGTTGTGTTGGTTAGTTCTTTGATTATTTTGAATTTCAGCGAATGGATACTGAGAGCACCTAAAATATCTTACAGGTATCTTTACACTTCTATCACAATGGCGCCGCCGGTTCTATTATTAGGTGATAGTTGTGATTCGGAAATGAAGAACATGAAGAACCAACTATCGGGTAAGAGTATACCTACTTACATTATATTTGCATACCTACTGTCCAAAACGCCGTTTCTTATACTCTTACTCTATTTTCAGACTATGGCTTGGACGAGGAGAATTTAAGTAAAGAAGAAATGTCTGATTTACTGAGAGCTCTAAATAATTCCAAGACTTCTGTCAAAGAAGATGAGTTGTTACGACAAACGAATAATGTAAGTTGTTTTTATACCTACTATAATACTACCTAGCTGTATAACTGCATGTGAAAAAAGTGACACTGCTGCAGAGTCCTTTTTACCCGATTGCGCGCGACGCAAAGGAGGGTATGTGCAAGGACGTTACAGGGTATGTGTTTATCGGTATATATGTATGTATGTTTGTTCCTTCGTGGCACTCTAGAGACAAAACATGTGGGCTGATTTTGATGATCCTTACGTCAATAGTTTTTTTGTCCGAATGTCACTATAGACATGACAGTAAACAGTATTAGAAATAAAACATAAACCCAACTGCATATAAGAAAAGAAAAAATACATTGTAATTATGTATTTCAAGTGAGGTATCATAGAATAGGTATTTGGAATAAAACCATCTTTAGGTTTTTTTTAATCAATTTTAGTAACCCTTTAGGATCTTAACAATTTAAGTTGGTTAGCAACCATTCTCACAAAAATTTTCATTACTTATAATAATTTATAGTTAAGTTCTTTAGGTCTTATTAACTTGAATGACGTAACAATATATTTCAAAATAATTTTTCAAATTAAATGATAGTTCCAGAGTTTTCCTAAATTTGATAATAATGGATCTAAGTGATGTAATAACATCTTATGGAAATAAATAATTTTTGTTTGACTTTGACTTTTATTTGATGAAAGATATTTTTTACAACCATTACCTAAAGCATTATCTAACTAAAAGAAAATAAAATAAAAAATACCATCTTATATCCAAATAAAAAAAATGTAAAAAAATAATAATTAAAAAAACAAAATACCCGACTGCCCAAACAAAATAGGTACTTTAGATAAAAATTAAAAGAAATCACAAAACCAATAAAAAACAAATGAAACAACAGCAAAATAAGTCCAGAAAGACCTTCATAGAAATAAAATAAAATATAGAACTCTAGAAACAGTCGGGTCCCATTGTTTGGAGATTTGAGCCAGTCTAAATTTTGTATGGGTCCTGTTTAGGGATGGGCTGAAATTCGGTTTACATTCGGTTTCACCGAATTTCGGCAGCTTTAGCCGAACTTCGACATTCGGCTGAACATTCGGTGCAACTTGGTGCAAGAAGAAAGTAAAATACCTGCTTGCGCGCGCTATTTTAACTGAAATTAATAAAAATCATTCAAATTCAAAATTCAAATTTTGAATTAATAAAAATGAATGAAAGAATTGAAATTAATATCAGATACTAAAGTCTATGGCCCCTTGTTAACAAAATTGTTTAGGCATTCAGTCAGGTATTTTGTTTTTATTTTATTTTTATGACCTATTTAACTTATATTTTTTGTATTTATTTTTTAGGTTGATGAAACATTCCCAACTCCAAAGAAGACTATGAAGAGAAGATACTTAGATGTTTCTGATAGGAGGATGCCTTGGAGTCTTCTGCCTGACTCTATAACTCAGGCTGAGAAAGCTCGCGTTCTAGCTGTTTACATAAAGTTGATGTCTATAAACACCTACCGCCAAGCTAGGCAATCACCTAGCTTTATGTCATGGCCACCTCCTTTGCAAATTGTGGAGGAATCTACAAGAATTCAACCTTTACGTTCAACAAGGAGTGGCAGAACTGTTCCCGTTTATGCTGGTTTTGATGATGACTCCTCAGATTTAGATTTTGTTGTAACTAAAACTAAAAAGAGAAAGGTGTCAAACAGTGAGCTTAATTCAGAGGTTACGAATGTTGGAAAAACAATTAGTTTAAAAAGGAAACCTTCTAAGGATGAAAATACTAGGCCGCTTAAGGAAGCCAAAATGAGCTCCGACAACAATGTGGAAGAACCCCAAATGTCACTAAATAATGCCAAAACCATTTTCACACTGATTGAAGACTGAAGACAAATTAGTCTTACAGGAATCTAATTGCTTAGATGTGTATGATAGGATATTGTGTTAACAAATAGCCTACACAAAAAATAGTTTAAATTGATCTTGCAGTACTCAGACAGCTAAATTAGCATTAAATGTAGTACAACTTCAATTGGACTTTTAGTATTATGATAAAGCTTTGCATATTTTTTCATGTTTGCTTTATCCTGATTGTTAAAAGATTCGTTCTTTATCTTATTTGATATTGAATTACTGACAACATTTATATAGTATTTTAATACCGGGCCGGGGGGGGGGAATTTTTATGGCTGGGTATTTATGATTTAATATTATTTGATCATCTTTTTGTTTTCTGTGGATTCATAATATGACTTCCACCATGTGTTGGTGCAGTGGGTATCTGTACCATAAAAGTATTATATATTCATTCATTCATTCTATTTTGTAGAATGATCCTTTGGTAGAAGTGTACAATCTATCCTTTTGATTTCAACAAATCTTCCTTGATTCTTTGATTTCAATAAAGCCATGTTGCTATAGGTGCACGTATAACTGGTCTTATTTGTTATGTTAGGTATAAATACGTGCAATAGTGCTAGGGTTAATAAAGAAATACCCTACGTAGTTTTAGATAGATTTGATTACATACTAAGTTTTTAAATAGCTTCATATCTATCATGGACGATTCGGTCAGTAGAAAGGAAAAAGATTGATGCTTTTGAGATGTGGCGTTGGAGACAGATGCTCCGCATACCATGGACCGCCAAGAGAATAAACAGGTCTATACTGGAACAGCTAGAGGTCATGACAAGGCTCTCAACAATCTGCTACCAAAGAATTCTTGGCTACTTTGGTCACATTGCTCGCCGGCAACCAGATAATCTTGACAAGTTGGTTGTGGTGTGGTGGGCAAGGTGAAGGGGAAGAGACCCCGCGGCCGGTCTCCCAGCCGTTGGAGTCACCAGATAACGAAGATCACTGGCCTTCCTGTTACAACTGCCGTCCTAAGGACAGCTGGAAACCGGGATGGGTGGAGAAATCTGGTTCTTGAAACCACGAGAAACTTTGAAGGACACGACCTTCAGAACTGAAGATAACCACCAAGAAGAAAGCTATCCGCTCACGGCTACGCCTACGATTATTTTTGGATAATTCCTGAGTTGATAAGATTTTTCCTGGTTTTAAAACATTTTGGCGAATAATTACTTTGATTTGTTGCTGTCTTGCTCACGAAGAAATACTTTTGCATTTATAATGTCGGTATATAAAAAAAAACAAAAATACATTTGTATAGTTAGGTTACTGTAGAATGAGTTCTGTTATTTTATTTATTTAACCATTTATTGTACACACAAGAAAATGACAATAACACAAAGAAAAACGACACAACAGGCCTACTTATTTCTAAAGAAATATCTTCCAGCAGACCTATGATTCTTCATACGACGTAATATAATATTCAGTTTAAAAACCATAATAGCTAAAAAATAAAAATAAAGTAACTTCACCTCTTATTTTATCATTAAACAGTATGTAATTTTACTTAATAAATAAATAAATAAATAAAAATAACGAAATAATATTA
This sequence comes from Carpatolechia fugitivella, assembly GCA_951230895.1. Taxonomy (NCBI): domain Eukaryota; kingdom Metazoa; phylum Arthropoda; class Insecta; order Lepidoptera; family Gelechiidae; genus Carpatolechia; species Carpatolechia fugitivella. Next base: position 6,453,073 of record OX579655.1, on the reverse strand, counting down.
AAAAGTTTTTAAAATTTTAATCTGTCTAACAGCTCATCCTACAGTAACCCAACTATAACAACAAATATAGTATTTTGTATACAATACAAACTCTACTTAAGAAATTATAATTCAAGACTAGGCTATAAGTAACAACTACTGTTTTAAATTGAGGTTTTAAAGTACCTAATAAAAATTCCACACATGTCAAAAATATAAAAAATGTTTTATTTGTAAAAAAATTACATTGTAATAGATACAAATAGTATGTTAGTAAGCTTTAGTTAGTTAACTATAGATCAGATCCTTTTTTGTACTTATTTCGCCCCGGTTCCTCGCGACTGTCTGCACTAAGGCTGGCGAAGCTTCTTTCATGTCGTAGGCCCAGCCGATCTTCGCAAAGCCGTCAAGCATGAGCGTGGTGATATTGAGCGTGTATCCTAGTTCAGCCGCCTTGTAATCCCATGGGAAGGTGTGGTGGTAATTGTGCCAGCCCTCTCCCATAGCCACTACACTTACTAACCAGTTCTCGGCTGGTTTTATGTGCCTGTTGAAGATAGATATCGAGATTATTATTTATACTCCAAACTCCAACCTACCCATGCTAACATTTCTTGAATATACAGGGTTATTTTTTATTCAGTGCACAAACTTTAATATGTCGTTCAGACCATGAAACTAAAGATCTTTCCCGAAAAAAATAGGTCCGGAACTGAAAATAAATAAATTCGATCTTCCATACAAACTGCCGCAGCCAACTCAGCAATTAGTATGGGAGGTACAAAATTTTCTTTCATTTCCGGACCCATGTTTCTTGGGGAAAGTTGTTCAGTTTCATGGTCTGAACAACATATTAAAGTTTGTGCACTGAATAAAAAATAACCCCGTATAGAAATACGAAAAACCATTTCGAGGTTTTATAGTTTTATACACTATATTTTCGTACTTTTAACGGAAAAAACTTAAAGATTACTTTCATAAATCCAAAAAACCTAATGTAGTGACCCATTTAACCTTTGTGACGTCATCTAATTAACGTTTAGGTTTGACGATTTGAAATACGAAAGAAAGAAAGGGAAATATTTTTGTCGTCGTATGGTTGTTCGTTTCGGTCGCATCGCATGATGTCTCACTAAAACCATTATAATATAAAAATGATAAACTATCTTATTGACAAAACAGTCAAATTAGTTTCTTAGAATAGTCTAAATTACCATTTAAAAAAAATACAAATTTTTTATTATACCCCATTGTTTTTGTTATACTACCAATAAACGCAAAAATATACATTACAAATTATATGTTTCGGTCTATAAAGTAACGGCCTTTGTGGTCTTTGTTGATTCGGGGGGAATTGTCAAATCGTCAGGACATAGAATTTGACCGGAACGCAGATGATTTCTTTCTTGCTTCGGAATGCACGTTAAGACGGTCTATTATAGTTACATAAGCAGTTGTTACATGAGCCAATGTCGGACGCCATCGACAATCAATGAATCTGGCACCGGGGTTTGTGAAGCCGGTCGTCGACTCTGTACAACTCGCAAGAGACCACGATCATCCGAATATTCTCGTAAATTATACCAACTGCTGTGCCTTACAAACAGAATCTTACTTTTCGGAAAAGCAGGCGATTCTGCCTGCAATATTCCAAACTAAAAAGGGCGCATTCTCATAAAGTTATTTTTGTTTGACGAGTGTCTTTATTATCATATTATTATATATAAAATTCGATTATTATTATGACAAATTAATTTTTAATATTACAAAGTAAGTAATAATAACTATGATAGTGAAAGTTACTTATACAATTAATATGTTAGATTTTTAGGTATAATTTAATTTAATGATATGTGTATTTTAATGATGGTTTTGACATTTGTTAGTACTCGTAATCAATAACTTTTAAAATGTGAATGTTTAATTTTATATCTTTTTCTGTTTTATAATTTGTTTTATGAATTCATGTCCAACACTATGTATGTTATGGATTAATAAACTTTGAACCCGGAACCTCCGTGATGAGAACTTCTCCCGGGCAAGGAATGAATGTTACCTATCATAGGGCTTGTGGCCCCATAAGTGCGCGAAGCTGTTAACAGCCCAGGTAAAGTTTAGACTGAACACGTAGCGTAGCATGGGCTGGGACCATATCGATAGCAGCCAGGTCTCGTCCCACACCAAACTCGGCACGAGTGTTGGCAGAACGAAGCAACACGCCAGTTTGAACCAATTGAAGTATCTGAAATATGATATAAACATTTTAAAAATTCCATGTAACGTCACAGGTAACGTGCGCTCGCGTAGAGCTAACATGATACTCACTTAGTATGGAAGTGGACAAGCGGATCGCTGGCGATGTCACTCATGTCGATCTTGGCGCCCTCTCTTATAACATGCGGGTGTTTCTTCATCATGAGCCAACCCACGTGGGAGAAGAACAGACCGCGCCTTGCGTCGTGCGGATCCCCTGACGTCTCCGAGAATTTGTGGTGCACGCGGTGGTCGCGCACCCAGTTGTAGATGTTGTTCTGAAAGCACACAATCAGAAGAAGTTCGGAAGGAAGGCACATGTCAAGTCAACATAGTCATTTTCAGCAGATCAGAATCGTTTCAGTCAAGGGAGCGAAGCGATCGTCTTTTGTTCCTCTGAGGTTTCAGCAGTCTTTACTTAAAAACCTAAGTGCTATTAGATCGGTTACCTGTCTAGCGCAGCGGGCGATACGCTAATTAATCAATCAATCAACGGCCGAATCGATTTAATAATAAGTAGAAGTAAGTATTAAAAGAAATTCAAAAAACTAGAGTAATAACATTATATGAGAATTTTTACGGTTTTTTTTAAATAAAATTCGATTTTATAATAAGTAGAAGTAAGTAATGAAAGAAATTTAAAAAACTTAAAAAACTTGAGTAATAACATTTATGAAACATTTTACGGTTTTTTTTAACTTGTGTAATACTTTTAAACGTCACTCACGCCCGAGCTTTCCCTTTTATGAATAAATAACCGGCCAAGCACGTGTCGGGCCAAAGTGTAGGGTTCCGTAGTTGTCCAATACTACTTAGGTACCTGTGAGTTAAAATTCATCAAGTTGAAAAAAGTTAGTTTTGCTGTTTTTTTTTTCAATAGCAATATTTTATATTGGTAGAATTTAATAAAAAACAGTGTTTTCATTGTAAATAAGCTTAACTTTCAGATTTATTCGTTTTAATTGAGCTTGTTTCTCGCCATATTTTATGATTTTATTGATGATACAAACACTTGTACTCGTTCCACATAATATTTATATTTGAAATAATCCGACCGGTTTCGCTTCACAGCATCTTCAGGGATTACATAATTACAAAATTACATAGCTACATAATTACAAAATTTATGATTTTCGGGCAACAAAAAGTACTCTATAGATATTGTAAGCATTGAAATTTGTATGAAAACGTGATGCCTACGTATATATTTTGATTGTGTTGACAAAGATTCTTAAAATTTTTAGGGCTCTAAGAAACCATATTTGGTATTAATTTCAAAATTACGCGTTCTTGCGCAAAAAAAGGTCTTGGCAGGCAGAAAGCCAGACGGACAACGAAGTTATTCCGCAAGGGTTCCTTTTTTCTTTTGAGGTACGGAACCTTAAAAATTACGATTTTTACAAACGCCTTAAAATGTGTGTAAAATATACGTATTTTCCTGTAACGTAAGAGCATGTAAAGAATACAAGTTAAATATCCGAGAAACGCTTTCAATATTCTAAAACGGTTCATCTCCGTGTCATTTTTCCCCTCGGCAACGATGTAGTCTGGGGTCCGTGGCCGTCTGAGGGCACTCCTAGGCGTATTGTCATTAAATTTTTAAGAGTCTGGGCCTCAGAGGAAATAAAAGACGATCGCTTCGCTGGTCTAGGCCTTCTGCTCCTAAGTCCGGCGTACTAAAACGTGAGGTTCTAAGAGTACTAAAGGAGTAGGAGTACTAAAGATTAGTATGTAGGGTTCGACCGCGACCCAAGCCATTACATCAATGACGTTCAACTATTTAGACCTAAAACGTAGGACTTTTTAGAAAAAATAAGAAATCGACAACTGATTTTGGTGAGATACACAATATATAATATATATATATTATATAATATACCTGTCCCGCAACTGAGTAACAGAGCATCAATATTATCTGTAGAGGCAACTTCGCTTTGAACGACCGATGACACCAGTAGCGATGTGCTCCTGCAGTCACTCCGAAACCAGCTATTTGACCCATTAAATAACCTGAAATAATAATTAAATTAAATTATTTTCTCCGACATGCTCGAAAATGTGATCATTACTGCAAAAAAACAGTACACGAAGTGACTTATTTTTGGACGAAACATTGCACCATACCAAAGATTTCTGACGCGCGTCGCCAGCGAGCGAAGCGATCGTCTTTTGTTTCTATGAGCCCCATACAAAACAACAGCCTTAATGTGCCCTCAAAAACGGCCTAGGCCGCAAAAGTAACTTTTGTCCAGAAATCTCAATGTTTTTGAGACTTTTTACAGCATACTCTTTATGTTCTAAATTCAAATCAGTCTATACACGAACCATAGTGATTTGAGTTGGCTGTATGTAAAGGAAAGCGCCAAATAAGGGAATATTAATGACCTTTCGGTGTAACAAAGTTAAAAAATAAAAAAAATAAAACGAAGGCCTGAACTTCGTTTTTTTTTTTTTTATTTTAGTTTATTGAAGTGTTTAGTGTATAATTTCGATAGTGTATTATCCAGTGAATGTTTCGGGACTATAAGCTTTAATAGAACAATTTGAATCGCTTACACTTTGCTGACATTTTTAGATGATGCCAAGAGGCCTTGTGGTGTCTTCAGTAATTGTACTATTACATTACTGTGCCCAATTCACCGAACAATTATTCGAGGATATAATCTTAAACCTACAAATATCACTGGCGCAATACGTCTACATACGTCGCCATTAGTTAGGAAGAAGAAAAAAAAAGTTTCAGGAGCTTTTCTTTTCATATTCTTTTGCGTGTTACGATGGCATAGACTACGTACGTATTGCCTAAACTCGGAGGAATGTATCACGTGGATAGGATTACATAATGCACTATTTATGTAATGATCATATTATATTAGAATGTGTTTCGTATTCACAGTGGAATAAAACCGTAGCCATTGAGCATAACTAATACGTACAGTCGGCTTAATACGAACATGGTGTGGTGATATATGCTTTCGAGCATATACCACCACACCTGCTTCGGCAGGTGCCCGACTGCTTTTTCATGTAATATATATTTTTGCTTTTAATAATCTTAGCTCGGTGACCCAAAGAGAATCAAAATCATATGTATAAAAATATAATTAACTGAAAAACTTTATCGTTTTCGGGAGGTTTGTATAGCTATCTCTTTTGCTGACTGTACTTCTATTCAGTGAGAGAGCTTTGAATGATAAGAGCGAGTAGGTATCTACCTACGTAATTATTAATGTATATGTTACAATGTTTCCACTTACCAAAAGCTACAGTCTCCCATTTAGGGAGGTTACCGCAAGCGACGTGATAAATGAATCCGAATACGGACACGACGTGGTACAGGCTGATGAGTATTATGTTAATCCACCGCAGGGCCGTTTGGAACCCCATCCGTTTCTCCCATTCTCTTACAGGAGCAAGATATCTTGGCTCGTGCTTCGGCCGAGATTCATCGTACACGTTTGATTCGACTGCTTTGTTATTGTTAATTTTAGATTCTGTCACCTCGTTAGTAAGGTTCCATTCTCTGAAGTGTGAACGTGTATGCGGCTCTGGCTTCTCCACTACGGATAGATGTGTGATAGTGGCAGGAGGCATATTCTGAAAAAAAAATAAAAGGCAAAGTAAAGTCTCCAAAACTTATAACGCGCAAGTGTTTGTTAACAAGCCTATAAGTTATAAATAACAAAAAGTTTAAAGGTGAGGCGAGGTGGGTTGTTGACCTTTCAACCCAGATGAACTTTATGACAATGAAAAACGAAAACATAATTAGAATACCTAAATCCAATGCTTTGGCATTATAGCTATTTGTAAGGTATTTGATACTAAAATAAATAAATTAAAGAGGAAAGTAGAATAAAATATTTTCCCTATTAACAATAACAACCGTACAATTAATAATTTATATCCGTTTCGATAAATACTGTAGGTAGATTGCTTTGGTGGTTGGGCAATGCGAACCGTTTTCTCTAGCGTAGCTATATTATACGACACGCGGAGCGGCGGCGTACTACCCGTAGCAGGCTGCGTTACTAGGCCGCGTCGTAGCAGATCCAGGACCGCACCGCACAACATCCTAGGAATGAATTATTGGAGGAATGAATTAAATAATTTTATAAAATTATAACGAAAAGGCGTTTGGAGATTTATAGGTTTTCGTTGTTGTAGGTGAAGTGTTTTTATTTATTTTGCTACGAGTTTATAGGAATTGGGATAAGGAAACACAGGATAGAGAGGGATGAAAGAGGAAGAAGGAGGCTTTAACCAGCAGTGGGACAGTCTGGGCTAAATGAGATGAGATAAGAAGGTCTAGGATAGTCAAATATTTGCTTGCGGTTTTCGTGTTATTTCCAAAATCCCGGTGGTAAAGTAAGTAGTAAGTTTGGGTAAGTTAGCACGTTTTTTTTTGTTTTCGATAGCAACACTTACAACTAACTATTGTTTTTGTTGGGTAAGAGAGGAATGTCGATTTTTCCTCAGAGAACTGATATTGTTTCTAGAGCATGCGAATAATAAATGTTTCTTAAAATAGAATCCTGAGGCTCGCGAGGGAAACTAAGGTTCGAGCTAAGAAAAATGATTTCTAAAAATCTTAAAAATAATTTTGATTTGATTTGATTGATTTGACATGACAGGAATACCGTCCGGTTAAGCTCCCTTCTTGGTATCCAAGATTTTTTAGGCATTTAAGAACATCTGTTATTTAAATATTTAATTTGGGGAGTAAACTATTTGCATTATGAAGTAAAGAATCAAAATCACTATTGCAGAGAGGACTATTTTCATAAAACGAACTGATATATTTGGAAAAAAGTTTGCATATGCCTTTAGTATCAGACGGGTTCTGTGCACCAAAGTTTATTTTTTGAGGAATATTATTGTTACCTTTCTTGCTATTTACAGATTTCCAAAAAGGTTTAATGTCAGCGGATAAAGATTCTTCAATAGAATCAATGTTCGCACAACACTAGCGAGCAATCAGCTGTTTAGGGGCATTGACCTTCGACCGCTCCTTCCGGAATAGTGTCCACCTCTTTCACTCCTAGCTGTGCTCCTGGTAACATTACATTTATCAAAATGGGTTCCGGATATGTTCAATGTTATTTTTAATTTCCATCATTGAAAAATGTTAAATATTTTGCCCAAATCTATCTATCTATCTTTTATGTAAATATTTCCTGAAATAAATGATTATTATTATTATTATTTTATTTTAAAGAAATAGTTGAAAGTTAATTATAATAAAGTCATTTAAAAAGTAATTAATTAATACTTAACTTTATGTTATTTCAATTTAACATTGCGCTGTAATTGAGTGGCTGTATAGAAAGATGGAACATAGTTTAATAGAAATGTGAAATTAGATCCAGTTTTCTTTTTAATAATTTTCCAGAATGAGTGAAAATGAATGAATAAAAGACAGCTGTCAGTTGAAAGTGATTCTCCCTTCGGGCTTAAAAGTATTACTTACCTTCAATCCGCTCCTCAGGCAACTTCCGAACTACTTTCAGAGTATGAGTAATGAAAAGTTATAATAACAAGCTTCGATTAAGGAAATTCCGGCAAGGAAATCATTAACTTCTTACTCACGTAAATATTACTCCAAGATGTTTCCAAAATTATATTTAAAATGAAAATAATTAAAAATTATAGTAGGTAGCGTGTGTAACATGTCAATGTTTTTTTTTATCATCTTATTTATTATATTTAGAAAATGGACTGTTTGTTATAAATAACCATGTTGGTATTGAATAAAATTATTTTTCATTTGAACAAAATAAAATTCAGGACGCGTCATTTAAATGGGACGTAATTTTTTGTTTTTTGAATTTTTTTTTATGGCACATTATTTATTTTTTGCGCGGATATTCGAAAAAACAAAAACACTCTTGTGTAAAATTACTCGTATGTTTGAAATTCGAACGAGTATTTATCTCTAGACATGAAAATGGTTTACATGTAATGAATAAGCGATATTAGGAGGCCATCTTTCCGAGGTGGAGTGGAGAGGTGAAAAATAATTTAAAAATTTTCAATGATGGAAATTAAAAACAATAATGACTCAAAAGCTGGCCGGCTCGGCCACAGAAAAAAATAAAAATAGGCGGGAAAGCAACAATCTGATTATCATTTGTTTCTCGAGTTGTAGGGTTTTGTTTACAATGTGTTCATCTGATTCAGATATGGAAGTCACTCATTTTTTCTTTAGCTAATTCGTGTTTTTATTTTTACTTTCCTTGTATTCGTAATGAAAAGCACAGTGTTTACCACATAAAGACATATTTAGTGTCTTGAACTATTAGGGCATTCGCTACGCTCAGGCCCCAAACCCCGTCTCGGCGCTAAATAAGTTACTTTCACCCCTCGTATCTTCCCTCGTATAACAATGTACTATTACCATCTCACAAAGAAAAGAAAATGATTTTTAAGTACGATTAATACAAAACTCATTATTATAACTAAAGTTCCAGCAATCCAAGCTCTTGGCATTTTGTAACCCCTGCCATCCTACTATTAATTTCACGTAATTGTTAATAGGAAACAATGGAATAATACTTGTTATGGGAACTTTGATTAATAGATATTGGACAACTTGGAGGTAAACTTGAATAATTTATATTGAATTTGAAGTGTGGCGGAGAATTAATGGTATATTGTGAATCAGTCAGAAAAGCTCGTGCTTGTTAGCTGTGGTTTGCTACTACATCATCGCTTCAATTATATTATATGTTCAATCCACATCCAAGCTTTCTCTTTCTCTCTTGTTTGTCTCTAAGTTCTCGTTTATCGTAACTACAATGTTTACTTATTTTAAAAGGAAGAAGTGAATAGGTAATATTGCTAGTTCATCCTAAAAGTTTTTATAATTAGGGCACTAGTGAGGCGTAGGTACTGCTATATAAGTAAGTATATATTACATAATAAATTTATAGATACTAACACGTGATCAACCCTGAACGTGCGAAAATAAGATGTTTAATATTGCTTAAATAAATTATATTTACTCTTTATACTTATTTTATCTTATCTTTCTCATCTTACTCTTTTCATTCGTTATATCTCCGTAGCCATAATCTAGCTTTATTTTCAGCTAAAATGCGGCTATGCCTCATAGCGACGTTCCTGTGTGTGTTTACCATTGGGGCGAATGCGAAATGCCCCGTAGGAGCTTTGGCTCCTCTATCGTACGTGCTGGAGCATGCCCTGTGGCGTGGCTGGCATCAGGTCATCATCTATACTGCAGAACTTGAAGCAAGTAAGTTTCTCTAGATGATCTATGTGATTTTGTTTATAAAACTGAAGCTAGTTTTATGAAACGAACCCCTGTTTGGTGTGAACCAGATCTCTTGATCTGTTGTAAAATTTGGATGGGTATATTTTAAATGCCAGTTTTGCAATAAACTTTGAATATCTCTTGAAGTAGATAAAACACATAAAAATTATATCAAGTAACTTAGAATGACTCATTATGAGATGTATCGATAAGGATATGAAAATGCTTCAATTTCCAAAAAGCACGTACCTATATTATTATGAATGCTTCAATTATTATAGATAGCAAGTCACCATAGATTGCTTTTATTATTCCAATTTCCAAATCTTCTTTGTCTATACTATATTAAATATTATATGATATGTATAAAACTATATATTAAATATATATAATATGAGATAATGATGATGATGACGACTCTACTAAAGTAAGTATTACACTCTACTAGTTGGTAGCTTAAGAATATAAAATTATAAATTAGTAGGTAATAGGTATACCTTTTACAGCTAATGACAGATAAATCAAAGTGGTTATACTCGTATTTTTCAAGAGTTATAAAATATTAGAACTATACATGGTTTTTAATAATTTATAGCCCTTGATTTGATGGACGGATTTACTGTTATGCCACAGGTTATGCCTTATTTTAGATTGTGAAATTACTACAAGAAACATAAGAGATACTGAATTGTGCACTCCCCAAGTCGTGCTTGTGGCAGTTTCTAGTGCTAATGAGAGAGAATATTGAGCTAATTTTACTACCTAGTGCGCAAGAAAATGAGATCATAATATATTGCAGAAATGCTCAAATTATGTTTTTTGCATTGAAGAACAAAATCGTACGTAGGTTTGTCAGTTTTACATCCAGCTAAAATTGTGAAACTATGTTTAAAATATTAATTTAAATAGGACTGAGGTTAAGTTGTGCTTCTTCAAATAATTCAAATAGTTCTTGCTTAGTTTAATAGAGTCTTAATCAATAATTAAAAAGTCAATAATTAAGAAGAAAAATAAGGTGATCCTAACTATATGAACGGAGACTGTGCTTTCTGTGTTTGCAGCTGGTAACACGTTACCATTATGATTTCAGTTGAAAGATGCAAATACTAAGAAGTTTGACAGTTGCTAATTTCACGACACACAAGGTCCCGTGTTTGATTCTCGAGCGGATAGGTTTTGAATATTGTTTGTGTGCATGTTTTCTTGCTACTGTCGTCACCGTCGGGGAGCTAAAGATGATACGTGTTCTTACACGGGCCATCAGGAACGTGCATCCCTCCCTCTGTCACTCTTTTAAAATTATATTTTACTTTCTTCGTCACAGCATTACAGCCCTCTTTTCGTACATACCTGCAAAGTAGACGATCTTACTTACTTGAGATGTCTTTAATTCCTCTTGAATAAAAATTATCTCGGCTTGTATCACAACATTTATAAAATTTGCACAGCACAGTGTAGTTGATGTGAATTCGCGTGCGGATATTGACGGTGTGTGCTCTGGTTCGGTTGGAGTAGGTTCTAGGCACGTGTCGCCACGACACTATACGTGCCGACTCACCTTCAGCGATACTGAACACTAAACATTAGATACCTACTTTCTGACGTGTTTTCGTCACGTACATTCACTAAATAAACAAATTATTCTTAATTCTGATTTAATACCTACCTATTTGAAATAATACCCTAATTAGGTTACGATGGCAATTTTCCTCGATAATTTAATTAGTAACAAGAGGAATTCGATGTGGAAGTACCTATGTTTAAATTCGATTCAATAAACGAAAGTTGAGAAATTCGAGATGATAGGCTTAATTATAGAGGTACCTACAAATAATCATATTTAACGTAATGCTTGTTAGTATGATTGGCTTGCTCATGATATATTATGCGAATAAAATACCTATTATTTCAATTAATTAAAAATCATCTGAGTGCTTAACAATTGTGTGTAAATCTTGGAAGGGATCCAAAAGTTGTAAACAACAATAAAATAAATAAGAACCTGCAGTGTTTGTCGGCCGGTCCAGCTCCTCACATTAACATACACCTTGCTATAACGGTCCACATTCAACTATAAATAAATCGATAAACTGAATAGAATATACTTAAAAAAACTCTAATTTAATAATACGCTATTTAAATTGTAATTAATCTACATCATATTGACTGGACTACGTTGTTTGTTCAGAGATAGAAGATTTAATAAAATTTTGGCGATTTTGCTCATTGCACATTTGTTGAAGGTTGTGAATGGGCGGTGGTGCGGCTGATGAAGTGCCTCTCTGTGAACGGTGTGGCGTCAGCTGCGGGCAGCGGGTTCGGCGCGGGCGCACGCGTGGCCAGCAGGCTCGGCATCACCGTGCTCATGCCCCTGATAACACCGAACACCACCGACAACCTGACTAAATTAATTAAAAAGGTATTTTTTATTTTATTTTGTTTGGGAAGCTTACAGCTAAAATTTACAATGAATGTATCTGTATAGATAACACAAGAGCTAATTACAAGCCTCCACATGAAGGAAACAGTTTGTATAAAAAACAACAACGGATTCAGTGGATTTTAGAACAATAATACCTAATAACAAAACTTCGTGGGTGAATCGATCTTCGCTGACAGTGTGGGTGGCATATTTATTGAAAAATTCGTTTGACAACACATTTTTAATAATATTTAACAATATTATTAAAAAGGTGTTGTCAGTAGTAACCTACTACAGAATAGATCAATGTGACTGCTGCTGCTAATACTGACTTCATTAAACAATTTTGTTGACCTAACTAGAAAACCATTACTTCTGTAATTAACTCTAGACGAGGGAACATCTAGTAACACATGATGGCGTAACTTTCTTGATGGTACTTTAAGTTTTAGTTTACTTAAGAGCTCAGGACAATCAATTCTACCTTGAGCAATATTAGATAGTAACAGATGCATACTCGCACAACGCTGATTACAATTTTTGTACGGTAATTTAAATTTAAACGTAAGGAATCTAGTAAATCTACGCTGAATATGTTCAATTCTAGAAATATATGTATTGTACGTACATGGAACTCTATGTTGGGAAGCATACTCCAAATAACTTCTGACATAGGCGCTGCGCGTATATGCAGCCAGATTAGTAAGGTAAAAGCAGGGAAGTACTAAGTAGGTACTATTATTGTTATATGGTGTGGATTGTATGTATGGTCGTATGGTTGACGACCGACCGCCTCGCTAACTGGCCAAAGTTATTGAGCTGCCAAAGGTGTTTGACTAGACGCGTGTTAGAATATTTCCATTGATAATAAAATACGAAATCATCTTATTTTCCGTATAACCCATTGCCAAACTGTTTTTGCTATTTGTCTCCGTGGTTTTTGTTTGTCAGTGTATTTGGATTTGAACCAAGAACTTTGGGATCGTAAACTGAACGCGTTATTTAATTGCTAAATCACGTAGCCTGCATCGTTGGTACTTAAGAATTAATATTTTTCAGATTAGCGATTTGGAGATGAACACAGGGTCGTACGACTGGCTCTTGACGGTGCGTTCTGAACGAGACTTTAAATACATGAATAACATTTTGAACACTTCTTCAATACGATTCGATCAAAACATTGTCGTCGCGTACACCTTCGCTAAAAAGGGGAGGGCTGACTCTCTAGGGCTGTGCGACGCAAACTTCATTTACAGAATTGAGAGTAAACTTGCAAACGCCTCCAGTCTTAATAGTACTTACACCGACAGACGAAGATATCACACAAGTTATAATAATTGCCAACACAGTAGCCGTGATCCAAGTTGCTTTAAAATAGAATATGAAAGGAACTACTACCGAACAACGGACAGGTTCAGAAACTTAACTAGAAGCAAGACCTACAAAATGGCTGGACGAATCATCCCTCTGTTTCAATCAGGAATTGTTAACTACAACAATTCAAGATCTTTCAAAATGATGAATGTAAGCAAGTTTTCGCTAAGACAAGAAATTGCAAAATGGAGTCAAATGAATCGATTCTACGGATATCAACAAGGAGTTTATTTGGTGCAATATTTCAAAGTTCGGAATAATTCAACTCTTTATGCGTATTTTATGGGTGGGTAAGAAATTATATCATATAAACTAAATTATCAACACAAAAAGTTATAAACAGGTACCCAAAACAAAAATACTCAAATAAATGTAAATAACAATATCTATGTAATAAACAAATTAGTGTCAAAAAGTATATAGGTAATAAGTATTCATTGACTTAGAAATTATAGTCAATGTGTGTACCTAGGTACCTACGTGTTTAGCAATTTCATGCACAAATGTCATCATAGAGGTGGTCGACAATTCTACATCCTATAACATTGAAACAGCCTTGCAACTTATCTCTTATACTATTAGATCGACGCTGAAAGAAACACAATAATCATCATCATTCGTTAATTCAGTAATTTATTCATTCATGCGCTCAAACAAGTTCTGGTACAGGCTACGAATTCACGAGAGACTCAAACAGTAACTGATTTAAAAAACCAAATACTTACAAAACATAATAATATGATTACTATTGTATTTATATTTTAATTCCGCAATTGTATTTCTATTTATTTCTTTAATAATGAATTTAATTTTAATTTACACTTAACACATTAATTTAATTTGTATTTATAATAAGTAAATAAATGTAGCTACTATATTGTAGCTTAGTCGAAAAGCCCCCCGTATAGTGACCCCTAACCGAAAGTACCCATTATGCTGGCTGCGTTACCACGCTGGATTGCGAGGGATATTCACTGCACCAGAAAATAGCCTGACCGCGGATCGCCTCTCTTCTCCCTGAAAATTAAATCAGTGAAGTTCATTTGAACATAAATACTGGATCTAAAACGATCGTTTGTCTGTTTCCTTCCCTTCAACTGTCTCATATAAAGTTTATAATAGACTCAAACATCTTACTGTGTGACTTCAATCAGGCAAACGTCTATTGTAGCCATTTTAGCCGAGATAATAACGTGCTACCTCATCCCCTAACGTCTCTTCTTCTCACCCCGCAAGCAAGGTCGCCGCACACAAACTTGCTAAACTGGATTTTGTATGGTTTTAGCTGTTGTAATTATAACATATAATTTTAGGGGGTTGGAGTATAGAGCAGTCTATGTCGCAAGTAGAGACACCGTACCCCACGGAAGTGCGCACTTTTCTAGGTGAGACACTGACCGTAGGCAGATGCAACTCCACCGGCGACGGCGCATCTCCAGGAGAGGACGATGGGCTGTCCGCGCCCGCCTCGCTGGACGACGTATTGCATTTCCTCACATTCCGCCTTAACGCTACGTGAGTGTTTAAAATTGTCTTAACCTGGAGTCACACATTGCGAACTACTGTTGCGCATCGTAGATACAATAAGACACTACCACTGCACCGTAAACCGGTTTCATGAACTATTGTTGCGGGTGGAATGAGGCTACCAGTGAGTTATCGATATTGTGCTGGGTGGCTACCGTATAATATTGTACTGGCTGATTTAGGGTTGGAATAAAAAAAACTTAAAATGTCACAGGCCTGTGATGCGATACTATAGTAAGCTCGGGTTCCGCACGTACGAGGGCGCATGGACCGGGCTGCTGGGCGCGCTGCTGGACCGCTCCGTGGACGTGGCGCTGGAGCCCGTCACTTCGCATGCGCCGCGTCACCAAGACATGGACTTCATCTTCCCTATCGCGGAGACCATGTAAGTGATACTGCTCGGGTTCCGCACATAGAGGGTGCATGAACCAGGCTGCTAGAGTGCAGTTGAGGTAACTGCATTGAAACTGCTTTTCCATTACGCTGTTCACTTGCAGCCGGCACACGGATCTGGCAATTGCATTCTGGTGACATTTTAGCTACACTCCGCATTCAACCTGCCATTTTGCAGCTAGTAGCAGCTGCAAAGAGCAGTCTATCATTACAGAATTCAAGGTTACTAGAGCGGAGTGAAATCTGACATCTTTGATTATCGAGAAAACTCCAGACGTATCTAGAAAATATTAAATACCTACTTACTTTGAACTACAAAACAGCTTTATATAGCTTCTACTTTATACTCTTTTCTGAGATTATCTTTTTGAATACCCATGTCATAGGTGCAACATTTACATTCGTCATCAAGAGACGTCGACAGTGCGCGACATCTTCCTGGCGCCGTTCAGCCCACGGCTGGTCATGTGCGTCGTGGCCGTGGCCGTGGTCGCGGCTCTGGCCGTTGTCCTCATCAGCCGGCTCACTCCTCCTTTAAGCAACCACCGCAGATTCATGGGCTACACCGAGGCTTTGATCTGGTCTACTGGCATACTTTGTCAACAAGGTAAACCAAATTAGAACAATTTAGAGTAATGTAAAATCATTGCGAGACGATTGGCTGTGCCTCCTTTACAGAGAATTAAGCTCTATATTCAGTGGCTAATTCGAATTACATTGCTGTGAAAAATCATGCGAAAAACGAAAAACACAAAATTGAGGACCAAGCCGAGTGGAAGTGCTCTCGAGAAGCATATGCCCAATGGTGGGCAAAATAAATGCTGGAGAAGAAGTCGAACATTGAGGAAAGTGATGTAATCAATTCCAGCAATGGTTTATAAGCGTTCGACGAAAGTGGTGACAGAGATAGAGAAACCGCTGTGCTGTCATATTCAAGGCCAGCGTTCATGACTCGTTACGTGGAAATTTTTCATCCCATCAAAAAAGTAGTAATACATAATTATTTGCTGATTAGGCGGAACGTGGACGCCTCCGAATTCAGCAGCGAGCGTGTTGCTGATAGTGTGTCTGCTGTTCGCCGTGGTCACCTATAACGCATACGCCGCGTTCATCACGTCCGTGCTGTCTGTGCGCGTCGCCAGCTTGGACACCGTGGCTGCCCTGCTCAACTCTCCTGACTTCAAGATCGGGTACATTCAAAATGGTGCGGACCAGATGTATCTTATGGTGAGTGAAGAGTTTCATATGAATGTGTTGAAATAAATGGAATTGAAATGATAATACGATTTTAAAGGTATTCTTGGCCTTGGCTTGGCCTTTTTTAACCCCCGACGCAAAAGAGGGGTTTAGTTTTTTTTGTAACATAGATAATTTTACCCCGAGTGTTCTTAGCCATGTTTCATGAAAATCTCTTCAGCCGTTTGAAGATCATCAGCTCTTTTCTAGTTGATGAGGGGATCTGACGAACTTCCTTATCTCCGATCGATTCGAAATTTGGTACCTTGTTACTTCAATCATATTGAAAGTATATGGTAAGGTAACCATGACCTGATCAGCCGTTTGAAGATCATCAGCTCTATAATAGTTGATGAGGGGATCTGACTTACTTCCATATGTCCTATCGATTCGAAATTTGGTACCGTATTCCTTCAATAATATTGAAAGTATATGGAAAGGTAACCATGACCTGATCAGCCGTTTGAAGATCATCAGCTCTTTAATAGTTGATGAGGGGATCTGACTACTTTCCATATGTCCTTTCGATTCAAAGTAAAAATACTCTCCAATTTTCTTTTAGATATAACTGTACTCATATATCATAATTTATTTGTTATAAAGTTTAAAAATTATGAAATAAAAATAAATTAAAAATTTAAAAACCCCCGAAGCAAAAAAGCAAAACATTAAAAAGTAAAAAATAATACCTATTGTTGAGCCATCAAATTCGATAAAGTAACACCTATATATTTTAATTTTATTAGAGAAATTGATGGATGGCACGATTTTGTTTGCTCGTTGAAATGACGCTATTAATGTCACGTCGGGGTACCGCTAAGTTTAAAAAAAAATATGCTATGCTAACAAATTAATAGATAGTCAATCAAATGAAGCGTCTGACTTAAGCGGTACACCGAGGCGACATTATAGCGTCATTTCAACGAGCAAACCAAATCGTGCCATCCATCAATTTCTCTAATAAAATTAAAATATATAGGTGTTACTTTATCGAATTTGATGGCTCAACAATAGGTATTATTTTTTACTTTTTAATGTTTTGCTTTTTTGCTTCGGGGGTTTTTAAATTTTTCTGATGATACACCACAAATGGTGATACAATTTTGCTATTATGAAAATACATAAAAACTTTAACATTTTCAATGAATCGAATCTTCAGTCGACAAAAGACGCGCAGTTAAATGCGTTCTACATCCGCGGCTACTCCGATGCCGAGAACCTGGTGTCTTCAGCGGAAGAGGGTCTGGCGCGCGCCGCTACTCAGGACTACGCCTTCTTCGCCGGGCAGCGCGCCGCACGCACTACACTCAGGTCTGTTAAATGGTTTTCAATACGGAGTATAGAACTTACAGAGCTTCGTAATCGTAACTATGGATGGAGTTTCGGCATTTTTCAAATTCTATATTGGAATGAAAAATCGGAGTTGAAACCGATTTTCAGTTGTTATCCTTTGAATAAGTTTTTTTAGAGAATTTTCATGAATGATAAAAAATAAATTTTGTTTATGGTAAATTTATTATTGTATTTGTTACTTTACTTACTATTTAACTCTGTAAGTTTTATGGGAGCGGTGTACTAATTTAATAGTTCACTTCATTTAAAGTGAGCTGTAAATTTTATAAATAATAACGCCATGATAAAAAGTACTGTTGCAGAACTTAGTTATGCTGATAAAAAATTTTAATCAGCCTAATTTAATTAGGCATGACTTTGATCTGGAGTTGATTGTTCAATATCGTAAGTTCGTAACAATTTCTGGGGTCAAAACTGCCCGAAACAGATTGAAAGCCCGGTAGTGTGTTTGCAGTAATTTCTCCTTGGCAACAGTGAACTCAAGATTTTGGCTCTTATGTAAATCTAAAAAACATTATGCTTGAAAGGATAACCTTAAAAGACGTTTCCTTCAAGCATAGTCCAATTTAAAACTGGATACAATTCGTTGATCAAGAGGAGTTTAGTTTTTGTTTCTTATTTTTGAACAACAGTAGTTGAATGCGAGTGTTTTACTTCTAATTAGCTGCTCTTTATTTTTTTTCATAAGGCCAAGGTTTGTAAAAAGGTCATCATCATCATTAACAGCTCATATACGACCCCACCGAAGGGCTCCAGCTTACTCGGAATTAGGGCGATCAGGCCTTAGTTGACCAAGCTGGCCCAGTGCGGATTGGTCGACTTCACACACAACCTTTGAGTTTCTTTGCAGGAGTGTGTAGGTTTCCTTCCGAAGTTTTCCATCACCGTAAGACGTACATAAATACACCGTGAAATTTAACTGGTTGTTTTTCGTTAAATGGAGTGTTCAGTCCATTAAACTGAACAACTTTCCCCAAGGAATATGGGCTGGCAATTGAAAAAAAAAATATTGCTTCCCCCATAGTAAATCGATCAGCTGGCCGCGCGGTTTTGTATGAACGGGCCATTTTTTTGTCGTTTTAAAGCCCATGTTTCTCAGGAAAGTTGTTCAGTTTGATGGACTGAACACCCTATTTAACGAAAAACAATCAGTTAAATTTCACGGTGTATATGAATTCCAAACTCTAAAACACATTGTTACTAGGTGGGGATCGAGCCCGAGTCTCCCGAACGGAAGACAGCGGCCCTAGCCACTACACTACACCATCGACACTCTATAAAACGACATTCTGTAAATGTTTTTGTAGGTCTTTAAGCCAGGCTCGAGGCCGCTGCGCAGTGCGGGAGTTGCCCGTGCACTCCACGCGGGCGCATCTGGCCTTCCCTCTTCCGCCGCGGTCGCCGTACGCTCGACCCATTCTTGTGGGGTAAGTAGAGGAAATTGCACAGAAATGTGACCTATTTTGCCTTCCGACAAAGTATACTAGTGGCTCTGTGAGCTGTAGACCTCGCGAGTATACTAGTGGCTCTGTGAGCTGTAGACCTCGCGAGTATACTAGTGGCTCTGTGAGCTGTAGATCTCGCGAGTATACTAGTGGCTCTGTGAGCTGTAGACCTCGCGAGTATACTAGTGGCTCTGTGAGCTGTAGACCTCGCGAGTATACTAGTGGCTCTGTGAGCTGTAGACCTCGCGAGTATACTAGTGGCTCTGTGAGCTGTAGACCTCGCGAGTATACTAGTGGCTCTGTGAGCTGTAGACCTCGCGAGTATACTAGTGGCTCTGTGAGCTGTAGACCTCGCGAGTATACTAGTGGCTCTGTGAGCTGTAGACCTCGCGAGTATAGTAGTGGCTCTGTGAGCTGTAGGACTCGCGAGTATACTAGTGGCTCTGTGAGCTGTAGACCTCGCGAGTATACTAGTGGCTCTGTGAGCTGTAGACCTCGCGAGTATACTAGTGGCTCTGTGAGCTGTAGACCTCGCGAGTATACTAGTGGCTCTGTGAGCTGTAGACCTCGCGAGTATAGTAGTGGCTCTGTGAGCTGTAGACCTCGCGAGTATACTAGTGGCTCTGTGAGCTGTAGACCTCGCGAGTATACTAGTGGCTCTGTGAGCTGTAGACCTCGCGAGTATACTAGTGGCTCTGTGAGCTGTAGACCTCGCGAGTATACTAGTGGCTCTGTGAGCTGTAGACCTCGCGAGTATACTAGTGGCTCTGTGAGCTGTAGACCTCGCGAGTATACTAGTGGCTCTGTGAGCTGTAGACCTCGCGAGTATAGTAGTGGCTCTGTGAGCTGTAGGACTCGCGAGTATACTAGTGGCTCTGTGAGCTGTAGACCTCGCGAGTATACTAGTGGCTCTGTGAGCTGTAGACCTCGCGAGTATACTAGTGGCTCTGTGAGCTGTAGACCTCGCGAGTATACTAGTGGCTCTGTGAGCTGTAGACCTCGCGAGTATACTAGTGGCTCTGTGAGCTGTAGACCTCGCGAGTATACTAGTGGCTCTGTGAGCTGTAGACCTCGCGAGTATACTAGTGGCTCTGTGAGCTGTAGACCTCGCGAGTATACTAGTGGCTCTGTGAGCTGTAGACCTCGCGAGTATAGTAGTGGCTCTGTGAGCTGTAGGACTCGCGAGTATACTAGTGGCTCTGTGAGCTGTAGACCTCGCGAGTATACTAGTGGCTCTGTGAGCTGTAGACCTCGCGAGTATACTAGTGGCTCTGTGAGCTGTAGACCTCGCGAGTATACTAGTGGCTCTGTGAGCTGTAGACCTCGCGAGTATAGTAGTGGCTCTGTGAGCTGTAGACCTCGCGAGTATACTAGTGGCTCTGTGAGCTGTAGACCTCGCGAGTATACTAGTGGCTCTGTGAGCTGTAGACCTCGCGAGTATACTAGTGGCTCTGTGAGCTGTAGACCTCGCGAGTATACTAGTGGCTCTGTGAGCTGTAGACCTCGCGAGTATACTAGTGGCTCTGTGAGCTGTAGACCTCGCGAGTATACTAGTGGCTCTGTGAGCTGTAGACCTCGCGAGTATAGTAGTGGCTCTGTGAGCTGTAGACCTCGCGAGTATACTAGTGGCTCTGT
The DNA here is from genome assembly GCA_951230895.1 of Carpatolechia fugitivella. Lineage (NCBI taxonomy): Eukaryota > Metazoa > Arthropoda > Insecta > Lepidoptera > Gelechiidae > Carpatolechia > Carpatolechia fugitivella. The sequence continues at coordinate 6,432,186 of OX579655.1, read as the reverse complement.
GAGCTGTAGACCTCGCGAGTATACTAGTGGCTCTGTGAGCTGTAGACCTCGCGAGTATACTAGTGGCTCTGTGAGCTGTAGACCTCGCGAGTATACTAGTGGCTCTGTGAGCTGTAGACCTCGCGAGTATAGTAGTGGCTCTGTGAGCTGTAGACCTCGCGAGTATACTAGTGGCTCTGTGAGCTGTAGACCTCGCGAGTATACTAGTGGCTCTGTGAGCTGTAGACCTCGCGAGTATACTAGTGGCTCTGTGAGCTGTAGACCTCGCGAGTATACTAGTGGCTCTGTGAGCTGTAGACCTCGCGAGTATACTAGTGGCTCTGTGAGCTGTAGACCTCGCGAGTATACTAGTGGCTCTGTGAGCTGTAGACCTCGCGAGTATACTAGTGGCTCTGTGAGCTGTAGACCTCGCGAGTATAGTAGTGGCTCTGTGAGCTGTAGACCTCGCGAGTATACTAGTGGCTCTGTGAGCTGTAGACCTCGCGAGTATACTAGTGGCTCTGTGAGCTGTAGACCTCGCGAGTATACTAGTGGCTCTGTGAGCTGTAGACCTCGCGAGTATACTAGTGGCTCTGTGAGCTGTAGACCTCGCGAGTATACTAGTGGCTCTGTGAGCTGTAGACCTCGCGAGTATACTAGTGGCTCTGTGAGCTGTAGACCTCGCGAGTATACTAGTGGCTCTGTGAGCTGTAGACCTCGCGAGTATACTAGTGGCTCTGTGAGCTGTAGACCTCGCGAGTATACTAGTGGCTCTGTGAGCTGTAGACCTCGCGAGTATACTAGTGGCTCTGTGAGCTGTAGACCTCGCGAGTATACTAGTGGCTCTGTGAGCTGTAGACCTCGCGAGTATACTAGTGGCTCTGTGAGCTGTAGACCTCGCGAGTATACTAGTGGCTCTGTGAGCTGTAGACCTCGCGAGTATACTAGTGGCTCTGTGAGCTGTAGACCTCGCGAGTATACTAGTGGCTCTGTGAGCTGTAGACCTCGCGAGTATACTAGTGGCTCTGTGAGCTGTAGACCTCGCGAGTATAGTAGTGGCTCTGTGAGCTGTAGACCTCGCGAGTATACTAGTGGCTCTGTGAGCTGTAGACCTCGCGAGTATACTAGTGGCTCTGTGAGCTGTAGACCTCGCGAGTATACTAGTGGCTCTGTGAGCTGTAGACCTCGCGAGTATACTAGTGGCTCTGTGAGCTGTAGACCTCGCGAGTATAGTAGTGGCTCTGTGAGCTGTAGACCTCGCGAGTATACTAGTGGCTCTGTGAGCTGTAGATCTCGCGAGTATACTAGTGGCTCTGTGAGCTGTAGACCTCGCGAGTATACTAGTGGCTCTGTGAGCTGTAGACCTCGCGAGTATACTAGTGGCTCTGTGAGCTGTAGACCTCGCGAGTATACTAGTGGCTCTGTGAGCTGTAGACCTCGCGAGTATACTAGTGGCTCTGTGAGCTGTAGACCTCGCGAGTATACTAGTGGCTCTGTGAGCTGTAGACCTCGCGAGTATACTAGTGGCTCTGTGAGCTGTAGACCTCGCGAGTATACTAGTGGCTCTGTGAGCTGTAGACCTCGCGAGTATACTAGTGGCTCTGTGAGCTGTAGACCTCGCGAGTATACTAGTGGCTCTGTGAGCTGTAGACCTCGCGAGTATACTAGTGGCTCTGTGAGCTGTAGACCTCGCGAGTATACTAGTGGCTCTGTGAGCTGTAGACCTCGCGAGTATACTAGTGGCTCTGTGAGCTGTAGACCTCGCGAGTATAGTAGTGGCTCTGTGAGCTGTAGACCTCGCGAGTATACTAGTGGCTCTGTGAGCTGTAGACCTCGCGAGTATACTAGTGGCTCTGTGAGCTGTAGACCTCGCGAGTATACTAGTGGCTCTGTGAGCTGTAGACCTCGCGAGTATACTAGTGGCTCTGTGAGCTGTAGACCTCGCGAGTATAGTAGTGGCTCTGTGAGCTGTAGACCTCGCGAGTATACTAGTGGCTCTGTGAGCTGTAGATCTCGCGAGTATACTAGTGGCTCTGTGAGCTGTAGACCTCGCGAGTATACTAGTGGCTCTGTGAGCTGTAGATCTCGCGAGTATACTAGTGGCTCTGTGAGCTGTAGACCTCGCGAGTACTTTTTTTTAAATGGATGATTTATGTTTTTTTTTACGTTCCAACCCTCATAACTTCGTATTTTTTTAAAATTTTATCAATTTATTTTTATTTTATTTTTTATTGGTTGAGAAATGTGACTGTAGAGGAAAACAGCTTCAGCGGTGGACGTTATAAGCTGGCAACCCCCATAACTCCGTCATGTTTAAAATTTCCAAAAACTGACTTGACAAAAAGATTTGATTAGTTTATCGAACCTGCTCACAAAATTTCACGACCTCTGCTTGGATTGGGATCAGATAGCCGTGTGTGAAGATGTCCCCACATATTTATTTATTTATTTATCGGTTGAGAAACGCGACCTGTAGAGTGGAACAAACAGACAAACAGACACACAGACATGCAAAAGCAATTTTGGCCAAGCTGAAACAGAGACGCTTCGCTCGCTCGGTCAATAAATGCCCCGTATACAACATGCCTTGTACTTGTATTACAAAACAATTTTCCTGTAAAAATTGTCATTATTACAAATATGTGTTTATCAAAACTAGTCCTCTTCTTCTAGTCCAGTCTTCTAGTGCTCTTATAAAGCTGAGTCTTAGAGGTTTCAACCCACTTTTTTATGGAGGAGTTAAGAACGCCAAAAATGTTCGTTAATAATGATCATTTAAGTCTGGTGAGTAATTTTGCTATTAACGTGTTGTCCTCGATTGACTAAGTACTATCATGTTAATATATAAAAGGCTTGTAGATTGGTTTTTCTGTCGAGCAACTGGTTCAAAAAGAATCTTGCTGATGAAAAAATGATAATGCTGATCAAAGAGCAATTCGGTAAAGCGAACACGATGCTAGACACGAGGCCAGATATTTATATTTTATGCTGAATGAATGTTGCGAGTGAAATAATTTTATGTTTTTTTGTCTATTAAATTTAAAATTGAAAGAATAGAATAGAATAGAAAAAACATTTATTTAACGTAGTACATAACATTTAGACAAACATGTATAACAATAATATCTCCTACTACGTTAAAAGGGTCCCGACTCAGTATAATGTCGCTGGCTAGGCCAGTGACGCTGTTATAAATGTTAAAATTGGTGCCAACCTCAAAACATTAATAGGTTTCTTTTTTATAAGCATAATTATGGAGACAATGTTCTCGCGAAATTCAGCTTCTAATCAATTCTTCGTTTATTATTATTATTAAAATATTACTGAATGATAATATTTTTGATACTATTACTTGAAATAAAAAAATATAAAATACTTTTCTCTTTGTAAGAATCGATTCGATTTATTTTTTTATTATTAAATGATCCTGGCTGAATAATAATTGGACGTAGTTACACGAAAAGGATCCAATCCACACAAAGTTACTTTTGAGATATTGAAGCTTGAAGTTCAAAATTATATTTCTTCATAGGTCTTTCTTCAAAATAATTTTACGTGTTATGTTTTGTGAGAAACATTAAAACATTTTTATTGTTAATAGTATATTTATGAGACGATTGGTATTATTTGCGGTCAGTTTTGTGTACGTAAGTCATTTTTGACAATGTTGTGGATTGGATCCTTTTCGTGTAACTACGTCCAATTATAATATAGAAATAAAAATGTAATGAAAATCGCACTAGTGCGGTAAAACGTATTTACTGTATAGTTTATTGTTTTCGTAAGTTCAATTTTCGAGCAAGGTGTATTGAAAAATAATTTATCAAAACATTGATTAATAACTAAAGATAAACTTTTTTTTACTCGCGTTCGTGTCATTTTAGTCAAAATTTAAAAGAATAAGTGATTATTTTATGATTTTTTATCTTTTTATCTTGTTGCAATTAACTAGGTCATTTATCTTGTTATGTGGTTAAACAAACTAAAATAAAAATGTCTTTATTCGAACTAATGAAATCAATACAAAAAAGTAATTAAAAAAGAAGCAGATCCTCAAGCGCGTCCCCACGAGACAGTCCCCAGCATACTGGCAGCATTTCCTCTTTGGACGGCCAAGCTGATGCTGCCAGCTCTGCGATCGCCAGTAGTCTCGCTGAGACGCGACGAAAGATCTGCTATAAACTTTTTAGCTTCAGAGCCCCATGGGCACAAACCCTTGGAGCAAGCATGTAGCCACCGGACGCTTCCTCGTACTTACGCACCTTTATTATCTCGGCCCCCGGGGCTGCTACACCCGCCGAGAAGGGGCCAGTCCGAGAAGGGGCCAGCGTGTCCACTCAGGTCACATCCCACATCAGGCACCTCCCTCTTTGTCAAGAAATGAGTGTCACATCGTCGTCGTCGGGTCTCTTGCCATCCGAGCGAACAATTCCGTTTGGATCTATTTTTGCTGGAATGCTCACCGAGACAGAGCCCGACGAATGACGTCATTCAACGCCGCGTGGCGAGCTCATCAGAGCTACATCCAGACCGCGCAGACTATATGCGTCGCTTCTCAATAGAACCATGTAGTATCCTGAGGGTATTATCTAATACGTGGGACTCTCCCTCCCCTTCTAAAAAGGTGGATGGAGCTCCACTATAAATACTTAACTTTACTCGTGTGCTCGCCTGTGATGTCTTACTAACACAAGTATACAAATAAATACAAATACAAATAATTTATTTAAATTTTACAGTAAATTTGTCATTAAAACTTATGAACTATGATTTAATTTTGGTGAGTTGACATATTTAATTGATCTGCTAGTGTCTTAAAAGGTTACCCTGAGCTAAGACACCAGCAACCTTCCTTGATGGAACTTACAAAGTTAGGCTCAGAAACAATAATAAGGCGTACATTGACACGTCAAGTATTACTGCAAACAATACAAAAATGTAAAAAGAAAACAGCAAAAAACAAATAATCAACAATATTATAGCAAACAGACGAAAATTGTGTGTAAGTGTGTGAGTGTGTGTGTGTGTGTGTGTGTGTGTGAGTGTGTGTGAAGTGTAGTATTAAGTGAAAAGTACGCGAGTGTGTGTGTCAGAGAGAGTAAGAATGATTTTACGGCAGATTGTTGTTTTATTTTGAGCTCTAAATTATTATTGAATAGGTTGTAACAGATTTTCAGTCTCCTCGTAATTTAACTTACTAAGCCAGTCCATTACGGTGTTTTTACTCTCAAATTTATTTTTGTGGGCAAAATTTATGTGTTTGTTAACTCGATAATAAAGAAAACCACCTAAAAAGTAATAAAATTTATGCGCAAATTTTGTGTTACCCCTTGCAGCATATCGAGAAGCAATATCGCGTCTAGAAGAACGGACTTGACGGTTTGCAATTAGTGACACCTTATCTATAGCACTATGTTGCCTAAAAATAATTGCATAAATAAAAAGTTGACGAACCGTCAGAACTCTCCATAATCGGTAGAGGTCTTCAGTTGGGTAGCGAAATGGCAATGATGCACGGACTTTCAAAACACTACGTTGAGCTCTTTCCAGAGACATCATTAGGGACTTAGAGGCACCTCCCCGAACTGGAATGCAGTACTTCAGCAAGGACTGACAAAGAGCGAAGTATACAGATTTTAGAATTGTAAAGGATGCAACATGACGTATATTTTTGAATACATATATAAGTTTACGGATTCTGGATGTAAGTACGTTAATGTGAGGCTTAAACGATAAATTTTGATCTATATTTATTCCTAAATACTTGACACAGTCAGTCCCCACAGAACAGAGCAGTCGCAGTCCGAGGAAACACGACATGTATTAGAGTGAGCTTTAATTGTGAACTGTTGGGCTGCGAGTGGAATATTATTTTTGATTGAAAACGCGATGTATTTTGTTTTATCTACATTGAGTGTTAAAATATTGTCATAAAGCCAGTGCATTACTTTGTCCAGACCCGATTGAGCCATTCTGAAAGTTTCATCCCAATTATCGTAATAAGTTACTTTATTTTGTATTTACTAACACTTTATGGACTCTGTCCGAAATAAATGATTTATTATATTATGAGTACTAGCATGAAATTGATGTCCAGGCTCCTGCAGCTCCGCAGTAGCGGGGTGTTGGAGCGCTTGGAGGCGGCGCTGGTTCCAGCCATGCCGCAGTGCACCCCGCCGCCGGGCTTCGCTTCGGCCCGCGCCTCGGACGTGCGCTCCGCCCTCATTCTTCTCCTGGTCGGCCTCATTACTGCTTTGCTGATAGGTAATGTTCTCGGACCAAATACCCACTGGACACCATAATATGTCAGGGTGAACCTTTTCGAAACGCATAGGTGCATTTGAACATAGAAATATCTCTGGCTTCGCGTTTCACTTCAGTTTCGATCAATTATGGGTCTGTCAATACGTTACGTAAGCAAGATCAATCATTCATTCCCCGCGCCGCAGCTTTATTTGTAATTAGTTTGTTAGTAAATTATACAAGATGTGGTGTCCAGTGGGTGGTTGGTTTGAGGTAATGTACATTTGTTTAATTGGCTCGGCCAAAACAGCCTCTATGACTTAGCGATAGAGCGCTACACTTCGGCTCTCCGGGGAGGTTCAGAGTGCTAATCCCGGTGCGGAAGTGGTAAAACAAATGTGAGCTGTCCTCAGATTGGTTTGGTTAGGTCTGAATTATCTGATTGTCCGAAGAGTATAAAAGATACGAATCCTGTTGAGTTTCTTCTGGCCGTTCTTCTCCACAGTGAGCGTACACTGGTAGTGAACGTGCTATCCATAATAGCATTGACGTCGAAAAATGATTTGTAAAAATCTTAATTCGATTCAGGCATTTGGTAACGAATTCCCAACAGTGTCTGTACTTTATTTTCTCGTTTACTGTTAGATCAAATTCCGTGACGTGATTTCTTTCATAGCCACACATTCCTAGTAAAAACGAAACCTCAAAGTAGTTGGTAAATTAATACGAAATACCAGCGTTCTTTGATAAAAATGTTTTGATGTATAGAATATCGAACATACATCATCAGCAAAAGTAATAGGATACACCGCAAAATTACTTCTAAAGTTTCTGTGAATGTGTCTGTATGAATGGATGGATGAATGTACGTAGGAGGGCTTTCGATAAGCCTTTGCGTTAGATATCAGAATACCGGATGTTTTGACGAGTAGATTACGCGCGAACTGCTCCCGCATCCCGCTTTAATGTCTCTCTTTGAGTCTCACTCATGTGACATGGGCCCGACGTGCTTAGCCAAGCGAAATGAAAGCCCATTTAACTTGATGTCAAACTGTTAAATAATAATACCGTAAATTGAGTAAATTTTAATAAAAATATATATATTTTAAGACTCCTAAAAGTTGTCTCTTTCTAATGATACTCGTACCCTACACAATACGTATATTTAAACTTTTTTTTTATTGGTACCACATGGACCCCCCAAATTCATATTAAACAATTTTTTATTTACCTATTATTGTATGGTTTATATGCGTTATAGAGATTTATCACTCACTAGGTATGCCAAATTTCATGTTTCTACGTTTCGTAGTTTTTTGAGAAAAACCCCTGTGAAAGACGGAAGGACGGACTCGCGCGCGAGCGATCAGGTATAAGGGTTTCGTTTTTCCTTATACGAAACCCTAATAAAGAGCTCTATCCATGTAGGTAGAAGATTATCTTCATGGACACTGTATTGTATAACAAATTCAATACACGTGACTTTAAGTATTTATCTTCAAAAATTACATAATTTACGATCTTGATTATATTTCCTGTATGTGGTAATTTAGCGTAGGCCAGAGCCCTTCGGTGGAGACGTATATGAGCTGTTGATGTTGAATGTATGGCACTAAGCTGGTACACGCATAGTGTCGAAACTGAACTGCAATACAGTTAAACTAAAACCATTGGTGCACACTGCACAAGCATTCGATAAATTGTTGTCAACTTTCGGTGTGATGTACTAAACCCGTTTTGTTTTATGTGCCATAAATAAAATGTTTTCTCATTGCAATTTCTTGGATTACACCTCATACGTCATGATTCTGAGGCTTAGTGGCGACAGCCGGCTGGTTTTGCTGATTATCAAAGTTAACCAGAGCTGCAATTATAACTAGAATATGAACTACGGTTCTCGTCTAAGTTCTCGTCACTTAAAAATACCAATACCCTCAAAATATGAAATTGCTTAGCAATAAGACCGCCTAATTGACTCAACCAATTGCAAAATATTGTATTCTTGTAAGTTTTGAATTCTTCATTACAATACAATACAAATATTCTTTATAGACACCATAAAGAATATTTGTATTGTATTGTAATGTAGGCTCAAGCCCCTCGGTGGGGACATATATGAGCTGTTGATGATGATGATTGTAATGTAATTAAAACCTGTTTTACACTTAGGCATTGGAGAGTATTGCTGGAAGAATCGAAAGCAACTTCGCGAATTTTCGTCGAGGTGTTGTCGGCGTCTACTAGCTCTAATCAGCAAGTGGTAAATTACTCGATTAGCCTCAATCCTTACTCTTTCACTATAATTATTTTGAAGTGCACATTATTAGGGTTAGAAAAATTAAACTAAAAATAAAATATTAGAACTGAACATAACTACATGTTCTATATATTTGTGAAATTATTTAATTCAATAAAGAAATTATTATAATAATAAGCAGATCATTAAAAACATTAAGCCTATCTAAAATATATTACAAAGAATCAATAAATCCACATTAATGACAATCATGACAACGCACGTCTTTCATTCCTCAGTTTTCTTTAAATTATTTAAACATGGTTTAGTAAAAATAAAACTGACTATCCTCGCTTAAGGTAATGTTCTTCAGGTAACGTCTGCTTTGCTGCTGCTTTGTCTAAGCACTCCGTGAGTGGGCGTTTGGAGGCAGCTGCGTCAGCCATGGCCTTCTGTATCGTGCTGGTCTCAACAGTGCGGAGGTCCGTGGCGAGGCCTAAAGCCGCCCACACCCGGATGAAAGCCGTCGAGCAACCACAATCTGAAGTCAATTCATATTTTAGTACAGGGTAAAATATAAGTCCCCACAAACTTCCTTCGGTACATAGTTGGCACACGAAAATGGTTTATGAATGTTTCGGCAATACTCTGAAATTGGGTTTCAAATATTTTCTAACATTTCTGCGGTGACCCAACTGTTTATCGAAACTCGTACCTAATTCGGATCGGATTATTCGAATTGAGTTTAAAAATATGCAACTGGCGGGTAAAAATAAAAAAAATAAACCAAACCAGAAAAAGAGAAAAAATCCCAGTTTCTAAACAATGTACTGGTGAAAAATTTCATGGCGGTAGCTGTTTCATCGGATCGGTAAAATAGACAAATCCTCTAGATTCAACATCCGTATAAATTTTTCATGGGAATCGTGGCCTGGCATAGCCGAACCGCTGATGGAGTGTTATTGCGCGTAATTTAATTATTGATCGATAAAATTTCGTCATCTTGGAACAATAAAGAGACTTTCAAGTTTAAGGAGCTGAGTCAGCAATTTGGGACCTAAAATACATCCAATTATTTTACTCTATTCCATCGCCACGACCATCGTGATAATCTCGCCAAGCAGCACTGAACATTTGGTCATGGCGCCTTTACCTTTGAGAATTTGACGAAAACAAACTCCATGTGAACGAACTTCGACGTTACCGGAACCCTACCCAAATGAAGTGCCTAATTCGGTTTCACTCGGGTTTATGAATACTCTGGTGTAATTTTTCGCAAAAGTCCGAAGGATTCACGCACATTTTCTAAGCTCACTTCGGGTGTAATATATAAAGACTTACCATAAGTTCCGAATTCTCCAGATTTATAGTCGTAAGGTATGAGGTAGTGATAGTGAAGCCAGAACGTCTTCGTGAGAATGAACACTGAGTTGGAGTCGTGCGGGTACCTGAAATTAGTGACTAATTATGACAAAGAACTATGTGTATAACAAGCTCCGTTATCAGTTTTTACACCCATGTATTTATTGAATGGAATATTATGCTAGAAGTCCACTGGGCCTATTAAACTAGGTTCGGGTAGTAAATTTGAGGCACTCCAGCCCCTCGGTAAGGTAAGGCTTATTTATATAAGGTACTCTTTTGGATCACACAGATCAATGGAAGATGTACAAGAATTATTATTTTTTCGTTCCTTTAAACTAGGGCCGGATTATTGATCAGTGCACTTTAACTTTAAGTTAACTAGGTTTGCAAAGCGTTTGGATAGTGTCAGAACAGAACCATTTTATGTTCTTGTTGGAATTCCGTCAGACTTAGTTTAACTTTATCCAACTTCAACAATTTCACTGCGACAGACCTGTGGGCCAAACCGAAGTTAGGCGCCAAAGTTGGAACAGAATTAATATTGCATTACCGTATTTGGTCTTAGAATACTGGAACCCTATTAGATTATTATTATTCTTAGATTAGTTTTGTTACAGATTACGTCCGGTTCCGTAGTTGTCTAATACTACTTAGGTTCAGTTAACGGTCATCAAAATAATTTTCTATAATTTTTGTACTGAATTTTTTACTAATACAAGTACTTTTTACTTGATTTTGATAATTTTACTTTTAAATTGATCAAATGCACTACCTACCACCATGAATTTTTTCACATTTCCAAATACAACGGTACTTGACTCTAACAAAAATGAACACTTCAAAACTTTTTTTTAAATACTTCCGTTTTTTTTCTAACATAATTATTATCTAAAGAATCTAAAATATTTAAAACGAAATCTTTCTCAAACGTACAATAGCATAATATAATAGCGAAAAAGGTCTTTTGCAAACCACTATTATTTTATTCAGATTTCTTAATAAATTCTTTTTATTAAGAATTTATTCTACCGCTCATTTAGACATTAATCATGCCGCTTATTCTACCGCTCATATAGACTCTCTGAGCTAATCCGCGGACAGACAGACCGACAGAACGATATGGCGAAACTATATATTTAGGGGTAAGAGCCTTCCGCTCCCCCAAAAGTCCGGTTACGCTTGATACGTCGATTTTGCGACACAAGCATTAGGTCCATGACAAAAAAAAAAAAAAAAAAGGCGAAACTATATAAGGGTGTCCTTGCTTGTTGACTACGGAACCTGAAAAGCGAAAAACGATAATAAATTCCGTCGATGCCTGTGTCTGGCTGGCCCGGATAGCCGAGGGGACAGGTTCGAGTCCTGTCCAAGATCGACAATTTTTATATTTTTTACTTCATAAATTACTAGAACCCTTCCTGCTTAATTTCTGAAATAATCGCTTAGGTAAGGGAGAGAGAAAATTATTTGAAGTCAGTTAAAAAGTACAAAATATTGAGGAAAACTGTTCAAAGATAAAATTTACAAAATAATAAAAATATTATACTAAGATATTTTCACCACAAAAGACCGCCGCCGCCGCGCCGGTCGTCTATTCTACCATTGCCTTAAGAAGTTAAGCTGTAAGTACGAGTATTTGTCAGTCATCCTTTTGAAATAGACGCATTTCCGAAAGGGTTTGTAATCTTTTATAATAAAAGATTTGGCTATTATTGTGAACATTTAAGTGAAAAATGATAAGACTATCCGCCCGTCTAAGAGCGATATCATCAAAATTTCTGGTGCTTTTCTTCATGATATTTGGAAAGAACACACTCTCTCTCGTGATCTCATAAAGCTGAGTCTTAGACGTCGCAATCCGCCGCCGCAGCAGTTTTTATGGTGGAGTGAAATTCGCCAAATATGCTCGATAATTATCGTGTATATTGTTAAGATGCAAAAAAGTTGTCGAGGAAAATTTTAAGACCACCTAAAGTTCGAAATTTTAATTTTTTATGTATTTTTTGTGTCAGATATTTTACACCGTATTCAGCCGCGTCTGAAATAGTCTAAAAATCAATGAAAGTGGTTGATCACAGAAAATCCTTTTCAAACATTAAAATCTAAGGAACAACCGTAACATAGTTCAAGTGGTCATTTCGCAATCGTCAAACTAGTACTTACGACCACAATTTGAATGTTACAAAATGTACAGAAGTTACAAACAATCATTTTTATTATTTTTTAACTAACTTCAAAAAAGAGCAGGTTTTAAATTGATCGAATAATATAATGTTTTTACTAGTTTCTGCCCGCAACTTTGTGAACTGCGTGAACTTTCGGAATTGGGTAAGTTCATAATTATGTTTTAATTTAGGTTATTTTAGCTATGTGTGTGCCAAAAATCCGTTTACCCGTTATTGCGTGATTGAGTAACAATCATTTTAATAACCCAACATAAAAACTTTTACATTACATCTAATACTTTAAACGAGCAATTCTTGTATATACCTATATATATAATGAGAATCTCGGAAACGGCTGCTACAATTTCGATGAAATTTGGTATATAGGGGGTTTCGAGGGCGATAAATAGATCTAGCTAGCTTTTGTTTTTGGTAAAATAGGATTTTCCCATGTTTTCGGGCTTAAAAGAATTTGTACGCCATATCATTAAAAGAGAAGGTTAATTTCACCGCTATCCATAACGACGCGGTGGCTCTGTTGGGGAACCGGGAGGCAATGAAACCGAAGGTCAGAAGTAGAGTTTATCGAAATGCATAGGTGTCTTACAAAAAAAATAAACGAGCTAAGCTCGGTCAACCAGGTACTTATTAATAATTTGTAGGATGCAGCTTCACGTGATGTACAAAATATTTGCAGTTCATGGACGAGGAGGGGCAGGACTTTGCCCAGCAGTGGGACAGCGCGGGCTAAATATAATAAATAATGGACGATGATGAAGAAATATGTCATGTTCCCTTGATGGAAACGCATCTGGACCATAAGGCCCGGTTTCCACCAAAGCGGAGAGGAGAGGAGATGTGTCGAGCTGAGCTGCGAAGCTGGCTGGCTATTTCCACCAAAGCGGAGAGGAGATGTGAGCTGTGAGGCCTCGCACGCCGCTCGCCGCGCGCATCTCGCCGCTCGCCGCCCGGCTACACACATCTTCGCACAGCCGCGCCCGCTTGCTATAGAAAAACTAGACATCTCCTCTCCGCTCCGCTCGATCCATTTCCACTGAAGCTAAGCGGAGAGATGTGGAATTAACGAAATCTGATTGGTTATTCAAACACATCTCCTCTTCTCCGTTCGGCTTTGGTGGAAACCGGGCATTATGGTCAGCCTCAGCTTACACATAGTCTTGTGTTACTTTATAGTCCATCTATTTCTCCTAAAGTATTTCCCCCAGGAGTAATACATGTCCAATTATTATTATAATTTCATTTTATGGAATTTCCGTCTCAGCTTTATGCGTCGGTAGAATTCAACAGTTGGCCGAAGCCAAGTGAGTGTCAGTTCGTGCGATTTGTGGTACTAAAGAAGTGGTGATATTATATGACTGATCTTTTGTAAAATACTTCTAACTATGCGGTAGGTATTGAGAATGGTTAGTTTTTGCGAATTAATATGGGTGAGTCGCGGGATTATTATTATTTATTTAATCAGGCAAGCAGTCCAATAATGTGGTTTAATTGACCATGTATTTCTACTAGATACGTTTCTATTAAGTTTAATATGGTATAGGTGTATTAGGTGTGTTGGCTAAGTACTAACTTTTCCCCGGGTTGGAGTCCCCACACACAGATGCCGCTCTCCACCAGCCACGCGGCGTGCAGCACGACCCCGTAGCGCAAAAACCCGACCACGAACAGCGACACCAGAACCGTGTCATCCCAATATTCCAGAGGAGCGTTCAGAGGCAGCAATAAGAAAAACACACCGTACAGCAACCAGTACAATCTGAAACGGTTTTTTATGGAAATAAAATGAACTGATGGGTGGGTACTTCTCCAATCCTCTGATCGCTCTAGTGCTTTTTATTTGTTGGTTATTAGTAAGTTTTACATAGCTTTGCATTATATTGTATGCAAACGTAAAGCTAAGCAAAACACTAATAACCAACAAATAAAAAGCACCAGCGCGATTAGAGGAGTAACGTTGAATTGGAGAAATAGCTAACTACTGCCAATAAAATTAAACAGGTTCGTATAATGAATTGAGTAAAGAACCAATTGTATAATTTGTTGTGAAATCTTCTTCACCAATTGTCAATTTACGAAGGTAACATGAATACGCCTCAAAGGAAATCAGAACACTTTCCACTCCGTGAGTAAATATGTCAAGTCTATCTAAACCGTATCCGTTAACCACTAATTGGTTGCTTAGCTTTTAGGCAAAAGTAGAGGCAGAATTGTTTGTTGTACCCATTGAGCTATTATTACTACGTATAGAGAAGACACCGCCCCATCTCAAGCGTTCCGTTCAACTGTGGCCAGCTGGCCACAGTTCACTCAGTTGCTTACTAGCTCTTGAGCGCTTCAGTCTTGTTTGTTTTAAAGCGAAAAAACGTGAAAAATCATCAAATATGCCCTCGTGTGTGTTATGATGTTGCACTAATAATTCTAGTAATACGGCAAAGTGCAAAAGAACAACTTTCCATCGGTGAAAAACTAAATAATCATTTTTAAACTTAATTCCGCAATCCGCTCCTCAGGCAACTTCCGAACTACTTTCAGAGTATAAGTAATGAAAAGAAATAAACAAGTTTCCGGGAAAAACTCCAGTGGAATATGATTTACAATCATACGAGTAGGCTGAAGCACTCTACTATTTTGTGGAGACCTATATCGCTTACACCCTGTTTGTCTAAATATTTCGGAATATCTTATAACTTTAGGCGAGATGTTTAAAAAGTAGGCTCACATGTAAGGTCTTTCGTACTTTTATTGTTTAATTTTTACAAATAAAATTATTTAATTTAGTTTTCTCGGAAGCGGCTCAAGGCAAACACCTAGGCTCTAATTATCCTGATGAACCTTTTGGTGAGTGAGGCTCGGTAGGTATATTATAAACCTTTATTGAATATTTTTATTCTAGTAAACAAAGCATAGCTAGAAACTGCCATTACGAATACCACCATTACTGCTATGCAAGGGAATATATAGGTTGGGGAAAAAGTTTCTTCGCATTTATATGAAATATCAAAACATTTTTTAATAAAGTTTATTTACATTTAACTAAAGTATGTAGGTGCCATTTTGTTCGATAACTTTCTGCCATCTTGCAGGTAGGGACATGATCCCATTGCTATAGAAATTCTGGGGCTTAAATGGGGATAAAAAAACCGCGACAAGTGGTTTTGGCAGTCCTCTCGTGATGTTAACCTGACATTGCCTACAGAATTCTGAAGAGACCGAAACAAGTGGAAATCTGAAGGTGCAAGGTCAGGACTATACGGCGGATGCCACCTCCCAGCCAAACTCTCTTAATTTTTGCTGAGTGGCTAAAGATGTGGGAGGTCTAGCGTTATCATGATGAAAAACTACACCCCTTCTGTTGATAAATTCCGGCCGCTTTCTCTCAACTTCTTGCTTTAATCTCATCAGTTGTTCGCAGTAGAGTTCAGAATCGATGGTCCTGCCTGGCGGTAACAGCTCATAATGAATAATGCCCTTCCAATCCCACCATACACACAGCATTACCTTGTTGTGAGATAACCCGGGTTTCGCCAGAGTCTGTGAAGCCTGACCAGCCTTTGACCACGACCTTTTTCGCACGTTCTTGTCGTACGTGATCCACTTTTCATCACCAGTTATCAGGTTTTTCAAAAATGGTTCGGTTTCATTACGTCGTAATAAAGAATCACAAATGAGTACACGGTTCATTAGGTTTCTTTCAGTGAGCTCATGAGGCACCCAAATATCGAGCTTTTTTGTGTACCCAGCTTTTTTCAAATGCGCCAAAACTGTTTTGTGGTCAATTCCCAGTTCTTCAGCTACATCGTAAGTACTGATATGCCGATCTTGCTCCACTTTTTCAAAAATGGCATCCATTTTATCCGTAACAGGGCGCCCAGAGCGAGGTGCAGCAAGATTGACATCAAAATTTCTGGATTGAAAACGCTTAAACCAAATTTGTGCTACTCTCACAGACACTGCACTAGGTCCATAAACATCACAATTTTTTTAGCGGCTTGCGTTGCATTTTTACCTTTTTTGTAATAAAATTTTAAAATGTATCGAATTTTTTCATTAGATTCACTCATCTTAACAGTAAGAAAAACAAATGAAAATCACACATTTTCCTAATTTGAATTTGGATTTATCTTTTTTAAAATTTAACCTTTTTAATAATACCAAAACCAGCCAGATACAACTGGTATAGCCAAAGAGATTTTATTATAAGTTCATACATACTATTTGCGAAAAGAGTTTTTCCCCAACCTATAGGTGCTCTTGTGCGTTGAAAATAGAATTTTCATTACTTATACTCGGAAAGTAGGTCTGAAGTTGTCTGAAGAGCGGGTTGAAGGTAATACCTTTCAGCCCGAGGCAGAATCGTTTTCAACCGACAGCTGTCAAATTATAAAAATAACTAGTTCTAATTTCACATTTCTATTGAACTACGTTCCATCTTTCTATACAACCACTCAATTACAGCGCAATGTTAAATTGAAATAACATAAAGTTAAGTATTAAATAAAGAATATATATATTTTTAAACGACTTTATTATAATTGACTTTCAACTAAAACTTTAGAATAAAATAGATTTGGGCAAAATATTAGGCCCCGAATGAACCAGTGGTGGTCCCACGAGAAGTTAATGCACTGTAAGCGCATTCCGTATGATTCAATATACAGATTACGAAATATGTGTACACTCATTCACGGATCACAAGGGTTATCACTGGTAACACATTTGTTTCACGAGTTGTAGGGTTTTGTTTACAATGAGTTCATCTGATTCAGATATGGAAGTCACTCATTTTTTCTTTAGCTAATTCGTGTTTTTATTTTTACTTTCCTTGTATTCGTAATGAAAAGCACAGTGTTTACCTCGGGTTAAAAACTTATTTAGTGCCTCGAACTATTAGGGCTCTCGCTACGCTCGGGCTCCAAACCGTCTCGGCGCTAAATAAGTTACTTTTAGCCCTCGCATAACAATGTACTATTACATCTTCCTTCGTACACGAATAAAGACCGCAATGTCCACTTACATATTATAAGTCGTATAGGTTTACCTGTGCTGCCACATGACAATGGAGTCAGCCTCTAGATCAGTGACATCGACCTTGTCCAACAGATGGGTCTGGTGGGGGCTGAGCTTCCGCATGCGTGTCAGTATGTGCGCGTACAGGAACCCTCGCTGGTGATCATAAGGGTCATTTTCAGTGTTGAACTGTTCATGGTGCATGCGGTGGCGTTTTACCCAATCATATATTGAACCCTGAAACAACACCAGGTTTAGTTTAATCAAATATATAGACGCGAAAGTACATGTTGTTTTGTTTTTCTTTGACGTAAAACTAACTGTGAGATTGCATTGTATTATTATTGTAGTTTATAGGCCGGAGAGTGACATAAGGTAGTATTCCTCCGGTAAATCGAAAATAATAATATTGCTACAATATTTTAGTTATTGAAGCCGCAGGAAGACACTGCATATTGTTTGCGGTTAATGTAAGGTGTAATGCTAAATTTGAAATTAGCCGTCGTTATAAGGATAATTTTCAGTTTATTTATCAGTATTGTTATCGTAGTGGTGAACATAGACGGCCGTTAAAAATAATTACTGACTTTTTTATGCTAATTGTCTAATAAAAATATAATAGCTGTATATAGGTGATAGCGCCAGCCGCACTACTGGCTAACTTTATGGTTCAACTTAGCAAATCATAACCGGACCGCAGTTATAACTGTTGTGAATAATTTCGTGTGCTAACAAACATACCTATATTGTAGTGTTTTTATGTATGAAAAATTCTACTGACGTCCTATGAAATTTGAGTTCGGCCTTCTGTCCCGCTAAGTGTTAATAAAACTTCCTTTGTCTTTGAACTCCGTAAATTCGCTTTGAAGCGCTTGAAAGCTTCATCCCTTTCATCCTTACACTCCACTCTTAGCGCAATTGTAAAGTTTGAAATTTGATTATTGAGATAAAAAAAAGAAAAAATACCTGACCAGCCAGCGTTTGGCACAACACCAGGAATATTTTGAGTCCAGTAGAGGCTTTGTAAGTCCGATGTGCCCATAATCGGTGTGCGCCCGTTGTGACGCCCAGGACAGCAAAAGATGCGAGGGCAAATACTGCAATGAAAAAACCTCAATGATTTGTTATTGTTGGTGTACAAATTGGTGTTGTCTGTTTGTGTCAGACAATAACGATTTTAATCTACTTATCTAAAACATTTTGTGATAATAAATCAAGCATCATGCATGGTATAATGCATAATATGTTTAGGAAAATATTCTTGCTCAAATCTTCCAGGAAAGGTTAAACTAACTTGCTTTCTTAACTGAGTTGTTTGTACGTATAAACAAAAAGCCATGAGCCATTTTTTTAGTGCCTATTTTTTTAACGTCTTAACGGAATATGTATTGTTTGTTATTATTATAATTATTTTATCATTATTAGTTTCATCTTAATTATTTTTGAATACAGGTTTTTTTAATACATAGGTACATACACATACATAAAGATCACGCTCCTATTCCCGAAGGGGAGTTTTTATTGGGTACACTACACGAGCAGAATTAAAGGCAAATATTTGAAAATCATATTTTGGCATCATCATAAGCAAAAACTTGCGGATTTAGGAGGCTCTATGGGTTGTGGATATGCCTCTCCAAATAAATTGAAACATAACATCCTATTCTTCGCATACAAGGTACCTCTCAACGTCCTTCAAACCAAACAGTGGTTATTTTTACAAATCAAACTACATACTAAGTAAGCAGTACTAAAATGTACAAAGTAGAAAAATGTTACAACGGTCTTAATGTTCCATTCCATTCCAATTTCCATTAAGACCGTATATAATCCGTTATCAAAAGTAGCGAGCACATTACGGACACCGAAAACCATTTATAACAAAAATACGAAAAAGTGTAATTTTAGTATAAGTAAAAAGTTTATATAATTATAAAACTACCTATTTTAGCACGTGACCTTGACAGTATTATCTTGCAACTGCGGTTGTGAGACCAGGATTCCTGATAAGTAAATCGCCTAATAAGTGACGTTGTTAGGTAAATCTATACTTAAATCAGCTGGAACCAGTAATTTAAAAATACTAAAGTAAATAAAAATAAAAGAAATAACACAAAATAGGGTAATATATTCCACAGTTCAGGTTTTATGGAGAATGCTGTCCGTCTTGACGAGCTGATCCAGACAGATAGGAACTCGGTGTCGATGTAATCACTTCTTGTTGAGTTTGTCCGGTGCAATATCGTCCGATTAATCCTTTCTGTTTGTAGCAGTCGTCCTGCCCCGGTCCAGACACAAATGCCAAGTCTAGTCAGACCTTGGTGTTTATAGGTTCCTGTATAAGAGGGGAAATGACTGACGGATCAGCGCAGAGCCGAAACTACTTTTAGGAAATTTGGACAGTACGTTGTTTTAGGACGGGCAAGCACTATGGAGGGATTTTTGGAAATTACGTTACAATAATGCAAAGGAGGGGTTGAAGGTTGTATGAAACTGTTGTTTTAAAAAAACACGCAGATGTAGTTGCGGTTGCGAACCGAAAGCTAGTTCACACTAAAAAAAATACCAACATCTCCGTCTATCTAGCAGCCTCACCATCGATTTTGATGGTTTTAACCATGTCAAAAAATTGATTGGAATTTGATTAAATTTGTTTATAAATCTTAGAAAAAGTTTAATAGTATTTTGGAAGATATTTGAGTATCTTACTGAGGCTTCTAGATCGACGAATAGCTAGTAGCCTCACCAAGATAGACTGGCTCTATCGTTATGATTTATATGTCTATCTTGGTGATGCTGCTAGCTAGACGTCGATCTAGAAGCCTCAGTAAGATACTCAAATATCTCCCAAATACAATTAAACTTTTTCTGAGATTTATAAACAAATTTAATCAAATTCCAATCAATTTTTTGACTTTGTTAAAACCATCAAAATCGATGGTGAGGCTGTTAGATAGACGGAGACGTATTAACCTTACATTTAATCACATAACTACTAAGAATACTAGGTATTACTAGATAATACTGAAAAATATTTCCTCAAGTTTATTAGAAAATTATTTTCAGATATATTGTGAAATAACACTATTTCAGATGATAAGTACTCGGAAACCTTTTGGTCTTGTGTGCTTCAGCAACTAAATAACCAAGGTCTATTAAAAATCTAACACTGGCAAGTTCAGTCACAAAATTATACAGATGAATTTTAATAGTAAAATACTTTAGGTAGCTATTAGAGATAGGTGTTGCAGAAAGTATAATCAACTCACTGTGCAAGTGCGCAACCACTAGCACTACAATACAGCCACAGCCGCTTAGTTCCACGGCGGCGCGGGCGCACCAATTATCTACAGAAGAGATACTTACAAAACAGTATCGTCAGTAGCTTAGCTTCGAAGAGTAGTAGCCATAGTCCGTACAAAGAGAGGAGATGTATGTGGATGAAGAAAAGGACTGCTGGCCAATTTGCTTCTCTTTTCTTGCTGAATTTCGAAACATCCTCCGGTGGAGTCACCTTTACTGCCTCAGTTATTTTAACCATTTCGCCCTGAAAGTATTTTTTTTTATTATAGACACTAGGTACAGTTAGATTCACTGCATTGAAATAGCTTCGCCTACGTCGTGACTTGTGGATGGGTATTACCGGTTGGTTGTACTTGCTATCAACATTATGAAATTAAATTATTATCTTTTCTTATATGTTGTTAGGGTGCAAACACACTAGTCTTAAATGAGTGATTTCACGCACTATAATAATCATTATCATTATAAAATGACAGCAGCGTCACATACATTTGTTGTGATTCATAATACCTATAATTGGGTATACTATCTTGGCTATATATGGGTAGCAATACGAAAACCATTTCAAGGTTTTATGGTTTTACACTATATTTTCGTACTTTTAACGGAAAAAAGTTAAAGATTACGTTAAAAATCCATAAAACTTGTGACCGTTGTGACGTCACATTATTAATCGATTTCAGCGCGTCTGGGAACGCAGAGAATTCGCACCCTAATCGCCCTAATACTTTTAACGTACGCAACTGCAACAAAAGGTTATGTATGATATGAGCATAATATTATGAGCAGGTTAGCACCGCATTCATAAAAGTCACAAGTCCGTCCTCCGTATTGCTGTTGTGTACGAGTAGACATTTAAAACACAACTTTCAACAAAATAACGCTTAGTATATTGGTATTATGATTATGATGTATTACCTCGGAGGTTTTACCAGTGACTTATCCTGTAGCCTATCTGCTAATACATATTAGCGAAATAGTACTTTTATAGTTCCCGCGGTTTTCCCCAAAAATAAAACATACTGTTATTCATTATTCCTAATTTCTTACTACTTTATCACACTTGTTTGTGGACATTAACAATAAATAACTATTACAGTCGGGCCACGTTATGAAGCGACTTTTGAAGGATGTCATTGTGACGTAAATAGTGATGTCCCGTAGTGTAATGGTTGACTTTGCCTAGTATCTAGTATTTCAGTCAGACCTTTTCATTTCTTATATTTACTTACAAAGATGCCTACCTATTTGAAATTTATTATTTTCGTAATTAGTTACGAAAAAATAATTATTTAGTACTTTGTTAAATTTTGTATTACAATCGGTGTTGACGTTATTTTGTTATTGGAAATAATCAACATACACATTCTGTGAAGTATCACAGAATAAAATTATTTATTTGATACTATCAATGTACAGATTATAATATTAAATGAAAATATGCAGATGTCATATTAAAATTAACACATTGACCGTTTAGAATTATAATTAGAAAAAAAATACAAGATATGCTACAGAAAAAAAAACATAGATAAGTAAAAAAAAGCAGGATCAGAGCCCAAAAGAGAGCCGAACCGTAAAATAATACTTTGAGAAACCGAAAAAAAAAACACATGTAGCCACTGGCACGAAAACGAAAGACTGACTGACTGAACCGAAACATTAACAAGACTACACGGAATAACTAATTATCTTTTCTCAGAATTTTAAGTACAAAAGGCGCCGATGCACCCTACACAATCGCAACCATGATAGATAACAAAATACCTATACTCAAAAGTAACTCTTGAGCGTACTCACGTTATAACTGCTATCAGGCTGGTACTGATAGTGACAACACTGGGAATTAAAAAAATATATATTACGGCTGACGTAACTTTTACGCGTCGGCCCAATATTTTTGTTATAGCTTTTTTAAATTGTTGCGCTCACATAGCAGCTGTAATTTATCATAGAAGTAGTGTACAATTTAAAGTTCTTTGATTATATCTAAGAAGTATGCTTCAAAAGTGCTTCTTTTCTTGTTTTTTATTTGTACGCTGGTACAAGGTTATCGTTCTTTGGTAAGTACATGAAACTTCAAAAGTCGCTTCATAAAGTGGCCCGACTATAGTTAATCGATGAAATAATATACAGTAGTAATTTTGGGGTTGTCTGAGTAAAATATTCAATTATGTTTTAAAGTTATACAATAGAGTATAAACACTTAGAATATATTTTGAAATTAGATCTTGTTACGTTGTCTTAGACACAAATCAATCACAATCAAAATAAATCGATCAATAACACTGAATCACCTAAACAATTTGATATTTAAATCTAAAGTAATGAAGTAATTATATCTACCTGATTTGAAATAACTTTGCAGACAAATTCTTTCGCGAGGTTGGTGGTTAGCCCTCACTGGGGCCAAATTACACGGATTGTGCAATTGTATTGTCAGCACGCGCGACTGCCACGACGATAAAAAATATACTGACGATGATTTTGCACCGGAGCGCATGCACCTGAGAACTATAGATATTGATGCGTGATGCATTAGCCTTGTGGCAACCGACACTACATCGTAATTTTCCGGAGTTTCATAGAGCACTCGGTCAGAATAATAATTTATCTTGACTTTGGGTAAGGAAGGAATATAAGACACTATTGCTGACTGTGTTGTTCATGTTCAAAAAGCACCTTGCTTACTTGAGTGAGACCTTTTATTGCACGGAAAAATTATGTTTGTTGAAACATTCGATTCGAGTAACTGTAAAAAATATACTAATATTTATAAATTTGAAAATATGTTTGGATGTTGTCACGCCTCTAAACGGATTCGGCTGAAATTTGGAATGGAAATAGTTTCTACCCTGGATGAACATCATCATAATTATATAGGTGTATATATAAAAATATTCTTCGAAATTTCTGTTTTTTCTTAGAGCGAAAGTTCTCCCAACTCACATAGTGACGAAATGTTTTTTTAAAAAGTATTTTGTAGATATTTAGACACAAAGAAATGGGAAAATACTATTTTATCCAGGCAACTTCTATTACTATATAAAATTGCATTTATTGAGGTTGCGCCGCCTTTGCCACTGTATCTGAACTACTGCTAATAAGTTGGTAGGTTGGTTGGTTGGGAATAATTTATTTTCCTATAATAACCCTTTCTGAATCCTATCCAAAGTCCGATCCTAATTTATTATTTTATAACACATAATCGGTTCCTCGTTTTACTCGGGCTGTCTGATGGAAAACTCTCAGACCACGAAAAAATTTATCAGAAATTTAAATTTCTTTCATTTTTGTATTTAAATAACTAAATGAAAGAATAAGAAAGAAAATAACAAATAAAAAAAAATAAAAGAATATATATGTCGAGATTCGAACTGCAAACTCGCGGTGTCCCGACTGAGCCAAAATCACCTTTCTAGTTCAATGATATCGCGTGCCTGAAAATACGGGGAAATCTATTTTTTCTAAAAAGTAAACCTAGCTAGATCGATTTATCGCTCCCGAAACTAAATTGCTAAATTTCATCGAAATCGTTGCAGCCATTTCCGAGATTCTTATTATTCTTATCTTGCTCGTTTAAAGTATAAGCTGATATAAGATGATTGTGGCGATGTGCAAACCAATAAAAAAAGGACCATAAAAACGAAAAGGATAGCTGGATCTATTGCTCATTGTGTAGTTCATAAGTCAGTGCTACTCGTATAAAGTGCTACTTTGTCTAGCCGCGTGTGCTTTCTTCTGAACGTATGAAGTAAGTAGAGTTTATTTAAATGCGTAGGTGTCTTACAAAAAAATAAACGAGCTAAGCTCTGCCAACCAGGTACATTATTTAAAGCGGAAACACTCACGTAAAACTTGTCTTCCAACTGAAATAGAAACTTTGTGTTTTGTCTTTGTCTTTGTTTTAATTTTTGTGTTTCCGTTTGAAATAAATAATATTGTAAAATATTTTTTCAGAATCTATCTCCATAATTATTTAGAATCTATCATTTGTTTTATTCAAACAGTGACTTAAAAAAACAATAGTAGATTTTGATTGAAGATTTAGACAAGGGCGCAAAGCTATATTTTTACGGCGAGGGCGCTATTTTGAAACCAGAGCGAAGTGAAGTGAGGGATTCAAAGTACATCGCCCAAAGAAAAAAATATTTGCGACCGAGGTATACACTCTACTTTGGGCGCACTTATGTGCGAACCAATCGTCACTATTTGAATAGATGGGATGAAAAATCTTTTTCTGTGTATTTATTTCCCATCAGGGGTGTGCAGAACACCTCCTTGGACCCCCCTCCCGGCGCCCTTGCTTTCCACTAAGTTCAATATCTTTCAGGTGCGAAATGACTTATACGCGTAGCTGTATTCAAACAAATGACAAATGACAAATAATTTAGTAGAATTACGGCGGGTTCCTGTACAGTTCGGTGTCGAGGTCTGAGGTCGTCATTCTATTGTATGTAAATATTACTTAGCAATACTTTCTAGTATGTGAGTGTACCATTTAATACAATTAACTTTAGGGTTTCAGATAACGACGACGTGTTCCTAGACTGGTTTTTATTTGATGTAAAATATTGGATTCTACAAATAACACCTGCAACCGAATATGCCTTCATCTTCATTATATCGAGTAGCTTAACTCGAGAACTTCCTTTAGCACATAAAATAAAAAGATGACTCGGCTTCTAGGCGACGTATCAAGATGAATCATTAAGCATTTAACCATTAAGCCTCTTATAGCAAATGCCTATTGCCTATTGTCATTTAGTGGTATTAGGTACGGCACTTTACGTTTATCTTTAGGTGCCACTAGATCACAAAACTGTTTGACAGATTAAGAAAAACAAAACTCTGAAAACCGCATCCAATTTCGTGCTGAGTTTCTGCGTGATGCGCGTACAAACAAACACACAGAAAGACAGACAAACAAAAAAATTTTTTTTGGCTTGTATTGCTCGTATAGTATATTGGTCGTGGATTGTCGAATCAGCTATTTTGCTGTTTTATAAAACAGCTCCGTTTTGCATAACAGCCAATAACAACTGGACACGCAGAATTGAAGCGTTTAGCATTCATCGAAGCAGCGGGTAAACAGTCAGTATATTCATTCATTCATTCAGATGTTTTGTAAAATGGCGTGAAAAAAAACATGCGATTGTAGATTTTAGTTCTAAATTTTGTCGCTCGAGGCTCTGTATGTCAAACTAACAATAATGGCGTCCGAGACCTCGTCAAAATTTGTAAATATAGTGAGTAATACTAATGACAAAGTGTCGAAATCAAGTGAAAGCAGTAATTGTTTTATTAAAGTCAAAACTGGTAAAATTTTGAACTGGAACTTATTGTGACAGCAGACAAGCCATTCTACATTACATCTAAACATGGGTAGCAGTTTTGTTAAACGTTGTGCAATGGCATGGTTTTAAAAAACAGCGTTTTTTTTTATAAAACATCTAGTGGCTTTGTAAAACAGCTGATTTGACAATCCATTTGCGACACATTCACACTTTGCGCTTTATAAATGGTCAAAATGTCTACAGCGTATCTTGGTTCAATATTTTTAATTTTTAACTAACTCTCCGCCTGCGGCTGCGCTCGTTTTATGTAAGATTTTTTTGTGGGAATAAGACATTTTCCCGTAAAAAGTATCCTATGTGTTAATCCAGGGGTACAAACTATCTCCATTCTAAATTTCATCCAATTCCGTTCAGTAGTTAAGGTGTGAAAGCGGAACAAACATCCAAACATCTAAACATCCAAATATATTTTCACATTTATAATATAAGTGTGATAATAAACATATCTTTATTAATTTTGTTGAAATACGTTTGAAATACGATTGACCAAATTCACAAGATGTGTTTAGAAAAGTGGAACATCAAGTTGATATCAAAACTTTAAATCTTATACCTGTACGCGCAGTGAGTATCGATCAAGATAACAATTACAAGAAAAATGTTAAGTAAGTATATAAACCTTTTGCGTTTGCGACCGTCCGATACTAAATCACTTTTACTGTGACATTATTGAAGCTATTTGTTTCTTTAATAAATAAACAAAGAAAAAAAATCCTGGAATAATAAATAATCTGGATTGTTTCAATCATATTAATCCAATTAATATATGTCCTGTCCAAGATCGATAAAAATTTTCATTTATCGCTTTACAATAAAATTATTATATTATACAATTATTTATTAGTCTATAAACTAAACTAACTAAACTATACATGTTTTAGTAGACAAATATTTTTTTCGTTGAAAATGAAAGTGTTTTTTGTGTAATAACTAGGATAAATAAAGGAGTGGCCGTCACGTTTCCTAATCAATTAACGATACGAAAACATCGTCTAATGACTTGGGACTAATATTATTATTTAGAAAGCTAACCATGAGAGTTTTTTATCTAAAGAATTTTACTAAAAAGATACCTACTAGCATTTTTTTTTGTATTTTTTTTTTATTTTACCCACTAAAATAATAGACTACCAGTAAATACATGCTAGCATTTTAGTAAATGATAAATAAATTAAATTACGTACCAAATAATTAATAAAGTTCCTGTGGGAGGAGGGCAAACGCGCGACGAGCGTACTCTGAGGAGCAATGTTCACGACAGAACTCGCATATAAATAAAACATAGGGCGCGGGCGACCCGAACACGATGACAATCCTTTATTATATTAGTTATCGTAAATACAAGTAGCATGAAAGAAATGCTCACGCAAAGAAAAACTAACGGGCACAAGTTGGTTCAACGTTTTCCACAGAAAATGTATTTGACCAGTGGAGTAGAGAGAGGTGAACGTAATTATTTTTTACTAGCTTTCCGCCCGCGGTTTCACACGCGTTAAACGCGTTTTCCCGTGGGAATGAAGATTTTTACCGCGGTAAAAAGTAGCCTATGTCCTATTCTAGGGCCTAACCTAAATGTGTGCCAAATTTCATGCCGATCCGTCCAGTGGTTTAAGCGTGATTCGGCAACAAACATCCAAACTTTCACATTTATAATATTAGTAGGATATCTCTTTATATTTTTTCATTTCGATAATATTGGTCGTCAGTATTGACTAAACGGAATGAAAGACTTGATAGGTAGACCTAACTTGGTTTTGGATTTTTAAATAGTATATTATGATACTTTTAATTGGTTACCTTAAGAATGAATGAAACTACAACACAAATCCCGGAATTATACATATTTCGTTAATAACATATTGTTGTATTTAGTTTTCATTTGGAAATTATCCCTTTCTTCATCTATGTTCTTTATTATATAAATGCGAGTTTATTTCATGTTTTTTAGCGCTTATACTCACAGTTGGAGGTCGAAAACAGAAAAATGTATACCTTTGTATGTCACAATACTGGTACTATACCATCAAGAACTAAATTACATAGTTCTGGAATATGAATGTCTGTGAATTGTTTATAGATATTGGATACACCTAAAAAGTACTACGCACGCACTTAAATAGAAATATCTTGAGACCGTGGGTACTTGTCCTACATATTACAAGCAAACCCAAAGAGCAGGACCCTCTCAGGGGTATTGAGCAAATAATATTATAAATATAGTCTATCGGTTAAGATACTTACGTAACTAAAGGAAACAACGTTGAAAACATATTTTCAGGTGTAAGCTAAGAAACTGCTATAAAAATATAAAATAAGAATGTGCTTTTCGATAAAAAGAGGTTTGCTTTGAGTATACGTTAAGCAATAAATTGAGACACGTATATTAATAAAAAAAATGAACAATATCAAATTTAAACACCTTTGTTTTGTATTTTATCCAACGATACGGAAAATATCTTGCCTATAAAAATTACTTTACCTCGAAATTTTAAGAAAGGATCAGAGGAGGTTTTAGGATTCATGATCGCGACAGGTAGAACAACACAGAAAAATGCCTTATCAATGATTACGTATATTTAATTTTTTTCAACACTTTAAATTACAACACTTTATTACTATAAATTAAAATTTCAACACTTTATTGGACAGGTAATGCGGAGAAATGAACGTTACGTAGGGAAAAAGGTTGAGTGTTGAAATGACGGCTGATAGGGATGTATGGACGAAGAAAACAAGTATGTTTGTATGTTTGTTTGTTTGTATGTATGTTTGTTTGTTGCAGTAGCGCCGACCCCAAATGATGGGATAAGGGCAAGCCAATGCAACTGCCGCCGATCAAGGGCGGTCATAAATACTAAACTTATTGAAAATGGCTTAGAACATTATTTACCTAATATAGGTGTAGTCGATTATATAAAACCTACTACACAAGGATTTTATAGAAGGTGCCCCGTAATTAGTGTCAAATATTTTCAGGGCTGAATGTGGTAATCATATTACTTAGTCACGTAGAAAAAATATTTCTAAAATCTACATACACGTTAGTTAAAAAGTTTTTTTTTTCTAATAAAAAAATAATCATAAAATATAACAAAAAGAGATCACCCTCTGCATGTATACTCACATTAGGCGCGTGCGTGCGTGCATGAATGAAATTATTCTACTGTGCTATTTGTAGTAAATGTAGTAGTGATCAGCTGGTTGAGGGTGATGTTTTTTATGATTAGGTAACCAAGTTGTTTGGCTGAATTACTCGAAAACTAACGTGTCAATAGATCTAATTTTTTTATGAAGTGAAGATCAGGTACTTCTACTTTCAGCCCTGAAAATATTTGACACTAATAACGGGGCACCTTATATATAGATGTCGTGGCACATCATGAAACTCTCGAACATTTCATGAAATGGTCGAATTTCATCATAAGGGCAACAAAATTTGATCAGATTTCATGATTTTATCATCCACAGTTGGCCATATCGTGAAAACAAAGTGTCCGTAAAATATTTAATAAAAATGTACATACGAGTATGTATGGAACTTGTTTATTGTTTTCTAAGTCTGACAGACACTTTCAGTACCTTTTCATCGTAAAGTATTTTATTATCACTTTCTTTCTCATTTAACATCGAATTATTAACTTTTTCAGCGCGAGAAACAACATTGTTGTCAGCGGCCGCCATGTTGACACATAAACAAAGCGCTTCCAGCGCTTCTACCGGTAATTAATGTAATCATTTTACGATAATCAAATAATCTTTACCATTTCATGAAGTAGCTGCGTTTTTAGTAGAACATATCGACAAACGATTTCTTATCATTAATCTGACCAAGGCACATCATGATGTGGCCAATAAACAGTGA
This sequence comes from Carpatolechia fugitivella, assembly GCA_951230895.1. Lineage (NCBI taxonomy): Eukaryota > Metazoa > Arthropoda > Insecta > Lepidoptera > Gelechiidae > Carpatolechia > Carpatolechia fugitivella. Next base: position 6,402,648 of record OX579655.1, on the reverse strand, counting down.
AAAATTTCATGAAATGCGACCTCTTCATGAAATTCTCAAGCATTTCATGATGTGGGCAATTTTCCGAAATAGCCACGACATAGGTACTTGCGGTCCGCCTGCGGCTTAGTTCGCATTGTAAACGATTTTTCCCATGGGAATAAAACCTTTTCCCGTGATAAAAAGTAGCTCATGGGTTAATTTAGATCAATATGTGTACCAATTTTCATCTAAATCTGTCCAGCCATTCTTGCGGTACAAATGGTACTAACCCGATTTAGTTTTCTACATTTTGATTTGATGTAATGAAACTTAAGGTATTTGGACTATTCTTTTTTTAGCACTTTTCCCATCGCGGTTTGTCAAACCTAACCTCTGTCTAAACTGATCACAGGTTCAGAAAAAAAATCGATCATACATTATTGATCGAACTATCGATTATTTTTCTGAAAACTGCGCTTTTTCTTCATTTATATAACCTAATCTGCCACTTTTGAATATCCATTCTGTAAGCGAAATGAACAAAATATTCGAAAAAACGAATCCATGTGTGGTTAGATCGAACTCATAATGACTTTCTACACTTTGTTTTTCTAATCAGACGTCTATTATTATGATGAAGATTCTCTAAATGCAGAACATACTGTTACGGCTGGGCGTGGTGGACTATACCCACTGACCTCTATAGTACCGGTACTATATAGAGGTCAGTGACTATACCAGAGAACTGTCCAGAAAACGCCAGACGTCAGTGATCCTTGACAACCGACCAGAAAGTTCGAGACGCCTGTCATTTCCCTTCAAAAAGTATTCGCTACTCGAAATAGCTGACTGTCAAAATTGGATAGAACACTCTAGAAGCTCTGTTCAAGAAAGGTCGCTACTCAAAAAGATTTAATAACGAAAAGAAGATCAAAATAGGAAAATTCTCGAACTGTCATAGGGGTATATAAGGACCGCGACCGCCTAGTCGGGGATTTCAGTGTGAGTTTAGTGCAGTAGACCAAGAGCCGAAGTAAATAAAAGTGCAAGTTCAAGTGCCAGTGACAAAGTGCAGTGAAAGTGCTAATTTCGGTGTTGTGCTACCCGTGCGCGATCAAGAACAGTTTGTGACGTAGGCTTGTGTACTATACGTGAGAAATAAAGGACATATTCCTCATGTACAAAATTTTTCAATCTCTGAACCCCGCTCGCTCATAACAATACTTTGCCATCCACCATATTTACATGTAAAGAATGCTGAATTTTGAAATCGCAGTTGTTATGACTAAAAGTAGTTGGCGTCAAATTGCATATTTTTTCTTTGAAGTAGACATAGACAACTTTTATTACATTTTTTTTTTTCTCCGTAGTAGTAGTAGACTGCCTCTTCCTCAGATACCTCAGAATTTTATTTAAAAAAATGGAAACGTATTGGTCTACACTTCTACAGTATCTAATAACCAATATCCTAGACTTAGTTCTAATTGAATTTTCCAATAGTGGTCAATATTTTTACTTAAATAAGATAGCCGAAGATCTAAATCATTAGTAGCAATATTCTCGACTTGGTCTGCAACACGTATTTACATTTCTGTAAAGCATTTCCACTTGCGCTTGACCAAATTTCAAAGAAATGTAACCTTGAAAAGGTGCATTTAATCAAAGTACCTAAAAAAAGAAAAAAAATATTGCGTGATCGTAGCACTTGCTACGATCACGCGCGTCCTGTCGTAGAGGGTAAATAGCATCCATGCAAGCAAACCCAGGACAACGCCACTTATATTTTTGTTAAAAAGCAGTCTAATTAATATTAGAGTGAGTAAGAACGTTTGAATTTATTTGGTTTTAATTGTAGGTCTACGTAAAATCAAAGATAAGGTAAAAAAATGATCAAAATATTCTATGGCGTAGCACGTAAATATTCCAAATAATACGTCACAAATATTTACAAAATATTAAAAACATACTTTTTTCTTAGATATCCATTTCATAAACATTGTACTAAATAAAAAAAACATATGAAAAATCATCAAAATAAAAACAATTTGAAATGTTTCATTAATAAATGCACCTATGCTACGTAATGATGCTTTGACTTCAGAGGTCAAGTAAGTGATAACTAAGCAAAATGGATGACAAATTTATATCCTCAGATAGTTTGTTTATTTGTTCATCGTTATAAATAGAGAAATAGTTAGTACTTGATAGAAAATATTTTAATTTTCGACCTAAGGCGGTACCACCGTGCATTTGTGAGATTCCATCTTAAATACCTCTACCGTGGTTTCTGTCCAAATAAGCTATTATCTTTGAAGGATCATCGCCGTGAACAGAAAGATTAGATATTTCTGTATAAAGTCTAGAAATGGAATAACTGAGTCTCCCATTTTGACATTTGAAATGTCTTTTCGTTAGCTCCAGTGTAGGCTCCGATTTCACGAAAAAGGGCGATCCCCTTATATTTCGGAGAGTTGTGAAGATATGATATTTAAAAAAGGCTCAAAAGACGCGCATTCACGAGAGCTGTAACAAAAATAATTATTCGAGAAATTAAAAAACGAAAAAAGTTATGGCCGAAATAGTGAAAAAAAAAAAAACTATTTATTCCGATTTTTTTATTTCGGCGCTCGATATTTTGGAAACGAAGAATGATATCAAAAATTTTAGACAATTTCCTCTGGACAATTTAGTCAGCTACAATTTGAGCCTAAAACAAAAACGATCGGGTTAAGGGTTTGCCCTGTAGCCTAACCTTTTTGAAAAAAGTCAAAAAGTCAGACATTACGAGTATTACCTACATATCCTGCTTATTAATCGAAAAATGAAATATGTATATAATATAGGATATGCCACGGCAACGACTCGATACGCACGTGAAAATTTTGCAATTTGTTTGTTCACAGGCGTTATGTCGAGGATAATTATGTTCATCTAAGAATAATATAATTATCATTCAACGTTGTAGTTTTATTTTGTAACCTTTTCCTTCTCAGCGATAATATTTTTTCGAATTTTCCAATGTGCTCGATAGTCACACACCTCGTGTTGTCAGTAGGAACATTAGCGACCATGGCAGTTTTCGTGGTCCGAAAGTTTTCCAACAGATGGCACGAGGATAGCTCGGTCTGTCGCCCAGATATATTATAACCGTTGACTAATTACTATAAAAACACAAAACTTATTGGTTTTTGGGTCTTATTTATTTGCGTCTGTTACCAAAGGGTAATTTGATGGCTTAAGGGGGTAGCCTATGTGAACACTAGCGCCACTTGGATAAAAAATAATAACTTAATGAAAACACAAAATATCAAAAATATGAACGATCAAATTGTTTCATTAGTCTTGTTGTATTTTTAGAATTGATAAATTCAGTTATCTATTGTTAATTGTAGTAACAGATAGCGAAAGTGCTAAAAACGGCCGTTATTAGCACCGTATAAGATTTTATAAAATTTTGTATTTCTAAGAGTACTAAAGTACCTACCACTTTAAAGTGATCGTCCACTTTTTTAATATATTTAGTTTTTTCGGAGTTGTGATTTTTTTCGAAGTGGCGCTAGTGCGCAGTCAGGTAGCCCCTTAACACATGCCTTCAGAAAAAGTCTATTTTTATCGCTAAGGGTTAGTTCACGCTAAAAGCGTTATGTCATATGTTGACAGATTATGTCGTGATGGCATCAACAAAACGTGCACATCAGCGATTCGAAAAGATTCCCGCTTAAGGCGAATGGAAATACCGCCCATAGTCGCTACTTTGACGATCAAATACTAGCACTTCTACTGATGCTATAAATGTAAAAAAAAGTTTTAACAGAATATATCCTTAATTAAATTTTAAATCGAGTAGAATTTTAAAATACATTATAATAATTTAGTAGTACATTAAATAAGAAACACAGATTTTAAAAATAAGCAGCAAAAATATTTTTGACGTCCTTGATCTCGTAACTTAAAGCGATAACCATAGTTTTTTTTTCGTTAATATAACTTGCCTATTATTGACTTAGATTTTAAATCGATTACATTTTTCATAAACTCTGCCGTTTTCTGTTAATAAGCAAGAGTTCAAGAAAAACGAGGTTTTCGCACGATTTCTGCGCAGTATCGGACGTAACTACCGTGACGCATCGCATGCTAATATGAACGTTATTTCAGTAGTGCGTCGATTAAACTTTCAACTAAAGCGCGTTGAGTTGCAAATTTTTGCCATAACCCGGCCGGGTAGGTTAGATATTCTAATTTATAGGCAACTAGCGGTCCGCCCGCGGCTACGCTCGCGTTGTGTAAGATTTTCCCGTGGGAATAAGATTTTTCCCGTAAAAAGTATCCTATGTGTTAATTCAGGGTACAAACTATCTCTATTCCAAGTTTAATCCCAATCCGTTAAGTAGTTTTTGCGTGAAAGAGTAACAACAACTAACTTTCGCGTTTATAATATTAGTAAGGATAGTAAAGGATGGCGCTTGGCGAGTCCCGCATTCGCTCGACGTTTATATGTCGTGGCCATGTCGTAGAATTGCCCACATCATGAAATGCTTGAGAATTCCATGAAGAAATGCGTACCTCCATCGCCATCTAGGTCAAAATTTCAAAAACGCTGGAACAAAATGTTTATTTACTTTTTATCAAGTGCCTAAATACAAAGATTCGTAGTTTTATCGTAAATAATAGGAATAATCCCATGCAAACTTTCATTCCTTATTTCAACCCGTTCATGTCCTTTTTTACAACAAAAGGTAGCTTAAGTTCTTTCCCAAAGTCTAGTCTATTTTTGTACCAATTAAAATAAGATTCAGAGTTAGACGTGAAAGCGTGATTTAGTTTGGACTTGCATACGAACATTAATCCCCTATTTCATCCCCACGCAGGTCGAAATTTCAAAAACGCTAGAACAATTATTTATTTATTTCTTATCATGTGCCTAAATACAGTTTCATGGTCTCATGGTTTCATGATTTTCGATAATGACGAACTTACAAACAAACTTTCATAACACCGCCAAGCCTTTTTTTCGCGATATAAGTAGTCTATCTCTGTACTAAATTTCATCAAAATCGGTTTCGTGGTTTAGGCGTGAAAGCGTAACAGACAGAGTTATTTTCGCATTTATAATATTAAGTAAGGATTTTGTAGATTTATTCCAGGCTTTTATAAAGTAATGTATCATCGATTATATATAATATATATATTTTTTTTTCATATTAATAATAGTGGTAAACAACAACAATTTATATCAAACATTTACTATACCGATCATTTCTTTACGATTAACACTACTTATTTCATAAAATACCCAGTAGTAAAAATATCGCTTGAAAACAAACAATTTTATAGAATGGAAAACCTTAATATTTCTTCACTTGCACTTTTCTAAATATATATGTAGTACACAAACATTCTGATCTACTTTCTAAACACACATTAATAAAAAAATTACCTAATGCAATTTTTTCTACAAATCAAATTACATTACATTACGATTACATTTATTTTACAAAAAACACTGCGGGTAAAATTGTTCATATAAAAGTTCAAAAAAATAACCTTTATTATATCGCGCGCAGTTTTAGTTGCAGTCTACTATTTACATTTATCACTAAATATCAACACTCACTCTTAGAATAACAACCAATCTAACAATGAAATTAAAATATTACAAAATTAGCGCCAACCTCAAAACAATAATAGGTTTCTTTTTTTAGCATAATTATGGAGAAAAGGGTCTCAGCCTCAGACATCAGACATTCAGCCACTACGAGTCGATTCTTCGTTAAAATCGATTAAAATGCTACTGGCTGATAATATTTTTTTCACCTCTCCACCTCGGAAAGTTGGATTTTAATGCCCGAAAACAGGGTCGAAAATCGCTTATTCATTTCTAGACATGAAAACCATTCTCCTGTCTAGAGAGGAGAATTAGTTTGAATTTCGAACATTATCTTACACAGGAAAAAAGTTTTCATATATCCGCGCGTAAAATAACTGACGTAAGCCATTTTTTTTTATTGGGTGTGTTCCGATTCAAACTGTCAGCGCCATCAGCGATCAGAAAACCAAAAGACTGTATAGGTTTCGCCTGCCTTTGAGTGCGCTAAAATCGATTTAAGCGCATCTCGGAACGCAGGAATAGGTTTTCATACAATTTTGGAACGCACCTAACCTAAAAGTTGGTTATTGTTTTGGTTGTTTATTTTTATCTTATTAACTAAAAATTTAAAAGAATTATGATAAAATACAATAATTTCTTATTCTCACCTCGAATTAGAATCCCTCGCGAGCTTCAGGAGTCTATTTTTAGAAACACTCGCTTTGCTCGTGCTTCTATTATAGACTCCTTCGCATGCTCTGGATTCAATATCAGTTCTCTGAGGAAAAATCAACATTCCTCTCTTACCTAACAAATAACTATTACACAGTTTATTGAAATAAAAAAAATATGATTATTTTTGTCTTTGTAGGAATCGATATTAGAATGATGATGAATGGGTTAATAATATTTATGTATTTTTTATATTATTTTTTCTTATCTTACTTTTCAAAATTAGAATAAGGATCTGCCCTCTTCTGTTATTTTTATGAAAGTATTATAGATATAACTCGCACCTATATTATTCGGCGTTCTCCTCTTCAAGAAACGAGTACTTAGGGACTGGCTCGTGCATTGTCTGCACAACTACCCAAGTTGTAGTCCCATGTAGCTCAGAATCCCATCTTTGTGTTTTCCTGTGCAGCTACACTGCTGCGTGTCGTTTCACTTAGCCGCACCACTACTCTTGCTAGCTATTCCCTCCGGTGCAGTGGTTACTTGTCATGCAGCATTTAATATGACCAACCTGTTTTTCTCGCTTTAGCTTAGTAATTTAATGCTCAAACTATTCGTTAATTGGTTCCTTAATAACAGAGTCTCATTATCTGATTCAAATTACCAATTAGATATCTAAGGAATGTAATATTTTTAGACATCAATTTGAATTCAGGTTGGTCAATTTATATATAGGCATTATGTCTATAATCACCCTGTAAGCAAAGTTTGCTAAACACAATTAACATTCGTGAGCTCAAATTTTCAGCAAAGTGCACATCATCATCAACATAGTGATAGTTATTTTACATATTTTACTTTATTCGAAGCTTATACTCCTTCATGTACTTGTCAATTGGAACAGGACAGTACTCTGTTTTGTTTTCGTCGGGGCTATCGGTGGCTTCTGGTGTTGGTGGAGTGAAGGTCTGGTCCGGTGACTCCTGGCTAGAGCAACATGACGAACAGAGCCTACGTTTCTCGGGCACTATTGTCATTTCGATAAAATGCGCCCCATGCCTCATCGCTTGCGGATTGTAGTCGACAGCACGCTTCGCTTTCTTGAAATCGAATGTACATTTTAGCTGATCATGGCAGTTGCCGACTTGCGCGGGTGAAGAGATCATTCTACCGCCGCACTCACAAGTGCGAAGGCTTTGTTCATTCTTATTTATTATTTGTTCACGACTGTCAAGTCTTGTTGCCTTTGTGTGACTAGATGCATCTTGCCGGGTAGAATTACCTGCGAAACAGACAAACATAGGTAACTATTTTTAATTATATAATAAACTATACGTACTACTTATGTTATAATATTTTGGCATATTTTACGAAGCGCTATTCCTTATTTTTAATTCTTTAACCTCTAGATAGAAATAAATAACGATATGTATAAAAATTGTTTAAAAATTACAATAGGCCTGTGTCGTAAATTTCAAAAATGGCTTATTTCGTTAATTTAGTACCTGTATTACCCCAAAAAAATAATATTTCATGATAAAAATTATATTTAAAACACATATTTTAAGTTTTAAGAAAATATTTTTAATCTGGCGTAAAAACACAAGAAAGTGTCATGGCGTCGTGAATGACGTCACATAGTGGCAAACGATTGTGTTCACTTGTGCTGTTGTATGAAAAAGTTAACCAAGCGTCAAAACAACAATGGCGGCATACCACTATGTGACGTAATACGTTCTGATTGACGTTCACAGCGGAGGGGCCAGGGGGGGTATTTATTTGATTTTAATTTGTAAAAATAACAATAATCATTAATTTTTTATGTGGAATTATTTCGGTTTTCCCTGTTTAAATATTACAATTTTATTTACGTCTAGAAACATTCATCCATTGATTTCATTGTTAGTTGACACAAGCCTATTCTTTCAATTTACAGAAAAGGTACAAAAATTAAAGGCGGCCCATTTTAAATGCATTTTGAATAATGCTCTTCGAGTGAAGACTGTTATCTGATCAGACATATTGTTTTTTTATTTAATGCTGGTTCGCTTCACAATCTCTCTGTTCAGACATAGACTTGAAATAAAAAGAAAAAGACCTGAATTAATTGTTCCGTTGGAATTCGGATTGCGTGCAAATGCGATAGCGGTGTAGGAACAGCGTTGCTTGTTACGGAGTTCACTGCTGCCACGGCAGCACCAATGCGTCATTGTAGTCTGCATGGACAAAAAAAAATATTTAATGACTTATGTTCAATATTTTATATTTCTTTAATATATATTTTATTATCTGCCAAATTTTTGGAAGTTTGAGTGAAAGCGAGACGCAAGATGGTAAAAATAACCCTTCAGGGTAAAATACGCTAAATTAATACTTTTAAATTTTATTTTAGCTTCTATCGGGTCCAATAACGAAACGCCTGCTGTGGCCATAAATCGAAGCATGTGTCCTTACACTCACACTAAGAGATTTATAGCAACAATGTGTAGTGTTCGCGTTGCAATAAGAAAATGCGGCAGAAGTAGAAGAACTTACTTTAAAAGCTTCTCGGAACTTGTTCGACATGATGTGGTAGAATATGGGGTTAATGCATGTAGACATGTAGTAGAAGACTCCAGAGATGTATGTTACTGTGGAGTACACAAAGAGAAGCACCGGCGAGCGAGCGAGGTGATTCTCTGCCGTTCCGTAGATGGCCACCAGGCGCTGCGCGTGGAAAGGCGCCCAGCAGATGAAGAATGCTACCACAACAGCCACTGTAATAAAGTATTTTTATTAGGTATGATGAAGTAGAGTTAAGCCTGGTTTATTTTTAATTAAAACAGAATGTTTTTACATTGTACAACAAGGTATTTCACTCTCTTGGGTTGCGTTGGGTCGTGTCGTTGACAGTCCTTGTGACTACCCACGTTTAGGAACGTTAACGCGATGAAGATATAATAGTCGATCTTCTATAAATAGATTAAGAGATTTAGAGATCTATATAAATTACTAGCTGTTGCCCGCGACTTCGTCCGCGTGGAAATAGTTTTTGCCCGCGACGACCGAACTAAGGCAAAATACACTACACCTACCATACCCTACACCTACACGTACCATACACGTACCCCACACGTACCCTACACGTACCTTACACGTACTTACCCTACACGTACTTTACACGTACTTACCCTACACTTACCCTACACGTACCCTACACGTACCATACACGCACCCTACACGTACCGTACACGTACCCTACACATACCCTACACGTACCCTACACGTACCATACACGTACCATACACGTACCATACACGTACCATACACGTACCCTACACGTACCCTACACGTACCCTACACGTAACCTACACGTACCCTACACGTACCATACACGTACCCTACACGTACCCTACACTTACTCTACACGTACTCTACACGTACGTACTCTACACGTACTTACCCTACACGTACCATACACGTACATGAAGGATTTTAAAATCGTTATTGTTTTCGTAATCAGCGACCCGATAAACCATACAAACGACACTCATGTTGATTTTCAGACTTTGTCACACCCCATTTCCCCCTTATAAGGGTAGAATTCTGAAAAAACCTGAAACTCGTATCTACTCATTTATTGATAGGAGTACTCCTGTGAAGTTTCGAATAAAATAGTGAAACTAATCTTGTTTCCCCATACAAACTTTGCACCCCCGTTTCACCCCTTCAGGAGGTGAATTTTGAAAAATCCTTTCTTAGTGCACCCCTAGACCTCTCAAGGAACCTACGTGCCAAATTTGGAATCTCTAGACCCAGCGGTTTGGGCTGTGCGTTGATATGTCAGTCAGTCAGTCAGTCAGTCAGTTTCTTCTTTTATATGTATAGATAAGGGTGGCAAGTTGTTTCAGACTTTATTTAAAAGAATCCTTAATTATAAATAGAATGATTCCCTCTGTTTTGTTTCATGTTTTTATGTCTATACGTATTCACACTAATAAATAATAATCTTACCTAACATTTTCACGACCCTCCTCGTAGACTGGCTGTGTCTTCGCCGTATTCTGTGATTAAATCTCATATTCCCTTCAAAATCGTCATTTTCTTTTGCTTGCTTGCTTAGGCTAGTTTTTCTCAGTCTCAATCCGATCATGGAATAAAGCACCGTAATCAGAACCATTGGTGCGAAGAAAAAGAAAAAGGTAGATATCTCAAAAGAATGGGCGATGATGACCCGGGTTTGTAGACACATGATGACTCCTCGATGGTTCCTGATGCCGAACTGCAGCGCCTGAGGCAGCGCCAGCGCAAACGACGCCACCCACAGCAGCACCACGTGCTTCACCGCGCGCGACAGCTTCGACATCTTGTGCGAAACAAACGGATGACATATTGCTAAATATCTCTCTATAGTGAACAAGGTGATCGTTAGCACACTCGCGTTTGTTGAAGTCTCGGATGCAAGTCCTCTCAAAACACAAAACGTCTGTCCGAACACGTATGGCCATTTGGACCAAATAGAGTATATTTCTTGAGGCATACCACTCACTAGTAGAAGGAGATCGGATATTGCTAAACTAAATAGATAATAGTTCGTCGCTGTATGCATACTTTTATTACGGAGAATTACTATGCACGTAAATATATTTCCGAACAACCCTGTTACAAAAATGACTGCGTAAATTATTGTTATTGGTAGCACAATATAGAGAGAGTCCCTCTGCGGTCCAAATATTCTAGTCGGGTCTACATTCGGATCACTCAAATTACTCATGATTATTTTCCACAATATTACACATTCCACATAAGGTTAGCACGTTGACCTTCTGAAAATGTATTGAATGTTTATCCACACTCGAACAGTTTACTCTTCTTTAAATCCATTTCCGGACTTCCTGAAATCAAAGACAAAAACATAATTAAAGTATGGTAACACATAACATTACGAATGTAAGTTAAGTTCATATTAAAAACTCCATCTGAGAAGGTATACAATCGCCTGCAATATTTGGGTCATATCACGTGTTTTTATACTTAAATATATTTTTAGTACCTTTATTGCATATTTATATTTAAGTTATAAGGTCCCGTACGCTTCATACGTAAAATCAAAAATATTAAATAAAAATATATTACAAAATAAGTTATTTCAAAGTATAAACTCTCGTGATGTGCTCCAGTTATACAGGCGACCGTATATAATTAATAATTAACACAGTAATGTGTAACTATTATTAACTTCATAGGGACAGCACCTAACAAAAACAAATGAAATAGTATTTTCGAACGAGATGAACCAAACTGTTGTTTGGAAAGGTCCACTGCAGTGTGAATTGGAACAAACAAGCAATTTCTCAGACATGTTTTGTATTAGAAAGATTCCATGAATTTGGTATTCGTATTGTCTCGCGATCCTCTAGACGTTTACTTAGAAATTACATTAAAATACCGTTTCTATGGTAAACATATTCAGGCAATACCATTTATAGGGCAATCAAATAATTATTTCAGCGTGAGTTTTATAGGTGAGTAAGTCTTATTGCATGGATCTAGATAAATAAAGTAATCAAAAATATAAAAGGTGATAACGAAAAAGATGTAGAGAAGAAACTAGTTCCGCGCAGCAGGGATCAAAATATCATTGAATTTATTGAAAGATTTATAATGATAGAACATGATCAGATGAAAGTGAATTTTTTAGTTACTAATTATTCATCAATTTGTTTACTTGTGATGCAAAATTTTTAGCACTCGCTCTCCATGTGACTATTCCAGATGAAAAACTCCTGAACAAAGCAACAGTGATTTCATACTCATAATTGACAAGGGGTAGGTATAGATAGTTTAATAGATCACCAATTTGGATTCAGCGTGGCAACGCGCAACGCCTCTAGAATTATAGGCTCCTTTGCGTCAGGAATGGTGCGGGGCAAGGTGTTTGAGTTTTAGGTTAAGTTAGGTTAGATTTGTGTTTTTGTATAGTTTTATATTTTATTGTTATTCTGAAATTTTGTCTTTTTTATTTAATAAACAAGTTTTTAATATTTGGTTTCCTTAAATAATATACTGCGTACTCAAATAGATAATTTGTCACCAAAATAAAGTCACCAAACAATACGTAAACGATATTAAAAATAGTACATTGTATTGTGGTGGTGGGGTTGTGTAATTAAATAAGATATAATTTATGGAGAAAACAATGTTTTATTTAAAATGAATATTAATATATTGCAAATTGTTTTTTTTTTTTGTTCATGGCACTAGTTAACTTCATTATTAGACTGAGTCAAAACGACATTCAAAAGCGACATGTTTCGAAATCATTTGAAAATACTATTCTAGAACAAAATAAAGTTGCCAGTGTGCATTTATCACATGCCAGCATTTTTAAATAACAGAGTAAGGAGTATAGGTATTGCTATACCTAACACATTGTTATAAGAGAGGTGAAAGTAACTTATTTACCCTAATAGTTCGAGGCACTAAATAAGTCTTTAACCAGAGGTAAACACTGTGATTTTCATTACACGAATCAGCTAAAGAAAAAATGAATGACTTCCATATCTGAATCAGGTGAACTCATTGTAAACAAAACCCTACAACTCGAGAAACAAATGATAATCACTGCTTTCTCGCCTATTTTTATTTTTTTCTGTGGCCGAGCCGGCCAACTTTTGAGCCATTATTTTTCATTTCCATCATTCAAAAATGGTAAATATTTTGCCAAAATCTATTTTATTTCAAAGAAATAGTTGAAAGTCAATTATAATGAAGTCATTTAAAAAATATATATTCTTTAATTAATACTTAACTTTATTTTAATTTAACATTGCGCTGTAATTGAGTGGCTGTATAAAAAGATGGAACATAGTTCAATAGAAATGTGAAAAGAGAACTAGTTTTTTTTATAATTTGACAGCTGTCAGTTGAAAACGATTCTCCCTCCGGGCTGAGAAGTATTGCATTCAATCCGCTCCTCGGGCAACTTCAGACCTACTTTCCGAGTATGAGAAATGAATAATATACAAATTACTTGAAATTAAAATCTAAATCTAATAACCAAATAATATAAACGTGTTACCGAAATAACGCGAAACCGCTCAGCTCATGAATCTGAACAACTTTTATTGTTAGCTAAAGCTTTGAAATCGTATAATTAAGTTTTAAATTAAGAAACGGCCTATTCCATAGGCAATTTTAAATTCTCTTAGAGAAATTGCTATTTTGTTATTATTGCTTATTCGAGGATATTTTGTTTATTCTGGGTTTCAATTATTAGTGGTCATATTGTTATTTTGTATACCATTTTCCATTTATTTGGGTTGTACTTAACGACACTTTCAAATAATTTGGTAATGATAATATTTCCTGGGGTTAAATCGATTTATGAGACGAGAAAAAATTGATTACAACGTGTTAGTGAAATAGCACAAAACAAAACCTCTCGGGTGGTAACTCAACCCACGAAACCGAACAACTTTTTTTTGTAACTTTTCCGAAATAGGAAAATAAAATACTTTTTCATCTCTCATGCTCTGTAAGTAGTCCAATAATGGCCCCAAAGAAAGGATGTAAGTCCAACTTACATCCCAAGGAATTTAAGTAGCTTTAAAATTCGAACCTTTCCTTTTATTATTTTCATAGAAAGCTGCACACGATAAATGGCAAAAGAATAGACGTATACAGTCTACAATTAATTTACTTTCAATAAAAAAAGTCAAAATCGCTTGAATATATTTTCCTATGCAAGATGAATACATAATACATGTATTTACAAAAAAATAACAATAAAAGGATTAAAAATAATAAAATACATCACATTTTTTTTTTATTTTTGCCAAAAAAAAATGTTATCTGTCTGTGGTTTTAAGGAATGTTTTGATTTAGATTTGATATATATTTAATAAGTCAATTTTAATGATGAAATAGTGAAAATTAGGTTAATTTAGAATTGTGAGTGACTTTTCAAAAGTTAATATACAGTGATGTCATTAAAACCAAGGACCGAAACCGGTACAGCAAATACCGGTATTATTTGGTAACCACCTATATTTTTTTACCGGTATTTTAAAAAGGTAAGCTATTGGCGTATTAACCACCGATGCGTAATACCGGTAACCGAAATAAAATTACCTTTATTTCGTGAGATCTCGCGACACCTCGGCACGCGCTATGACGCGCTGTCTATCTCACTCGCACCCGTCGCGTCGTTTCGTCTCGGTCGTCGGTTGGTATATTCAAAGAGCGACCGGCTCCTGTCTTATTTGTTAGTAAGTGAGGAGGTCGCCCGATCGCGGTTAGCGTATCTTTCTTTTTCCAGTTTCATAGCGAATTTTGGATAGTTTGGTCTACCCGACTGTCATAGTTCTACTAGAAATATTAATTAGTCATGAGATGGACTACGTTTTCTTTAAAATAAAAATAATATACACTAAGGAGACGAATACCTCAAAATGTAACATCGCAAATTGTAGTAAAATGTACGTTTTTCTCCGTAAAAATAGGATCTTTTCCTACAAAAAGTATCCTATGTGTTAATCCAGGGTACAAACAATCTTTATTTCAAATTTCATCTAAATCCATCTAATAGTTGAGGCGCAAAATCAATACAAATATAAACATCCAGACATACTTTCACATTTGTAATATTTTATTATTATATCTTATTAAAGTGTGATAAGACGCATACGTATGAAAAAAAACGCATTTCGTTATACTTTTATAATTGATATTTGTTATGATAATAAATATTTTTATATATATTATATATACTGAGATTAATATGCTATTTAAAAAAAAGAGAACGTAAACTTGTGAAATTCAAAATAGCGCCCATGATATGTTTATGGACCGATTTTGTTGAAACTTGGTTGGAATAATATTTTGACATGCAATGAAATCCGTTTCGTAAATACGATGATACATAGACTAGAAAAAATCAATAAAATTAAAATATCTCGAAGACAATGCGCCGTAGCGAAAAACTAATGAAAATTTATGCCCCCTTAATAACCCTGAACACGACCATGGTCGTTCTATATAACGACCTTACTTGACCTTGACAAAGTTAAAAAAGTGAGTGTCAAGGTCAAGTAAGGTTACATAGCATGGCCATGGTTGTGTTAAGAGTTATAAAGGGGGCACAAATTTTCGTTATTTTTTCGCTACGACGCATAGTTTTCGAGATATTTGAATATTATTGTTTTTTTCTAATGTCTGTCTGTATGGCATCTTATTTGACAAATTGATTTTCATTTCATGTCAAAATATTGTACTAAACCAAGTTACAACAAAACCAGTCTATAAACATAAAAATTGGTTGCCATCTTGGATTTTTGACATTTATATCATACCGTTATTAATCTCATGTCAAAATAATAGTCCTAAGCCAAGTTTTAACAAAATCGGTTCATGAACAAAATATAGGCCGACATGTTTGATTTTTGTCATTTTTAACATTGCTTCGTTAATAATTGGAACTATCTTACCATTCTCAATCAATCAATTAATGTTTACAGGACCATTAAGATATATTTTTCACAAAGTTAAAAAAAGTGAATTTTATGAAGTCTTTAAAAGGAAAATTACGTCATTAAAGTTTGCTAGACAACAAAAAAACACAAAGATCTTATAGGCCGTATTTGGAGAAATAAAACCCGACAGCTGCCTTTGCAAAAGTTAAATAGTTTTATCATGGACCCATTTTCAGATCTTATCCAAGACTAGACGAATAGGGAACCAGACGAACGGTACGGAATGGAAATAAAAAAATAATTAATATTTTTATTTTACCATGTTATTCACAATGTGTGCTTCCTGTGAGCCAGGCCAACTAGAACTCTGCTCATGTCTTTAGCGAATAAAGCGTGACTCTGTGTAAGTACTCGCACATGTTGTCTGCTTTAGATCTCATCAAGTATAGGCTTTAATAAAATTTTTACATCCCAGAAATTTCGGATTTGAAAATTTTTGTTTCAATCTTTTATCCTTATCGAAAAGATATTTTTGAAAAATAAATATTAGCTTGAATAGAAAATAGCAATAGCAAAAAGCCAACATTACGTGGTGTTCCCAGGCGGTCACCCATCCAAGTACTGACCACGCCCGATGTTGCTTAACTTCGGTGATCGGACGAGAACCGGTGTTTTCAACATGGTATGAACGTTGGCGACTGAACAACCTAATTGTATGATGTCTTTAAAAAAATAAGTCTTTTTATTTGGAAACAATAGATATAAATAAAAAAAAAACAACATACAAGTGACAGTTATTTCATTTATTACAGAATCTGAAATATCAACATTGTTAGTTTACGTATGTTACTAAACGTGGTGTGGTGGTAGCACGGTGGTAGTGAGTGCTTCCTGTTACCAGGCCAACTAATGCTCTGCTCATCCCTTGAGGTATAAAAGCGTGACTCTGTTATGTACAGTATGTGTATGTATGTTGCCAGTTATAATTATAAATAGATCTTCAAATTAAATCGACAAAAGTTAGTTTGATATTAAATAATACAATCTAAATTTTGATTCTTTCTTGTCTAACCAAAAAGAAATAGCTTAAAATAAGTTTATAAATAAATAATACGAAAATAGCAAAAAGCCAACATTACGTGGTGTTCCCAGGCGGTCACCCATCCAAGTACTGACCACGCCCGATGTTGCTTAACTTCGGTGATCGGACGAGAACCGGTGTTTTCAACATGGTATGAACGTTGGCGACAGAACAAGCGAATTAGAAGATCTTTTTCCTACTGTTGACATATTGGATTTTTGTAATTTTTAACATTGCTTCGTTAATAATTGGAACTATCTTACCATTCTCAATCAATCAATTAATGTTTACAGGACCATTAAGATATATTTTTCACAAAGTTAAAAAAAGTGAGTGTCAAGGTCAAGTAAGGTCATTATATAGCATGGCCATGGTTGTGTTAAGGATTATAAAGGGGGCACAAATTTTCGTTACTTTTTCACTACGACGCATAGTTTTCGAGATATTTGAATATTATTGTTTTTTTCTAATGTCTGTCTGTGTGGCATCTTATTTGACAAATTGATTTTCATTTCATGTCAAAATATTGTTCTAAACCAAGTTACAACAAAACCAGTCCATAAACATAAAAATTGGTTGCCATCTTGGATTTTTTACATTTATATCATACCGTTATTAATCTCATGTCAAAATATTGGTCCTAAGCCAAGTTTTAACGAAATCGGTCCATGAACAAAATATAGGCCGACATGTTTGATTTTTGTCATTTTTAACATTGCTTCGTTAATAATTGGAACTATCTTACCATTCTCAATCAATCAATTAATGTTTACGGGACCATTAAGATATATTTTTCACAAAGTTAAAAAAAGTGAGTGTCAAGGTCAAGTAAGGTCATTATATAGCATGGCCATGGTTGTGTTAGGGGTTATAAAGGGGGCACAAATTTTCGTTATTTTTTCGCTACGACGCATAGTTTTTGAGATATTTAAATATTATCGTTGTTTTCTAATGTCTGTCTGTGTGGCATCTTATTTGACAAATTGATTTACATTTCATGTTAAAATATTGTTCTAAACCTTGTCTAAACCAAGTTACTACAAAACCGGTCCATAAACATAAAAGTTGGTCGCCATCTTGGTATTTTGACATTTATACCATACCGCCGTTAATCTCATGTCAAATTAATGGTCCCAAGTCCAGTTTTAACTAAATCAGTCCATGAACAAACAAGTTGCCCACCATTATGGATATTTGTTATTTTATAATTCAATTACTATTTTCTTTTCAAAATAAAGTATCAAACTGAGTTTTATCGAAATCAGCCCATAAACAAAAAAGTTGGCCACCATCTCGGATTAGCTTCACCAATGCGTAATATTAGATGAATTTTAAAATAAATTGCTTGCTAAATAGATTAATAAATTCACATTTTGATCGTAATCGATAGTATCGAAAATACAGATAGCCTATCGATACTATCGATAGACTATCGCTATCGCAACAACACTAGCTGGCATTAAGTTTTAAATTAAATAACTACGAAACTGCGAGATCGCAAAGAATTTATAACTATCTACATTTTCGATAGTTAGAGAATATACAAAATCTAAAGAAAAAACCAAAATATAGTCATGTTCTCAACGTAGAGGGGTATATTTTAATTATTTCATGCATAAGCAACAAATAACTCTTTAAGTGGCGCGGATGAAAATGGATTACTTCCCAATACATTTCTAATTTTCCCTGACTCCGAGTAGACCCACCATTAATCGGGCTAAGTTGTGACCACAATGCAATGTGGTGTTTAAGAATCTCACCGAGTATATTGACAGTTAAATAAGGTCTAATTAATAGTCATTCCAAATATATTAAAGTACTAACGGTCACTACCCAGTTTCTGTAGACAGGATGTTTTTTAATTTAAAAAATAAAGTCACTTTATTAATGCAGATGAGTATATTTTAATAATTGAATGCAAAAACAACAAGAAAATTTTCAAATTACGCGGATGAAGATAGATTACTTTCTGAATCATTTATAATGCCGACGATACGGCAAAAAATCGCTAGCGTTGCCATTATTAATTCCTTTCTAAATCAAGGACCTTTTTCGGTAACCGATATTAACACCGGTAACCAAAGCTAGAGGTAACACGTTTATAGGTTTCGCTAACCCAAATATCGGTTACCTTTATCTTAAATGTAACCTAGAATTTATACCTTTACGGCATACCTTTACCGCAAATTTTAAAGGTTTTCGGTCCCTGATTAAAACCAACTGAAAATTTCGCAGTCTGACTATGAAATACATTGATGTGCGTGTCGCACGTGTGATGTCAATGCTAATTAAACTATACATTTTACGGTAGGTGGCATGCGACCACGGCTATCCTCTGAACATCACTAATATCTATGCGTTTAATTGAAATATATATAAGTTGTTTACTTATTAAATATTAAATAAAATAGTAACAGAATAAACAATACATAGGTAAGAATTTGAAGACATTTTCTTGTTTCATGCCTTTTAGAGCTCGTTTTTTCCGTAGTCGGGTTTTAGTTTTTAAACTTATTTTTTATTTGATTTATTTTGTGGTATTATTTTTAAGGGAAAAAGATTTAAGTAAATAAGTATATAGGATCATATTTCGGAATTCAAAAGGCTTCTTAATCTTTCTAGTTTCTCAAGAGATCGAAGATCATGAAGATTTGTATTTCAACCAATCACGACAGTTCTAAAATATGATATTTCCATATTAATCGCCATAGTTTCAATACTGACCATTTCACAGATTCTGTGGTAGGTCTGTATTTTTTTAATTGTAAATTCGACTCTTAAGTGCAAAGTTATAAAGAGATGCCGCTACTTGTTAAATAAAACTATAAATCGGCGAAATTAACCTGTTTACAAACCTGTAACAAAACGAAGTAAGGTAACGAAGTAAGGTACCCCTCAGTGCAGAGTCGGAGCCGGCTTTTTATTTATGGTCCGGTAACGTGATCTTTAGATCAAAGTTGTCTACGCCACTTGTTAAGTAAAACTTGAAATCGGCGAAATTAACCTGTTTACAAACAAAACTATGTAAAGTAAATAACCCTCAGTGCGGAGTCGGACTCGCACTTGGCTGGCTATTTTTTCATGGTCCGGTAACGAGACCTTTAGATCAAAGTTGTCTATCAATCACGTTGATTACCAATTACCTAACATCAGCAACGTGTTTTTTTATTTATACAAATTATACGCAATTATCGCAAGCAAAGCAACGTGCAATAGCTAGTAATAAACATATTTTTAGAATGTGCAGATTAAGCCCTTTCATTTGATACCCAACATGATACATTAATATATATATTTTTTTATTGTTGAACTTAATGTCCTCTAGAGGGCGCCATATTAAATTTAGTATGACGCCACATAGCCTAATAACCAGCGGACAATCAAAACGCTTCTAACGATATTTCTTTTGTTCAATTATGATCGATAGTTTAGGAAATATATGGGAACAGACAAATATACATACATACAAACATATTTACATAGCGGCTAAAATCATAACCCTCCTTTTTGCTTCGCCGTAGTCGGGTAAAAAGTAAACAAAAATAGACTGTAGGAATAAGTATTAAATATTAAAAATTATACGAAGTGTATATTTTTATAAGACTTTTTCGCACGAGATTCAGTTGCTTAATTTAATTAGATAAAGCTTGGGCGAGTAGCAATCCGGAGCATGTTAACAGATAAGTATGGGTGTTACGAGTAACTACTTAATATTTTTACGAATCTGCCTTTTACAGCCTTGTGTAATTTTATGGGGCATTTTCATTTCTGTATTGTACGAAGATTTTGCTATATAGATATTGGCCCCGATCCACGCCATCACACTTTGGCTGCTGAAAAGAAAAACGCAATGATACAGCCATGCGCCCCCCACCCGTAGGTGGTAGGTGGTCGCATAATACGCGTTTGGTAACAGCGCCTCTACGACGTAGGGGCCGCGCAGTCACATAGAAAATTATTGCACCTACGAGGCGGGTTTACGCGCACGGCGGCAGTCTACGTCGTAGGTGCATAGCAGGCGTCGTCGTCTCCGGCTACAGATAGACAACACGAAAAATTTTAGCTGATAAATAGTTTATTTTACTCATTAAAGAACATAAGTTTTCGTGTCATATGATAGAATCGCGTCCTTATATTATACTTAGATGCATCTTTCCTTTTAGTTTTTATTGCCAATGAGAGAGTCAGAGATGAGTTGAATTCAGATTAAAGAATGATATTATTTTGTATGAATTAATGGCGAAGCTGAATATTTTTTAAGTTGTATGTCTTTACGTTCCCTCTGAAATTCGATCGACGACGCGTGGAATAGTTTGGAATTCTTTGTTTGACAGCTCCAATAATCATGTCCCTCTTTAATCTTTAAACGAAAGAAAAGGACGAACGAACCTAAATTAAGGAAAAGAAATAAAGCTATTTACTTGTTAAAGGCAAAAATTGTATTTTCAAAATACTTAGTAGTAGCAGATTGAATAGCAATAATATGCACCTCGCTAATAAATCCTGCGCGCAAAATGTAGGTTACCCAATATACCCAACCCATCCTATGTGGTAAAATATTGATGTTTCATGTTCTAGCGTTTCAGTTGTCACTTTTTGATTCAGTAAGCATGCAAAGTTTCATTATGCAATCTTCATAGTAAACCAAACTATGTTCAGCTCTACTAGGGCATGATAATTTTACTGTCACTCACATCGGGTGTGCATCGTATTGCTATGTGCATTTTCACGATCAAAATACCTAACAAATGCAGCGATGTTATTTCCGGTACGAGTATAAAGTGTCAAGCGAGCGATATGCAATTTTTGAATTTGAATTCCAAAGCATGAAGGAAAAAAATCTAATCTGATTTATTTTGTCTATCTTTTCTGTTTTTTACTTGCCGAAGATTTTTTTCTTTTTTTTTCTTTTAAACGTATCCTACATACGGAGTGGAAAAATAGGTGGTTGGGGAGGAAAAATACTCTAAATACTTACTTATAACAAATGGATCAATCAGATTATGTATTGATGCTATAAATAGTACATTACGATGCGAGGATTGTAGGTGGCAGATTACGAACGAGTTGTAATACATAATTTTGCAAATAGAAATATACGAAGCTAACTAAGAGTTCGTTATCGCTTACTCTGCGACCATGTCGCAGCTCTGTGTATTCGTGGTTTGGAGAATATAGAATATATTCTTTATATACTTAATATAGAATGAAGTTAAGAATCCACATACAAAAACACACACTTCCACACATTCACTAAAACTTAAACAATAATACTGCACAATCTCATTCACACAAACACACTTCTATCTTTTGAATAAGTATAACCAGGTATAGACCTATAGATGCTATAGGTATACTCACTCATTCTATTTATTTATTATTTCGTTATCAATGTAACATTTTATATGTAGATAGATATTGTGCTGTACAGACGTGGACGTGATCATCTCCATGACGAGGTACGTGAAGGTCGGCCGGCAACTGCGGTTACAGACTCTAATATTGACACCGTACGACAATTTATTGAAACTGACAAAAAAAACACTTGCCAGCAAATTCGTGCTTTGTTAGGCATTGGAATGAGCCAAGTGCAAAGCATTTTACATGTGCATCTGAAGGTTTGGAAGCTTTGCACTCGATGGGTATACCGCTCGCTTGACTTAACGGAGGATCAGAAACGACTGCGTGTCCAGTGGTGTCGTAAAATGATACAAAAATTTAACGGAGGACAGTCATTGGCTGTCTATAATATCGTGATAGGTGATGAAACCTGGGTGTACTGCTTTGAACCCGAAAGAAAAAGCCAGTCGGCAGAGTAGGTCTTTCTTTTTGAAGATTTGCCAACGAAAGTTAAGAAAATCCGAAGCATTGGTAAAAAAATGGTTGCTTTTTTTTTCGGCAAATCAGGACATAACACTACAATATCGCTTGAAGATCAAAGGATAGTGACTGCAGATTGGTACGTCAACACTTGCTTGCCCAGGGTCTTAGAAAAAGTCACGAAAAGCGTCCTCAAAGAAATGTCCTCCTTCACCACGATAACGCATCTTCACATTCCGCTAAGGTAATAGAAGACTATTTGAGGGCTTCAAATGTGGAATGATGACGCATTCGCCTTAAAACCCGGCCCTTGCACCCTGCGACTTCTTTTTATTTCCAAAAATTAAAGACAAACTTACAGGCACACGTTTTACAGCCCTGAATCGGCGGTGAATGCGTTCCATGAAGCCATTGAAGAGGTCCCTAAGGAAGACTGGTCCAACTGCTTTGTACAGTGGTTTCAGCGAATGCTAAAATGCTTTGAAAAACAATAAATGTATCGTAAGTCTTATATCTATTCTTATTTATCAGAATCCAGAAACTTTCAGTATGCCTTAAGTATAATAAAGTTTTGTATTTTGTATTTTTTTGTATACATTATGACTAACTCCTACCCCCGAAAGGGTGAGCAGAGCTTTAGTCGGCTCCCTAGGAGCGAACATTAACACCACGTTTTGCAATATTTTTATAGACTCTGTTTCATAATAAAATCTATCCTTGTTTACAAGCGTACCGTCATAAAATCGGATAAACGCAGTAATTATTAGACTGGTGCTTACATTAGCTGCGACATTGAAACGAGTTTCATACCGTCGTAGTCGCGTCGTCGTCAGCTGTGGCACGGTACACTACGACAATTTGTATCATGCACCTAGGTATGCGTGAATTAGTGCCCTCGGCCATTGCTATTATTATGTTATTCATATTACCTAATTAAGTTCATACATACTATTGTGTTTGAGTTATTTTTATAATAATATAAACGCCACAGTGAAGCCAAGGTACAGATTAGACCAAAGCCCGATGAGAGTAGTAATTTCAGTAAGATTGCAGTGTAGGTAGAGTGCATAAAAAATAGTAGGTATGTACTATAAGAAATGCACAAGAGTCTAGATATTCTTCCCTGACATATAGCTTAATAAAAAAGGCTAGTCCGAGTATTATCCTGTTCTCCTAATTATACCCGTTTTCTTAATCAAATTTAACCAAAGATGCATTTTAGAAATGTTGCAAAACAATCAGACACCGTTTACACAATTAGTATTTTTGGTCTTCGAACGAACGATATAATATATTTATGGATCATGCATGAGTATATTTGCAGGATTGTGGAATAAAAAAGGAACTGAGTTTTGATCGGACTACTTTTATTTTATTTTATAAATCCAAACTTCTTTGTTTCTGCTATCGAACACTTAAAGATTTTTTGCTGTATCTTTAAAATATACCGAGTTATAAAGGTTTGAAATTCAAGATTAGACAGAGAGGCATATACCCACTTGGGACGTCATTTCTTAGAAACGCCATATAATTTCCGTACAAAAATTTTTTTTGAAAGAGACAGACATATTGAAACTCACTGTGAATTCGTTTTTCAACCGATTCTGTTTTTTTCTTCGCGAATCGTCTGCTACTAATCTATATTTTAAAAATAATTCATAAAATATGGTGAACAATATGGTGATCCCCTATTGCAAGTGTTGGTGTTACTAATTTTGATGGTCAAAGTCAAAGTCAAAATTATTTATTTCCATAGGATGTTATTACATCACTTAGATCCGTCATTACATTTTTTTTGGTGATGGTGGATTAGTAAGTGTAAAATAGTTCAAATGGTGTCATAGTGAGTTTTTAGGGAATCTTATCGAGTGTACCTAAAGATTCTTTGGCATACAGTAAAGTATTACCTTTAAAAATAATGATTTGTTGGCTTGCCAGTGACATTATTTATGGTACATGGTACCTATACTATAGCAGAATTCATCCCACTGTAACGAGATCATGCTCCTCCTCCATCGTAATCCACTTCTTCCATTTATTAGGGTTTCATACCTATAAGGAAAAACGAAACCGTCGGTCACAGAGGTTTTACTCAAAAACTAAGAAACGTTGATACTTGAAATATGGCATAGATCACTATGATGTGCACATATTATATCACAAAATAAAAACGAAATATGATTTTTTTTTTATATTAATTTGGGGGGGTAAGTACCAGTAAAAAACGTTTAAATAAACATATTGTGTGGGGTATCATTTTAAAGAGCCAATCTTAGGGAGTCTGGGGTGAACCTCTAGTTTTGTGAACAATTAGCTTAGCCCTTTCGTTTTCAGCGGGCCTGGTTTGAAGTCTAATATAGATACTAATCTGGTGGATACAGACCTAAATGACAATACTGGTCCTCCATCATATAGTCACCAAATCGACTCGATAAAAAGAAGGAGGAGTTTAGAAATATGTTATTTTTATAGTAGTTGTTCGGTTTTTTTCATGATATAGCTAAAAATTTGCAAAAAAATACCGTTCCCCCTGTTGAGAAAAATCCATAAGGATCATCCTTTTGAATATTGTTTGGGTGTGTGAACTGAACCGAGGATATTTGGTTATCCTTATAGTCATGCTGGTAAGCTTTTATTTCTTGTTTTCTGGTACTTTGATGTCAAATATTCTTTTGGTATAATGTCCTTTATTTTATATGAAAATTCATTTGTTTCAGACTTGATGTAAATGTAAGGCTTCAGATATTGTAGCCAAGTAAATATTCATAATTCAAAATGGTAAGAATAAAATTGTAACTGAACATTTCATCTCTAAAAATAATAATCAAAATTGGCCGTTGATCATCTAGTAGCAGATCCTTACTACGTTGTGAGAGTAACCCAAACTCTTTTAGAAATTTACAATGTGATCGTCTTTATATTATGTTTTCTAACTGCGGAATTACACATAGAGTCGCCTACTCAACTTCTATGTTATTCCTATATACTGATTTGTCCCTATCTCTCGCCCGAACACAGGAGTATCAGTTGCCAGCCGGCAAGCAGCCTACTCCTGATTACCCATGTTCGCGGACTGAAAGAATAAAGTCACCAGGAAATCCCAGCGACTTTATTAAACAATACTAACTTCGTATTCTGAAAAGAACTTCGAAGTTTATTGCTTCTGCAATAAGAGCCCAGATTCCTGAAATGGATCACAAAGATTATTACATGATATATGTAATTTAAAAGGTATAACAGGATGGCTCCAGGACTGCCTCAGCGAGTCCTTAGAGCCGGCGACGGGTGTGTCGTCTGTAGTTCTGAATAGAACTTCTAGTTCTTAGAGGAACTTTCGTTGAGGGGCATTTCCTCAACAGAATGATCAATAACCAAGTTTCTCTAATGATACTTCCTGGAGACGACCATCCTAGCTCTACGCACCGGGATACCCTTTTCCTTAAGCTATGTCAACCGTATTGAAAAATACAGTTACATAATCTCTCTGTGTCTTCCATACTACCATCACACAAGGGATCCAGCAAGATCTAGCAAGATTCAGCCCTGACGAAGGAACTAGTTTTAGTTCCTTCAGCTAGTTGATTGCTAAGACCCCAGATCCCGAGCAAGACAGCAGTCTAGCAGCAAAGACCCGATACGCTCACACCTTTACAGCAAACTAACTGTTAAAGCATTTACGAGACGAGTGAGAATAAACGCTCCACCAACGCGCTCTCTGTGAGTCACTTCCCACTCTGTCCTTCAGAATGCTCCTGTCCTCCCCTCACCACAGAGGTGTAGGAAAAAAGGTTAAAATAATAGACAACCCCGAAGGATTGTCTACAGCGGACTCTGGTCCGACCGGTGCGCCTTAAGCGATGGAAGGAGACCGAAGTCCCATCGTAGAAAGCATAAGCTTCTCGTGGTAAGCCGAAGCTAGTGGACTACGTCCAATCGATACTAGCCGTAGCGTTCCCGATACGGCTGAGCCGCTGTGGTAACCTTTTGGGAGGCTAATCCCGTCTTCCACCGAAGTGTCCAACGTATTGCGTTCAAGGGTGTGTTTATAGGATAGTCCACACGTGAACCAGCGCCTATGATGGTAAACCATCTTCCAACGAGCAAGCTCGAAGGGATGACCTCACAGCTGCTACTGACTGTGGGTCTCATATCTGGATTGCTCCTGCATACTGGATCTCCGTCTATCTGAACGGTACTGCCAGGACAGATCTGCTCCAACTTCATATCTCCATATATACATATCTCCGCCGCGCGTCTCCGTGCCTGAGACCGCATATGAATCTAAAGACTCATTTCAGCTATCGCTCTGAATATAGCTTTACAGCCTTCATCATCGCTCGTCCAGTCCACTGCTGGATTATGAGCCTCCTCTCCTTGCAACCATATGTGTCGATATTACATCGCACAGTTGATTCAGTAATAAATCATACATGATGATATTAGCCAGAGCAGTCCACGTCCAGTTTCTCGTTCTCAATTAATAAACTCGTTCCAGTATGCCTCTTCACAGACTTATGTCTTGAAGGAAGCCACTATGTCCTCCGCTACCTCCATTATCGGGGTTAAGACTTGAAAGACCATCATCGACACTAATCAGTCTGAGGTCCACCGCGCACGGCTGTGGACAAGTCCCCATCCGCGGCTATGTATTCAAGTCGCTGTATGCGTCTTCGGTCAATCAGCGGTTCAGAGCTAGACATACAGTGGTAGCGGCATTCATAGCAGCCCGATGGTTACTCCACATCTTCATAGGTCAGATACGGAAATCTCTCCACAGACTTGCGTCTTGAAGGTAGCCACTAAGATATTGTTAACTCCACTATCGGGGGTAAACTTAGTGTACTTATCACGCCTAGGATGCGACCCATACATCAGCGGTTCAGAGCTAGACATGCAGTGCCAACAATATCATAGCAGCGATAGTTATACCTCGTCTTCATGCGTCAGATAAGGGCTCTCTATGAGATGGTCAAATATAGTGCATTATATTGATCAGTTTGATCCAGCGGCCGTGTCCGCTTTCATTAGGTCATCTAGGTGCGTCAAGCCTATGATTCCCTTGATTTTCATTTTTGACCATCTCGGATGGGATATGTCATCCATAGAGGCATAATTAACCGTTCCCATATCAAACAGGCAGCACGCCAGTCTTCAGGGACCGAAATCCCGTCGAAAGGCAGTGAGAGGCTGTGCAGCGCCTGCGACTTTAGGTTCGGCAATTATTTCACTTGGTTTTCCAAGTATAGACTTATATTAGTCTATTTTTGCACTTTTATAATAATGTCAATTTTCTTGAACTTAACGTTCCGCCAGCCATCTATTCCTAGACGGCCGACTGCCTCCCACCATGTATATTGGCGACACGCATCGACGGTACGCGCTAGGTCAACAGGCCCTTTTCCTAAACTTGTTCGATATTTCTGAAACTCACAATGCGAACGTATCTCAGTCTATGCACCCCAAGTATGCATTTAGTTTTGCATTATCTCTTTTAGTTTCTGAGTTATTAATTTTAGAAATATCAAAAATGTCCAATACAAGAACGTATTAAAATTAAAAACATTCATTACAAGAACGTAATAAAATTAAAAACATTCATTACACGAACGTATTAAAATTATAAAAATTCATTACAAGAACGTATTAAAAAAACAAAAATTCTCTTAATTCGTCTCGAATCTCTTATTATAACTTTCTCTATGTCTTACAACAGACACACGTTGTTCTGCATAGTTTTAATTTACATTAGGGTCGGGGAGTTACATCCAGCCCCAAAGTTTTGTTGAAATACATGAAGACAAAAATTTCCATCAGCTTAACTTCATTTGGAAAGTATTTTATGTGTTAGATTAGGACTACTATTATTTCCCTCACTCGAGGTACTGTAGTTCTATCTCAAGCTTCTGTTATCTTTCCCTCGCTTGAGGTACTCACTCCAATGTTTACAGGCCTTTGATTAAAATATGTATCTTAAAAAATGCACGACGCAATGAAAATAGTCATACACACGCGAAGAAAAGGAAAACAATATCAACCAGTAAGCCTGGGATATGGTTCTCTCTCTCGTTGCACGCGCGCACGAGTACTATACAATTCCGTGTGTATGCACATCTTTTCTAACCGCTTTTTATTGTGTTTACGAACACGCAACGTTCGACTCGGGGCGCGGATTTTTACCCTTCTGCATCGAACATTCTGCGCGACGCCGAAACATCAGCGCGTTGTCGTCGAGCCGACGATGACGCAATTCAGTAACGGATATTTTCGTAATACGCACCGTCGCAGCATACAATACATATGCAGCGGCATCGTAATACGTTAATGATCCTTTCGCAGGTTCCCCGACAGAAATCTGGTTACGACTTTTACTTCCTCTGAATGATCAAGTTTGGTCAACTTTCCAGCAACGCTGACGGCCGTGAAGTCACCGCGTGTCGGTCCGAAAACCTCACCAAATCATTCAACTTTCGTCTTTCCCTCGCTCGAG
This sequence comes from Carpatolechia fugitivella, assembly GCA_951230895.1. Classification (NCBI taxonomy): domain Eukaryota; kingdom Metazoa; phylum Arthropoda; class Insecta; order Lepidoptera; family Gelechiidae; genus Carpatolechia; species Carpatolechia fugitivella. The sequence goes on along the minus strand of OX579655.1, from coordinate 6,373,585 downwards.
GTACTCACTCCATTGGTTTCAGCTTCGCGTTTATATTTCCCTATCCTAACTTCTAACCTAATCATGTTTAAAACCCTATAGTGGAATTTTCTATATTCCCCTAGCTAACAAAACCTACACAACTCTAACTTTCCTAACTCTCAACTAAATCCTAATTTATCCATCTGGCTCATTAAAACTTCTACCCTAGTGGCTACGTTCATCTCCGTCAACCACACCTATATTAGCACAATCCTAAATTATCCATTTTTTATCTAGCTAAATAAAACTTCTACCTAAGTGGTTACGTCCATCTCCGTCAACCACACCTATATTAGCACAATCCTAAATTATCCATTTTCTATCTAGCTAAATAAAACTTGTACCTAAGTGGTTACGTCCATCTCCGTCAACCACACCTATACAAACCTAACCAGTCCAAATTAACAACAATAATATTAATAACATTCTGTGGCTCGCCACCGACCACATGTTAATTAATTTCCTAACTTGCCTTTTGTCTTGCTAGACTTTTATTGTTTTAATCTGGACTTAATCTCTCCATTGGATTGTGCTACTCCCTAACTCCTATTGGTGCATAATTTCCTAACTTGCCTTTTGTCTTGCTAGACTTTTATCGTTTTAATCTGGACTTAATCTCTCCATTGGATTGTGCTACTCCCTAACTCCTATTGGTGCATAATTTCCTAACAATTGAAATAAGACATTAAGAACCATTTAGAACTCAGTGTCCAATCTTTATCGCAACAATATAACATTATAATCAACTGACCTTGAATTTGTGTCAGTCAGCCCCCGAACTTTTGTTGGTTTGCACAGCCCCCCAACAATTGATGTTCTGACCTTTTGCATGGGGTTTATGTGAGCATTATACGATGTAAATCTGAGTGTTTCGAAAAGGAGTCTCCACCTGTCCTACCCACATCGAACTAGTTCCAACGGTTGTCTACGCAGCCATTAATTCGCTTAGATATGACAATGTCCCTCCATCTGTTCGGAACACAATTCTCGTACAGCCCCCCAACAATTGATGGTCTGCACACTTGCATGGATGTTAGCATTATACGATATAAATCTGAGTGTTTCGAAAAAAGGAGTCTCCACCTGCTCTACCTACGTCGAACTAGTTCCAACGGTCGACTTCGCAGCCATTAGTTCACCTAGATAGTGCAATGTCCCTCCATCGGTTTGAAACACAACTTTCGTAATTCTGCTTGCTAGACTTGGTTCGCTTCTTCAGAAGCGTTTATGATTCATCCAACTAAAAGTGCAAGTGGCAGTATTGTTCGGTTCTGCGTTTCAGACTAACTTGCGAGGCATGTTGTCCGCTTTAAACATAATGTTATAAAGTGCTTCCTAGCCTTTCCTTTCTCTTCTATGTCTTTTTGCGAGGAGGTTTTTGCGCCATCTCTTCCTCCTCGCGGCGGTCCTCATAATATGAATTACCGCCCACTATCATGCACCAAAATCCCTATTCACCTATTTGACTTTTATCACTGTCTAGAAAGTCTTTCTAAAAAGTTCTTCTTTTGAAGACTCACTTCAAAAACCATCTCTCTTCATCCATATTGATCCATCTATTATTTCCCTCGCTCGAGGTACTGTGGAACAATAACCATCTCTCTTCATCAATATTGGTCCATCTATTATTTCCCTCGCTCGAGGTACTGTGGAACAATAACCATCTCTCTTCATACTGATCCCCTCATCAGTTTTTGAAGACTTACTTAAAAGTTCTTCGTTAAAGTGCACTATGTGCATCATTCACTTGCTTGCAATTACTTCTCTTCCATCGCAACGACTCAAGTGTTAAGCCAATTAACCCGGCGAGTTTGTCAAACTCACTGAAAACTTTTGTTTACCATCAACAAGACAAAAACGATTTCGCCCGGAATTAGATGAGATCCACAAAATGACAAACCGCCACTAACCTTGTAGTTGACGCGCATTTTGCTAGAGCATCGAAAACGTAAACGATACAATCGTCAGTACGCTCGACACCCAGCTTTTAAACGACTTCTGAATTTAGCTTTTTGTGATGTACATCCGAAGCCGTAGAGGCCCCTGAGACATCGCTAAATAAGTCGACATTGTTACAATAAATGTTGAAGACCGTTTCCGGTCTTCCTTCTCCCAATCTTCATCATCAAATATTTCGCTTTTCCATTGTTTATTATTATAGTACAATGACACTATTTATTTTTTACAGTGTCCCCAATCACTGTTTCATGAACAAATCATGCCTATGTTTTTATTCCTTGAAGTGTCCTATTCCACTTCTTACCGTGTCCCTCTTCACTGTCTCATGAATGACTCATGCCTATGTTTTTATTCCTTGAAGTGTCCTATTCCATTTCTTACAGTGTCCCTCTTCACTGTCTCATGAATGACTCATGCCTATGTTTTTATTCCTTGAAGTGTCCTATTCCACTTCTTACAGTGTCCCTCTTCACTGTTTCATGAACCTTCTATAACAATAGAAAAGTTTGTTTATAACCATAGTAACCTAGCAAACTAAAACTAAAGTCCTCATGCACCACTAACCAAATATAATTCGGTCTGTAATACACGAAACCCGTTTCAATCTCTATGTCCTATGGGTATTTTTAGACATTCACATTGTAAAGTTTCTTTCCATTTCACACGCAACAAATTGTGGCTTATAGCCACCGTTCACGATACAATTTAGAATATCCTGGTCACGGCACCAAATTGTAACTGAACATTTCATCTCTAAAAATAATAATCAAAATTGGCCGTTGATCATCTAGTAGCAGATCCTTACTACGTTGTGAGAGTAACCCAAACTCTTTTAGAAATTTACAATGTGATCGTCTTTATATTATGTTTTCTAACTGCGGAATTACACATAGAGTCGCCTACTCAACTTCTATGTTATTCCTATATACTGATTTGTCCCTATCTCTCGCCCGAACACAGGAGTATCAGTTGCCAGCCGGCAAGCAGCCTACTCCTGATTACCCATGTTCGCGGACTGAAAGAATAAAGTCACCAGGAAATCCCAGCGACTTTATTAAACAATACTAACTTCGTATTCTGAAAAGAACTTCGAAGTTTATTGCTTCTGCAATAAGAGCCCAGATTCCTGAAATGGATCACAAAGATTATTACATGATATATGTAATTTAAAAGGTATAACAGGATGGCTCCAGGACTGCCTCAGCGAGTCCTTAGAGCCGGCGACGGGTGTGTCGTCTGTAGTTCTGAATAGAACTTCTAGTTCTTAGAGGAACTTTCGTTGAGGGGCATTTCCTCAACAGAATGATCAATAACCAAGTTTCTCTAATGATACTTCCTGGAGACGACCATCCTAGCTCTACGCACCGGGATACCCTTTTCCTTAAGCTATGTCAACCGTATTGAAAAATACAGTTACATAATCTCTCTGTGTCTTCCATACTACCATCACACAAGGGATCCAGCAAGATCTAGCAAGATTCAGCCCTGACGAAGGAACTAGTTTTAGTTCCTTCAGCTAGTTGATTGCTAAGACCCCAGATCCCGAGCAAGACAGCAGTCTAGCAGCAAAGACCCGATACGCTCACACCTTTACAGCAAACTAACTGTTAAAGCATTTACGAGACGAGTGAGAATAAACGCTCCACCAACGCGCTCTCTGTGAGTCACTTCCCACTCTGTCCTTCAGAATGCTCCTGTCCTCCCCTCACCACAGAGGTGTAGGAAAAAAGGTTAAAATAATAGACAACCCCGAAGGATTGTCTACAGCGGACTCTGGTCCGACCGGTGCGCCTTAAGCGATGGAAGGAGACCGAAGTCCCATCGTAGAAAGCATAAGCTTCTCGTGGTAAGCCGAAGCTAGTGGACTACGTCCAATCGATACTAGCCGTAGCGTTCCCGATACGGCTGAGCCGCTGTGGTAACCTTTTGGGAGGCTAATCCCGTCTTCCACCGAAGTGTCCAACGTATTGCGTTCAAGGGTGTGTTTATAGGATAGTCCACACGTGAACCAGCGCCTATGATGGTAAACCATCTTCCAACGAGCAAGCTCGAAGGGATGACCTCACAGCTGCTACTGACTGTGGGTCTCATATCTGGATTGCTCCTGCATACTGGATCTCCGTCTATCTGAACGGTACTGCCAGGACAGATCTGCTCCAACTTCATATCTCCATATATACATATCTCCGCCGCGCGTCTCCGTGCCTGAGACCGCATATGAATCTAAAGACTCATTTCAGCTATCGCTCTGAATATAGCTTTACAGCCTTCATCATCGCTCGTCCAGTCCACTGCTGGATTATGAGCCTCCTCTCCTTGCAACCATATGTGTCGATATTACATCGCACAGTTGATTCAGTAATAAATCATACATGATGATATTAGCCAGAGCAGTCCACGTCCAGTTTCTCGTTCTCAATTAATAAACTCGTTCCAGTATGCCTCTTCACAGACTTATGTCTTGAAGGAAGCCACTATGTCCTCCGCTACCTCCATTATCGGGGTTAAGACTTGAAAGACCATCATCGACACTAATCAGTCTGAGGTCCACCGCGCACGGCTGTGGACAAGTCCCCATCCGCGGCTATGTATTCAAGTCGCTGTATGCGTCTTCGGTCAATCAGCGGTTCAGAGCTAGACATACAGTGGTAGCGGCATTCATAGCAGCCCGATGGTTACTCCACATCTTCATAGGTCAGATACGGAAATCTCTCCACAGACTTGCGTCTTGAAGGTAGCCACTAAGATATTGTTAACTCCACTATCGGGGGTAAACTTAGTGTACTTATCACGCCTAGGATGCGACCCATACATCAGCGGTTCAGAGCTAGACATGCAGTGCCAACAATATCATAGCAGCGATAGTTATACCTCGTCTTCATGCGTCAGATAAGGGCTCTCTATGAGATGGTCAAATATAGTGCATTATATTGATCAGTTTGATCCAGCGGCCGTGTCCGCTTTCATTAGGTCATCTAGGTGCGTCAAGCCTATGATTCCCTTGATTTTCATTTTTGACCATCTCGGATGGGATATGTCATCCATAGAGGCATAATTAACCGTTCCCATATCAAACAGGCAGCACGCCAGTCTTCAGGGACCGAAATCCCGTCGAAAGGCAGTGAGAGGCTGTGCAGCGCCTGCGACTTTAGGTTCGGCAATTATTTCACTTGGTTTTCCAAGTATAGACTTATATTAGTCTATTTTTGCACTTTTATAATAATGTCAATTTTCTTGAAAGAAAGAAAGAAAGAAAGAAAGAAAAAATTTATTTGCATCAGTATGTGTACACAAAAAGGTCTTAATTTAAAATACATTTAGTTCCAACATATGAAGCCAGCAAGCTAGCATGCAAATTTTTAGTATGTTAAATCTACATGTCCTATTTTTTTGAACTTAACGTTCCGCCAGCCATCTATTCCTAGACGGCCGACTGCCTCCCACCATGTATATTGGCGACACGCATCGACGGTACGCGCTAGGTCAACAGGCCCTTTTCCTAAACTTGTTCGATATTTCTGAAACTCACAATGCGAACGTATCTCAGTCTATGCACCCCAAGTATGCATTTAGTTTTGCATTATCTCTTTTAGTTTCTGAGTTATTAATTTTAGAAATATCAAAAATGTCCAATACAAGAACGTATTAAAATTAAAAACATTCATTACAAGAACGTAATAAAATTAAAAACATTCATTACACGAACGTATTAAAATTATAAAAATTCATTACAAGAACGTATTAATAAAACAAAAATTCTCTTAATTCGTCTCGAATCTCTTATTATAACTTTCTCTATGTCTTACAACAGACACACGTTGTTCTGCATAGTTTTAATTTACATTAGGGTCGGGGAGTTACAAAATAGTTTTTGGCTAATAAGAAGCCACGTTTTTTTTTATGAATTACATAACCTTTAAATGGTTTGTATTATTATTTCACAGGCAGGATTTATGCAATAGCACCTTGCTAATAAAGCATTTACTTTTTTAAAAGTAAATTAAGGACCCACTACGAGTATGTGGTATGTATTCATCTTTCAGTCCTAGTCATCGCTAAAATAGATTATTTATTACTGTAGGAAACTAATTATTGTGTTCTCTTGCAGGGTCCTTTCTTTGTCCTTGGTCCTAATCTTTATGTGACCATTTCCTTGTGAACTTAAACCTTCCTTTTGATTTCTACAATATCATATCTCTTCGACAAGACGTTTAACACCTCTTCATGTTGTTCGTCCCTCTTGGAGGTTTGGTTGGCGACAGAATGGAGTATAACCATACTCCATTCTGTGAACGGCTAACCAGCCGTTCTTCAAAATAAACACAGGAATCAACTACTCTTTATTTTGCTTATTTAAGCAAGGGTTAAAATAGGTATGACTTATATTAGGTAGTTTAAACTTATAGTATCCCGTCTTACAGGTCATAAGTTTATTTTAAGTGTTGTACTTACTTTTATTTGATAACTATCGTGCCATATTTTAATAATACACATAGCATGTGTTATCTTACATAAGATTTGTAGACAATTAAGTTTATACAATATTGACCAACTAAATAAATTGCTACTTGTATTTAAATAAATTTATTCTTTTCTTTTCAACACAAAAATTGATTGTAGGAGAAGGAGGCTTGGCGCCCTTATTAAATATAAATTCAGTTTTCTTCCTCCTCTCATATGTGTATGTATGTGTAAATAATTTATGTAGTTTATAATATGGGTATATTTATAATATGTTATTGTATTTTATGTGTTTATGGTGTATGTATGTCTATGGCTAGTAAGTTTAAGTATCAGCTTGGAATAAGTGCACAGACCCGCATCTTTATAATATGTGATTATCTCTCTTATTATCTGGTTGCCTAGAAGAAATTGCTACCTTAGCAATAAGGCCGCCAATTGTACATAATTCTACTTTCATATTGTTATTTGTTTGTGTTTGTGTGCAATAAAGTATATTTCATTCATTCGTTCATTCACTCTCATGGTCCCAGAACCACTATACAACCCTATTCTCATACTCGCTCTCCGTTGGCATTGCAAGGATTAGTCTCAGTATATTGAGGACTACCATCCGAAGTAGTGCTTTCAAGGGTTTTTATGAATATTTATTCTACATTTAGTGTACATGTTTTTCAATAATTGAAATTTTGGTAATGATTTCCCATAATATTCATATTCAAATATAATGAAAACTTTTGATACCCTCAATTTTTTAAATACCTTTCGCTGTTCTTTGAGATTGTAAAATTTATGTTAAATATTCCAGCAGTGGACGGCCCATGTTTATAAAAAAAAGCAAGCACCAAGCAACTAGGAAAATAAACTAATTAGTTTATTTTCTAGCTCAATTATCGCGCTAAATTCGAACTCAGCTTTGTTCACCCATGGCTGGTTTACATGTATTAAGTTGTCAAGTAGCAACTAAATTTTAAGTAAGTGTTTACATGTCATTTTAGTAGTTAAGCTCTTTAGTTAGCCCAAGATGGACGATCAACAGCGAATTCAAATCTGTAATAAATATAATAAATAAAATAATAAAGTATAATAAAATATTTATTTTTATATTATTAAAAAATCAAATCAAATCAACGGCCCGTTACAGTCCACTGCTGGACTATGAGCCTCCTCCACTTAAGTGGAGGGTTTTGCCATAATCTCCACGCTTGGCGGGCGGGTTGGAGATTGCAGATTCAAAGGTTACTGTATCAGAGAGCGCTGCTGCCCGTTCCCTGTTCAATGTGTAGTCCCTAAGTCACCTCTTACGACACCCACGGGAAGAGTAGGGGTTGGTGACAAATGTATTCTACTCTGCCGTCGCCACACGGCACCATTTTTATTATTAATATTATATACATTTTCTTATATTATATTATTATTATTTTTAATTATTAATATTTAATATTAATAATATATTAATCATTAATATTTTTATATATACCTATATAATAATATATATTAAAATATTTCCAAAAAATAAGCATAAAACACTCGCACTTCGCATTTAACTTAAAATTAACTAAATCGTGCCTGTCCAAACGTGTCAAGTGACAGGCCACGCCCACCAACTTACCCGAAAAATAGAAAAAGTCCTAATCTACTTGTTTACTTGCACGCTAAATTTTAACTTACTACTAAACTACTATTTACTTTTTACTACTAAATTCGCTGTTTACACGCATTAAGTCGCTTAAAATTTAGTTAACTACTTAACAACTTAATACGTGTAAACCAGCCATCAGACAGATTAAAAATCAAATCAGAGTGTTCACTAGTCAAATTAGTAAGAAGAAGATAGAGCGTACCACGGAGATTTGTCTCCGTGGAGCGTACTATGCGCTCAGCCGGAGCTGCTGCTGAATTTGCAGCCGACAAAAAGCGAGCCAAGTACTCAACTCTGGGGGGGTAATTATAACTTTGTCCCGCTGGCGTTTGAGACACCAGGTTGCTGGGGATCAGAGGCTTTGACCTTTGTTGCCGGAATTGGTTGCAGACTCAGAGAGACAGGGTTTGACGCCCGCTCCGGTTCCTACCTGGTGCAAAGGTTGTCCATTGCCATTCAACGTGGCAGGCAACAACGCAGCGAGTGTCATGGGCACCTTTGCGGTTGGTATGACCCGGGGAGGTATTTTTGACTGACATTGTGCATATATTATTATCGATTTGTTTAGTATGTTATTTTCTATACTTTTGTACCTGAGTAATAGAGTTTATTTAGTAAGTAAGATTAATTTGATAATATATAATTTCCATGTCACTACTATAAAATGATTGTGTTTTCGAAACTGGTTTCGAAAGTAACTAATTGGAAAATACTCTTCAGATAACTATTCGGGTATAACCAAACCCCTAAGACACCAAACCTAGTACCCTTTTCATAGCTCAATTTTAGAGTTATGTGGGTATATATCAATCTGACTGGAATAAATTTTCTGACACGATTATTTTTTCGTAGCTAAACGCTACTTTTACTCACGAGTCACTGTGGGGAATGGTATGAATTAAAGCCCCTATTGTTTATAAGTAACTCAATAAAAGTATGAATGGGTAAAGGTATTTCTTTTATTGGCTCAATCTGGAATACATATCCGCCATTAAATCAATAAAGTGACGTAATAAAATAAAGAATAGAAAACCAAATCAAAAGAGATCGTAACAAGTCACTTTGATTGCAATTTTTCCCTTGGAAAAAGATTTCTTTTCGAAAAAAAAGGCTCCGTGTTTGGGTATCATTCATCAGGTTGTATTAAAATCAATTTTGACTAGTCGTGAAAGCCGAACAAACAGACAGACATACTTCCGAATTTACCACACATTTCCACAGCGTGCTTTATTGTGTAGTACTTAACCCATAGCGTGCTGAGGTACCCGTCGCCGCCGTCGCCACCTGTAATTACTCGAATAGACACGAGCCAGAGACACGCGGTATAATCATCACTGCAAGTAATGCCACACGGTAACTACAGCCCATGGGTGATATTCATTTACTTACGACGTGATCAAGGTAACAGGCCATGTTAGGGTAATATAAATATAATTTAAAAATAACCGGCCACGCAATGTGTGGCCGGTTATTTCGTAGCTATCCAATACTACTTAGGTACGTGTGACAATATTAACATTCATCAAAATACTAACATTATAATAATTTTCGGGTTTGTTACCACGGCTCTATTTAATATTGTTACCTCGATCACTCTCGATAAAAAAAAAATATCATCAAAATATTTGCCTATGATATTTGTACCGAATTTCTTACTTATACAAGTACATTTTATAAGTTGGTTTATTATTCGATAACATGTAAAGCCTACTTGTTGTTGTTACTTTTCCTTTTAAATTCATTATAATACAGTAGTGACTATATCGTGATTTTTAACAAATACAACGGTTTCGCTGGTACACGCGACTCTAACAAAAATAGACACTTTAAAACGAAATATTTCTGAAACGTACACTAGCATCGAAAAATGATTTTAGAAAACCCCTATTATTTAAAAAAAACCTATCCAGCAGTACCTCACGCTATAAGGTAGTCGTGAATAAACAAATAACCCCCACTTCACGTGTATAAGAGGAACACTAAAAATTTTTTTTCTTAAAGATTTTATTCTTCAGCTTTGTCGGCAAGATTAATATGTATATCCTTGCCAAATTACAGCCTTCTAGTACTAAGAGTCACTGAGCTAAGCCGCGGACGGACAGACAGACGGACGACATGGCGAAACTATAAGGGTTCCTTTTTGAATACGGAACCCTAATAAGTATTCGACGATATGGCTGCGGGAAACAGGTGGGACTGGTCGTTGGATGCTGCGACAAAGTTCAGTGTGGAAGACGGATATGGTTCTTTTTTAAACATAAAAAGTGCTTATCGTACAGTGTCCGCGTCCGCGTCCGTGTCCGTGTCCGTGTCCGTACGTTAGTCCGAAAGTCTTCTCCAATGTCCCAAATGACCATATTATCTGATATTATAAAATAAGGTATATTTTGTTATAATGTGTGTCCTCTACATTCTAACAGTGTCAATAAATAATAATAATAGTAATAAAAAAACAATTAAAAGCACTAAAATAAATAATTTCATTAACTGATGATAAGATAGTGGTGGTGTTAGTGGTGGTAATTCTTTTTAAGCCCTACCTAATTAAGCAGTTTATCATAAAAAAAAACATTGCTTTCGCTTTTTTCAAGTTTGTAGATTTAGTTATGTAGACAACTTAATAAAATTCTGACTGACTCTGTTTTTGGTACAAAATAATATAATCAATTTCGACCAAGTTGACAAAATAACAATAAGATGGAAAATCTCCTACAATTTTTCTTCAGTGGCCTTAATTTTATTCAGGAAAAATCTGTTTTTATTACATTCTTTAACACCAGCGACCGTGAAGATGAAAAGCGGATTTATGATATTGAAGGGAAAAAACAGTATCTAAAAAGGAATCTTTTCGTCTCTTGGCTAACTATTTAATTATTTTTTCATCAATGTTATAGAGTTCCTAATGACAAGCCAAGAACCTAAATTATAATTTTTATAACATATTGATGATTTTGGGTTAGGTGTTTTGGAGACTGTGGTTATGTATGTGTATAGGTAAATTGCTTAGCCAATAAGTCTAACTTATAAATAACTTAATTTCCTAAGTATCGTATTGGCAGCAGTTAAGTTGGCAGTAACTTCGAATAATTTTAATAAAAAAAAACCTTCCATCGAATCGAAAACCTGTGTATAAAATAACGGTTTAAACATATTTATGAGTTTCTATGGGAATATTTTGAGCAGAGATAAAACTTAGGTTTGTACCGACACCAACAAAATTGACACTTGCGTACCTTTGAAAGAAAACCTCTGACAGACGGACAGACAGACACTGTGACCTTATAAGGGTTTAGATTTTTCCTTTCCTAACCCTATAAAGTGATAAGTATTATCTATCAGCATTCTGAACGTTGAGATCGTATTATTTTTAATTAATATATAAAAAAAGCTTAGATTTGAATAAATTAAATAAATAGTTCATTGAACCATATGAATTATTGACTAAAATAACATAAAAGAAAATCAAAATAATAATTTTATTATATGTATACAAACTATTGTTTGTTTACTCGGAGATATGTTTTTGAAGTGGCTCTATCGTACAAGGCCGTCGGGGGTGGGGATGTGAATACTGGTGTGTGCCGTTGACTGGTTATGGGTGTACATGAGCTGGAGGCACTTTACATTGCATAAAACAAGGAAAACCCGCGGCATCATTGCATACCTACTCATTTATTCTCATATAGTAGTTATAGACAGGTAGTGTGAATGAATATAAATTAATCGTAGGTTTAATAGTTGCAATAATTATGTTTTTTGTTTATTACCGAGTTCTTAGGTTTAATGATAAAATATGAATTCCTGGTAGTAAAGTTTATTCAAATTGCTTCACACCGAACCTATTATCTACACGGCACTGTGTTTATAAATATTTTTTGAATAACCAATTACTTAATGAAAATTTTAGTTTATTTCGCTAGTTATAATTTCCAAATACAACTAACCACGCAAGGAAGGACATGTATGCCAATGTCAAAAGAAGTAAAGTTACAAGCTAATGAATTCCAGAAATAAACTATGTCCGATAATTTCGATAATTATGCGAAGTCTTACAAAAGCTTCATCAATCTAATTATAATTTAGATTCAATACATCAAGTCCAGCAGTGGACTGCAATAGGCTGATTGATTGAATTTAGATTCGTTACGAATATTCGAGCTAAAGGGGATAATCTTTCTTTTATTTATTTTTTAACACAAGCTGCCGTTTGATGAGTGGAGTGCTTATTGCTTTCCTAAGATACCTAAGATACATGTTATTTGGAATTAAAGATATGCTAGCTACAACAGTATTACCTAGAGTCCAACAGATTTCATTCCACATTCAGAGCAGAAACATGTCATTGCTATGTTGTAGTGTGTTTTAGGGTTCCTTTTTCTCTCGACTGCCCTATAGCGTGAGGTATCGTTGGATAGGTTTTTGAAAAATATTAGTGGTTTGCTAAAACAATTTTTCGATCCTAGTGTACAGTCAGCTGACGAATTAGCTGACCCCCCCCCCCGCTCGAAACCGATGAAGTTTTCTTGGGTAATTGTTTTTGCTTTATTATGAAATTTCGTATTATTGTGCAGGTTAATAAACTGTACGAGTATATAAAATGTTATGTAAAAATATAAATAATCACCTGAGAAAATATCATCGGTTTCGAGCGGGGGGGGGGTCAGCTAATTCGTCAGCTGACTGTACGTTTGAGAAATATAATTTTTTAAAGTGCTTATTTTTGTAAGTGTTATTTACTAGCGAAACCGTTGTATTTGGAAATATGAAAAAGTTCATGGTATTAGTGCATATCATGAATTTAAAAGGAAAACTATCAACATCAAGTAGGCTTTACAGGTTAACGAGTATTAGACCAACTTATAAAATTTACTTGTACATTACTGAAAGTCTCTGGAGTCCACTTACAATAAAAAAATGAAAAAACAATTATGAAATTCTAAAACGGAACTCTTTGGGAACATGTTACTTTTTATTTATATATTTAGCAAGACTGCCATTTTTTTCATTGTGAATTGTGTGTCGCTATCAAAATGAATTTAACTCGTGAACATTTTCGTTCAATTATTTTTTAGGATTTTCAACAAGAGAGTTGCCAGAGACTTCAATTGGTATTTGGCGATGAAGCACCATGTAGCAGCTCTGTGTATTCGTGGTTTAGAGAATTCAGACGTGGACGTGATCATCTCCATGACGAGGGTACGTGAAGGTCGGCCTGTGACTGCGTCTAATATGGACACCGTACGACAACTTATTGAAACTGACACTGACATACTTACCAGCAAAAAAAATCATGCTTTGTTAGGCATTGGAATGAGCCAAGTGCAAAACATTTTACATGTGCATCTGAAGGTTCTGAAGCTTTGCACTCGATGGATACCGTATGACTTAACGGAGGACCAGAAACGACTGTGTGTCCAGTGGTGCCGTAAAATGATAAAAAAGTTTAACGTAGGACAGTCATTGGCTGTCTATAATATTCGAAAAAAATACGTCCACACAGAGGGGTTCGAGCCTACTCTGAACTAGGGCTATTAGGCCTTAGTTAACCACGCTGGCCCAGTGCGGGTTGGTCGACTTCATACACAACCTTTGGATCACGATGATTTCCTTCACCGTAAGAGTAACTTCTAGTATTTTAATTAAAATGTTCCAAAATGGTTTTCAAAGTTCGAAACAAGTAAACATACGCCCCTCGATTTAGTTTAGTTGTTTAAGATCACAAAATCTAATTAGATTGTGTTTAGTTTATTTTCATCCATTGTTGTCTGTAGATATAATTGAATCTTTAGAACTGGAATAATTGGAAATTGTATAACTCAAAACGCGAAATTCTAATATGGAACGCACATTTCAGGGGACTTAGTTAAAAGTTTTCTTACGAACTTATAAGACCTACTAAAAGTATTTAACTAGTGACTCGAGAGGGTCGTAATAAAAACGACTACATTGATTATAACATGAATATCCTTTACTAGGAGTGTATCTACTCAAGCTTAGCCTTTGATCTCTATGCCGCAAAAAATAACTGAATACAATATTTTTTAGTTAACATTACATTATATAAAGCTACTTGTAACTAACAAAAGAGCGTCAATGGTGTAACGGCCATGGTCGCTGGTCGCTGATCGCTGCTCTGGGAAGGTCGCAGTTCGAATCCTGCCATGTCAGATTTATATTACAAAATCGTTACGTTCGTAACGTATCATCATAAGGAAACGAAAGCTTACAATACAATATTCTTTATTAACAACAAAAGTAAACAAAAGGAAAGAACAAGACATAGAACAGAGGAGTCAAGAGGCGGCCTCATTGGTAGCAAATAGCAATGGCAACCTTAGGGCACGGAAATATCGCACAGAAGCGTGTTGGTAGTTGTCACCATAATAATGTTTACCACATGTTTAAAATTAATATACATTATTTATACGTATGTCGCGTCAAGGGTGGCCGATCAGTGGATTAGATAGCATGTGTTCAGTTCAGGTCTACCTTCAGAGACCTTTTATTAACCCCCGACGCAAAAAAGAGGGGTGTTATATTACCAGGGTTCCCCAGGCTACAATTAAACATATTTTTACACAGGAAAAAAATGGGTCCGGCCGTGACGCACCCATTCCGGTACGCCCCCAGCCGGCACGCTTTTCGTCTATCCGCGCGAAAAATAGTTTACAAAAAACAAAAATTGACGTCTCATTTTAGTGACGCTTTCTGAAACTATTTTCATGGAATTATATTCAATGCCAACATTACTAATATAACGTTATTTATATTATAACAAACAATTCATTATCATTCATTCATTAATTTTCTAATTAAATTATTATTCTTTAAGACGAAATACAGAAAAAAGCCCCCGAAAGTATTTAAAAAATAAAAATAAAATAAATAAAATAAAAACATGTTTAAGTACTTCAAAATACCATAATTTTGCATGATTTTCTGATTTAAATATAATTTTGGAACGCATTCTAAACAAACATGTCTTGGTTGTTTGTTTTTGTCTATTTAACTAAAAAAGTAAAGAGTATTATGATAAAATATAATACCAAGTCTTAATTTATGGAAGTTTATCGAAAATAAGAGAACTCTTGTACATTTACACACACACACAAACACACAATCACACACATACAATCAATCTCTTGTACATGTCAATACTTTTTCACCTCTCCACCTCGGAAAGTAACAGGGTCGAAAATCGCTTATTCATTTCTAGACATGCAAACCATTCTCATGTCTAGAGAGGAGAATTAGTTTGAATTTCGAACATTATCTTACACAGGAAAAAAGTTTTCGTATATCCGCGCGTAAAATAATTGACGTGTGCCATATTTTTTTTTATTGGGTGTGTTCCGTATCAAACTGTCAGCGCCGTAGGCGATCAGAAAACCAAAAGATTGTATGCGTTTCGCCTGCCTTTGAGTGCGCTAAAATCGATTTCAGCGCGTCTCGGAACGCAGGGATAGGTTTTCATACAATTTTAAAAAACATAACCTAAAATTTTGTTTAATGTTTTCGTTGTTTATTTTTATCTTATTAACTAAAAATTTAAAAAAATAATGATAAAATACAGTAATTTAATCTCAACTTATGGAATTATATCTAAACTCTTGTGCATTTTTAAGTACCAATATTTACGTAGGTAAGTAAATAGTTAAATGATTTCCTTGCCGAAACAGGTGAAAAATAATGTGTTGAGTTTGAGAGGAATCTTATTCTCACCTCGAACCTTAGAATCCCTCGCGAGCTTCAGGAGTCTATTTTTAGAAACACTCGCTTCGCTCGTTCTTCTATTATAGACTCCTTCGCATGCTCTGGATTCAATATCAGTTCTCTGAGGAAAAATCAACATTCCTCTCTTACCTAACAAATAAGTATTTTCACCTCTCCACCTCGGAAAGTTGGCTTTTAATGCCCGAAAACAGGGCCGAAACGCTTATTCATTTCTAGACATGCAAATGTCTAGAGAGGAAAATTAGTTTGAATTTCGAACATTATTATACACAGGAAAAAAGTTTTCGTATATCCCCGCCTAAATTTATTGACGTGTGCCATAAAAAAAAATACGTTTTCAATACAGTTTTGGAACGCATCAAAACATATTAACCTAAAAGTTAACTTATTTATTGTCATGGTTGTTTATTTTTGTGTATTTAAATATAAAGTAAAGCGTATTACGATAATTATATCGAAAGTAAGTGAACCCCTTGCACATATTGGAATGATATTTACGTAAGTAAGTATTTGGCGGAACAGGTGAAAAATTATATGCCGGGTTTGAGAGGAATCTTATTCTCACCTCGAACCTTAGAATTCCTCGCGAACCTCAGAGAGGTGGAGAGGTGAAAATAACTATTCCTCACAAATTCTCCTCCGGACGCGATATTCATCATATTACAACGGTAGTTTTATTACATACTCTTTGATATTATTGCTTCTGGGAAGAAACCATGACAGATCGCCATCTTCTGTTTTACTGTTCGTCTTTAGAAAATGGCCTTATCCAGACATGGACAATTTATTGCCTGCGTTTCGAATGCATCAGTCATCAGACGGAAGAGTTTTCATGATTTTCCGACACGTATCAATAAAAAAAAATACTGAAATAAAAATACTGAAAAAATAAAAAAATACGAGTATGCTATTATATAAACTAATACATACATACCTACCACAATGTATGAGAGGATAAAAAAGATTATTCAGAGTAGGAGACAGCGTCCAGGTAATTCGCTTTAAAGCGTAGGTTTAAGGAATACGGTATTGGAGCGCGTCTGATCGACTCAGGAAGATCGTTCCATAGACGGACAGTTTGTTTTGCAAAAGATTTAGAGTAAAATTTAGTAAAATGAGAGGGCATATTGAGAGAGAGATTATGACAAGAACGGAGATCACAGTTGAGAGTGAGAGTGACAGAGCGAAAGACGAAAATATCTTTAAGATAAGGAGGAGAGTACCAAAGTCGAAGGCACGGTAGTGGTTGGAGAAGGCAAGTCCGTATAACCAGCGGGAACCTTTTTTTGAATGGTTTGAGACCTATGTGTTTGAGATGGTAGCAGCTTAGGCCCACCATAATTTGTCACTAGCCAGCACGTAACTATGATCTCAAAACATTTATAAATTTAACCAGCCAGTAACTTCGCAAGACACGTATGTCACGAAATATGTGAAATGCGTCATGATTTGTTAAAGTTTGTCTTCCAGCGACGTTTTATAGATGATAAACTTTACTGTATGTAACGACTATTTCTAGCTATTTAGTGGGGTCACTATTAGGTCACTTGTCCAGTAACTTGCCTTACAAGACTTCACTTTTTGGAGATGGTTTTTTTACGACATAGGTACTTATATTGTCTTACTTACTTACTTACTTATAATTTGTATTTGGAATTTGGAATAGAGTGAGTGAGTGTGCGTCCCGTGAAAAATTTTTTCGTGAAACACTACGAGTAAATAAGATTGGATAATGTCAAAGATGAAAGGAAATACATTATTCGTCCGGATAATCCATTCTCGAACGCTGATTTTGTGATAGCTCGGTGTGGCTGGCAACAAATAGTATTAATGTCGTGGCCATATCGTAGAATTGACCACATCATGAAATATTCGATCATTTCATGGAATGGTCATATTTCATGAAATTTTCACTGTCCATTGGCCACATCATGATGTGCCTTGGCCAGATCAATGATATGAAATCGTTTTTCGATATGTTCAACTAAAAACGCAGTTAGTTCATGAAATGGTCAAGATTTGATCATATCGTAAAATGATTACATTAATTGCCGATAGAGGCGCTGGAAGCGCTTTGTTTATGTACCAACATGGCGGCGGCTTTTTTTTTTTGACGATGACCTAATGCTTGTGTCGCAAAATCGACGTATCAAGCGTAACCGGACTTTTGGGGGAGCGGAAGGCTCTTACCCCTAGTATTATAGCAACAGCCTAAGGGCGCCCACTTGGGGGCACGGACCTCGGCCTAGGACGTTGCCATGGCGAGAAGCGCGTGGGAGAGGAATGACCCTGACGGGGTCTTCCAGGATTATGCAGAACTTGATTGGGTCTACCGCGTCCCCGCCGGCGGGTGCGGTTGCTACCAGAAGGGCATTCTGTGGAGTGTACTCTATTGGCAATGGCTCTCTCAACAAAAGACTGGATGGGATCGACAGGATCGGACAGAACATGCTTAGGCCGACGTTTTGTACGCGTAGCGGGGAAAGGGAAATAACCGGCGGTTTTCACGACCAGAGGATTCGGGTGGTGAGGCGCGGCATCGAAATAGCGACGTGAAGCGTCTATCATAAAACCTTTAATGGACGGTAGCTCGAGATCTACATGAAGGTCGACGTTACGAACGAACCACGGGCAACCGGTTACCCGACGTAAGAAGCGATTTTGAATGAGTTGAAGCTTACGAATGTGAGTGACACCGGTGTGAGCGAAAACTACACTAGCATACGTCATGATAGGACGAATACAAGCGGTGTAAAGCCTCACCTTATTCCTAAGAGAGACTTTACTCCGCTTGCCTATCATGGGGTGAAGACGGCCTAAAACGAACGCGGCGTGATTGCGAACTTTCTGGATGTGCTTACCGAACGTGAGCCTAGCATCGAGAGTGACACCTAGATATTTCACCTCACGCACGGTACCGGGTGATCGAGAAGTTTGATCTGGGGGAGCGTGGGCTCAGGGCCACGAGTGAAAATAATGGCGGAACTTTTGTCGGGGTTCACTTCTATTCTCCATTTGCCCTCGGGCAATGGTTCCGCAAATGGAGAATAGAAGTGGGCAAATGGGGGGATGGCGGCGGCGCCGCGTTATTTCTCGCAGTGAAAAAGTGAATAATTCGTTATTAAAATGAGGGAGTAAAAAGAGTTTATGATGAAAAAGTACTCTGAAAATGTCTGTCGGACTTAGAGAACAATAATTACCAAACATAATTTAGATTCTTATTAAATATTTCATGGACGCCCTATTTTCCCGATATGGCCAATCGTGGACGACAAAATCGTGAAATGTTCACGATTTAATGATCTAGTCAAATTTAGTTGTCCACATGATGAAATGTGACCATTTCATGAAAATGATCGAAAATTTTATGATGTGGTCAATTCTACGATAAGGCCACGACATTAATACCTAATTCAAAATTTTTAGTATAATATACACAATACAGTTTGTCCAGAATTACTTAATCACTATATAACATACACTATGGCAAGATCGTGAAAAGTATTAAGTTACTGACCGTGAGGTTTTAAACGTCCTGTTTCAGGAACCAAAAATTGTCGCAGCAGTAACAGGTTATGTAGATTGTAAACTAAAGGGTGAAAACGACACCCGAGGTATTCTGGCGCATGAGCATCAAAAACAACAGAGAGAGAGAGCCTATGTTCGTCCATGGGTATCAAACTATTTTTGTAGGTACCCTGCAAGACTAGTTTAGTAGATTAGCCGAGAAAATCGAACTGAAAGATTTTTTTTTGTTGATTTCACTAATTTTATTTTATTTTATTTTATTTTATTTTATTTATTAGGTTACCAACAGAGTATACATTAAATACCACATAAACTATAACACAAATGAAAAGCTAAATGCTACTCCAGTTACAGGTAACGACGACATGCACGATGTACGCAAACAGAAGAAAAACATATATATATATATTATATATACTCATATACAGCACTAAAATCTATGTTGTAATTGCTAATAATTAGAAAAATGTAAATTAAAGTTATATAAATTCAGACAAATATTAAATTAGTTAATAATAAACAGGAAAGAACAGCACACTAAAGGTAAATTTTTTCGATACACCTACGATCAACTGTAATTAAATTAAATAAAATTAGAGACTAGCGCATCGTGGAAGTACAGACAATTTAAATGAAACCAAAAAATCAGCGAATATGTCGATGTCTTTAGTTTTACTCAAAGAATTATACTGTCTCATTAGCCGATTAAGTGGAGAGAAGAAGCCCATTTAGGAATGGATTACTTATATATGAATAAATAGTAGGGGTATACTCGTATCAGAAGTAAGTGTAATAATTACATTAAATTTTTGATACTGAAGTATTAAAGAGATTTTTTTGTTAGATTTTGTAGGCTAAGGAAATTGCAGCCACTGCTCTTCTTACGATTTCCGAATTTTCTTTCTTTGGGTAACAATGTTTTTGGTTAGATACAATCAATAAGACCAATAACTTAATCCAGCACATCTGTAACTTGAAATCAACAAGATACTCAAAGATTGACTCGACTCATGTTGTAACGGAAACATCATAAAAAATACAACACATATTGCTAATATTTATTTATCACAAGAGACAAACATTATTACATTTTTATTTTTATGTATGACTTCCCTAAATTTTCCATTCAGAGGCATATTAAATCTAGGAACATTACGGGGAATATTCCCATTCCCACCTAGGCAAGAAAATGACTTTGTGAGTACGTATGATATGGATGCAGAGTTCATATTTGGATGCCTAATCCGAGCTCGCGACTAGGCGATGCATCGATATAATCCATAACAGGTACATACTATTCTATTAGTTTTGGCCAAGTATTGATCGAATAGTCCTATTAATAATATAATTATCATTTCCTCACTTCTAATAATATTTCATTAGCTCATCGCTTGCTCATCGTTTATAAAAGTATTTTTCGAGCTCACTATATAGATAGGTACCGGAGAAATAAGTATAAGGTACCAGCTTACGTGTCAACAATTTCACAATTTTTAGGGTCCTGTACGCATTGGTACCAACCACACTTTGAGTATTTTCCCATCGGAACCCGCCTTCTCTGTCCGTCCGTCCGTCAGTGGGGGAGTTGGGGATATATCATCAGTGGGGGGGATACCTGGAATTGTTCAAATTTTCACAGAGTGTGTATTTCTATTGTCGCTATAATAACAAATCAAATCGAATCATAAATTAAAGGGACCCCAGTACAAGAAATGTGATCGTGAAAAAGTACATATTATAGTGTTAAATTTTCTACGATGGTACGGAACCACGGAGACAAATTTGTATTTGTCTCCGTGTACGGAACTCTTCGTGTGAGAGTCCGACTCGCACTTGGCCTATTTTTATCCAGTGTAGAACAACGCTACGCTTACCGACGACTGCGACCCACTTCTACACTTCAAGTGTTTGATTTATTAGCATAATTTGCGCATTCGTTAACATAACTGATTGATTAGAGTTCAATGTTGAAATCAGCGTATATTGTAATGTTATATAGGTACCTACATTGTCTATTGAGTTGTAATATTAGCATCGAAAAATAGATTCGCAATACTTACCACGCTTTTAAACAGCTCCAGCGAGGTTCAAATCGAACGAAAAGTTATGTATAAAATAAGTTATCGAATATTTTAGGCTGTTCAATCGTAAAAACTTTTTAGGAATCCTGAATAATTTCGTAGCCAAATAATTTCGTCCCTCATATCTTTCTGTCCGGTCTGTCCGACCGAATGTTTCAGAGTTTTTTTGGCACTAGAGCTAAGAACATAATAATATGTACCTACCTATACATACATACAGCATGAATTTACATCGTTTTGTACCCGCCGTGTAGTGATAGTACCCGTCAAACTGAACAACTTTTCACGAAAAAAAAATCCTTCGACAAAAATATTTTTATACAAAATGGGTCGGTTGGGAGATCGGGAGTCTCACTTTGTATGGAGAGACCAAAATTTTTTTTTCGGGAAAAGTTAAGGGCATCACACACGGCAGCTATAATATATATTATAGCACGAGGCAGCCAGCTCTCTCGTCGCCATTCACTTTGTCGCAAATCGGGGCTCAAACAAAATGGCGAATCAATCAGTGACCGGCCATTCTGCTTGACCCCCGCTTTGCACACAAAGTGAATGGTGATGAGAGAGCTGGCTACCTCGTGCTATAATATATATTATAGCTCCGTCTGTGACGGGCTTTATTCAGTTTGACGGGTACTATCACTACACGGTGGGAACAAAACGATTTAAATTGCAGCGTGTACATATATTATTATATGAAATGGAGGAGTTGGGCTGGCTCGAATGACACTGCATTCCCACCCACACGCAAAACGCGCGCTTGCGCTTGCGCTTTAGACGTCGACTTGCGGAAACCAGCTCGTTTGACCGTTTGACAATTGACAATTGAAACGTGGAACCGCATTACGACGACATAGTAAATACGGACTACTGCAAAAAGTAAATGTTACAGGAGTTCGTTTTAAAGGTTGGATTTTTTTTTGCAATAAATTTGGTTGCATCATAGGTGAAACAATAGTATTATTCTTTACTTTCTAGGATAGTGTAGATATCTTTGTATGCTTTGTTTTAAATCAAACGTTGTTACAGGGTTTGGTCCATGACGTCGACCTCCCCGATCGTCTCTTTAACCGTCCGTTTGTCCATTCCTGGTTTTACATCAGTCTAACCTAAAAAATACTTAGTAGAGTTATTTGAATGTTTTAGTTTTAAATATTAAGACAATATGATACAAAGGAACAGAACCAATTTATACTGCAACGGTTCTAAAATATTTACGATAAAAGTAACATTTAAAATATTATAAAAAAAAACCACTGAAGGATTCGAACTCAAGACTCGACATAGTCACGCGGTTTACCGGTTTACCGACTGAGCTAATATTACATTGATAATAACGGCGTAATAATCTGTCTATTCAGGTCTATTCTAATGTCTGTGATATGGCAATATGTTTGTTTATGCCTGAAAACACGGGGAAAACCCGTTTCAATAAGAATGAAACCTAGCTAGATCGATTTATCGCCCCGGAAACGCCTTATATACTAAATTTCATCGGAATCGTTACAGCCGTTTCCGAAATTCTTTTTATATATAGGTATATTATAGAAGTACTCGTTTAAATTATTAGATACCTAGATAGATACAATATTATTACTACTTCATTATAATTTTGGTACAGGGAAGCCATAAATCGTTATGTTAACAAATACAATAAATACAAGTACCTAATGAAAAATTATTAATTGTTTTGGGTGATTGACAGCACCTATGTACAAAATGTACAGAATAATAAATTACAAACACGTTTATGTTTTTCTATGGCTGACTAATTGACATTGATTTTTCCACTTGGGTATTGTATGCTTAATGTGCAAAGCAAAATGGCCCAATGTAACCTTTTGCGATCCCATATATTATGACGACTATGGAAATATCTGTAAACACAATTTTTGAGGTAGGTAGTTAGGTACTGAAAGGTTCAACTTCCTTTGGCTGTGGGTCGGTTTTCTAAAAGTTTTATGTATTTTGAATTGCGAAATGTTTTTTTTTTGTTTGAGATTCTGTGAACAGATTCTGTGAACAAGATTTGTGAACACTAGCGCAACTTGGATAAAAAATCATCACCATCATCAATCACTTAGTGAAAACACAAAATATCAAAAATATGAACGATCAAATTGTTTCGTTAGTCTTGTTGAAAAGAGAAAAGTAAATCGATTCTTCGTTAAAATCGAGATAATTTTATTTTTATTATTAAAATATAACTGGCTGATATTATTTTTTATTCAATTTGTTGAAATAAAAAAATATAAAGTACTTTTCTCTTTTGTAAGAATCGTTTTTTTTTTTATTATTATTAAAATGATCCTAGCTGAATGATTATTATGGAGATCGTAAGAATTAAAAAAAAAAAACGCACTAGTGCGGTAAAACGCATTTACCGCACAGTTTATTGCCGTCGTAAGTTATATTTTCGAGCAAGGTGTATTGAAAAAACTTTTTTTCGCAATACTTTCTGAATGGCCTGGTATATTAGAATGGCCATCTTCTGTCCCAATTTAATATTTAAAAGGTGAAATGGAGGGACGAATTAAATTAAGGAATAGAGTGTGAAAGTGAGAATTAGCCTATGTACATATTCAGACCACCAATTTGGTCCTAGGTTAAACAACTGTATTGTGTTTCCCCTATACGCTAGGCAAATTAGTTTTGTACTTATTTAAATCGGGCCTTTCCCTGCAAACAAAAACGATACAGGTATAGGCTTATTGTCTGCCTAGGTAGTAGTATACGTCGACATTTTCTTATTACGATATTAAAACTCTAAATAGACTAAGAAATTTTAAAAAATAATCATCGAATCAGATATTACGTCCCAGGTGTCTCTTCCTAATTCCTATTTATGTACTTAATTATTAAGCACAACTCTGTGTTGACATTGCACGTTGTAAGTAATAATAAATAATAATAACGCACAATTATTATTATTATGATACTAGTTCTGACATAGATATAGGTGGTTATATATGACTGTAACGTGACATTTACAATAATTTACGGGTTCTCTTACTTCTTATAGATTTTTCAAATGTGATTATCTAGCCGTAGTAGTAGGTTGGCTGGCAAAGAGCACTAATGAAGGATGAGGTTGTGTTCAGAAAAGCATACTCCACACGCCTACAAAGTTTAATTTAATTTGGTGAGTTGGGGTGCGAGGACTTTCCTTAGTTTTCGTCTCTGAATGTCGCCCTAAGGGCCCTACATCAACAGCTAATATAAGTCCCCACCGAGGGGCTCGACCCTATCCTGAATTAGGGCGATAAGGCCTTAGTCGACCACGCTGGTCCAGTGCGGGTTGGTCGACTTCACACACAGCCTATGAATTTCTTCGCAGGAGTGTGCGGGTTTCATCATATGAATTCGAAATATGAATTCGAAATTAAAAAACAGATTGGTACGTGGTGGGGATCTTACCCGCGTCTCCCGGACGGGAAGCAGTGGCTCTAGCCACTAGACCACCGACGCTCAGAGCTCTAAGGGCCCTAAAGCCCTGTTATTGCTCAGTTAGCTAAGATTTGGCTTAGCTTTTCTCTGAATGTGGCCCGTTGTCTTTAAGATAAACTTTTTAAAACCATCTCCACTTTCATTTGAGTATTCTTTGGTTCTGCAATGAAGACAATTAATGCATAACAAGGTGTAAGGCCGCGGTTGTTGATTGTTTACATTGTTAATGTACATAACTATTGTTATATATACCCTATTAGAATGTCTCGTGTGTGCCTTCTGAGCCGAATAGGTGTTAAATTTCTACAAGTATAGTCAATTATCTTATAAGCAGAGTTAGCAAAGAGGTGTATGTAGATGCTTACCTATCGTTTCAGTGAACAAGCAAAATACACAACAAGAAAACCCGACTGCATGATATATTGCTATTAAATATAAATAAGTATTTCAAAACACACAATAGCAATAAAAAAGTTTGTAAGTATGTATATTTTAGTTTTTTATAGACGCCCGTCATGTGTATTTTTTAGGAGGAAATAATAATCGTAAAGACCAACGCAGACCTCCTTTCTAATAAACCAAAATATTATTAACACATTACCACCCTTGTCGGGGTCGGGTAAAAAAAAAATTACCAGGAAATAATACAATATGATTAGAAAATATTTTTGCTCGATTGCATTACAAGCATTTTTTTAATTGACCTTGCGTCGTAGATTGATGGGTTCTAGAAAAAACGTTTTAGGTGTTTACTTAGCAGCTTTTTATAACATTATGTATACCTACCTTTTAAAAAAGTTTTGGCTTAAAAGTTAACATCCAAAACAGAAATTGATCACCGAGATCTGTCAATATAATATATAACGTAGAACTAAAGTTTTTTTAATAGAACATTACTGCCGCAGCCGCAAAATTAGTTATTGCTGGACGAGGGCACGTTTAAAGTCCAAGGCGCAGGCGAGGACTTTTGTTGTGTACGAGTTCAGCAAGAGTTATTGCGGCCGAGGCTTGCTTGCTTTTTCTCTGAAATATGCGAGGAAATTTTAAAATACTAAAAGCTGTGTTACCTACCTTGGATTTAGATGTCTACTTGTATCGCACTAAACTTATAAGTTCTAATCTTTATCACTTTCTACTTTGATTTCTTGAACCATTCATTGTTATAATATTTCCCCACATCATGAAAAATAAGTAATATAAGCGACGGTGCTACAGTGCGTCGTAGAGCTAGGTTCGTTGCCTCGGGTCTTCCAAGAAAACAGCCTTCTTAGGTCAAAGTTGCTTTTATTTATATAATAATAAAACGTGGCGTTAAGCACTTTACACACAGTCTTCAATTGATTTAGAAAAGGATTGTCTTTTAACACTAGGTTACGATAGTCTATGCTACACGTTCTCGCACTTTGTCCATTATTTGGTGGTTGCGGCGGCACAGTCAACGTCACTCGAGCGGTCGCGGTCGCGGTACGGTTTGACGAATAGCGCGAGGGCGGACCGGATGAATTTCCTTGGCTTACCCCGAGCGTGCTACAGCGGAGGTGCAGTCACGGCTTATCGTACGCTTAGCCAGGGGTGGCTTCTCACATAACCCGCCGTCGCAACGTGCTCCAGCTGGGGTGCAGTCACGTGCGTGCGCTAAGTTAGTGAGGCCCGCTTTACTAAGATGGCGTCACACCTTGCTCCAACAGGGGTGCAGTCAAGGGCGTCCTCTCTTAGTAGAGCCTTGGTCCAACTCGGAAGTGTTCCAGAATCAGAATCCCCTTGTAAGGGCCGTCCCACGCCTTTTATATCATTCCTCGGCGTGGGTCAGTTGGTGTTAGTGGAAGTTTCCAGTGCCACATGTGCTAGCGCGTCTCGACGCGTCCTTTTGTTTCTATGAATGTTTTTACGCAATTGTAGCGGTACGTCGGCCGTCGGCTACCTGCAGTCCATCCCTATTTCGTCATCTCTCGAACTTTTGCTGCTTTCTTTGCGACTTTTATGATTTGACGTTATTGCTTCGTGCTACAGTAACAAAATAAAAACATAATACGATAATAGTAAAAGCGGCGAAAATTACAAACCGCCATATTATTGTGCACTTTTCTTTTTTGTTTTGTGCCAGTGTCATACAGAGCATACAGCCAACTCAAATTACTACGAGTCGTGTACGATTCATATAAAATTTGAATTTAGAACATTAAAACTTCTGAAGAGTATGCTATAAAAGACTCAAAAATATTGAAATTTCTGAACGAATGTTACTTTGCTGGCCGTTTGAAGGCACATTGCCGGCCGCTGTTTTGTATAGGCCATGTTTCGTCCAAAAACGAGTCATTTCGCGTACTGTTTTTTTACATTAATGATAATATTTTCGAGCGTGCATTTTATCAATATAATGTGAAACGTCTTTGAAACGTAAAACAAAAGCTGTTTTTGTTTTTCGAAATTTATGTTTTGTTGAGTTATGTCGGCACGCGCGACGTAATATAAAACCTATCGATTTTTTACGCTTAAAGTTGCACGCAAAAAAAATATCCTCCATATTGACTAGATATATAATTTTCATGACAATAGTATCACTAGTCTTTGCTAAAATTAGTCTTTGTCTTTCCTTGCGATTAATTAAAATTGAACATAATTTATTTTGGCGAGGTTTTCAATGCATCCCAGCATTTGTTTTGAAAGGCATATAATTGTCTATTGCCAGTATGTAATATATTAGGTCAGGGAAAAAGTTGCTTCTGGCTGATTTTGATATCACGAAAAAGGTTACACTAAAAAAAAAAGAAGAATTTCCCATTATATTTCAATTGTTTTTACCCGACTACGGCGAAGCAAAAAGGAGGGTAATGATTTTAACCGCTATGTATGTTTGTCTGTTCCCACATATCTCCTAAACTATCTATCATAATTGAACAAATGAGGTATCATTAGAAGCGTCTTGATTGTTCGCTGGTTATAGGCTATGTGACGTCATACTTAATTTAATATGGCACCCTCTAGAGGATATTAAGTACAACAATAAGAAAAAATATTTTTATTAATGTATCATGTGGGGTATCAAATGAAAGGGCTTAATCTGTTCATTCTAAATATATATATATATATATTTTATTAGCTATTGCACGTTACTTTGCTTGCATTACTTTGATAATTGCGTAATTTTTTTTATAAATAAAAAAACACGTTGCAGATGTTTGTTTAGGTAATCAACGTGATTAATAGACAACTTTGAACTAAAGGTCTCGCTACCGGACCATAAAAAAATTTACGGCTAAGTGCGTGTCCAACTTCGCAGTTAGGGCTACGTACCTTACTTAGTTTTGTTTGTAAACTGGTTAATTTCACCGATTTCTAGTTTTATTTAACAAGTGACGGCAGCTTTGCACTTAAGAGTCGAATTTACAATAAAAATACAGACCTACCTATGGAAATATCATATTTTAGAACTGTCGTGATTGGTTGAAATACAAATATCCTCATGATCCTCGATCTCTTGAGAAACTAGAAAAATTAAGAAGTCTTTTGAATTCCGAAATATGGTCATGTATACTTATTTACTCAAAACTTTTTCTTTTTGAAAACAATGCTACAAAATAAGTCAAATAAAAAATTATGTTTAAAAACTAAAACCCGTCTACGGAAAAAACGAGCTCTAAAAGGCATGAAACAAGAAAATCTCATTAAATTCTTACCTATCTATTAATAAATAATTCAGTTATTTATTTAATATCTAATGAGTAAACAACTTATATATGTTTCAATTTAACGCATAGATATTAGTGATGTTCAGAGAATAGCCGTGGTCGCATGCCACCTATCCTAAAATGTATATTTTAATGAGCAACCCTTAAGGCAAGGTATAGCATACGACCACGGCTATCCTCTGAACATCACTAATATCTATGCGTTAAATTGAAACATATATAAGTTGTTTACTTATTAGGTATTAAATAAATAACTGAATAATTAATTAATAGAAAACCCTCCACTTAAGTGGAGGAAGCTCATAGTCCAGCAGTGGACTGTAAAGGGCCGTTGATGTGATACTATGAAATAAATTGTCTTCATTTTGTATGTAAAATACGAAGAAACTTTTTCCCCGACCTATTACTTAATTTAAATTGTTAATATTATTCCACCTATTTTGTTTGCTAATTGCAACATTATGCTCTACTTGGTATGTTTACGAACAATTCTAAATATCGGTGAGGATGGTCAACACAGGGAGTTTATAAGCTGAATGTCTTTAAAATGCTGTTTGTTTTTCGGATGAATTTTATGAGTTTACACGGTTCTGCTCATTAACCTGGAAAACCTGCAAAATACTCTGCTTTTGCACTTTTCGCGTTAAATCATACGGAAAACTACTTTAGCAAGACATTACTTTGTTATTTTATTACTTCGGATTATTTAATTGACTTTTCACGACAAAGGCGAAACAGTATCCATCCTCGATTAACATAAATTGATTTGGTTTTAAATATATTACTAATAACCAGCAATTTGATGTGGATGGGATCGAAACTCAATACATTAATATAAATCAATTTAACCAGTCTTTCTCTAAGTGATACCTAATAGCAAATTTTTTTCAAGAGGTTATAAAATGATAAACGGAAGAAAGAGAAAATAAAAAGTTTGAAATGTGTACAGCCCTAGCACATTTTTGATTTTATGTAAAAAAGAAACATTATTGGGTCACTCACTACTTACCAGATATAGAGTTAAAAACTTAACTCATGCATCAAAGAACCGGCACATGTTGAAAAATCCTGTTTATATTATTCTGTAACTTTTCACCGAATTTTTGTAGTTGATGGAGTACTGAAAGTTCACATGTACTTCAATTGAGTTCACGCGTAATGTCGGAGGTGTGTCACGCGCGTACGTCTCTCGCGTTTACATCCCGGCGACTATGCGGCCGGTGCGGCGGCGGCGGCGATCGGCGTAGAGCGGGCGGGCGGCGGCGGCGGCGGCGGGAGCGTGCCGGCGTGGCCCGCGTGGCACCGCCGCCCGCCCAACCCAATGTAAACATAACAAGTCGTCAATCAACACCACTACTCAACAAACTAGTTGTTTAAAATATAAAAAAAAACAATAACCGGCCAAGCACGTGTCGAGCCACGCAAAGTTTAGGGTTCCGTAGTTGTCCAATACTACTTAGTTATCTGTTTAACAGTTAACGTTCATCAAAATCATTTTCTATGATATTTGTACCGAATTTCTTACAAAGAGTGAATAACAAAAATAAGCACATTTAAACGAAATATTTCTGAAACGTACACTGGATTCAAAAAATTGTTTTACAAACACCTATTATTTTTAAAAACCCTATTCAACGATACCTCGCACTAAAAGGTAATCCCGTAAACGTATCTCCAGTTTTTCCTACACACACACCACGTGAACAACTATTACAATTAATATTTTCCATCCTTCACAAGAAATCGTTCAAAACGCAATAAAATAAACTTTTTCTCCGACACGCTCGAAAATGTGATCATTACTGTAAAAAAAACAGTACGCGAAGTGACTCATTTTTGGACGAAACATTGCCCCATACAAAACAGCGGCCGGCAATGTGCGCTCAAACGGCCTAGGCCGGCAAAGTAAGTTTCGTTCAGAAATTTCAATGTTTTTGAGTCTTTTATATAGCATACTCTTCATAAGTTTTAATGTACTAAATTCAAATTTTATATGAATCGTACACGACTCGTAGTAATTTGAGTTGGCTGTATGCTCTGTATGACACTGGCACAAAACAAAAAGAAAAGAAAAGTGCACAATATGGCGGTTTGTAATTATCGCCACTTTTATTTTTATCGTACTATGTATTTATTTTGTTACTTATTTTTCATGATGGAGTTAACTAATCATTGAATTGGGGAAATACTATAACAATTAATGGTTCAAGAAATCAAAGTAGAAAGTGATAAAAATTAGAAATTATAAGTTTAGTGCGATACAAGTAGACATCTAAATTCAAGGTACCACAATATTTTTAGTATTTTGTAATTTCCTAGCATATTTCAGAGAAAAGCAACCTCGGCCGCAATAACTCTTGCTGGACTCGTACACAATAAAAGTCCTCGCCTGCGCCTCGGACTTTAAACGTGCCCTCGTCCAGCAATAATAAATTTTGCGGCCGCGGCAGTATTGCCTACTATTACTGACTGCTATGCCGCCTAATGTTACTTTTTAAAATTGTTACGTAGCCACATAACAACCACCTGTTCGCTAAACTTTGGCAATTCTCGTCGAGAATTCGGAAAAAGACACTGCCTTTCTTTTTTTTCCGTATCAGAATACAAAACCTTAATTATTGTCCTTGATTTATTTTTTAAGAGGATTCTGAAGCTGTAAATTTTCATACAAAAAGCGATAACGTTTTACATCCCTTAAAAATTGTTAAATTTTCATATTTTTGGATATTTTGTAGATATAATAAAAGACTAGGCTTGTACGTTTTAATTTAAATAAATATTGCTTACGATAAAAGTTATTAGCAGCTAAACATCGCATTCTTTGACTTAAAAAAAAAAAGGTTTAGGCGGGTAAAAATGTTACCGCCCGAAACAATATTTAAAATAAAATAGAATAGTGAAATATATAGTAGTAAAAATTATATTAGTAAAATATATTTTCAATAGTATAATAAATATATAAATAATAAATAAATAATATAAATAATAGTAAAAATAGTGAATAAAGTTAAATAGATAGCACTCGCGCCGCGTATCGGCACTTCACAACCCTCTTAACGATTTTAGTAAAAAAATAACTTCATCGTCATTTAGGGCGACATTCAGCTTTTTTTGAGATAAAGCTTTTATACAGACAGATAGACAATAAGGTATTATTTTGTAAACAGAACCCAGTTACTACACTCGTATTGTATGAGTTTATTTATTTTGTAAATACACGGGTTCTTTTGTCCGCCGATAATCCATTAGAAGAAGATTGATCTTAATCTTTAAATTCCCCGATCAGTTTCGAGTGGCAGGCAGGATTAAATTGCTCCTTCCGTAGTATTACTTAAAGGCATGTTTTTAATGCGGCCACAAAGTATTACATATGTTACGCTAAGTGTTGATAATTGAAAATTTTATTCTCTTCTATTTAGATATTAATAATTGTACTTTACTTTTGGTAAACATGATTATTTTTTAAATAGTAACGTGCATTAAGCGTTTTTTAGCAATAAAGGCAAAAGCTTATAAAAACGGTCACTGAACTCCCAATGACGAAAAAACAGCTGGACCTAACCAACGGCGGTTGTTGACATCAGTCTTGCCTAACCTAATAGACTGTTCGACTACTGCTAATTTTTTTTACTAGCACATTTTTACATTTATGAATAAATAATAAATACCAAGAACCCATTTTTATTGTTTGTTTTATTACCTTTTTGGAGTTCACCAAAGCTCGGCCCTAGTCCTTTTCTGTTCAGCGTAGTGCTAGACGTAGTTTCGGCGCGAGTTCACGAACCATCTCTTATGATGTACGCTGATAACATTGCACTGACCGATGAGGACAAACAGAAACTGGAGCATAAGGTGAATCAATGGAAGGGTGCGCTAGAGAACGGCGGTCTGAAACTAAATGTTGCGAAGACCGAGTACATTGCATGTGGCAGCACGGGCTATACGGGACCCTATAAAGGTAGGAGACGAATTTGTCGTGAAAACGAATAAATTCAAATACCTTGGGTTCGTGCTGCACGAGTCTGGTGAAATCGATCACGACGTCCAAGCCCGAATAAGCGCTGCTTGGGCAAAATGGCGAGAAGTAACCGGAGTCCTCTGCGACCCCAGGATACCGGTGAAGCTAAAGAGCCTAGTGTACAAGAGCATCATCCGACCAATCCTACTATACGGCAGCGAGACCTGGCCTGTCCTCGGAAGACATGTCAAGCAGCTACACATCACGGAAATGAAGATGTTGCGATGGATGTGTGGCGTCACGCGATTAGATCGAATTCGTATCGAACACATCCTTGGCAGTCTCGGAGTTTGTGACGTAGCAGATAAGCTTCAGGAAAGTTGCCTCCGATGGTATGGCCATCTAAGCCGCAGACCGTCAGACTACGTAGGTAAAAGAACCTACCTATGTGTGCATGGTTTTATTCTTGACATTTTGAATTATGAATGTATTAGAATTTATTATACAAAATGCTGTAATTTTAGAATCTTTGACTGTGACTTTGTACGCCGTCAGGCAGAGCACAATTGATCAAATTTTTCTTTGTAACAACTTTATACACATGTGTCTCAACAGAAATAAAAAAATATGATTATGTGAGCAGACCTACTTTTCCAGTTATTTCAGTTATTACATTAATTAAAATAAAAACTGGCCAAGCACGTGTCGGACCACGCAAAGTGTAGGGTTCCGTAGTTGCCTAATATGCAGAAGTTAGCACACGGAGCTAATAAGTAATGATAAAAATTTTCCTTATTTTTATTATAAACCCGACATTTTGTAAGTAGGGATGTATGGATGGTTGTTTTTTACTCTTTCGTGGATGAAATTTAGAATAGAGATAGTTTGTACCCTGATATAACACATAGGATACTTTTTACGGGAAAAAGTCTTATTCCCACGGGAAAATCTTACACAACACGAGCAGGCGGACCGCTAGTATTTATGTATATAATAAAAACGGGCCCACCTACACAGGGCGATGAAAACTAAATACTATAACTAATTTAAAGTTTGTAAACTTAGTTGTTCCCATACATCTGATACACTGTGCGCCGTTACGATCTCGGCTGAAATTGTGGTCGGGCCCACGGACCAAGTAGGAACCTTGGTCCGTGGGTCGGGCCACTATCACCGCCCCCCCGCTCACCGCCCCGATCGCCGTTATCCCTATCGCCGCCCCGCCGCCCGTAGATTTGCTCGCCGATTTGCTGACTTGGAGGTCGCGGCCTTAGAGGATTAACTCTGAGCTTTTTCATTTCCATCACGACGGGATCGAGATCTGATGGTGGACGAGGAGGACGAAATGATTCTGTTGCAATAAACAAATCTTGAGCGCATGTAGGAAGCGACGTATAAATTGACCTTGATATACCGGGCCTTACATGTACAACGACTTTTTCTAATGTAGAACCCTGGCTTTTATGTATTGTAATAGCTTCAGCTGGAACCAATGGGAATTGAATGCGACGAACTTGTAGATTGGATGATTTATACCTTTTTACAGTATACGTAAATAGATTGATTGGAGTCCAACTTTTTCTAAGTCTAGCCTTATGACGAATGAGTAACGTAAAGCTCTGTGACCTTTTCAATTTCCCTATATTTATATCATCAAAATATAACCAAATTCGTAATGGCCTTCTCTCACCAGTAGTCTTATTTATTGCAAAATCAATTGCAGTTAATTTCCCTGTAGATCCATTCACTAATCCATCTGATGTATCAACGTTGACTGTCATCATATATTTTGCTCCGATTTTTAAGGTAAGATTTTTAGGTAAACCATAAGTTTGTTGAGTTGGTAACTTGTCCACTGTATCTAAAGGCTTAGCTTTCATTGTTGAATTAGATTCACCGCACACACTATCCACAGCCCTGGATAACGCTCCTTCGGAAGTCATTGCTGACAGAACTCTATTATTGTGATCATCTACTTCACGGTTGCTACTGTATAAATGAATCGCACCATCACACGTATTTGGAAGCGATGAATTACTAAAGCATCGACTTTCTATTAAATCGACATCTTCAGATGTCATTAATCCACTGGCGATATTATTTAATGCCGTGGCAAAGGAAGCATCATCCTTTTGGCGCATTATTTCATGAAGTTCTGTCAACACAAATAAATCCCAAAGCGGCGTGCCTTCAATTTCTGCCAATGAATTTCGAGCATTCGCTTGAAAAACCCAGTTATCGCCCACAGGTGGTAACTGTCTTAAATCTCCAACTACTATTACAGAAATTCCGGCAAAATAGATAGTGGAATGAAATATTTGTTGAAGTCTACGACTTATTTGGTGGAAAGTCTTGGATCCCAGCATAGATATTTCATCAATTATAATTAACCGGAGTTTTGCTAGTTTTGTGGTAAGAGTGTTAGCTACGCTTGGCGACAGCTCAGGTAAAATACTGCCAGCTTGAGAAACTGGAAGTCCAAAAGCACTATGTATTGTTTGCCCTCCAATCCCAAACGCTGCTTTACCGGTGTAAGCAGACAAAAGTGTTTTTAGTTCATCGGGATTACTCCCAGGTTCTCTGTTAAATAAAAGAGTTAAACACTGATATATCGCTTTTATTAAAACACTTTTGCCGACACCAGCCCCACCACTGATAAATAAATTTAACGGTGATGGTGAGGTAAGGGAAAAGTGTTGATAGATATGAAGTAACGTGTCTCTTTGAGCATTATTCAATTTTCTAGCAAGAACTAAAAAATCGTCTTTTGACAACTGAGGTGGTTGCGCAATAAAAGTAGAGGGGTCACCACATAACTGAGGCCCAGGATTTCCACCGGGAATCAGTTCCTCTTCTACATCTCCAACTTGTGTTTCAAATTCATACTCTCCCAATTCTTCCTCGCTGACTTCTCTTACTTGCACATCTTCTTCACTTATTAGCTCTGCATTTCTTATTTCTGTTAACAATCTATCAAACATTTCAGCGTCGCCCAGTTCGTTAAATTGCAAACTTTCTGCCTTAATTCTTTCTTTGTGCTCGTCAAAAATATTCTTAATATTTACGTTAGGATCGAGTAGTTTTTCTTCTTTGTTTCTCCAAGGAATATAGAGCATTAATTGTTTCCTGTAGAAATTGTCTGGATCTTCAATGTAACTATACTGACGAAATCGTATAATTCATGGCTTAGTTCTTTTCCGTATATAACCTAAATTATTTTGCAAAGAAATCCAGTTCCCTACCACTTCATCTTCAATCTGAGAATTGTCATCGGTTTGAAAATGACCATTGTCAAGTTCTACTGATCTGGCTAACATTCTATTTTTGGAATATGTGTAATATGCTACAAAATAAGATAAGGTTATATGTTCTAACGATAATGTTCGCTTCGAGTAATAGTCAATAATACCTTTTTGGAAAATATTTGATGAATTGGGGTCAAGCATCTGTAACTCAACTTCTTGTGGCCAACTAGTATTAATGTACATTTCGGCTTCACTAGCACGTGATAACGGTAGACCAGCAAGAACATAGATGGCCTCTTGAGCAGAAATCTCACTAGAGTTAAGAAATACATTTGACACTGTTCGTAGTGACTCTTTGACGCCTTTGTTGCATTTTTTAGCTTCACCCAGAGCTTCACGCAAAAGACGTGACATCCCTCTATCAGCCTTGTTAATGTAGAGTATTTTTTCACATTTCCAAATACAACGGTTTCGTTGGTAGGGGGGGGGGGGGGGGAAACTTGACTCTAACAAAAATAAGCACTTTAAAACGAAATATTTCTAAAACTTACACTAGCATCGAAAAATGGTCTTAGCAAACCCCCATTGTTTTTAAAAGACCTATTCAACGATACCTCACACCATAAGGTAATCGTGAATTTAAAAAATAACCCCCACTTCACGTGTATCAGAGGAACCCTAAAATTTTTTTTTAAGATTTTGTTCTTTAGCTTTGACGGCATAATTAATATGTATGTCCATACCAAATTACAGCCTTCTAACATTCATCAAAATATTTTTCTATGATATTTGTATTACCAAATTTCTTACTTGTACTAGTACTTTTTATAAGTTGGTCTATTATTCGATAACCTGTAAAGCTTACTTGATGTTGATAGTTTTCCTTTTAAATTCATTATATACACTACTACCATGATTTTTTTCACGTTTCCATATACAACGGTTTCGATGGTAGAGGGGAGGGAAACTTGACTCTAACGAAAATAAGCACTTTAAAACGGAATATTTCTAAAACTTACACTAGCATCGAAAAATGGTCTTAGCAAACCCCCATTGTTTTTAAAAGACCTATGCAACGATACCTCACACCATAAGGTAATCGTTAAAAATAAAATAACCCCCTCTTGACGTGTACCAGAGGAACGCTAAAAAAATTTTTTTTTAATTTTATTCTTCAGCTTTGTCGGCATGATTCATATGTATATCCATGTCAAATTACAGCCTTCTGGTACTAAGAGTCTCTGAGCTAAGCCGCGGACAGACAGACGGACGGACAGACCGAAACTATAAGGGTTCCTTTTTTACTACGGAACCCTAAAAAGAGCAATGTATTATAAATTACTATGCACGGGCGCCCATAAGCTGTGCGTTGTACATTGCATAGGGGCAAATAATAGAAACGCGATTCAGGTACCTTAACCTTTCTGAACTTTTCTCCGATTATTTATTTTAACACGACATACTCAATCTACTGTATCAATTTCTTAGGACCTTTCACTTACACCCTGTTTAAAAGGGTCCGAACTACGCTGAACCCTTATTTATAATGTAAGGTATAATTATTAAACTACACTGAGCCCGCGGGCTGAGTGACTTTGGGCTGAGCTATCCTGGAGGGAATTTAGAACAAGAACATATATCATGTAACATTATTATATTATTAATATTTCAATAAGCTAGCATTCTTAGTTACATAGATTTTCAAGAATGTGGGATTCGTTTGGAATAAATTTATTTACCCGACCCGCATTCTTTGATCTTGAGTGTATTTCGTATTTTTTGATTAGACGATGTACTGTACCTGAGTTGGATATGAAAGCTTCTGTTTTTAGAGCGCTATTTTTATCTTTGATAGATTTATCTGTACCAATTTGTATTCACACAGTTTGGTGAATGATTTATTTGCTTTTATCTGTCTGTACTTACAGTCTGTTTCAGGTTGGAAATAAAAGCTTATTTTTGTGGAGCAGTGACATTACAATTTGGTTTATCTATTTGTATAAAGTTGCGTAGATAGCTTACTATCCAAGTATGTCTGTCGTCGTGGCAAATATACCCTGCAGATTCTTTGGCTTTGGCGCGGTCGACCGCACAGCCTCGCAATATTGGTTGGAAACGTCCTGTGAGAATGAACTTGATTGGTAGAGAGGGAGATCTATTCTGCAAGTCGATATGTCTGTGAGGGATGAGGGATAACAGGGTTCCAATGCTATCAAGAAAAAGAAACAAAATTTTAGTTTTTAGTTTATTTAGCTTTTATTCCCAGATGCCCCCTTTCAGGATTGTCCCCTCTCAGTCGCTGAAGAGGGCATATAGTCCCAGATGCTCCCTTCGGGACTGTCCCCTTCTGATCATCGAAGGGGGCTAATATTCCCCCTTCGAGGTGTTGGTGAAGAAATCTGATCATTCAAGGGTTGCCTGGAAGAAATTTCTATACCTTATTGCTAAGGCCACCTAACTGTACACTTTTTCCTGTTTTTTTTTTAATGTGTATGTCTCTGTGTGTAGAATAAAGTACTATATTCATTCAATCATCCTGTACCCATAGCCTTGAATAAATAGATTGTGTATCTCATTCTGCAGGTTCACGTTCTATTTGGGCAACACTAGCACGCAGACTGAACTTCTTTCATGAAATCTTTGTCTGAGATTCGTCATCGGTTTTCTTCTCTGCTTTTCTTCCTTGGAAGTGTCTGCTTGTATGATGTAAATCGTGTTACATTGCTGCGTTTGTGTCGCACTTGTTTTCGTTAATTATTACAGAAGTGTAGTTTCTTTGATTGAATGCTTCAAAGAGGTTCGATATTTATTAAGCAATTTTGCGATAACTTGTCAAATAAATTGCAATGAGCTTTGACCTTAAATGCATTAGTAGGTATTCTTTTCTCCCTTATTTATTTTGTGAACGTTGTACACAAACACAAGTGTGAAGGATTTCATCAGATGATTTTCGTCCACACGGAGGAACTCGAGCCTGTCCCGAATTAGGGCGATAGATAAGCTTCAGTCGATCACGCTGCCGAAGTGCGGGTTGGTTGAATTTCTTTGCAAGAGAGTGCAAAATTTCTCATGATGTTTTTCTTTACCATAAAAGTGTTGAATGAATGATCATATTATTATTATATGAATTTGAAAACACAGTAGATTAGACACATTATTATTATGAGGCGAGTCCCACTCTATTTTTCCGAACGTTCATAAGCCGTTGTTGTTTTATGCTTAAGCTTTAAGTGTATTATTTGATATCTCAAGTTGAATTTATCATCAGATTTACGTAATCCTAAATTCCAACTTGATTGAACGTTCTTTTGTTATTAACGCTAAAAAAATTAAAATAACGTTGGTCCCCTATTTTTTCGTTATTACCATGTTTTATTTTTAGCTTTATCAATGTTTAGGGATACAATAACAAGGATTAACTTTAATCCCTTATTATAATAATAACACTGATAATGGCAGCATTCTAATGCATAATATTTGTTATCTGCCATAGATTTGATCTTATAATGTCCTACTTTCGATAAAACGAATAACATGTTTTCGTTTCAACAACAGCACGGCTCGGCGAGGGTCTCACAAGTAACCATTTGGTTAGTTAACCCTTAAACGCGCAATTATTTATTTTTTGATAAATATTTGGTAATTAAGCTTGTTTTTGGTCAAGAAAAATGTTTTTTTTTTTCGGTAAATTTAAAAATACTGTTAAATAATAAAAATACTTTTTTTTCGGCTTTTTTACGTTTTCCATTTTTACTTTTTTTGAAAAAAAAAAAAATTGTATTTCCTGCTCAATACAGTTTATTTGCTATCAATAGGACATTTGTAAGTATTTTATGGAATTTGATTTCTGACTTCGTTTTAATTGGCAGCAAATTCTATCTGCCGTAAATAAAATTAGACGTTCGTTTTTTTTTGGTACTTACTAAAGAAGATCACCAAAACTAATAAAAACAAATAGTAATAATAATAATAATAAAAAATTCATAAATAATATTTAAGTTGTTGTTTTTAAACAGTACGCGTTTAAGGGTTAAATTGTATTGTATAGATGAGTGTTTGCGCGCTGTGGAGCTGACGCAGATAGCCATCGTTGTATAGCGCAATGCTGTGCAATGACGGGTTGGCGTTTAAGAGATCCACTAAACTACTGACTAAACCAGGCTACATGGTTTCACTAGGTGGAGTGGATTCAGAGAGAGCCACCCCGGGTACTACTTCTCTGAGTAGATCAGACTCTCCTCTCGAGCTCGAGCTCACTACCCTGCATTATTGAGGCTATCAGGCCTTAGACGACACGCTTACCCAGTGTTGATCGGCTTCACCCACAAACAGTTTCCTTTACCGTAGTGTCGAAAGAATTTGAAATTCGATATCTCATTGGTGCGAGGCAGCTACACCACCAAATTCCTCATGTTTTCGTATAAAACAAAGACGCAAGAAGGTTGTTCATGAATGACTCACTCACTTCTGTTTTAATTAATGTAAGTACATACGAGGCTGCTATTTATGTATTCGGAATAACAAAAAATAACAAACATCTATAACTAAATATACTTTTATTGCTTTTCAAAATATTCCCCGTGATGATCGATGCATTTTTTCATACGTTGAAACCAACTTTCGTAGCATTTTTTCCATTCTGTATCGGGTATCTCCAAAACGTGCATTTTGAAAGCATCAACGGCTTCTTCCCGAGTCGAAAATCGGTGTCCACGTAATTAGTTCTTCACGCTTGGGAATAAATAAAAATCGTTGGGTGCCAAGTCGGGACTGTACGGCGGATGACCCGTCAATTCGATCATTTGACTATTTAAATACTCCGTTGTTGCGGCCGAGGTGTGACAGCTGGCGTTATCGTGGTGAAGGATTATTCTTCGTTGTCGATTGTTCTTGCGTATTTCTCCAAAGACTTCTGGCAAGCAAATGGTGGTGTACCATTCAGAATTAACCGTTTTACGATTCTCTAGTGGTACTGTAGCCACATGTCCACTAATACCAAAAAAGCAGGCAACCATTTGCTTCAAAGTGCTTTTTGCACGAACAACTTTAGTTGGGTTTGGCTCATTTTGGAACACCCAAACCGTTGACTGCTGTTTAGTTTCGGGATCATACCGCATATATCCAAGATTCGTCTCCTGTGTAGATATTATGAACAGCTTTTGATGTACCACATTTGTATTTTTCTATCATTTTTTTGCACCAATCAACACGAGCCTGTTTTATTGTTCAACTGTTAAGTTGTGCGGGATCCAACGAGAACAAATTTTTTTTACAGCCAAATTTTCGTGTAATATTTTATAAATACTTATCATACTAATGCCCAGAAATGCCTCTATCTCGCGATATGTAACATGACGGTCTTGCATTAGTAGTTCGCGCACAGCATCAATATTTTGTGGTACAACAGCCGATTTAGGGCGACCTTCTTTAAAATCGTCCGCAAGCATACGACGACCACGATTAAACTCACTGAACCAGTGATACACAGTGGTTTTCGATGGGGCTTCCTCCCCAAAAGTCGACAAAAGTTGATCCATGCACTGTTTTTGAGTTAAACCACGCCGAAAGTAAAAAAAATAAATCATAAATATGAATCATAGCACGAAAATTTTCACGAGTCAAATCCATGGTGATGATAGACAATGAATTTTAAAAATGGCGCCACAATGTAAAAACAATTGACAGATGAATGAAACAAACTTTATTTTACAGCCAAAGAGTTCTATTTTTAAATGTTATAATTTCTTTTTAAATATTGTTTATGTAAGTGGCCAGTTCCGGATACATAAATAGCAGCCCTTGTACGAATTGTAAATAATATATCCCTCAGGTTACGTTCATTATAAAAAACCTACAACTTGTTTGCCTTAGGATAAAAACAGTGATTTATTAATAAAAACCTTTTAATAAAATATGTATTTTACAAAATATAACTAAAACTAAACAGAATTAGATTAAGTATTAAATTAGTAACAAAAAAGAAAACAATAAAAGGTATCTTAAACGAACTTACGGAATAATTATTATTCTAAGTTACAACGATTACTTGAACCAGTTATAGTTAGGAAGGCACCTCAATAATCAATGTTGCCAGCTCAGGTCATCGTCTTTGCCTATATAGGATTCAAAACCAATTAACGAAGAACTCAGAGTTCAAAGTCATAGGGTAATTGATTTTCGAATACAACAATGTTACAATTTGCTAAGGAAATAGGGATGAAAAAGCCAGAACAATCAACTTTATTGGAGGTTGCTTTGATTGAAGTGATTTCAATCACTTGAACTTTTTTATTAGTGTTTTTTTTTATATAAATGCACAGAGATCTGCATTTTCCTTGTTAAAATTATGTCATGTAGCATTTCTATGAAATACCAGTTCAGTCGGTATATAATAGATTTATACAGTCTCAAAAACATGAGTGAAGTTGAATGAATACTCGTAAGAGCTTGCGAAAAAAGTTTTTAAACCAGTTCCGCTGTCAGAAAAAAGAAACTGGAGTGAACAAAAATAATGTAAGTAGGTGGATATTTCCATTTCAATAATTATGGCAGAGCACAGAAAAATTGCCCGTAATTGAAAAAAATTAAATAACCTAGATAATAAAAATATAATAAGTAAGTACTTATTTAAATATATAACAATAAGTAATAATATACCTAGACACGCTTAACAACATTTAGGTAATCACAGGTACATAATATATTAAAC
Source organism: Carpatolechia fugitivella (assembly GCA_951230895.1). Taxonomy (NCBI): domain Eukaryota; kingdom Metazoa; phylum Arthropoda; class Insecta; order Lepidoptera; family Gelechiidae; genus Carpatolechia; species Carpatolechia fugitivella. The sequence continues at coordinate 6,331,111 of OX579655.1, read as the reverse complement.
ACACGACACGAGAATATAAAATAAAATTATTTTATCTAGAGCTTTACTCAATTAATGTGAACTTTAGTGCATTATACTGTTTCACGCATAATAAATTTACTAAAGTGTCTCTTATTGTTTATAATTAATGATTAAACGAACTTACCTGTACGTGAAGTTCAATCATAATTATACGAAGGCTTCGTCCGAAAAGATTAGCATGTTATACTTTCAACATCAATTACATTTTCTTTAATATCTGATTTGAACTACCGGTCATTGCTGTTGCATCGCAGTACTTATTTACCGTCCCAAATGCCCAAATGCAGTAATGTAATTGCTGCTTTAGTTAGTTACATTTAGTTACGTGAAACTATTGGAAGAAAACTTTAAAAGGATGCTAGGTATAAACCTACCAGGATAAAAACACAGATCATAAAACCCTACGTGGTGTTCTGCATTTCTGGCAAGCGCTATATAATAGTGAGGAACTTATAGAACTAACATTAGCTTGGTTAAGTAAATAGAACACGATCTTTCAGAAAATAAGTAGGTAACTAGTTAGTGGTAGATTTACATAATTTCTAAGAATTCTCGCAATTTCGCCGGCTTGGGGTCTAGCCTACCATTTTTTGGTATCTAATATAGAAATTCCCTTCAATGCTTGTTATGCCGAATAATAAAAAATATTTATGGAAATGTTTCCTAGATAAAACTTATATTATTACGTCATTTATTACTTTTCACACTTCCAAAATCTCTTCATAGAATGAGTTTTATGCAGCGATCGTAGACTATATTTATCTGAACTTTGCGTCAGGATATCATTACAGAGTTGTTAAAACCGCCATTTATGAAAATATTTTTAGAAGTAGGATTAAAATGTAATTATCATGAGAATTTTTTGTTCGAAGGTACCGTAAAATAGAACATCGTGAGGAAAACTATATTTATCAAGAGATGCCGTAGCCAAGCGGTCGAGATTTTGACTCTCATTAAGGAGGTTTTGGGTTCGAATCCCGGTGTGGACACTATCAAGCAAAAATATTTTTGTGGGATTTTCTGCCCAGTTTGAATTGGTTCTTTCACGGTAGTTTCCACAGTAAAAATGTTTTGATTTTGAAATTTAAAACACATTGTTACGTATTGTGGTTGAACTTGAACCACGAACACGATATCCCGTGCATGAGATAATGAGCCGTTACGCCTCTCAAAACTGTGTTGCATGATGAAATAGTAGATTGTTAACCAAAGGGTGAAAGCGATCAATCACACCCGAAGTATTTTGGCGCACGAGCGTAGCGAGGGCGCTTATAGTGTGAGGGTGTAATTGATCAATTTCCCACGAAGTGAACACTGTGCTTTTCATCTCAATTGCGAGGAAAGTAAACAAAACAGTTTCAAAAAATATATATGGCCTACACAACATACGCGCCATATTAGTGCACCACACAAACTGGGAACTTTTTAGTTGTTTTTATTGAAATCAATGCAATGAAAGGTTTGAACTTCAAAGTTACTTACATCCTTTCTTTGGGGTCATTATTGGACTACTTTCAGAGCATGAGAGATGAAAATGAACGATCATAGGTTATCAAAACAAAAAAAATATCAGTAAAACCTTAACTAATACTATAGTGACACACTTGCTTACACTTGTTTATTTGTAAATCAAAATAAGACAAGCAGCCGATCTGAGTCTAAAATTAGTTCAAAATAATATTTGTAAATAAACCTTATTATGAAAGAAAATAACACGGAGGCCAATCACTGATATATTAATTGGGATCGAACCATGGATAGGTAAGTTTACACGAGACGTATCGCGCTAGTTTACACTCACAGATTATCACCAGTATATTAAGCCGCCAAGTGCCTCATATGGCTTATACCTATATAACGAATAATTCTCCGAGGAAATGACTTTACGTACATACTTTCCGTTCCAATCCGAAGCACTAAATCATCTAACTTTTGTGTGCGTCAGAATGGCGGGTATAAGTCCACCGATAGTGATGGTTTATGCGTGAGAGCAATGCACGAGCAATGTACGGAATGTACATAAAATTTGACACTATGTACTTTTTTTAAACCATAGTTATCACAAAAAGAAAGTGAGCAGCCAACCTGACGTCAGAATGGCGGGTTAAATCTTAATCTACACATTCTACTAATTATTCAAGTGAAAAATTAATTCCGTAGCAATGTACGAGCAATGTACTAGCAACGTACCTATTCAAATTTTATCTAAATGTAAAAAATGATCTAACAAAATTGATAATTAAATTTTAGCGCCTGTTTTACATTTATTAGCAAATGCCTAGATGAGCAATATAGGTAACGTAAACTAGGTACAGAATCGTGATGGTTTATGCGTGAAAGTAATGTACGGGAAAACACGAGAACAATGTGCTAAAATATATAGGCGTTGGGCCCAGTGTTGTAGCATCATAAGCTAATAATAAAAAGAGTGTAGGGGTAATTATGTAATAAAGGTGGGGATGGAAGAGAGGGTGGCTAGCCCTACGTAGATAAATGCTTGGGATTGGGAGACCACTAGCCTCTCTCTCCACCATCAGATACGTGTGTGAAGGTATGTGAGAGGGGGTGTATCTGTGGGGGGAGTGGATGTATGTATGTATGTAATTTGGGGGACGTCTGCGAGGAGCACAGACGGGTGATCTGAAGAACTATTTCACCCATAGGGGAGTGGGTGTATATGTATGTGTGTTTGTATGTAAGTGTAGAGGCATGAGAGGCACAGTTGAGTACGACAAATACGTCTCGGGATCGAGGTATATAATATTATCCACTAACCAGTCAACTGTTCTTCCTTGTCCACGTATGGGTATGTAAGTGCTAGTGTAGGGGGTGTGAGAATGAGATATGATGGAATGCCCGTCCATATAATAAGTTTTGTCTAAAACAAATGGACAGCTAGACAATGGGCAGTAGCGGGTAAGACCACCACGTTTTATAGGTTGAGAAATGTGACAACCCCCTAGGTATTTATTATATGGGCCTCTGTTTACATTTTCAAGACTTATATGTAAATATAGCCTGAAATAAATTGTTATTATTATAACTCCGTATTTTTTTAAAAACGGACTTGATAAAAAAGAGGTTTAATTTATCGAATCTGCTCACAAAATTTCACGAGAATCGGTTGAGAAACACGACCTGTAGAGTTAAACAAACAGACAGATGGACAGACATACAAAATAAATTTTGGCCAAGCGAAACGGAGACGCTTCGCTCGCTCGGTCAATAATTATTCAAGTCTAAAATGAATACCGCAGCGACGTACAAGTACAAGCAACATACCCTAACCCTAAATTCAAATAAAAATTTAGATTTAATGAACGGTTAAAAAGTAATTGAAAATGAAAATTGTTTGATTGTACATCTTGTTTAATTCTATTAGCAATGACAAAAATAGTAAATTTCTGAGCGCTGTGACGTATTATACGTTACATACGTATTATTATAATAACAAAACATGGCTTTCTAATTTTAAATAACTATATATTTATTTAATAATTAGCTTGTGATTTTAAAAATAAAAATAAAGTATTTTCTACAAAAAAATAAGCATTACATTACATTTACCTTCGTTTTGTAGAAATCAACAAAACTGCAATGTGTACCTTTATTTAGTTTCTAAGAGTTAGCAACCAGTATTTGCTAAGTATATTGTGTAACGTACTGAGAGAAATTAATTTATACTTACGAAGAAAGTCAGAAAATAATATTGAAAAAATGTTTTATTATTTTATTGGATTCTGTGTTTAAAAAGTTCCTGTACTAAGCTTGCGTTACCTATATTGCTCATCTAGGCATTTGCTAATAAATATAAAACAGGCGCTAAAATTTAATTATCAATTTTGTTTAATCATTATTTACATTTAGATAAAATTTGAATAGGTACGTTGCTAGTACATTGCTCGTACATTGCTACGGAGTTAATTTTTCACTTGAATAATTAGTAGAATGTGTAAATTAAGATTTAACCCGCCATTCTGACGTCAGGTTGGCTGCTCACTTTATTTTTGTGATAACTATGGTTTAAAAAAAGTACATAGTGTCAAATTTTATGTACATTCCGTACGTTGCTCGTACATTGCTCTCACGCATAAACCATCACTATCGGTGGACTTACACCCGCCATTCTGACGCACTTGTGTGGATTCGGGGAAAATCTTATACAAGTTGAAAATAAGCATAATTTAAAGTGGGTAGCGTCTATTTTTGCCTAAAATTGCAATTAACAAATCTTAGGAATTTTCACTAAACGAATCTAACTTAAATCGTGTATTAGATTTATCCTCAAACTGATCGATGTTGCATCAAATCTTTCTGTACATAACATTTGTCAATGTGTAACACCTAAGTAAAACTAATTTTTAATTGCGTAAAATTGAAAAAAGAAATGTCGTCGTAAGGAAGTCTCCTATTTCTCTTTCTGTTCTCCGAAGTTTAGGTAAATATAGTCAGCCTATTCCGATCTCTGTTTATTACACATAATCTTAGTAAAAATTATTAAGCATAGTAATACAACAATCCAAACATAGATTATATTAGCGAGGGAATCGTTGTGCTACCTGTATCACAGAAGAAATAATAACAGCTGTATCCAATTCGCTTTCTCGCTCTCACTTAGAGTGTGTCTCAGTTTGTATTTCTGCTTCACGTCGCTCCACGTCTTAGTGTAAACTGGCCCTAAGGATCTTGTAATGATATACTTACCTACTATAAAAAGTACTTACACATGTAAAAGTCAACAAAACACATAAAAAAATTAAAAAACGTCCAATATTTCAAGTTGGGTAGTTAATAATATGGGTATATCTTTGCTCTAATCAGTGTGATATTATTAAAGGGATCTGCAGGAGATCTTTACATTACTAAATCCCTTCGAAGAACCCTAATCAAAAGAATGATAGTAATTATGATGACAACTTTTTTATGAGTGCCTCTAAAATCTATTATACTTAGAAGTTATTTTTAAATGCTGTTATGTTTGGTCCATAAATTAATTGTGACTACAGAGAAAACATAGGTTTTATTGAGTATATTTCTCTCCCGAAGGGTCTGGTTCTTCTTGCTCCGAGAACGTGCCATCTCCGCATCGATTCGCGCGACTCGTTATCATATCTGCCGTAGCTGCTTTTACTGAAAACAAACAAAAACAAATTCGTAAATTAACTAGCCGTGTACCTGAAGGGATATCTCACCAATCTTCCATTCATCCATGAAAAATAGCGCTGTGCAGTGTCTACTGCATTGCAGCATACTTAATGTTGAGCTATTTCCCTTCTACAGTGCGTGAGCAGAACAGAACGCACACTGTGCACGTTCAATATTGTATATTATTTGGTTATTTTATTTTGTTGTTGTACTTTTTTTATTTTATTAACACGTTTTGTACCCACTGTGTGTATCTTGTTTTGTGTGCTCTGAATAAATGTCACACTAATAAATATAAATTTGTATATTTGGATGCTTGGATGTTTCTTCCTCCTTTACGAGTACTGAACGGATTTGGATGAAATTTGGAATGGAGATAGTTTGTAACCTGGAATGACAAAAGATACTTTTTACGGGAAAAAGTCTTATTCTCACGGGCAAATCTTACATAACGCGAGCATAGCCGCGGGCAGACCACTAGTCTTATTGTAAATGTCTTATTAAACAAGCTTTCATTTAACAAAGGACAAATTTTCAAAAATCCTTCAGGCTCGCCTACAGTTCATAAAAACTCCAGCGCAAAATGTTATGTTCATATCTGCATTAGCGGTTTAGGGCTATGTGTTCTCTTTTAAAATTAACATTCATTCCCAGTTTCGTTAATAGACCCACTTAATAAAATCTTTCTGCATTATCCCCATAAAAATTTCATGCTTGCCAATCCCGAAGGCTAATTCCAAAGGTTTAGCCTGTGCGTTGTTTTTGTCATTCAGTGATAATTTGTACAGAATCTGCGAAGAATTCATGGATCTAGAAAGAAATAAAGAAAATAGACTACAAAATCAAAACACAAATTAACAAAACGCTCTCTCCACCCTCCTCTCCTCTTTTTGGGTAGTTATATTGGTATGCTAAAACTTACGATCGTACGCCCATCCTATCTTTGCGCAGGCGTCGATGAAGTGTGTCGAGGGGTTGATGCGCCCCAGCTCCGAGGTCCGGTAGTCCCACGGGAACACGTGATGATAGTTGTGCCAGCCCTCACCCAGGGCTGCCAAGCTCACCATCTTATTCTCAACCGACTGTATAAATCTGTGTACAATACAGAAAAAGTTATCTTATTATTCTAAGTATTATAAAACAGTGGTTTCAGTCTGTAGTCCAAGGGTCACCTAAAACATTGTCGTAGGTTATCATACGATCTTAGGTTATTTTTACAAACCATCTAAAAATAGTATCTATGTCGCAGTAAGATAGTTGTAGCCCTAATATTATCATATCACTAGGGATATGATCATATACCGGATGATAGTCATACGAAAGCTCCTATGTACTATCTTACTAGGGATATGATCATGTCCCTAAACTAATCTAGTGAAATAGTTATTATCGATCAAATTTACTCAAATTACATGGCATTAATTAATTTATTAATTAAATGGCATGGGTGGTCACAAGATAACCTAACCCCGAAGGGTATGGCGGAGGAAGCCATGCGAGCGTTTTTACGAAAACCGTTTCGACAAACCTGGTCTTTGACCAACAACCAAAAGTCTAAACTCAAGCCACTTTGCCAACGGAACATGGAACGCAGCATACTTGGAGTCAAACTGACAGACCGAGTACGGAACACAACGCTGCGTTCCCAAACTCAAATCTCAGATGTAGCTCAGAAGGCCGCGTACCTTAAATGGGATTGGGCCGGTCTCGTTTCCCGAATGCCGTCCGACCTCTGGGCCAAAGTTACCACCGACTGGGTCCCCGCAAATGCTAGAAGACGTCGAGGTCGTCCAAGGAGGAGATGGTGTGACGAATTAGACGTCTATAACAACGGATGGCGAGAGATGGCCCAAGACAGGAAGGAATGGAAGATTAAATCTTACAATTACTTCACTATAAAGCAGCTAAGCTTGAAACCTCGCAATAAAAAGACCTTTTAGCTATGTATTTGGGATTGAAAAGTGACGTACAAAAAGTAAGAGAAACGATTAGATAAAATAAATCGTTTAAAAAAGAAACATTAAAACATTCTAGGCAATTTTTTTATAATTAAGTAGGTAACAAATCACTTGGTGAGTTTTCTTACGACTTAGATACTCGTACTATACAAAAACAAAATTAGCACATATTATTTAACAACAGGTGCTCCTTGGAATTACAAAAATGTTTCAGTAACAAAATCTGTAGAAAAACAAACCTAAATAGGTTCTTTTACGAGTAGAAATATTCACATAATGTTCCACTAGATAAAATCGTCAAACCGTCTCGCCGCAAGATTTGACGCCTTCCAGCCTCCAGAACAAGCTGGGTTTCAAGAAGGTTTCAGTACCGTAGACCACATCCACACAGTGAGACAGGTTATACAGAAGTTGTAAAATCAGCCGCTGTGTCTAGCATTTGTGGACTACGAGAAAGCCTTCAACTCTATCAAAACCTGGGATGTTCTAGAATCCTTTCAGCGATGCCAAGTCGATAGGCGGTACGTGGAGGTACTGAGAAGCCTGTACAGTATGGCATCAATGTCCGTCCAAGTACAGAATCATAAGACAAAACCCATCCAGTTGCTCAGAGGAGTGAGACAGGGATATGTCATCTCTCCCAAAACTGTTCTCCAACGCACTGGAGGATTTTTTTAAAACTCTAGACTGGAACGAATTGGGCATCAATATTAATGGCGAATATCTCAGTCACCTCCGCTTTGCCAATGACATAGTGATAATGGCTGAATCGTTGCAGGATCTGTAAAAAAAGCTGCACAGTCTTAAGGCTGCCTCATTGTCGGTCTCTGGATGAACTTGGACAAGACTAAGGTCATGTCATGTTCAACGAACTAAATATTCCGGAACCGATCTCGATCAATGGCGAAGTGCTCGAAGTTGTCCAAGAATATGTCTACCTCGGGCAGACATTGCAGTTGGGTAGAGAAAACTTCGAGCGTGGAATCGCAAGAAGAGTACAGTTGGGCTGGGCAGCATTTGGGAAACTGCGTCATATCTTCTCGTCACCACTACCGCAATGCCTGAAGAGCAGGGTGTATAACCAGTGTGTCCTACCCATTTTGACATACAGAGCTGAGACGTGGAACATGACGGTGAAGCTGGCCCACCGGCTACATGTCACTCAGCGAGCTATGGAAAGATATATGCTTGGTATTTTGCTACGGGATAAAATCCAAAACGAAATCATCCGGCAGAAGACCAAGGTAGTTGATATCGTCCAGAAGTGTAGCAAGCTGAAGTGGCAGTAGACTCACCACGTCTGTCACAGAACCGATGAGCGTTGGAGCAGACGGGTTCTTGAATGGAGACCACGTCTCGGGAAACGTAGTGTGAGACGCCACCCTGCCAGGTGGACCGATGACCTGAAGAAGGTCGCTGGTGGTGGCTAGATGAGGAAAGCGGGTGATTGGGGAGGCCTAGAACGTACCATACTAAGTAAGGTCTTTGTTCGTAGAGACATTATCGATTTTCTGAATTAACAAAACATATTTAGAATAATTTGGCGTCCCATAAATGCAGAGTGTCTACAAACGGATACAGTGATTATTTTAGTTTGTTATGCTAAAATAATCAACAATTGAAAAAGTTATGGAAGGTTAAATATAATGTAGGTATAGGCAGTGTCTAAGGTAGGTACTTAATTAAGGATTTTGCTCATAAAAACACATCCATACACACAGATAAACGTTCGCATTTATAATATTAGTAAAAAGTTAGAATTCTAAACAATCCTGCCAGACATCAATCTAAATTAAGAGGGAACCATTATTAGCAAAACAGTGTATAGTCTTCTTACCTAGAAACAGTATAAACAGTAACTTACCCAGGAACCCTCTCAGCCATAATAACAATTTGGCGGGAATCTTCCTGCACAGCAGCAGCGCGCGTCCACCTACCTACAATGACGGCCTAGGCGACGCGACACTGGGAATACCGCGGTCCGTGGGGTAAGACGCGAGAGCAGATTGCGACTTTTTAGCAAAGTATTGTGGCTTAGCGTTCTTGTAGCTAAGGGTTCATTCGCTAATTATTATTCATCGATGTATTTAAAGGCGGATAGAACTTTCGAGGCAAGTAAATATGTTTATAATACTTCAAGAATCTTAAGCTATAAAGGCGTTAAGAGAGTTTAATGTCATTAAAGCTTAGTATTTTGTACAATTTCTTTTTAGCGTATGATTTATCGACGTGATTAAACTCAATGAACCTTAACTTAAAGATCGCAAAAGTATCATAACGACTGCATAGCAAAGTAAAATTTAATAACGTCCGTTTAGCTATGCAAACAATGAAATAGTTTTGAAATGATGATGGCATTAAAGGCTGAATGCGACCATTTACTCAAGTATTGACGGTAGACGTCGTTTTAGCTGTGTATAACATAAATTTAATCGTATTTAACGCCTTTTTTGTTAGACGTATTTCCTGAACTGCAAACGTTACCAAAATGATTCCAATACATATCGATAGAGAATTTTATTCTATGTATGCTGGCATCCAAAACTTAAAATTTACCTCTTGAGGCTTAGCGACCTTTTAGCTAACGGACGGCGGCAGTTCGGGCCAATACTAATGCATAAATTTAATACTCATATTTCAATGTTGCATAACAGTTACGAGCATAATTATTTTATAGGTAAATCCACATAATTTTAATGTATAAATAAATACCCATATTTTTAATATACATAGTTTAAATATATGTAGGTAGGTATTCATAACAAATTAAGTTCTCATATATGTTAAATAGTAATTTTTTTATAAACTTTCGTAAAATAAATAAAAATAAATAAATATTAAACATATTTTATAGCAAGTCCGATCGCCATTTCCGGTTTTATCTCAGATCATCTACATATTTTTTTTTTTATATAAAATCATTATTATTTTATGACAATTAAAATTATAAATACTTGATAACGTTAATTTCAGGTTAATTTCAAGTTGAATTTCAATTATTATTCGGATTAAATATTTTTCAGATTATTTAACACCAAGAAAATACTATTATGCACAAATTAATGTATGCCAAGTTTGTTATGCGGATTCACGATACGACATAATTATTATGCTATATAAGAGACACCTCAGACTTTCGCATTTATAGAGATAATATTAGTAGCTTAGAGTAATAGGTGCCTATAAAGAAGCATATCAGCGCAGCGTAGGCACCTTCAGTAAGTAGGCAAGTGTCGTGAATTTAAGCAATATTTTGCAATTTTTCTCAGAAAAACATAATTTTTTTAACTGATTAAATACGACCTTGCATAGACGCTCACGCCGCTCTGGTACTCTATAGCAAAATTAAATACCAGGGATATGCTGTCGAAACGATTATTTGACATTTACACCCGTTCTCACTCTGAAGCGCTTGTTTATACCTTAATATAAATTCTTAGTGCTGATTAGTAGGTATTGGTATAGATTACAATACCTGTCATAAGGTTTATTCCCATAGAGATGGGCGAAGCTGTTGACGCAGAAAGCGATGTTGAGGGTGAAAGTGAACCGCAGCACGAAGCTGACTACGAAACTGTTCACCAGCGTCTCGCCCCAGAAGTGGTAAGGAATCCACACTGGCAGAAACACGTTCAGCAGCGCAAACAATGGAATAAATACTCTGGAACAAATGGAAAGTAGTATGTAATAATATGATTAAAAATATTTTAAGGTTAAATTTTAGTTGAATTTGTATTCCATTTAATCAAAATAATAAAACTTAACCCATTACAAAGACATCTGCTACCCAAACAAAATATATCTGGAAAATTCTATTTTCTTTTATTTCAAAGTTAAATATGAATCAATCATCTCGAACTAAGCCCTGTTGAAGTTTATCTAAGTTTCAATTAACAATCTGAATATCTAGGAATGTTATCGAGACGTCTGGGATGTTTGATTACCAATACTGCTTCGTCCTTATGCCTAAAGAGATAAACATCGCGCTGCTGTAAAGCTGTATCAAAATCACAACAGTCTGTATAACCACTAAAAAAATAATAAAGTTATATTGTTACGGCTTGGTGCGGTGGACAGGGGCGTGCACTTCATAGAGGCAGAAAAGCACTGCCTACCCTGTCATTTTCAGATAAATACCTTCACAATTATATACATTAATTAACTACACTACACTATCATACTAACTACCATAACACCCATATTAATTTTACACATCCTTATCTTAAACAAATTCCACTCGTCTTTTGTTCACGTTCGCCAAAAGCACTGCCTATTCCAACTGACGTTTACTTACATGTAGTGAGAGAAAATATATGACTGTGTGCTATAAAGGCCCTATGTGCGAACACAAAACTTGTCAATGCGTTAGTGTGCGTGATTTCGCTCCATACAAATCCGAAAAGCCCAGCTTTTTCGACTTGGACTTATACAAGGCGAATCGTCGTCGAAGGAACATCGGTGGCGTAAATAGATCTTAGTACAAGTCATTCCCTTATAACGCACCGATGTAAAGCGTTCCCGAGTTCCAAAAATTGCGCGCCGCGCGAGGCGCATGTCAGCCAGTGCGCAGGCGCGAAGTTGGCGACAGAAATACGACGACCAATCACAACTCTCAGCCACCTCAGAGCCGCGACGCTTCGCGAGCTCGCGAGCGGTGGGGGCGTCGGTCGCTTTAAAGCTTTAATAGTCTCAAGACGCATTATGAATAAAGCGCGCAATGCTGAATTGGGTAAAAACAATATTTTAATCACTTTTTTCATTGCGGAATTTGGAATCGCCATATTGTTTACCTTTCTTGTTGTGACGCGCAGTGATTTTTTAAGTTTTTGTGTTTTTCTTTGGTTTTTTGAGCAATTAGTGCTTTTTGTGTTAGTAAATTACTTTAATAACAATGAGTAATCGCTGTGAACTTTGTGCCGACGGGCCGTGTTTGTTTAAACTGAAAAAAGGTGGATTTGCAACGTGTAATTTTGAAGCTAAGGCGAATATCGTTCATAGAGGAAGGTGTGTACTCGAGTTGCATTTAACTCAAAGGAAGAGTAATGCAACTCGTCATTTTCAAATTAAATCTTACGAGACTTTCAACTGGCTAACAGGTTGTGTACACACCAATAGTTTGTTTTGTTTTCCGTGTACTTTATTCTGCACTTCTTTGAACGTTTGGAACGACGCCGGCTATGTCGATTTGAATAACTTTACTAACGCGGCCAAAAAGCACGAAAAGTCGAAAACCACCAGGGGCATCAAAGACTCGCAGCTCTTTCTATGATTTCTATTGAAAAACAGCTCCTAATTGATGTAAAACGATCACCTGCGTTTTACGATGACGTATTGCAAAAATATTTTCTCAAAGATAGGCGCGTAGATTTAATTTATAAATAGAAACAAAGTTGTAGTATCATACCGTTAATTTATTTTGTCAATTGTGCGTTATAACAAAAAAGTTAATAACAAAAAAAACCAAGGCCTTTTTCAAGGCCATTTCGGGTATCTTCTAGTGTGACTTGTTCAAAATATTCAATCACCTGGTTAGATACTTGAGGTGGCCAAACTTACATTACATCACTTTGCATGGAAACACCACACCACCGGTCGCCGGTCAACACAATACAGTAATAACCTAATTCATGAAATTTTTTGGTAAGTGCTCGTTTATCCTTATTATACCTGCCTGCCTACTAGTGCCTACCCTAGCCCTAAACCCTGTGCACGCCCCTGGCGGTGGACTGTACCAAAGAACTTTCTAGAAATCGCCTGTCACCAGTGATCTTTGACACACGACCAGAAAGTTCCAGACACCCGTCATTTCCCTTCAAAAAGTATTCGCTACCGAAAAACCTGACTGTCAAAATTGAATGGAAGATTATTAGTTCTATTCGAGAAAGTTTGTTACTCAAAAAGATTGAATAACGAAAAGAATATCGAAATAAGAACATACTCGAACTGTCATAATAATATATAGGTATAGGTAAGGACCGCGACCGCCTAGTCGGAGAGTTCGGTGTGAGTTTAGCGCAGTATCAAGAGCCGAAGTAAATAAAAGTGAAAGTTAAAGTGCTAGTGAACAAGTGCAGTGCGAAAGTATTAATTTTGGTTTAGTGCTACTCGTGTGCGATCAAGTGCAATTTGTAACGTTGCTTGTGTACTATACGTGAGAATAAAGGACCCATTTCTAGCGAACAAATTTTTCAGTCCCTGACCCCACTCGCTCGTAACAATATATTTGATAAAATGGGTCCTATCGGAATATGTTTCTTTTTTTAACTTAACACGCTATTATTGATCACGAAAGGTAAGATTAATTCTGTGGTGGCCTACGAATAAGACACCTAACACTTGCAGGGTATATTTATCATTAAAATAAAAATAAATTCGTTTTTTTTTTTTATAACTTTGTTAACTGTAGTATACATTTTAGAAGTAATTACAGAGCATGTAATTACTAGTTATTACTAATTAAAATTAAGTTCCTATAATTGCTAATAATATGCTCTGATCTCACTATAATTTATTTCTATACCTATATATTTGTTATTTGAATGTTGTGTTCATCTTTAAGTGTCATAATTATGTATCAGCCTAAAATTATATTGTTACTCTTAGTTGTTACTATTCTTATCAATGTGTAACATACTATAATGTTGATAATCCTAAATAAATAAATAACTGGTGGTGTCTCAAAAGAAAATGGAGCTACTTCTACTTGTTGAAGTGTAAATGAGGCTCCTTCAAGTGAACTCACCCAAAAAAATGTAACGATGGATCTAAGTGATGTAATAACATCCTATGGAAATAAATAATTTTGACTTTGACTTTGACTTTGACTAAGCACACCAGCACTAGTTTAGTTCTGCTTCGCTGACAATGTCCAGCAAGCACGCGTTCATCTGTTCCGCTTCGCTTTGACCGCTTTGGTCACTCAACAATATTTATTTATTTATTATAGAAACAAACAGTCGCTTACATGTCATACACAATACAATGATAAGATATTACAGCGTCGATCTATATCCTGAAGAATATTATAGTTATAATGAACATAAGGTTCAAGAATAAATCATTAAAAGGAAATTAGTGCAGTAACATAATGCATACGTAAAAGGTATAAACGTACGTATTATAAGTAATAAGGGTAAGTAACTGTGTGTACAGTATGTGTATGGTGTGTGTGTGTGTGTGTGTGTGTGTGTGTGTGTGTGTGTGTGTGTGTGTGTGTGTGTGTGTGTGTGTGTGTGTTGTGCATGAGTGCGTACGTGTGTGTATGAGCAGTAGAGAGGAACTGTTGAGTGGTTAGCCTAGAGATGTGCCGTGGGGAATGTTCCCATTCCCAGTATTTTCCCTATGGGAATATTCCCGGTAAGTTACCGAAAGTTTCCAATGTTCCCGGGAATATTCCCCTACACATGAAACATTTAAAATATTGAATTCTTTCTTTACCTAGTGTTTTAATTTAGTTTGGTTGGTTGGTTGGCTGGTTTGGTTAGTATGATTTAATTTGCAAAATTGATTATTTTTTATATAGACAATTTTATTTTATATACTTAAGTGAGAGATTTCACTCACGGTCATCTGATCCAAAACTAGGCAAGGCCTGTACTACAAGTATTGGTGTCAAAGATAGACAAATATTCAATACCCAGACACAAAAATGACCCTTGATGTCTGCCTTTTTTTCTTTTCGCGCCTTAGCTTGGTACTATAGAAAACTGTAATTTTATTACAGATAGGTACTATAGGTATTAGTCGTTTTGTTAGTTACATACAGCCAAGTAGATGTTTGCCTGTTCATTGCTGACTGTAAGATGTGGATCAACTGTCTCGCTTCCTCTTTAAAAAACACTTTATTTGCGAATCTCTTTATTTGAGTGGCAACAAGGTCATCAAACAATGAAAGCGTCCTTTTTTTAGTTACCTGCTACCTACCTGTCTCTCTCAATGGGGGGGGGGGAGGGGTCAGTCTTTTAAATATTTACGTCATTAAACAGTTGCATTCTGGCATTCTAACCGAAAACTCGTGCGCGTGACGAAACCAGAGATGAAACCGAAGAGTAAAGTGTTTTAGAAATTTATAGAAAAGACAGTTGGCAATAAAACTACCTACAATTGTTTATATTGTGATGCCGTATATAAATTCAAAAATGCAACAAAATTTGCGGTACACTTAACTAAGTGCAAAAAGTGTCCAGAAGACGTAAAAAAAACATTTTGTAAATTTTCTAAGTTAGATACAGCAAATGAACCGCAAGCAAGTACATCAAGAGAACGAGAAGAAAACAGATTGGAACAAAATGTTGATGATGTAAGCTATTATTTTTTTAATTATGCAAAATATGCGCTATTTAAAGTGGCACGTAATATTTTTTATACATACATATAACTATTTTATTTATTTAAAATATTATTTTTACGGTTTATAGCGTTTAACGTTTATAGTGTGGTATTTTTGTACAGTAGTTTAAAATTTCACTACCATTGTCTATTTATGTTCTTTCTTTACTATTGTTTACTTTATAAAACTATATTCTCTTATCTCTTTCTAAAACGGGTTGGTGGCAATTTTTTAAATCCACGTTCTGTTTATGACCGGTCGACTGACAATGGCCGCCTCAAATAGAATTATAGCTCAGTTTGTTTTCAACATATTATTGCATCAATATTAATAATACCATTTTGGTTTTTCAGATGAGCATACACAGAGCCATAGCTAGAGCAATATATAATAATAATAATAGATTTTAAAAGCTGCTTTGTTTTATACCTATAACTCATGAAAAACATGTTGATCGTTCTGTAATTTGTTAATTATTTAAGTATACCTACTTTAAATTGTTAATACTAAAATTTTATTTAACTTGTAACTTGGTGCACGTATTTAAACATACAAACCTCGTTGTTAAAAATAAATCTGAATCTTTGTGGTCGGATTTTAAAAGTTGCTTTGTTTTATACCTATAACTTATGAAAAACGTGTTGATCGTTCTGTGATTTGTTAATTATTTTAGTATAATTTAAATTGTTAATACTGAAATTTTATTGATAATTAAAAACAAATCTGGATCTTTGTGGTCGGATTTTTAAAGTTGCTTTGTTTTATACCTATAACTTATGAAAAACATGTTGATCGTTCTGTGATTTGTTAATTATTTAGTAACTTAAAATTGTTAATACTAAAGTTGTATTGATATTTAATTGTTGATTATATTGATAACGCATATTTGTACACACATGAATAAAAACTATCAAAATTTAACGTCTTTTTCTCTTATTAAAATACAGTAAAAACTTTCAGAATCTGCCCGGGAATATTCCCGGGAACATTGGGAATATTCCTAAAAACACTGGGAATATTCCTCGGAATATTCCCATTTTTTTGGGAGTTTTGGGAATATTCCCAGGCATGTGGGAAATTTCCGATGATTGTTCCCGGTAACATTGGGAATATACGAAATCTCTTAGGTTAGTAAGTATTCAAATATTACTTGTGATTTGTCTCCTAAAACTTAATATTGTGACAAATAAATATATATATAAAAAAAGAAGAATTCGACAACTTTCCCATTGTTTAAGTTCTCAAGGGAATATTCCCGGGAATATTCCCACACAAAAGTAATTTACCGGGAACGGCACATCATTAGGTTAGCCCTACGACGACTGGTGTCTCGGGATCAGGTTTTTGGTATACAATATCATCAATCATCAACGGCCCGTTACAGTCCACTGCTGGACTATGAGCCTCCTCCACTTAAGTGAAGGGTTTTGCCATAATCTCCACGCTTGGCAGGCGGGAGATCGCAGATTAAAAGGTTACTGTATCAGAGAGCGCTACTGCCCGTTCCCTGTTCAATGTGTAGTCCCTAAGTCGCCTCTTACGACACCCACGGGAAGAGTAGGGGTTGGTGACAGATGTATTCTGCCCTGCCGTCACCACACGGCAAAGACCTACTAACCAGTCAACTGTTCCTCTATGTGTGTATGTATATTAGGTAATAAGTGTGGGGATGGGACAATGTCCCGCGATGCTATTAAATAGACAGTGCGACTCACAGTTTCTGTATCCGAACAACAGGGTCGGCTAGCAGGTCTTCGGAGGCGGTTCGCAGGGCCAGGCGGCGGTTCTCCACGGCAGGGTGCGGAGTGAGCACCAGCCAGCCGACGTGAGCGAACCAGAAGCCGCGCCGCACGTCGTGAGGATCCGCCACCGTCTCGGAGTACTTGTGGTGCACTCGGTGGTCCAGCGCCCAGGTGTAGATGTCTCGCTGAAACAATACCACAGATTAGATAATAGTTACTACACAATACATTTATTATGTCATTCTTTATTTTTTTAACGGACCTAATCGCTATTGCTACCAAAATGGTAATAAAGCGGGCGCGGATTTGATATACCTATATATATTTATTCTCTTCTCACAGTACCCTTTACTCACCCTAAGATAGACTTCACAAAACATACATGAGCGCCAAATTGGAGTTGAAAAAGTCGCTAAGGTCGAAATCAGTAAGAAGATCATCTTTTTATTATTATGTTTTTTTTTTTTTTTTTTGACAAGGACCTAATGCTTGTGTCGCAAAATCGACGTATCAAGCGTAACCGGACTTTTAAGTGACACAACAGGCCTACTTATTTGTAAAGAAATTCTTCCGACAAACTACAGAACAGGGATAGATAGATATTAACGAGATGCGGATAAAAAGTGCACAACTCAACGATAAACATACCTTATTTTCAATACAAAGATAAAATACAAGTTATATGTGTCACGGCCATTGCCATAGAATGGCCCATTCATGAAATGCTTGAAAATTTCTTGAAGTGGTGGCTATTCATGAAAATTTTCACTGTCCATTGGCCACATCATGAAGTGCCTTGGTCAGATCAATGATAAGAAAGCGTTTGTCGATATATTCAACTACAAACGCAGCTACTTCATGAAATGATCATGATTATTTAATCATATCGTAAAATGGTTACATTAATTACCGACAGAGGCGACAAAACGCTTAGTTTATGTGTCAACATGGCGCTGGCGGCCGCTGGTAACAATGTTGTTTCTCGCAGTGAAAAAGTGGACGATTCGTTGATAAAGGAGGAAGAAATTGATAATAAAAGAGTTAGTAAAGTAAGCTACTCTAAAAATGTCTGTCGGACTTAAAAACAATGAAAAAGTTCCTAACATATTCTAAAGCTAGATTAAATATTTTATGGACACTCTAATTTCACGATATGAGTAATCGTGGAAGACAAACGTTCACGATTTAATGATTTGGTCAAATTTAGTTGCCCGCATCATGAAATGGGACTATTCTCGAGCATTTCATGATGTGGGTAATTCTACGATAAGGCCACGATATATGCATATAATTTTTTTAAACTAACCAAGTACTGACCAATGTTTGACAAGTACGAGGCACATGTCAGTAGGTGACTTCATTTACCAGCAGGAAGATTTCAAATAAACGCAATAACGATGTTTGTATTGTACGTAATTAAATAATACCCGATGATAATAGTATGTTATTTGTACATTAATTTATTAACTGTAGTCACCTGTTCCATTTGCCCGCAGATTAGGGTCACAATCATAACACAAAATTATACAACGTGTTACAAAAAATACCAAAAAAAAGAATATTTTTATCAAAGGCAATTAATTAAAATTTTCCCATCTCTAGTGATCAGCTGTGTCAAAAAATATTCGGACCAGATATGTAATTTAGGTCAATGTGCCTATTTTTACCGCTATGGTTAAAAATGTTTACGTACTACTTGTACCACAACATTCACACTAGAACAATTAATTTCAAAATAAAAAAACTACAAATAAATAAAAAAAGCTTTGTTAAATCATTGTTATGAAATAATAAATTAATGAAATAATGAACTTAATATTTCAAAATAATATTTATGTTTGTAAATACGTAAATAAGATAATTAAGGCAAAAAAGAAAATGTTTTCTAACATAAATTGATTTAAGTACATCTCTTTTAAAAATGTAGGCACAAATGGTGTACAAACACTTTTCCGTTCTAAGAATCGATAGTCTATATTTTAGGTGTCAAATGACACTAGAGATGGGAACATTTTGATTAAATGCCTGTGATGAAGAATATTCTTTTTTTTGGTATTTTTTGTAACACGTTGTATAAGTAATAAGTACTTGTACATAAGTATAATATTAATTATAGGTATAGTAGTTATCTGTGACAATACATTGTCTCATCACTTCACTATCAATATTGTCAATCGTAAACGTCATGCATTTGCCAACCAAGGCTGAGGTCAACGTAACAATTGACTTCATTAGGAGTAGTCCACAGCGCAGCATACATACACAATATTATTTTTTATCCCATCCATCAAATAAGTGACGATTGGTTCGTTCGCACCCAAAGTAGGTCTTAGAAGCCCTCGGGCGGAAAAGTGTTTTGAATTTGGTACATGAATTCTTGCTTATAATTCTGCGACTACAGATATCGAATACAAAATTTTGTATGACAAAAGGTACTGGCTGGTAAGATAGGCACCATTCAGCCAAATAAAAAAAAAACAACAAATGAACAATTCTCTAACTACACCCTGTCTTCAACTATATGGCGGATCGTCAATGGTGCATAGCAAAAAAAATAGTTTGTTTTTCGTATTGTTTACATTTTTAGACTTGAATATGTTAAAGCAGGCGCAATTAAAGAAGGTATTCATGAGTGAAAAAAATCTTATAGAGGGGGATGAAAATTAGAGTTTATATCTCGGTCGCAAATATTTTTGCCTTGGGCGATTGATTTGTTTTTTTTTTAATTTGATGTACTTTGAATCCCTCACTGCGAATGTCTCTCTATGCTCAGGGTTCTACCTCTAGAATTCTTTGCTCCGCTCTGAATTAAAAAAAGCGCCCTGGGCGTAAAAATATTACTTTGCGCCCTTGACATAAAATCTACATCATTATACATTCAGTGAAGTTTATTTTGCATACAAGAAAAAGAACTGTCTACTACGGAATTGATACACCGCATAATATTACTTGAACAAATTACAAAACTAGTTTTGCATCGGCAGCTACGCCCACGTTGTTGATTTTGACATTGGAAATGTCTTTTCGTTCGCTCCAGTGTAGGCTTCAAAAGACGCGTATTTACGAGAGCTGTAAGGTGCAAAAAGAATTATCCGAGAAAATCAAAAACGAAAAAAGTTAATGCTGAAATAGTGAAAAAATATTATTTTTTTCCGAATTTTTGATTTTGGCGCTCGATATTTTAGAAACGAAGGATGATATCAAAAATTTCAGAAAAATTCCTCTGGACAATTTGGTCAGCTACAATTTGAGTCTAAACCCTGTAGCCTAACCTGTAGCCTAACCTTTTAAAAAAAGTAAAAAAATACTTATGCGCCACGTTCGATATGCGTGTGGAAATTTTGCAATTTATTTGTTCACAGGCGTTATGTCGAGAATACGTTAATTTAAGAATAAAATAATAATCATTCAACGTTGTAGTTTTATTTTGTAACCTTTTCCTTATCCCAACTTTCTCGTCGCTTAGCGACAGTATTTTTTCGAATTCCGTAGACTCATTTCCTAGTCGTGTGAGGCACGAAATCAATGAATTTTTCCGTAGTAATAAAACTTTTTCCGATGGTAAAAATAAATTTATCCATCCTTCGGTGTCAAATTATCTTTAGCAAATAGACAGACAGGCAGTATTTTTCGCATTTATAAGGATAAAAACTTCAACATAATCTACACTAACTTGTGACTTTATTCGACGAAAAAAGGAAACCCGCCAAAAACATACTCATGGAATGGTTGTCAAGTTCAAGAAAACATATTTTTATTTCAAGTAGATGTCATTGGGTACAGATATTTAATGTTGTTTCCTAACTATTATTACATTAATTGACTAATGGTGATTTTAACATTTTATCATTATTATTAATAATATCGTCGTGTGAAAATGACGTGTGTCGGCATGAGAGCACTCGCCCCACTCTCCACTCTGAGTTGATGCAAATTTGTAACAAAAATAATTTTGCCCCGCCCGTAATCAAAAGCTGGATACTCCCAAGTGTATTTTTATGATTATTAGTATCTTTGTATCAACGTTGCATCATTTATATACCTATTTCTTTATTCTGGGAAGGATAAATTTTAAATGCAACAGACATTTTGCTACGAGTATCATCATTCGCTTGCCCTTGTCCCATTACTCGTAATTGGGGTCGGCGCAGTACGTTTTCTTCCTCCTGCCGTCATTTCAACACTCACATCCTTCCTAAACATAATCATCTTTCACACAATCCATTGATCGTTTGTTCGGTCGTCCTCTCCCAACATATCCATCCACATTCAAATTCAAGCTGCTAACATAAATAACATCTTTGTGTTACAGAAGAGGGCGATACGTTCCATATATGAATTGCGTGGTCGCGATTCCCTAAGGGAATTGTTTAAAGAAATTGATATCCTCACAGTATCCTCACAGTACATATTTGAAAACATCTTGTATGTCCGGAAGAACACAATGCTATTTCCTAAGAATTCTGATATACATAATATAAATACTAGAAATAAAAATAAAATAGCGCACCCAAAGTTTAGACTGCACAGTTAATAATTCATTCATGGGGAACTGTATTCGCTTCTATAATAAAATACCAGATGATATTGTAAATCTGTCCGATAGCCAATTTAAAGCTAAAATTAAAACAATTTTATGTTCTAAGGCCTATTATACGATAAATGATTACTTAGATGACAACGTCTGGTCAACTGTTGTTCCAAATCAACGGAGTAGATTGTAATTATGACTCATGTATGATTCTTTATATATTTAAAAGAAAAGTACAAAAGATACAATTCCTGTGGAGTTTCTTCTGGCCGTTCTTCTCCACAGAGGGCGTACACTGGTAGTGAACGTGCCATCCATGATAGCTTTGACGTCGAAAAATGATTTGTAAAAATCTTAATTCGAATAAAAAAATTTGACTTTTGACCTTTTTTTTCTTTCTTTGACTTTCTTTTTTACATGACATTCCTTTTTCCGCATTCCATACCCAAGCAAGGCGATTTATCTATCGCTGGCGCAACTTTCAAACTTCTTCTTAAGTATTCATTCCTAATCTTGTCGATAGTTGTTTCTTGTTGTCACGTAGTTATATAATAGTATCATATTTATATATATATATATATTATGCGGCTACACTCGCGCTATGTAAGATTTTTCGTAAGAATAAGTTTTTATCCCCTAAAAGGTATCCTATATGTTAATCCAGGATACAAACTATCTCCATTCCATGCAAATCCGTTCAGTAGTTAAGGCGTGAAAGCGGAACAAACATCCATACATCTAAACATCCAAATATATAATATGTTCACATTTTATAATATTAGTGTGATATTTCTCACGTAGAGTTTTCTCCAAAATAAATAGGTATATTAAGTTTGACCGATTAATTTCTGACCGCGTGCAGTAGAATTTATTGACACGAAATAAAATTTTAAGTGCCATGATTCATGGGATCAACTAGATTCACGTGTTAGCCTACTTTGCACGCTATAAACTCCTAAAGTAATATCAATTTAATTAATTCTTGGTAATTTGTGAGTTTTAAAAACCATTACTAAAACTGTCTTGCATCATGAGGTTTTGAAATCGCGTCAAGAAGCGCCTGGATGCAATCTTGATGCAATCAAATAAAAATTTAGCCGACTTAGTTTTTAAAGAAACGTAGTGGCGTGTGTGGGTAGTAGGTAACATTAATTTCAACGCCTTCGATAATGTCAGGGAGTGGTGTAGAGCATTGTAAAATAATGACTATGGTGTAGAGTAGCCGAGGT
This sequence comes from Carpatolechia fugitivella, assembly GCA_951230895.1. NCBI lineage: Eukaryota > Metazoa > Arthropoda > Insecta > Lepidoptera > Gelechiidae > Carpatolechia > Carpatolechia fugitivella. Next base: position 6,308,156 of record OX579655.1, on the reverse strand, counting down.
GGTGAATGTCAGACGGTGGCGGCGGCGGCGGCGGCTGGGTGGTCGCTGGAACCGGAGTGCTTGTTAACACGCTATCGCACAATCAATACACGAAACTTCACCGCCAATCGCTACTCGTCCAGACATGAGAACGCACAAACATGGTTAACATTTTTTCTAGCTTCAAATAAAAGCTATACCTGTCAGTCGTCATGAAGGTCGGGACGATTTTCTAAAGCATGGTAATCAAATTAGTCAAGCGCTATATCTACGCTGATATCTCTTCAAAATGTGTGAAACATGCGGGTAAGACATGTCCTTATTAAAAGGGGAATCGCTATTATCCTACTAATATTAGGTCCTTACATATGAAATTGGCGTTTTGTATGGGAGGAACAAAAAGTCGAAAAATTTTTATATAGTATATTTATTTAATCAAAGTATGAGCCATTGTAATCTATGCACTTTTGCCATCTCATAGGTAGTTCATTGATCCCTTTACTAAAAAAACCATTCGGACGGGAATCAATAAAATCTTTGAAGGCGATTTGGACTGCCCCATCTGAGTTGAATTTTTTCCCTTGCAAGAAGTTATCCAAATTTCGAAAAAAATGGTAATCTGTTGGAGCAAGGTCCGGGGAGTACGGTGGATGCCTTAGACATTCCAATTGAAGCTCTTCTAATTTGCTAGCCGTCTGTTGTGCAGTGTGTGGTCTAGCGTTGTCGTGAAGCAGCAGTGGCGTAGAGCGATTGACCAGCCTCGGTTGTTTACCAGCTAGCTTTTCCATCATGGTTTGCAATTGCTGACAATAGTCATCTGCCGTAATCGTCTGGCCAGATTTGAGAAAACTGTAATGAACGACACCGGCGCTAGTCCACCAAACGCTTACAAGTAACTTTTTATTGGACAATTTTCGCTTGGAGCAGGCTTTGGCTGGCTTGCCAGGGTCCAGCCATTGCGATGAGCGCTTCCGATTATCGTAGAGAATCCACTTTTCATCACAGGTAATGATTCGATTGTGCCGGTCAAGTAATGTAACGCAGCAGTTGACGCGCGTTTGCCGGTTTGCTTCACTCAATTCGTGAGGAACCCACCTTTCAAGTTTTTTAATCTTCCCAATTTGCTTCAAGTGGATTAAAACAGTTTTATCACTAACACCGAAGCCTGCAGCTAACTCGGACGTGGTTTGCGATGGATCCGCTTCCACAATAGCCTTCAATGCTTCATTATCAACTTGGGTCTCCGGCCGTCCACGGGGCTTGTTTTGCAGGTCGAAATTTTCAGAACGAAAACGTTGGAACCAAAAACGCACTGTGTTTTCTTTTGCGACACAACCGCCATACACATCATTAACCCTTCGAGCCGTTTCCGCAGCACTGGTGCCACGGTGGAACTCGTACTCGTAAATAACGCGATATTTCAAATTTTCCATTTTGTAAATCGAGCGATGCAAACAGAAAAAAGATAAGTAAAAAAACAAATGAATGACGGTTTACGAAACACAACTACATGTGGAAATAGCTGTATAAATTTGAATTTCGAATTCCTAACCAAATAGGAGAAATTTGTGATCAAAGTGGCCAGTACGACAAAACGCCAATTTCATATGTAAGGACCTAATATTATAAATGCGAAAGTTTGGATGTTTGGATGTTTGTTGCCGAATCACGCTTGAACCACTGGATGGATCGGGATGAAACTTAGCACACATATAGGTTAGGTCCTGCAATATGACATAGGCTACTTTTTACTGCGGGAAAATACTTCATTCCTCAACTCATTAAACGCGGGAAAACTCATTAAACGCGGGTGAAACCGCGGGCGGAAAGCTAGTTTATACATATAAGAAGAAAGGTCATTAAGGCGGAAAAGTTCTAGTTGAAAAATATTGATTAATTAAAATTAATTTGAATTGGTTCATGTCTACAATGTTAGCTAAATATCGCAAACTACTTAAGTCCCAGAAGTTTTACAAAATTTCAAAACTTTTTTTAATTTTCATACAAAATGATCAGCTGACCGAGTCAATTTATATGAAAGTAATAAATAATAATTGCGAAATTAATAAAGTTGTGGAACAAAACTTGTTCAGTTTCATGGACCCGAGAGGTTTTGCGTAACACGTAGTATAGTATAGACATAAGACATTGTCCTTAAAATAAGAAGAATCGCGTTCGTTGTAGAATAAATAAATATGTGGGGACATCTCACACACGGCCATCTGATCCCAAACTAAGCAGAGCTTGTACTATGGGTACCAGACAGATGATATACTATACATACATAGATAAATACATACTTATATAGATAAACAACACCCGGACACAAGACAAACACAAGTGCTCGTCACACGAATGTTTGCCCTGGGCGGGATTCGAACCCGCGACCCTGTGCTTCGAAGGCAGGCATACTACCAACTAGGCTACGGAGCCGTCGGAGAAGAAGAGAAGACGTTAGTTCTAGTATAAAAAAAGGGACATTTCTGACGCAGCGTCAACAATATTCACCAGATGGATTGATGAACTGGACCGGTCCAGACTGATATGGCCTGAACTATGGCTGGATGATGGACAGGTCATGTTCGCATGCCGATAAACTAACACTGCTAAGAAAAAAAAAGAAAATTAATAATAATAATAATAATTGAACTGAAGAAGTTTCCCCATATAATAATAATCCAAAAATCTGTTATCATCGACACCGCGGCGACAGTACGCCGCCACCTCCTTGTACCTTAAATACGGCGACATCTTGTCATTGGCCGATATCGTCGTCAAAATTCCCCTTAAAGGTGAACTGAAGAAGTTTCCCCATAATAAGTTAATTTGTTCATAAGGTAACAATCATACATAAAAGTTAACGAAGAACACTTACAAACAAAAAGGAAGGTACCTCAGCAAAGTTGCTGATTTGCAGGCACTCCCTAGCAGTATGTCAATCAAAAACAAAACAAAATATACTCAAACAAATTACACAAATTTATAACAAAGAACAGTCCAGGCCCGTCAGGAAGAAGAACTAATTAAATGAATTTTAATTTTACTCTTTGTCATACAGAACTCGGTCGCACGGAAGCTTTTCAGTTTTCATTATTGAATTGAAACCAATAGGGGATCGGACTGTTCACCATATTTTATGAATTTACCATATTTATGAATTATTTTTAAAATATATATTAGTAGCAAAGTAAAAAACAGAATCGGTTGAAAAACGAATTTACAGTGATTTTTTTAAGTTTCAATATGTCTGTCTCTTTCAAAAACGATTTTTTGTATGATGGCGTTACTAACAAAGTAATGACTTCACAAGTGTGTATGTGGCTCTCTGCCTCTCTGTCTAATCTTGAATTTCAAGAATTTCCTTTATAACTCGGTCAATTTTAAAGATAGAGCAAACATTTTTTTAGTGTTCGACAGCAGAAACTAAGAAGTTTGGATTTATAAAATAAAAAAAAGTAGTCCGATCCCCTATTGATGTAAAGTCGACCAATAAATTGGTTTACCACCCTAAGGTTGAATGTAAGTTGCAAATTATAGAACAACAAAGATTATTTTCGTTTGCAGAGCGATCTGTCAGATATCGAGTATAAACCTTATTGAAATTTTTGATAACTAGGAAATTGAATGAAAAATAGTAAGCCACTTTTTTGGTCGACCTTACCTACCTAACAAAAAATACTAATAATGGCCTCCGCTTACTCCGATAAAATGCTATGAACTCTATCTGGAAAATCAATAGTATACACAGACTTATTGAAACTGAAGATTAAGGGTGTTAAAGGTCACAATCTATTGCGGTACATTATTCAGAGAAAATACAACCACAGAGTTGTACTCCTCGAGTAGAATGTTTCGATATAGTTATTTTTATAGGCTACGACAAAAATGGTTTGAACCTGCATCTCGTTGGTTTTGTTTATCTTTTGCTTTATCTTATGCCCTGTGTAGTATAAATGTTCTAATTTGTAAAAGAGATTTACGTGACCCCTGCCCCTGCATGCTATCAACTTACAAAAACTACATGGAAAGTAATCACAAATTCTACATACTAGCTGGGATTGTGTTGTGCGGGACGCGCGTCTTGGATCTTCTTTGCCTGGGATACACGAGTCTATCTAGTCCTAATAAGCTAGCAAGCCAGTAACCTCTTACTTCGCGTAAACTGGGCTTACTTTAATTCGATCATGTAAGCAAAATGTAGCTTGTACCACGCCAGGATAGGATATCTATAGATCTAGATCTAAATCTACATGCAAAACAGATCGGTTGCTAAGGAGCCAAAGGAAAAGTAAATATTTTACAAATTAGTTAGTTGGTTGTTAGTTGTAAGTTATTTTGTTTTATTTAGTCTTTTATAGGAATATCAGATTTGCTAAGGCTGTAACAACAGTAATAAACGTAAACAAAAAGTATGAGATAAGCAAGAGTATAATAATTTGTCAATTATCAATCAAAGGTTTTTGACATAAAAAAGCTCTTACGTTATACAAGTTAAAATTCAAACAAAAATGAGTATTTACTGACTATAAAAATGACGTCTACGATAACGGTAAAAATATAGTGATTTCTTACTTTTTCAACAGCCTCTGTGGCCGAGTGGTCGAGATTTCGCCGCTCATTATGGAGGTTCCGGGTTCGATTCCCGGTGGGGACACTGTCAAGCAAAAATCTCTTTGTGAGACTTTCTCCAGTTTGATTAGGGCTTTGCAGGCTGAATCACCTGATTGTCCGAAAAGAAAGATGATTCCGTGCTTCAGAAGGCACATTAAGCCGTTGGTCCCGGGTACTATGTAGTCGTTACCATGCCAGGGGCCTTTGGCGGACCTTACTACCCACACGATGAAGAAGAACACTATTTTTCCAAATACGAGTTAATGCCTGTAGAAGCAAAAGTTATGACGGTTAATGTTAAAAAGAGAAATTTGAAATTTTATTACCATATTTTTTCTAACTTCCGTTTCCGAAATTGACGGAAATTATAAACAAACTGCGCAATGGAAATTAGGGACAAGCTAGTCATCATCATAATTAGTATTACTAATTCGAAAGTTATCATAAAGTGAACGTATTGCTTTACATATTATAATACAAATTTATCATATTTCTTGCATGCAATATAAAACTTAGAGAGATGTTTGGCCGCATGAGATCATACATACAGGTTATTAATTAGACATCTTAAAATGTTTTTATGCGTGACTGTTTTGAAATCCCCATTCAAACAACTAGAAAAGTATATTAAACATTCTTGTAACGTTGACATTTTGTGGTTATTTGATTTTCGTTCTGCGTTTATTTCCCCAGTGAAAAAAAAAACATTTTTCTTTGAACCTTGTCACCACGTGTGCGGCACCAACCACACACACGGGGCGCATTCCGAATCAGACTTCCAGCGCTATCAGCGATCAGAAAAGCAAAAAAAACGTGTGAGTTTTGCCTGCTGACAGCAATTCGGAACGCGATTACGGGTGCTAATCGATTTCAGCGCGTCTCGGAACGCAGTGACGGTAAAACAAATACCTATCAATCATCATCATCAGTTTCATTATTGCTGTAGTTGGAACACTCTAGAATTTAGCTAGACATGTTATATACAATTACGAATGTAGGTTCATACTATTAGACTGCCAAGCCGGTAAGTGCCCTTCAACAGCTGTTGACATTTAGGCACCTAAATGTTTGCGTTCGCTATGTGAATGTTTAATAAGATTGTGTGCTAAGTAATGTTTTTATTTTCAAGTGATGGACATCAGGTAGGTATTATGATATGACTCACATGCCGTGGCTTAGAATATCCGTGTAGGTACATGTAACAGATTAGATTTTGTAAAAAACAATGCTAGTCCGTATTGGTTATGATATGTTAGCCTGCGAAATCTTTAGTTCATGTTCCTCGGCTGCAAAATAGAGGACCTCGCGTCATCCAGAAACTACCTATTCAAAAATGAAGAAAAATAAGATGTTCAGCCCATAGAACTGGACAAATAAATTACATAGACAAAATGTCTGAAACATTGTATTCTCAAGAGAAAATATACACTATGTAGTAGTAATTTATAAAGATAAAAGTAATTATTTTAACGATCTGTCTGTCGACCTTTGTACTTTCTGTGCTTTGTCTGTTGGGTAAATTTTTAAGGACTCGTATGGTTTTTACATGACTGCACAAAAAAGGAAAGGAACAGGAGAGGAAGGGAGAGGAGGGGTTTTTGGGTTCATGTATGTATGATTAATTACCTATGTGAGTTTCTTTATTGCACCATAACTCCGATTGCCTGAGCAAATTTGGATGTATTCGTATGAGGTATTGTTAGAAACCTTGCATAATCCCTGGTAATACTGGTAACTTTTTTTAACTTTTTCAAATGTGAAACAAAAAAATTCTGTTATTATTGTGATTGTTTGCGCCAATTTACCAATAAAGGTTAATAAATAACAGAGATTCCTGGAAGCATTTTTGAGGGGTGACTTTGGCATTATTTTTTAATAAAATATTTAAATTAAAATGTGTTTCAGAAACAAAGGTATTTTCAGAAATATCCTCAAAAATTACATATCCAATTATAACTGCCATAAGTTAAACAGATTTTGCTAAGAAATTTCTTAAAAAAGCTGAATTAGTACTTTTCAGCGCCTTAACATGATTTTTTAGATTGTTTTTGTTACCTGCCCAGTGATAGTGAAGAGTAGCGCGAGGAGTATCCTGAGCGGCAGCCGCGCTCGATAGGCGCGGTGCGACCACAGGCGGTGCACGCCCGCCGTGATGCCGAAGCCTGATGAATATACCGTCGCGACAGCTGCAACAACAGAAAACACCTTTATATATACTCGTACAGGTAATAGTCGCAGATGGATTATCGAATCAGCTGTTATTCCTTTCTAGATACTACATATTAAGGGGCATAATAATCTTCTTTTTCATCGTGTGGCTTGTTCAGTGGCGGATTTTTATGTTTGCCGCCAGTAGGCTGTCCAAATTTTGCCACCCCTACCGACATCTTCAATTCGATACCTTATTTTCTACAATCATTTAAAAAAATAAACGGGCCACGCAATGTCTAGGGTTTCGTAGTTGCCCAATACTACTCAGGTAAAGTAGGTACCTGCCAAAGACAGGTCAAAGTCATTTTCTACAATATATTTTGTACTGAATTTCTAACTAATAAGTACATTTTATAAGTTGGTCTATTTACCTGTAAAGCCTACTTGATTTCGATAATTATTCGTTAACCTGTAAAGCCTGTTGATGTTGATAGTTGATAGTTTTCCTTTTAAATTCATGATAGTGCACTACTACCATGAATTTTTTCACAATTCCAAATACAACGGTTTCGCTGGTAGGGGGGGGATACTTGACTCTAACAAAAATAAGCACTTTAAAATGAAATATTTCTGAAACGTACAATAGCATCGAAAAATGGTTTTAGCAAACCCCCATTATTTTTAAAAATTCCTATCCAACGACACACATTAAGATAGTCGTGAAAAAAATCCGAACCCCACTTCACGTGTTCCAGAGAAACCCTAATCACGGACAGACAAATCTGTTCCCAATAGTTTAACGTAAAAGCGGAACAAACATTCAAACATCTAAACATCCAAATGGACGTAGTTACACGAAAAGGATCCAATCCACAACATTGTCAAAAATGACTTAAGTACACCAAACTGACCGCAAATATCGCTTCTATCGTCCAGTAATAAAAATTTGACAAAAAAGAAGAGGTTTGTCTTTTTTACCAGCCATTGAACCAACCAACATGTATGACAGATTTTTTTGTTCTTTCACCATAAACAATCCAATTGACCTGGTTCACAGCCTACAATATTAACCATTTATTTTAAAACGAATCAAGCACCCTGGATTGTTATTGTGTAATTACAATTTGTTCATCACCTATACTTAATTAAAAATATAAAAACGATCCACAGCGCTTGGTTCTCCTTGCTGAATATTCTAACACCTACATTTAATAATTAAAACGATCCAAAATGCTTGGATCCTTTTCGATAAATTCATTTTCAAAGTAATATGCTAATAAGATTTTCAACGAACTTCTTAGAGTGTAGATGGTAACTAATTATATCTATCTCTCCCAAAAAGTACTAAAAATTAAATGTATTTTTGATCGCAGTATTATTTTGTTGACTTATTAATATGCATTTTGCAGTAAATAAGGTTTTTTGCAAAGAATTCACTACATGGAGCGTTTTAAAGAAATTTATATTAAGCATGCGCCAAAGAAAAAGTAATAAAATGAAAAGGATCCAACCCACCAAAACACATATTTCTCCGAAAATACCAATCATCCCATAAATATACTATTAACAATAAAAAGGTTTTAATGTTTCTCACAAAACATAACACTTTAAATTTATCTTGAAACAAACACCTATGAAGAAAATCATTTTGGACTTCAAACTTCAATATCTCAAAAGTGACTTTGTGTGGATTGGATCCTTTTCGTGTAACTACGTCCAAATATTCAAACATACTTTCACATTTTATAATTAGTGTGATTATAAGGATTAAGTATTCCTTATTATGTACATTACAGTTATCTATTGTTATTGTACTGTGTCGCAATGTAATTGCAGATCGAGGTCAGATAGGTACCTACAATACAAGCTAAAACTAATTATACTAAAAGGTAGTAAAATACTGAACCTAAGGTAGCATCTATGTATTACTTACTGACATAGAAACACATATCATGTGGTAATGATGACCATTCGTTAATTTGTTTCCTTTAAAATTTATTTTTTAATCTGCAATGAAACATTTTTGTTATCAAAATTACCTACAATTAATTTTTGTTTTAGTCGAAAAAGTTGAGCTACGAAAAAAAAAAGAATTCTATTAAATTTTATTTTGTACACCGTCCACTAAGTGAATACTTTCATTCTGAATCGGTTTTGAATAAAATAGAGACACAGAGTCGGTACCAACCACTCCACTACAGTTTGATAACCGTGTAGGTAGTTTCCCTAGACAATGCCGCGAGCCAAGGACAGTGTCTATGGAAGGTATAGAATAGAGCACAGATTCTCAAACTGGTTGCGTCAACCGCCCACTTTGAAAAACAAATATTTTATTTTATTCATTTGTTAAAAGTGAACATCAAACAAAGAAGTAAAAACAGCAATGGATAAATAAACAAAGTTTTTCTAAGTATTGATTACAAGAAAAAACTTCAAATATAAAACTTATCTAATGTAAAGGATGAATCTGATGCATTTTAACAAGTTTATCGAACACCACGGTAACTCTAGAACTAAAAATACGTAAATAATACGTATCAGGTCTTTTAACAATTTGTAACCTGCCCTGGCCCCCCTTGTCCACCTCGACGCCCTCTTTTCCCTGGACCTCCAGTGTCCACTTTGTGAACGACTGGAATAGAGCAACAAACTCGCGCAATCTTTAGCAGCCGGTGACGAAACCTACCAAACTCGTGACCGCCACAGGTCGTAGCCCTTCTCATTACATCCACGACGAATACTCACTAGGAATGTGTGTGTGTACATTAGTAGATAGTTACGAATGCAGTACCGTATCTTGGCCAGATAATATTCAAATATAAATTTTACTATTATTATGTATCAGTTCATCAAAATTTAATGTTGTGTAAGTTATCATATTATACACAACGCGTCACGCAAGTCAAAGTGTCTATGGAATCTTCAATTACTAAATCTTTTATTTTTTAGGTGAAATTATAATTTTTACTACCTACACTCCACTACACTAAAGACCAATTAAAATCTGAAAAAAATATATACTCAAAGAGCGAACCATAGTAATACACTCGTTCTTTGCGATCAAATCAAATAAATATAATATTTGATCATTGTCGCAGAGGTCAAAAACCTGCCTCGATGATGTTTTAGAGCGGGGTCTGTGCGGGGCGGCTCGGCGAGCGGCTGGACGGACGACGCGGGGCGCTGCTGCCCGCGCCCGCACCGTCTCTTGTGCACTTGTTTTCACTAAATACGAATTAACTAAATTTAATCTATCTATGACTAAATACAGACTTAACTGTGACTTAACTAAGTACTTAACAGACGATAATGCGCGGGAATCGTGCGAAAAAATCGTCTTTCTTGAACTCTTTAGCTTATTAGCAGAAATCGGCAGAATAGGTATATGAAAAACATAATCGGTTTACAATATAAAGCAATAATAAGCAAGTTATATTCACGAAAAAAAAAAGTTATCGCTTTAATTAGCGAGATAAAGGACGTCAAAAATTTTATTGCTATTTTTTTTTCATAAACTTGTGCATCTTATTTCTAAATTATTATAATGTGTTTTAAAATTTGTATTCGGTTAAAATTTTAATTACAATATATTCTGTTAGGACATGTGTTTGACATTTATTGCATTAGTAGATACTTATAAAGTAGGTACTAGTATTTGATCGTCATAGTAGCGGCTATGGGCGGTATTTTCGCATAATTTCGCCTTAATAGATAGGTACTTAAGTATCGAGTATCTTAAACTCAATAATGATTAGACTTCTGTATATTTGTGTTTGAGGATGGCAGCTCAATCGATGTGCGAAAGTGTTGAATGATTTTTAAGCCGCCTGATAAAGAGATAAAAGTGTCTTTATTCGAAGTAAGATTTAACAAAATCATTTTTCGACGTCAAAGCAAGATGGCCCGTTCACTACAAGTGTACGCCTCCTGTGGAGAAGAACGGCCAGAAGAAACTCTACAGGACTCGTAGCCTGCGCTGCCCCGCCTAGCTAGTTTCTTACAACACGACTTTTGCTTTTGATTTACCAACTTAGCTTGAATACAAGTGCACTTGAGATTAAAATATTTATCCTAAAAATCGTTTTGGTCACAAGTTAGGCCCTAACTAAAAAATATCTTCTGACTAAGTATTCATAAGACCAACCTCAGTTTTCATGTTGTATAGTTAATTGTGTAATTGTGTAAACAGTAATAAAAATTTACTTACCAAACAAAACAGTGAGGAGCATAACTTCATTGAAAGCAATCAGGTACATTCCGTAAATTGATACTAAGTGTAGAGATACTTGAACTATTAGGTCAGGCCATCTAATTCGAGGTACAAAGTCCATAGCCTCATATTTTTCTATGTCGAAGAATATATCGTCAATAGAATTTTCACTAGCACTTCCTTGTAGCACTGAATTGTTATTATCAAAGTGGTCCATTCCATTCTGACCTTTAAGGTCACGCGCAGTAAATCTCATTTTCACTTGTGGATGTAATTCTTCTTCACAAACATCAACTTTTTGCTGAGCAGGCGGCATGTTCGTTAATTTTCTATTCACCCAAATTATGAAAGTTTAGCGTGGGCTCCAGTACTTTTGGCGAAAAATATATATTCGTTAGAAAAGTTGAGAGGAATGGTGATCGCCTTAGGTGATCGCACAAAAAGGTAATGACCTGAATAAATTCACATTTAGGTAAAGTTTTTGATATTTGTAAAATTTTGCACGTTATAAAAAATGAGTGGTAACTCTTGAAGTCATCATCAGGGTCGGACACCGACCTCACAAACCCTGACGTCAAACTCTTGAAGCACGACACAACGATACAACGTGTTAGCTAAATTATAACGCAAAATCTCTCGAGTGGTAGTCAGCCTATGAAACTGAACAACTTTTGATCCACATTTTTTTTTTAAATTAGCAAGATTTTTATGACTCGATCAGATCAGCAGCAGTTTGTATGAAAAGATTTTGTGGCACATCTGGGACCAAAGTCGTTTAGTATCATGGCTGAAGCTCTCAGGTGGTGCGGCTACGGACCTGAGTTTTGTGTTATTTAGCTAACACATTGAGGCTAATTCTCACTGTCACGCTCTAATTCTTAATTAAAGTTCGTCCGTCCTTTTCACCTTTTAAAGATTAAAAAGGGACAGGAGATGACCATCCTAATATTAGAACTGTCAAATATCGAATTTGAACCTTATGGCCGCGTCGATTGCACAATTTTAGAGAACACTAAAACACGCGACTTAAAAATCTTAATCTGACAGCTACGCCTTTATTTTAGGTTATAATTCATTCAAAATAATATCATTCGTTCATCTGAATTCATCAACTCTCTTTTATTGCTCATAAAACCGAAAAGGGTAGCTGGATTTTAAAATTAGAATTAGAGCATGACTTCTAGAATCGGGGCCATTGTATAGTACAGCATGAAATTTACATCGTTTTGTTCCCGCCGTGTAGTGATAGTACCCGTCAAACTGAACAACTTTTCAGAAAAAAAAAATCCTGTGACAAAAAATTTTTGGTCTCTCCATACAAAATGGGTCGGTCGGGAGTCTCACTTTGTATGGAGAGACCAAAAATTTTTTTGTAGCAGGAATTTTTTTTTGTGAAAAATTGTTCAGTTTGATGGGTACTATCACTACACGGCGGGAACAGAACGATGTAAATTTCACGGTGTATATTTTTTTCATATTTATCAGTAAGTAGGTAGGTACACGATTTTATCAGTTCTGGTTCTTATGAACACAGGTGTTAACAGACAAATATCCAAAGCCATAAGTGTTTATCTTGTAGTAATGGGCACGCAACTCCACTCTACTTGACAGTCCAAAGAAAGGAAACATGCTTACTATGTTTTTCAATACACCTTGCTCGAAAATTGAACTTACGAAGGCAGTGAACTGTGCGGTAAATGCATTTTACCGCACTAGTGCGATTTTTTTTTTTTTTTTTAATTCCTATGGTCTTCAAAATTATTATTCAGCCAGAATCATTTTGACACTAAAACATATTTAAATCGATTCATACAAAGAGAAAAGTATTTTATATTTTTTTATTTCGTCAAATTGTATCAAAAATATTATCAGCCAGTAATATTTTAATTATAAAAATAAAATTATCTCGCTTTAACAAAGAATCAATTCGTAGAGGCTTAATGTCCGCCAGAGCCTTTTCTCCGTAATTATGCTTATAAAAAAGAAACATAATATCGATTTGTGGTTGGCGCCAATTTTGTGAAATTTTCATTTATTTTTTTTACATTGAATTTTGTTTTATGAGTGATTAAGTGTTGATATTTAGTGATAAATGTGAATAGTAAGGATGCTCAAACTGCGCACGATATAATAAAAGTTAGTTTTTACAACTTCTACATGATCAATTTTACCTGTAGTATCATAGCTTTTGTAGGGGTACCTTCTTAACCATTTCAATTTAATTATTTACTATCAGTTTTCTCACAAGTGTATTGAATAACGTCGTACAATACAACACACGGATTTTAGGTTTTATAACAACCACGTGACATTATTAACCCTCGCCTGCGGCTCGGGCTTACAAAGGTCACCTCGTTTGTAATAAGCCACCTACGATCCTTGTATCGTAATGTACTATTATCATTATTATATTTTAAATCCATTACTTTTTTTTTTTTTTAAATCAATTGCAAATTAAAAATTATAAGAGCAATATTTAAAACCGCCTTCAAAAGTTATTCCTAATTGTAACACCAAAACGAAAAACAGATGTTTGAGATTCTTCTAGTTTATGGGAGGTTTTTAACAGGAGCAGTAAATTATCTAAACAACAACATCAATGATCTGCTATAAATGTTGAAAGGCGAAAGATTGATTGCGACTGTTTTTGTTATTCAGTACTTAAATCTTATAAATAGTTAAATACTTCTTTCTTGACAAATTAAAAAAAAACAATAATTTATAGTAGCCTACGTAATGTTGATATGAGAGTTGTGTTGTGTAAGGGTCGGGCCACACTGATCGACGGCGATCGACGGTTTGCCTATACAAAACGCGCGCAAAGTATGGCCCGCCCAACCCTTATTAGTTATTTTTGTAGAGCCTGTGGAATTCCTTACAGGTTACCTACATCTCTATGCTTATATTTTGTTTGCTGTTGTTTTTGATGTTATAAACTTTTAACTTTCATTTAATTTACTGAGGCTGAATAGGAATATGAAATACCTTGTTAGGTGTCCACGATACAGGCTCGCCTAGTGTGGATACTACGGTAGAACCTGATCCTTGTAAAACGTTTGAAACATGTAATGGAGCCGCCACCAGGAATTAAAATTAGCCGACATTACCAGATTGGCACAATATTTTTCTTTTCTTCAAAAGAATTGAATGAAGTCGCAACTCGAACTCATTGAATTGTTGATTACAAAAATATTTTTTTATGTAGGTAAGGGAAAAAAACCTTATTAAAATATTTTATGTAAAATATATTCCTGTTAGCATAAGGAAATAGTTGAATTACTTTATTACTTGCTACGTAAATTAATTGCTGTTTCGTTCTTTTTATTTATTACTAGCGGTCTGCCCGCGCGCGGCTATGCTGACGTTATGTACAATTTTCCCGTGGGAATAAGACATTTTCCCGTAAAAAGTATCCTATGTGCTAATCCAGGTTACAAACTATCTCCATTCCAAATTTCATCCAAATCCGTTTAGTAGTTTTTGCATGTCATACATACAAACTTTCGCGTTTATAATATTAGTAAGGAAGGATATTAAAATATGAGGTTTTGTTCGTCATTGCTCGTCATAATACATAGCGTGATTATAACGTGACCCTCGAATCATGGATCAATTCAAATGTAAATGAATCACTGTGCAATAAAGCGAGCAAGCATACATTTTAAAAGTATTTTTTACAACGGGGGTTTTTTCCTTTCTTTTTTTTAATTTCAGTTCTCACTTTTCTAATAGAGGTCTGTTTCCGGACCCGTTTTATGAGGCCATAGTGCGTTTTAATTTAGTTGTCAATTTGAAGTATTTTTATAATACAATGTTATGGCTCTGGGTGCGGAGTATGGCAGCAAGTCTTTATTATTCAGGTTTACGGCTCTGGGTAGGTACAGATAAGACAGCACAGCAACATTGCCACCATGTTGCTGCGAAACAAATTTTAAAATCCCGTAAACCCTGTTGGTATGCTCCTTGACATAAGCTCTCAAAAATTAAAAATATATGTATATTACTACTTACTAAACTTGAGAAAATGACATAAAATGATTAAATACAAATATGTAAAACAGTTTTGATGTGGTGTTTTTTTACCCTATTTAGGAACCCAGCGCCACATAGCAGGCCTTTGTAGAACTAAAAGAAAAACCCCCATTGAGGTGAGTCTCGTGAACATGCGATCCAGAAATGGGTGCAAACTATCAGTCATATTCATACTGTCAGAGAAAACAATTGCAACGTGGATTTCCCTAGTGTATTCCTTGTGGCACAGGTGGTGTCTATTCAAGGCAAGAAAACCAGAATTGTGCTAGTTTATGTGACCATGTGATAGGTAAGTTTTTTTTGTGTGGAATCTATATAGGTAGTTCCACCTATTGTTGACTATAGCGATGACTAAGACATTTAGTCCGATAACACAGAGCTGAATGTTTTTGTAAGTATAGCTAGCTAACTGTATGACCGAATTTTCCTATATGAAACCTTCAAACTTTATAGTCTGTTTACACATCGTTATAATTTAGTCACTAATGATAGATAAGTAGGTGCACTTTAGTGTAAATGGTGTAATGTATGCATATATAGATGACATCACAGCACAGCGTTGCTTATGTCATGTGCTCAAGGCCGCTGTTAAAAATCGTCTTGATTTCACCGACGACTGAGTCTTGCTATGAACAGAAATTAGGCAATTACTTATAAGCAACCTTGGCAGGCCTACTCAGGAACTTTCCTATCACCAACAGAATAATGTTTTTTTTTTTTAAATGATTTTCCATTTTCCTTGCATGACGTGTAGTTGGACATGAACATGTAGAAAATGTATCATGTGATTGAATCTACTAGGTATAATTTGTAGAATACAACATAATATATGATTCAGGCATGTTTAAACAGAATATAAAATAAATGAATTAAGAAAATCAACAAAATGTTGGTAGAAAATCTGTTTTAATTGTAGGAAAAGTCTAAACTTAGATAGAAAGAGATAACAATGTTTACATTACAATAAGATACGTTTTACATAAGAAAAGATGTAGAAAGATATGCAACTGTTTAAATGAATAAATAAACTTTCCCTCGGTTGTGTCATGATGTAGTCAAATACTTATTGAATGATAGTTGGGTGTATGGGTGGGCAGTCACTTTACAATTATTTACCTATGTCCTATACGAATTAAGCTGATATTTTTGGTCATTTAGTTTATTAATTAAAATTAGGTACTCTTTTCTAGTTAAGTCAAGTTATCAATCAATTTATTATAAACACTTTTAGGTTTTCGCGGTAATATCCTGAAGTCATGTGTGTTATTAATCAATTTATAACAAATACATTAAACTATAATGATTTTATATTAAGTGTTTCAAAAAAACAAACGGAAAATAACTATAAGTAGGTATAGGAACCAATTATGCCATTTTACTATCCTATTGCCAAGCTATGAAAATGATATTGAGGCGGCAAGGCTAAAATTAAGGCACATAATAAAAATATTATAATACGTAGTAGGTACTAGCTCCGTGTAGTTAAGGGCCGAGCACGACGCGTTTTAAATCACGTCTACCTCCTACTGCGCAAGTGCGTAACGTATTTTGAGGATCGAGGGAGAAAGGGCATATATAAAGGGCTATCAAAACTTTTACAAACAGCTGTTTAATAAGACTGCTTGTCACCATCTGTCGTCCACTAACACACAAATTCTCAAACAATAAGATGTGTCATTATTTTCAACATAAATGCATCTACTTTGTAAAATATCTATTAAAATGTAGCACGTATTCTGGAACCTTGTAAAACTGGGCAAGAGAAACGATATTGTCAATGTGATACACTTCGTTCCGGTGAACGCGTAAAATCCGAAAACTCGAGCAAAAACTTAGATAGTTACGATTTAAAGGTCGTGGCCGGCGCGTAATATTTTCGTGCGATACCGGCGGCGCGCGTGGCGCGCTATGGTGTACTGTGGCTGTGCCCTAGCTGCCTCGTGCTAGTCCAACTGATGGGATGGGGTCGGGGCCGTCCAAACAACGATGCATAAACCTTCCTACTCCAACTAATGCGTCTCATAGTCACCGCCACAATGCCGGCACACTTACACTACGAGTCATAATGTCGATCCCAAGACACAACAATTTTGCTATGCACCTACTTGACTTAGTCTCAGTCAATATTATCTTTGTTGACTTAAATGCTGATATTTACTGATTAGATTTAAATATACATTGAAATTTAATTTACTTGAAACATGCTAAGAGTGTGTTTAGTCTCAAACTATGCAGCCAGCTTATCTAACTTTATTTGGGGAAAGTTTTAAGTTCATGAACAGAACACTCTTAAAGTAATTTTAAACGAATACAATTTTACGGCGTATTAAAGCGGTACCTATAAATAATATTGTAAACGGTAAGAATCTAAAAAAATAAATACTACCTATACAAGGTGTAAATAAATTATCTGACACTATTTTAAAGGATTAACCTACCCATGAAACTGAACAACTTTCCCCAAGAAACATGGGCTGTCGGACGACAAAAAAATATGCATCTTCTATAGTAAATCGATTAGCTGGCCGCGCGGTATTGTATGAAAGGGACAACTTTTTTGTGGTCCGACAGCCCATGTTTCTTGGGGAAAGTTGTTCAGTTTCATAGGTAGGTTGATCCTTTAAAATAGTGTCAGATAATTTATTTACACCTTATATTACCTATTCGGCAGTGAGCGACCCAAGTATTTGAACATGCGTAGAAAAGCGACAAAGATTTTTACCTATATAGTGCGAGTTAGTAGTGCGTTTCGTATGGAAGACCGTTTTTTTGTCATCCTTCGGGCCATGTTCTAAATTGTTGTAAATGTCTAAATATTATTTAAAAATATATATTTTTGATAGCTACTTACTCATGCAGCACGTTGCGATAGTGACGAAAAATATAATTTTACCTCCTATTATCATTTCACAGAAAGCATGGGTTATTACGAACGACCAATACTCGTATTGGAAAAATACGGTGTTTCCCAGTTTCCAATATTGATTTCAACCTAACATATTTGTGTGTTATAAACTTATAATTACTTAAATTATTATCTTTCCATCCACCTTGAGGTGGGTGCAAGGGCAAGTGATACATTATGTCGACCAATTCATCTGTCTGGGTTCTGACTGCTATCTGTAGCATCCTTCGAAAACAGGCAGAACAAACAAGTCGAAAGACGTCCAAAATGCCTGGAGGAGCTTCTGGTCCATGAAGGAGGTTATGAAGGGAAACCTTCCACTATCACTTAAGCGCAAACTTGTCGTCATGTGTATTTTGCCTATACTAATAAATCTACGGTGCACAAACGTGGTCTTGACGGAAGCACAAAAGTTCAGACTCAAAGTTTGCTAACGCGCCATGGAACGCAGTATCCTAGGGGTGAAAAGGATAGACCATAATACAGTATTACGTTCCAAATCTGGCATAAAGAACGTAGGGAAGAAATCTGCGAGGCTGAAGTGGGACTGGGCAAAACACGTTTACCGCATGCATCCGTATAGGTGAGCTAAAATAGCTACAGAATGGGTGCCAGAGTGCCAGAGAGAGTAGAAGACGATGGCGGGATGTCTTAGGGATATTGCTCAGAGGCTGGTGTTCAGAAACTCGTGATCGTGGTGGTTGGAAAAAGAAAGGGGAGGCCCAGCAATGGGAAATAAAAGAGGCTACCTAAAAATAAAACTTATTATTTATCCAGTATTTATTCCTCTTATTACTTTACGGTCACAGCCAGGTGTGTAGCGCACTATGAAGTAAAATAACATTTTGTGGTAACTTTCTTACCAACACCTCGTAACTGATTCTTTTCATTCGAGTATTTACCTACTTATAAGGCTTATATGGTACAAGATGGAGGGGTCGTCGTAATCAGACTACAAAAAACATAAATAAACTAGCAATTAAAAGAAATTAAAATCTAAAAAAGACCAAGTTAGTTTTATTTAACTTTATTAGTCACATCACATCACATCACACTATCCTACTAATATTATAAATGTGAAAATATATTTGGATGTTTGTTTTCCCGTTGTCCTCCAAATTTTATTCGAGGGAAGATACTGGGGGTAACAGAAATATCAAACTACTGGAGTCCTTCACTGTACACAGCTTCTTAAGCTTAGGACTCTCTGTGTATCCCATATACCTACTGCGAGTACTACCATTAAAAAAGAAGATGGATCTCAAGATGAATCGTAAGACTTGGTGGCGGGTGTGTCGGCAGTGATGCGTCACCGAGGGGGCGCGGGGCGCGGGCGCCGGCCCACGCGGCGACGACGGCGGCGGCGGCGAGTATGCCTTTTACCGCCGCCTTCAGTGCCTACGAAACTTATCTAAACAAAAAGAAACTGGACCTTCTTTTGTGTTCTAAACAGCGCAAAACTATATCTATCGACACCTAATAGCGCAAAACATCTCACGTGGAATGGTAGCTCAGTTCATAAAACTGAACAACTTAATCCACTTTTTTTGATAGTTGGTTTGTAGAGAGAGATATATGTCTTTATTAACGCCTGCGAGTTTAATTTATTTAAACTTCAAGTTTAATTTATTTAAATAGAGCAGGTGTCAAAATAGTTCTGTTTGAGGATAACTAAGGCTATTTGCAGATGTCTGTTGTGGAAGTAATCAAATCACTGATAAATTCTCTAAAGAGTAATATTTGATCTATAGACTTCAATTCGATCTCTGTGTGTTTAATTGCAGTTGTCTGGCAATCTCTAAATCGATTACAATAGACTACACCAATCTCCATGTGGAGGGAGTCACCCACCTAAGGTTACCATTTGGTTATTTAGAAATTTGAAAAGTAAAAAAAATATTGTGCATGTATATATGTAATTACAGACGCGAGAGGAGGCACATACCTTACTGAACTGACATTTCTTTTATGTGTTATTATTCATATTCCAACTTAGCTGAAACATCCATGTCCGTCAGTACCGCTGGACAAAATGAGATATGGTTATCCAAATATGAGCATTATTTACTACCTATTTGCGCTACTATTTACTACCTTTTAAAAAATATTTACTACCTTTGTACTACCGAAGAAACAAAGTGGCCAGCCATTCTGACATCAGGCTGGCTGACCACTCCGGACAAATTTCAAAGCTGGACAAAGTCCGGAGTCCGGACAGAAGTATAAAATTGCGGAAATGTCCGGATTAATCCGGACTGACGGTAACCTTACATCCCTAAACCCATAGATGCGCGCCTGTTATTATTTTTTTCTCAGAAAGGTTGTGGAGGTCATGAGAATTGAGAAATTAAAAATTATTGTGTCATCTTTTTTAGGATTTTTTCTGTAAAATTACAACAGCCATTTGCTGGTTGTTTGTGTGGGTCTTGTAACTCGATAGACGCTGTAGCTTAATGTACAATAATTTTTAAACAATAATTTTAAATATGAGGAACAAGTAAGAGTTTCATGCAGCAAAATATAAAATTACATAATTATAAGTAAAACCATGTTTTTGTAAAACATACTGCTTTCATATTTAGTTAAGGTTGTGTATCTCAAAGTGCGATACGATACGATGTGAATTCGCAACGCATTTTATAATTGAAGCGATTTTCTGCGTCATTCGTCTTGGTTAACCATTCATTCGAAGATAGTGCATGCACGGTAATAGACTAGTACCAGGATTACACTAGTTAGATTTTGTAGCCACCACGTTTCTAACCAGGAACCGATTTACCATTAACTATTAAATTTCGGTATGACGTCATACAGTTATTTTTCGGTATTTTGATTCCTACTATCATTCATTTCGATACTAAAATGTAAGTAATGTAACTTCTTTTTGATACCGTTATTTTCGGTACTAATATTGATTTTAGTATCACTAATAAACAACAAAAAACCAGCAAGGCACCCGGTGAGGATGGAATTACGACAGGGCTTCTGAAAGCGGGTTGAACACCGGTACTGAAAGTCATTCAGAGGCTCTTCAATTCCGTCCTACGTCTAGTTAGGTAGATCCAACTTCAATAAATGGTCAATAGACGGATTCGACTCGGCTGGGCAGCGATCGGGAAATTGTGGCATGTTTTCTCGTCCAAAATACTTCAGTGTTTAAAGACGAAGGTTTTTAAGCGGTGTAATTGCCAGTAATGACCTACGGTACTGAGACGAAGTCGCTAACTATTGGTCTCATGAACAATCTCAAGGTCGCTCAGCGTGTGATGGAGAGAGCTATGCTCGGAGTCTCACTACGTGAACGAGTCAGAAATGAGGAAATACGTAGAAAGACCAATTTCCTCGACATAGCTTTTAAGATAAAGCAAGTTGAAGTGGCAATGGTAGGCCGTAATAGCTCGACGAACCGATAACCGATGAGGAAGAAAGGTTCTCGAATGGTGATCACGGGCCGGGAGGCGTAGTAATGGACAGACGTCTTGGTGAAGCTGAGCGCCGGTGGATGCAAGAACCGTTCACGGTGGAAAGCTATGGGGAGGCCTATGTTTAGCAATGGACGTCTTCCGGCTGAAATGATGATGATGATGATGATAATGAATGATGTAAACCTAAAAAATAAATCTGTCTTTTATTTTTTTCCAGGAAAAAGGGATTGTAGTGGTTTAATTGAATATTTGAATAGGTGTAAGTACCAGTTTTTGCCTGGGGGCAAATCAGCAAATGCATGTCGGTATTGTCGATTTAGTAGTTTGAAAAGCGATTTCCGTGTTTTTTTTTTAATATTCTGATAATATATATTAAAATAACGGCTCTAGGGTAGTAAGTAGGAAATACGATCCTAATGAAATCTACCAGCGGTAAACCAGTCCATGACCTGGACATATCTATGGAAACGTCGGATTGCGCGAGCAAGGACTATTTATTTCGATTATCGATATTTATTTTCAATTTACCTACTATCCAGCTTCTGGCTCCATTACCAGACCCTCGTCACCAAGTTCAATGTATTGGACTCATCATAACCAATCAAATAAACCCTAACTCGAGGAGTTTACTAGTAACCATTGAAGAGTTCCACCTTCCAGCTCCTGATTCCATGATTAGATCAGTTCGATCGCACAATTATTTTATTAATTGTCATCCAAATACACAAACCTACGAAAACAATTTAGAAGTAGGTTATTTTCATTCCAGAAATGATTACATAGTCGTAGTTAGTTTGTGTTACATGCAGTAAGTAATTAACTAAACTCTTTCGCAAATGCTCCTGTGATGATAGTACGAGTGAGTAACCGTGTGAAGTACTGTTGTTCCTCGTATCGCTCTTATCATAAAAATAGTCCGTCCGTCTTCAAAATACTCGCGCACGCAGGTGGCATTGAATGGAATAAGTAAACAAGTGATCCTTATCGTTGTATTGGTAAATGTATGTAGCTAACCCTTTAGTTTTTGGTTGTGGATAGAGAAAAGTTAACAGTTCTTTTATACTAGTTACAGATAAGTAACTGATACAGTGCATTTATTATCATACTGAGGTAATCATCGACCGACACAGAAATATGTGATGAAATTTCTAGTTATTTTTCTAGTTATTTAACTCTGCGAGATATTAGATAGATATGCGTTTATTTGATACTGCAGACACATTCATGACAAAATTAAAACTACTATTTACTATGAATATCAAAAACTGACACAGGTTATGCATATGCATGTGTGGTACAGCAGTGCAAAAAGGTCGTAGATTTGGCGCTACGAGTTGCTACGAGCTTAGACGCTACGCAGAACTGAACTGTAATTTTATAATCTTCATTAACTTATTATAGGCGGGTGTTTACACTTTACTTACTTGCTAAGTAAAAACTTTGTTTATATCAGATGAAAAACAGACAAAAAATATTTTGTACTTTTTGCTAAAAAAAGGTGTGTCGGTTCTGGTCGAATGCACTAACTGACCGTCAGGTACATGAGGAATCTATTATTACTCAAGTATATATTTTTTATTTCAAAGTAAAAAAGGTTTAGCCCATCACGTTTGAAACGAATGTATACGGTGTCAACAAGACAAGTGGGGCACTATCCTGCATTAGCGCCTAAATAATTCAATTAGCAAATTCAACCCAAAGCATCATTCGCTTACCTTATCCCATCGTTTGGCGTCGGCACAGTATGTTTTTTCTTCCATACGTCATTTCAACACTCACATCCTTCCCATATATGTCAGGAAGAGCGATTTCGTCTCATTCGGCCCAATCTTCAAACTTTCCCATAAACTCGTAGATTGTCTATTTTAGTTATTCTTTCCGATTTTAGGACCAATCAAAGAAATGGGATGATGGAGGGGATTAACGAATGATATAATTATATTGAATGAATGATAAAAAAATAAGGGCGTAGTTGGTAAAGTTAAGATTTATTAATCGTTTGCAAGATCGTTTGTCTTCATGTCCGCTCTAAAATTACGCAATCTACTACGCAGTCCATGACAGCATTATTATTAGAATGTCTATTACTTTTTAATCTTTAAAAGGTTAAAAGGACGGATGAACTTAAATTAGGGATAGAGCGTGACATCAATAATTTATTTGCCCCATATTGTTTCTCCACATAATATCCATCTCAACTTATTTCATTCAATTAGCTTGAAGTCGTCTTTCATCTGCCCGTTTAACGCCCAACATAGATCTAAACACAATTAGAAATGATGACAAGATGGTCTTATTAATTGAATATCATTGTTGTTCATTATCATTGTTCTTTATTTAATATAATCCCAGAGCAGCGACAGAATACTTGTTGACGCATAAGAGTTCCTGACGGAATCTTTAGATTGTTTTTCTTTAAGCCATGTAGAATAATCGGCGGTATTTATTATTACAGGCACTTTGATGATAGAGAGAGGGATTATATGTAATGTAAGTAATGTAGCTTTCTATCTGCTTGTAATTTTTATTATATTAATTGAGTTGAAATTGTGAAAATACCGTCGAGTTGACTGATGTGAAGATGGCGAAGAGTTTGTAAACTGTACCTATTCTAAGTTCCTTTGTTATTTTGTATTACAATGGCAAGATGCATGAACCTAAGGAGATGCTGTGAGGTAGGCTATGACGCGTTCTCAACCGGACTTTTTACTTCAAACTGAAAAACATGTAACGAGCTTCGATCACGTAGTGAGACTCCGAGCATAGCTCTCTCCATCGCACGCTGACTGAGCGACCTTGAGCTTATTCATGAGAACAATAGTTAGCGACGACTGCCCATTAAAGGAGTGTAAAGTGTTCTTCAGGGTTCATGTATGTATGTATGTAAGTTTCTATATTCCACCATAACTTCTAAATGCCTGAACAGACTTGGATGGTATCGTTATAATCATTATCATCCCGAGAGACACTGGCTATATTTTTTTAGGCTGGCAGTCGTTGTGTGTTTTTAATTTTTAGATGATAATATCCGTTTTTGTGTGTTCTACTATAGACTTAGATTTTTTTTTGCTGTTCTATGGGTGTGTGCATAATATTTTTAACTCCTTACGAAGCGCAGCAAGGAGCGGAGGTCAAACAGTGAGTAGTGAACGTTAGGGTGTCCCGAAAAATATTTTTTTTCGATTTTCCTAATGCAAGACCCCTCAAAAGTTGCGTAATGCAATGTAGATTATCGTAAAATCATTTAAAAAAATATTAAAATATATCTTTAGGGCTCTACCGAGCTTTGAAGTTTTGATATATTATACTCTTAAGAGGCGATGATTCAACTTGATATATTCTGTACTTTTAAGATGATTGAGGTTTAAAAGCAAATAAAATTACATACATTACATTATTACATTAAAAATTTTACATGCATGTAACGAAAAGTAACTTGAGGCGTAATGTTTGACTTATTTTGTTTACTTTGTCACAAGTTGTATTCATCGTTGCATAATTATGTTTTGTTATTCTATTTTAGTTTATAGCTTAAAAGTAGCTTTATAGCTTAAAGTTATAATTAAATTACAAAACCAATGGGTTCGAGACGTAGTAAAACTTGTTGTGCCATTCTTGTACCACTTGAGAAATTAAATCTGCGCCATTTGCTATCGATAAAAGATGTTATCAAATTCATCTAATTCACCAAATATGACTTTAAAATTGAAGGGTTATTGAAAGGATCTTTCCAATTTAGATATATTTTCAATTGAGTCAGAGAAATCCAGAACATTTTGGACGACAGCTTCAATTCCTATTCTTTCTAAATAACGGATTACTACTAGACTCTTATTCTACTGGACTCTTATTTAGTATTTAAGTTTGATATAAAAAAAATATACTTAGTCACGAAAGTAAACTCAGAATCATTTAATAGACTATTTGACGTTGCTTCATGAGACTATCCTTGCGTTACAAGACGCGTTGTAATCGATTACAGCACTCGTAATCGCGTACTGAATTACTGTCAGCAGCAGGCGAAAGCGACCCTAAGCCCATAAATATGTGTGCTTTTCTGATCGCTGACTGAAAGTCTGATTTGTTATGCACCCTAGATCAAGAGCTATCGTATTAGGGGACAAAAAATACAACGTGTCAAAGTGATTCGCCACCTCGAAACAATCCGAGTCCGCCAACAACTGTTTCTATAGCATGAAAACAGAAAGTGAACCAACGCAAGAGATATCCTTAACTTCTTCGGAAATTAGTTTTTTTTTTATAATACTTAAGTTGCAAAAGTTTGTGATAGATACGGTCTATCAACGCAATCTGCTGCCGCAGTTGCTTCTATTGTATTGGCTGACGTCGGGCTGGTTTCCATTTGGAGCAAATAATTAAGTTCAATTTATAAAGTGCTACTATTGTTGTTTTATTATTTTTTTAATTTGTTAATAACCCTTCAATTTTAAAGTCATATTTGGTGAATTAGATGAATTTGATAACATCTTTTATCGATAGCAAATGGCGCAGATTGAATTTCTCAAGTGGTACAAGAATGGCACAACAAGTTTTACTACGTCTCGAACCCATTGGTTTTGTTATTTAATTATAACTTTAGACAATAACAACAATATTAGTAGCAACTTTTTTAAGCTATAAACTAAAATAGAATAACAAAACATAATATGTAACGATGAATACAACTTGTGACAAAGTAAACAAAATAAGTCTAAACTTGTGGTGGGTAGGAAATCATGTAAGTCAAGCATTACGCCTCAAGTTACTTTTCGTTACATGCATGTAAAATTTTTAATGTAATAATGTAATGTATGTAATTTTATTTGCTTTTAAACCTCAATCATCTTAAAAGTACAGAATATATCAAGTTGAATCATCGCCTCTTAAGAGTAATTTTTATCAAAACTTCAAAGCTCGGTAGAGCCCTAAAGATATATTTTAATATTTTTTTAAATGATTTTACGATAATCTACATTGCATTACGCAACTTTTGAGGGGTCTTGCGTTAGGAAAATCGAAAAAAAATATTTTTCGGGACACCCTAGTGAACGTGCCATCCATGATACTCGTAGCTTTGAATTCGAAAAATGATATGTAAAACACTTTTAGGTTTTCGCGGTTGATATTAGTAACACACCAAAAAACCCAAAATCGTGGTAATAAATAATATGTGTGTTATTGATTAGTAACAATCTTAATTCGAATAAAATATTTTGATTTTGATTGATTGATGTTTGACCGACGACGACACTGTCTTTTGATTTTCCACCACTTCAAAACCTTTTTACCTGCTATAATAGTGAGAGGCTATTGTTTTCGAGAGGCAGAAAGAGGGGCGTTCCTCTTAAATGGATGTACCCAATACCCATCGTTGAGTAGAAACTATAACTAAATGAGCATTGATTATACTTAGAGCAATGGTTCATGGTACTTCATTTTACCCTTCTCTTCCTCCATCGTGTGGGTTGTAAGGTCAACAACCGACCTCACAAACCCTGGTGTCAGACAGTCAGTAGTGTTCTAGAGCCGCCAAAGGCCACTGACATGCATTGCGAGTATTTATTATTATATAATTATTTTGTTGGTTTGGTTATTATTAATTCGTTCATACATAACTATCAATAGTTTTCATAAAAAAAAATGTTTCATGGATTTTTTAAATAATATTGGTATTAGGTGTCGAATGGTTTCATCTATGGTATCGATAGTTGGTTATTGAGTGGCAACACTAATGGTCAGACGACTGGACCCCGTTTCACGAAGCAACAATTTACTAGTAACAAGTTACAATTTGATATTCATTGCGTAGCCAATTCGCCAAAATTGGAAGCCCTTATCGTTTTACCTCGTTATCTACGCAATGTACATCAAATTGTACTTGTAACTTGTAGCTTCGTGAAACGGCCCCCTGGTAGCACGTATATTGTCCAAGGGTAGTACAGTAGAGGCGCTTTACATTTGACGTAAAAGAAGATAGTTTTAACCACAGATGTATAAAATAGTAGGTTAGTAGGTTGTTCTGAGGGTCATTGCTGGCTGATTGTCCAAATGTGCAGTGTAGTGTGATTGTGGCCCTAATCACATGTTTTAAATCTACGACTGCTAAAAGTTTTATTATTTGTTAGCAACTCTCACTACCATCTTGTAATTATTTTTTTCTGCTAAATTCTTCACTTCATGTCCTGATCTCCGATTGTACATTCCTAAAGCTTTTCTACTATTCTCTACAATTTTTCCTTGACAGTTATATAAAATATAATATATACTTATAAATATATAAATACCTCTTTTTCCTTCGGACTGTGCCCTGGTTATTGCCACATAACCCTCTACAACACTCTTCGTGTGGCCCAGCAGCTTGTGGCGGCTGCTGCCACAAACCTATCTCTTGATTTTTAAAATAAACAATATACAGCAATTTATTAAGACAACTAAAGATTTTCATATCATCAACGTTCTGCTTGATCACTGATGCAGTACTAATTTACCGTACCTACTAATTGCGACCCAAACCCAGTACCTACCCAATGTATAACCGATTAAATTCTGCATTTAGCCAAGTTTAAAGGCGAGGTATTCTAAGAATATCACCATCCTCGTCATTCACGTCTTAAATGTAAGCAGTGGTAATGGTTAAAAGGCTTATCAGTTGAACACTTTGTCTGTTGGTTCCTTTGTTGTATCTGTGGACATTTTGCATCTTGTATGGCGGGAACAAACAGAAGCCACAAGCGCACCGCGAGTCACAACACAAGCAAGGTCATAACTTCCTTTACAAAACAAGATACTCGTAAATAGATATCCTTACCAATATTTTTGTTCAAAGAATTATTTTCATGATAATTTTCAGAGGGATGTTAGGTATGAGTGCATACCTACACCTCTTTGCCTCCTTGGCTGTTACTGGCCGTTTACATTTAGATTATTTTCGAATAGAGAAAGTAAGTTTTGACGTGAGAAAAAGAGCAGATTCTGTTTGGATTTTGGTTGTGTAACATTGTCTAAAGAAAAATATAATAATTTCACCGAGATCCCTTGTTTATGTTGAAGATGCCCACCCCACCATCGCATATTGTTATAAATTACGAAAACACTATTTAACTAAAGGACATAAATCAATTTTGGAACATTATTCGGAGAAAATCTAACCAAAGCCACAGAAGAAATAATGTCACAGCCACAGAAGAAAGCCACAGCACAAGTTAGAAAATCCAAAAATTATATCAAGCACCAACCCGCAGTATTCGTTGCGTTTTTCCTGTACCTGAAGGTTGCCTGGAAGAAATTGCTACCTTAGCAATGAGGCCGCCTATTTGTACACCATTATTTGAACTGCTTATTTTTTTCTGTATATCTCTTGGTTGCAATAAAGTATATTCTATTGTATTCAATAAACTAAATGTTAGTTTTAGTCTGAAAGTCATCAGCATTTCAGAAAAAATAAAATAAATTTAAAATATAATTTTGAACATAAAATATATATAACAAAAAATATAGTCGCTACGCTCGTGCGTCAAAATACTTCGGGTGTAATGAAACTAAAATTTCTTGACTATATAGAAATACGAAAACCATTTCGAGATTTAATGGTTTTACATTATATTTTCGCACTTTTAACGGAAAAAAGTAAATTACGTTAAAAAAAAGAAAAAACCAGTTTACCCATTTGACCTTTGTGACGTCATCGAATATCATCTTAAAAATAATCATAAATACGTATGTGGGGACATCTCACACACGGCCATCTGACCCCAAACTAAGCAAAGCTTGTACTATGGGTATCAGACAGCTGATATACATTACTTAAATAGATAAATACATACATAATATATAGATAAACAACATCCAGACACAAGGCAAACACAAGTGCTCATCACACGAATGTTTGCCCTGGGCGGGATTCGAACCCGCGACCCTGTGCTTCGTAGGCAGGCGTACTACGTACAAAGTAAGCTTTGTTCACGTTTGATGATTTGATATTAGAAAGGTTGATATTTCGTATATTTGTCGTTAATCAAATCTACGAGTGTGGTTGTCCGTCGTCGATCGTATGACGTCACACGGTCAAAAAATTACTAACCAAATAGATGATTTTATTTTATTAGCCTGACGTGTCCCACCGAAGGGCAAAGGCCTCCCTCGCCTCCTTTCACTTATCCCGATCCTGGGCCAAATAAACGAAAAAACAATCAAGTTAGTTTCTTAAAATAGTGTTAATATCATTTGAAAATACTGATTTTTTTATCATTCCCCATTGATCGCTTTCAACCCTTGGTTACAATCTACTATAAATTAGGTGAATTATTTATGTATGAAGGTATTCAATGAAGACCTACTTACTTACTCGTATATATGTGACCCAAGTAGAGTTCCAGTTGGTATGCTGATACCAATTGAATAAAACAAAAAATATAGGTATAAAAAGAATTATAGATACATTTATGCACAAAAACTTAATAAATAAAAATGACAAATTTAAGCTTATTTTTTGAACATTAATAAAAAAGAGTATGTATGTGACTAAGTTTGATTGTGTTTGTTTTCCATGACGCACACTTTTACAGAACGTATGTAGGTGTTATTTATACACCACTCTTAAAACTGTCTCCTTGACGATCAAACAAAATTACGTCACTGGAAGAATATATCAGGTAATAATACATAAATGCCATCAAAAACATAACTTGTAAAAAAACCAAGTCTCGCACGCAACTTAGTCTACCGTAAAAAGTTGTGAGATCCATGTAATACCAAGTCGGTTAATTTATTCAGTCCCTACTTAAGAGTCCTTCTGTCTTAAGTTATTACGTAATTAGCTCACCTAACAACATCATATAGTGACCAGATCAATATTAAAATCTCTTATGTTTTAAATAAATACATAGATTGACCTGGCAATCGCATGAAAACACAATGTATCTCACAAGTAATACATTATTATATTAAATTTGATTGTTTAGTGCGATTGC
This sequence comes from Carpatolechia fugitivella, assembly GCA_951230895.1. NCBI lineage: Eukaryota > Metazoa > Arthropoda > Insecta > Lepidoptera > Gelechiidae > Carpatolechia > Carpatolechia fugitivella. The sequence goes on along the minus strand of OX579655.1, from coordinate 6,277,874 downwards.
CAAGTCAATCTATGTATTTATTTAAAACATAAGAGATTTTTAATATTGATCTGGTCACTATAAGATGTTGTTAGGTGAGCTAATTACGTAATAACTTAAGACAGAAGGACTCTTAAGTAGGGACTGAATAAATTAACCGACTTGGTATTACATGGATCTCACAACTTTTTACGGTAGACTAAGTTGCGTGCGAGACTTAGTTTTTTTACAAGTTATGTTTTTGATGGCCTCTCATTTCTTTTTGTACATCGCATGAAAACACAATGTAAAAATGCACACCTAGGCTCCACCTACCCTTCACCTACCTTACACCTACCCTACACCTACCCTTCACTTACCCTACACCTACCCTACACCTACCCTAAACCTACCCTACACCTACCCTACACCTACCCTACACCTACCCTACACCTACCCTACACCTACCCTACACCTACCCTACACCTACCCTACACCTACCCTACACCTACCCTACACCTACCCTACACCTACCCTACACCTACCCTACACCTACCCTACACCTACCCTACACCTACCCTACACCTACCCTACACCTAGCTACACCCTACACCTAACCTACACCTACCCTACACCTACCCTACACCTACCCTACTCATACCCTACACCTACCCTACTCCTGCCCTACACCTATCCAACACCTATCCAACACCTATCCAACACCTATCCAACACCTACCCTACACCTACCCTACATCTACCCTACACCTACCCTACACCTACTCTACACCTACCCTACACCTACCCTACACCTAGCTACACCCTACACCTAACCTACACCTACCCTACACCTACCCTACACATGCCCTACACCTACCCTACTCCTGCCCTACACCTATCCAACACCTATCCAACACCTATCCAACACCTATCCAACACCTACCCTACACCTACCCTACACCTACTCTTCACCTACCCTACACCTACCCTACACCTACCCTACACCTACCCTACACCTACCCTACACCTACCCTACACCTACCCTACACCTACCCTACACCTACCCTACACCTACCCTACACCTACCCTACACCTACCCTACACCTACCCTACACCTACCCTACACCTACTCTACACCTACCCTACACCTACCCTACACCTATCCAACACCTACCCTACACCTACCCTACACCTACCCTACACTTACCCTGCACCTACCCTACACCTATCCAACACCTACCCTACACCTAACCTACACCTACCCTACACTTACCCTACACCTACCCTACACCTCTTATTCAATTATATTCCATTATACAGGTACACTTACTGCAAATGTGATTCATTTACTGCAAATGTAACTTTGTAATCCTATATAATTCCCTAAGATTTATATGGGGTTACAAAGTTATCTAGCAGATGATGTATCTAGAAAACTGGGCCGAAATTGCAAAATATTTTAGTTTTTCCTTGGTTTATACACTAAACACTAATTCTGTTCTAAATTAGAAGCTTCTATGTCTGCTAGAAGTGCCTTAGAGTTTTGATGATCGGTCAGTCAGTGAGTGAGTGAGAGAGTGAGTGAATGACAAAATTAAGAAACTTTGAATAGTTATAAATCTTAAACTACTGGTTCAAATTAAATGAAATTTGAAACATACTGGGTTTATACAATGCCTGCTTTATTACTGAAAAATCAGGTTTCTAGTTTTGTCCTCAACGAAGTTATAGGGGGGTCGAAAATGGCCCGAACTGCTTCGAGAAAAGGATGGTACGGCCGTGCCGCTTTTTTGCCATACTTGGCGGGGGCACTGCCGTGCCCCCAGATAATGACGTAATGTATTACGTATACCCTGATTTTATAAACACACAAAAAGTCAAGCTCTTATCCCTAAAAGGGTGAATAGAGCTTTAGTTGCCGGACAGAAAGCATCCATTAAAGCTACTTTTGGCAGAAGAAAGTGACATTTTGAGAAAGTGTATTTTTTTCGAAGATACATTTTGTGAAAGGGGCGTTATCCGCCAAATGGGTTAGGATGCGGTAGGTATATAATAATTATTGAAAACTTTCGGGAAAATCTTGATGAAAAGGTAGATTTTGTTTTGAGATCCTATGTGAAACTAAAGTGATCATTCTTAAATACGATGCATTGTTCAATTGTTTATTCGACACTGCTACTGCTACATCTCTTTTAGATCACTGTGACATGTGTATGTAATATGATCGACGTGGATTTAGTGCTACTCAAAGAATATGCGATACTTTTCCTCGAACACTGAACAGTGACACTTCAACTCTCCTAACCTACGAGTTTCGCTATATAAGGTAAATAGTTACCTTATTTGGTGCTTTTCTATTCAATCATTGTAGCAAATTAGTTATCTTATCATATAATATGTCCCAACGCACTTCTCACTCTAAGCCCCCGTGGTTTACCAAGTTGCTTAGAAGATTACTCAATGAAAAAAGAAAATATCATAAACTGTGGAAAACATACGGAAATCCTTTAGATCATGACAGTTATAAATTATAACATTTATCAGACATTTTACGGGCTTACCGCGATATTATTTTTGTTGAGGAGACCCGATATTTCGGCGCTGTTGCAAGCACCATGGTCGTCGCGGGTAGAATGTCCCATAAATGTTATGATAATGACCGCGAAATTTAAAATTATATAAGTTATAAATTACTTAGGAAAAGGGCAGCTATGTTGGAAACTGTGTGTTATAAAACTTTATAAAATGTACTGAAATTAATTAATATTACAACCCATCCTAAATTCTTTTGGTCCTATATTAAAAGTATTTTCGTAAAGACTGGTCTCCCACAGACTATGCATTAAAAGGGTATGTCGGCCACTAATGGTATACAAATATTGTGATCAACGAACACTTTCACTCAGTATTTGAGAAATCAAGTACTAACCCAATGGGATTATTTAAATCAATGGATTTAAATAATCTTCCGCCGGTAAATGATACTGTTTTCGAGATGGGTACAATCTATTATATAACTAAGGATATTGTACATAAGTACCTAAAATCAATAAATGTATAAGGGTGCCGATCCTGACTGTTTTCATCCTGTAATAATAAAAAAATCTTCTTCTAGCTTAGCTGTTCCTGTACTTACTGTTTGAGAATTCTCTTAGAGAAGGATGTGTGAAAGGAGATGTTAGCACAGACATTGAAAAATTTCGTCCCATCTCAAAGCTATGCCAGTTTGGTATACGTCGCGTCGTCACATTGTTTCAAACCAACATGGCTTTTTCAGAGGCCGTAGCGTTGAAACGAATCTGATATCGTATACCTAAGTAATTCTCGACGCTTTAGATAAAAAATATCAGGTGGATGCCGTGTATACCAATTTTGCCAAGGCATTTGATAAAATTTGTCATGAACGCATACTTTTAAAGCTTTGGCAACTCGGCATACTTGGGGATCTGTTCCGTTGGATAAAATTCTACATCGAAAATCGTTTACAGGCTGTAGTGGTTGGAGGTTATATTTCTCAGTATAAAACTACATATTACTTCAGGGGTCCCGCAAGGGTCTCATTTAGGGCCATTATTGTTTATTTTGTACCTTAACGACGTTACTCGATGCATACGTAGTTCAAATTTACTCTTGTACGCTGACGACACAAAGATTTTCATAGAGAATTCATAAAAATTTCAATTATAAACTGTGTCAAAAAGGACTAACCCGTGTCAATGCCCATGTCAATCAAATTCGTGACCTAGGCGTTCTTGGATTCGAAACTTACCTTTATGCCTCACTTGGATAACATAATTTAATAAAGCTTTCAAACATTTAGCTTTCATATTGCGTATAGGAAAGCCCTTTAAAAGACCTCTAACGTACAAGATATTAGGTATAGTTACGTTCGCAGCCGCTTGGAATTTGCGAGTTGCGTTTGGAATAATTTTTATAAAATCCATATTGAGAGGATAGAAAAAGTACAGAAAAAAGTTGTAAAAGCTATCGAGTACCGTACTGGACACACATATTATGTCGATTATGTTACTTCTATGAAAAGACAAAACATTGCATCTCTAGATGTATTTAGATTATCTATTAGAATGTTATAAAAACAAGTAAGGAAACTTTAGGTATATAAAAATAACCTGTGGCATATATAACAATGTAAGACTGTTTGTAAATAAATAAATAAATAAAATAAAATAAAATTATCAGCTCACTGAAGTGTTTGAAAATCAAATACAAAACTATACTTAAAGAAAGTAGGTATGTTTGCGACCTACGTGCATTTATTTCAATGAATTAAAATTCTCACGATTAGCGAAAATGAATATGATTGTCTCGAACAGCATTGACCTCCGAAGTAGTAGTTAAGTATCTGACACTAGGACAACAACAATGGGATAGACGTACGACTTTTAAAATAAGAATCTGCAGTTAATGGAAAAACGAAATCCTTTCAAAATTGTCATTTCCATCTTACTGAATGTATCGAAACGACAATGACGTAAACAAAGATTACTTTGCACAAGTTTTTTGTAAAAACTTAGGTTACGGAGAAAACACTTTTCGTGCACTCATTACGGTAAAAGCACTTAGAGTGTGCGCCCATAACGTCAAATGCACTTTACGTGTATCCATTACGGCAAAGTACTAGTGTAGGCCCCTTACGGCAAAGTACTTGTGTAGGCCCCTTACGGCAAAGTACTAGAGTAGGCCCCTCACAACAAGGTACTGATGTAGGCCCCTTACGGCAAAGTACTTGTGTAGGCCCCTCACGCACGGCATATCAACGCCCGTAGGCAAAACAAGAGCTCGTAAGCAAAATATAGCCCTATGACATTTGGCAAAGTGACATAGCCCCGTAGGCACAACATAGCCCCGTAGGCAAACATAGCGCCGTAGGCAAAACATAGCCCCGTAGGCAAATCACAGCCCCGTAGGCAAATCATAGCCCCGTAGGCAAAGCTTCCATACGCGCAGCAAGGTGCGCTTCTGCACACGCAGCAAGGCGCTCTTCCCCACGCGTAGCAAGGTGCGCTTCCACACGCGCAGCAAGGCGCGTTTCCAAACGTGCAGCAATGTGCGCTTCCACACGCACAGCAAGGCGCGTTTCCAAACGCGCAGCAAGGTGCGCTTTCACACGCACAGCAAGGTGCGCTTCCATAAGCTCTTTCCTGTATATGTTCAATAACCAATATTTTACAAGTGTCTGGATTCCTTATGCGGAACAATTGAAAGTATTGAAAATCATTCCGTCGCTAGTCTGTCTCTGAATGGTAAACTCAGTATCCCTGCACCTCAGTGCGCTCTTAACTCAACCAAAAACAGTATCATGTAGAGATTATTTTGATAAACATTGTACATAATCCAACAACACCTTGTGTCAAATTTGCAAATAAATCCTTTGCAAGTATTCGAATTTAATGATATTTTATTTTGTATGATGTAATGAGTAGTGGAAGTAGGTATAATAAATTAAATAGGAACATAAATATAAAATAGAATAAATTTAAATAAATATTTATAGATAAAATATCTGAAAATGAGTGAAGTTGTAGTTACAGTTTGATTGTTACTGTTATGTTCTGTTATCATTTAGACTTTACGTCACTAGTGCTTATCATAACCACATTAGTACAGAATCAATGTTACTTCCCGTATGATATGTATAACCATAACATAGTATAGTATTATTTCTCTGAGCGTGTCTACTACATCCAACAAACGCGTCAAGGTGCGCTTCCACACGCGCGACAAAGCACGCTTTCACACGTGCGACAAGGCGCGCTTCAAAACGCGCGCTTCCATCACGAGCGGCTAGGCGCTTCAACACGCGCGTCAACCGCTTGGTTCAGGTAGCTTCCATGCATGACCCACATAAGCCACTCAAAACCGTTGAATGTGCATCACAACTTCTAAACACAGAAATAATATTCAAGTTTTAGAAAATAATAAAAATAATAAATTTTCGCACGTTAAGAGCTGACATTCAACCGAAAATAGCATCTATAAATCACCCTGTATAGGTGCCGGCAACAATAACTCACCTTTACAAAACTTATTATTCACTATTTATAGATGCAATTAATAACTTCTAAGAATAATTCTGTATAAGCAGCAAACAATAATTTACTCTTTTAGAATCACCTTGTATAGATGCAAATAACCTGCTTATACTATTTAAATAATTACCATGTATAATCCCTTTTTTTTAAGTTCTCTTATCTTTATTATTTTTGTCAGTCTACATAAACACTGTGCACAAATAACTTTCAGTTCATAAAACATTCTGTAAACAAATGTTTTTCATACTTTGTAGACACTCCCTGTATACACTTATGTTCACATTTTATAGATAAAACCTGAATGTAAATCATTCACACATTTTGTAGAAACATTCTGTATAGAAATAATTTTCAGTATATATAACACCCTGTACATCAACTTTATACACAATAACTTTTACCTGAACGGTATTACGGTTTGAGTTCACCCAGAGTTACCCATCAAATCCAGGTTGTGGAAATAACGGAGACAAAGTACTTCACACTTCTTCTTTGCGTGTCATTGACAAATTAAATCATTCCAGCCCAGAGCTTATCCACTATCCTAATGGACGCCTGTACGTCATGCTGCGAACAGGTAACAGGGCAGGCAGGACAGGAAACTAAATGAGCCATGGACTGCACCTCTGTCCCCACCTGAACATATTCTCCTTGCTCCAACCAGACTTCCAGATCGCCCATGGTAATCTTCACATCAGTAATACATTTATAAAATATTGTGTGTGAAAATATAATAGATACCTTACTATAGTTTATCTTACTTGTTTTTGAAGGAACTTGTCTACTTTTATCCAGTTTACCTCCATCACTGGCTAGTGAGGACATTAGTAATAAATTACTTTTCTGCTAGCAAATATTGTTAAGAAAAGGCTTATTTAACTTGTTTTTGAATGAACTCGTCTATTTCTTGATTCACCTAGTCCCAACACTTGTTGATGAGCTATGTTCATTGGTATCAAGTGCAAAGACAAGGATTATCACCACTACTTCAATACCTTTAAGTTACCTGAAAATTTAAAACCAAGTGTGCGTAGAACATATAGCTAGTAACTTACTTGGGTTGTTGTAAAACCACGAGTGCTTTCCACTCTTCTTGGGATAGTCCAAAGCCAAATCAAACACTCCAACAGGGCCCGCGTCACTTGACCTTGAATCGAGCCATTGCGTTCACATCGGCAACAAAACACAGTTTCCTCTGGTTCCTCTTCACTGTATAATACTTCATTCCAACTAGATTTATGCTGTTTCAGTGTGTAAGACAGCCATAATACTTTTGCTGTCGTTGTTCTTATACAAAGGAAATCTTCAGAAATCGTATGGAAGGTGGTATTTTAATATTTGATATTTTTAGCAGCGAACTGAAGTATATAGGCTGAAAGAGTAAAAGTATTATTAACTACGAGTCTGAATTAGAAAATGTTTTTTATTTACCACCATTACTTTGCAATAATTATTTAATATATTGGTAGTAGGAAACAAAATCAGATAATCTAACTCCAAAGGGTATGGCGGAGGGAGCCGTGCTCGCTTCGCTCGCCTAACTACCGTCCGAAATCCCCTTCTAACCTAATCTAACCGAGTCGGGGTGCCCCAAACTCCCGTGCTCGCTTCGCTCGCACCCGCCCTGACTTGGCATTCATTGTGGATTGGATTCGTTTTATCGGGCTGTACATTGGTTGGGCGAAATGTTTTCAAAATCGATTCGACATACAGCTGATAAATCGGTCTGAAATGTGTCAACTCTCTAGAGGTGTCCATGACCCTGACCTGTATAATTGCCTGCATGTTATTGAGTGCGCATTGTTGCAGCTCGCCAAGAACTGGGGTTTGTTCTGTACTGAATTATTTCCTGCACGTTTTTGTTCCTTGCATTTTATTCAAGTGCATCAACAAAATGCAGTAAATAATTTATAACAAATAAAGAAAACATTTTTTGACGCTTCAATTATTCAGTGCATATTATTTGGCGCGCTTTTTTTGACCTCAATTATTTGGTGCACATTATTTGGCGCATTTTATTGTCACCCAAACAAACGTCAGAATCTGACAGCCTGCTACACAGATTGACAGTTATCTTTTTTGTGTGTGTGGTCAGCCACAAGTCATGTGACACGGAAAATCATGAAACGATTTTTTATTCCCGAAATAAGTCATTTATTTGGAAATAAAATCTTTAAAATAATAATAAAAGAAGATGAACAATTATGTTATTTATTTTTATTATAATTCAACTTAATTATTATTATATTTTGATAAATTCATCAAAGTTACTATTAATTGTCTGTTCGTTTCATGAAATAATATAAGAATTTAGCGGAATTTTTAATAAATTATTTAAATTAAATGGAGGTAATATAAATTCTGGTGATAGGTTTAATGTAAAATTCATAGAAAGGGCTTTCAAAGAAACTACATTTTGTTAGTGCTAAAATTTCTTCTGAATAAAATACCGCTTCTGAAAATTTCCTTTCGGCGAAATCTTCATCTCGGGTACAGTTGCTAATACCATTTATATAGAAAAAACCATCTTACACACGTAATTATTATATTTCCACCAGAGCTACTAAATTGGCACGAGAGCACCGAGACGATCTGCCCCCACTCCACCACTAAGGTTCTATACTGCTATTAATTACATAGAATTGTATTAATTTTTATTGTATTAGATATAAGAAAAACTGTTTTTGAATTAAAAATTGTATTGTGAAATATATTAGATATAAATAAAACCGATTTATACCTTTTTTAAATATTTGCTTTTTATTAATTTGCTAATATTTTTTTTTTATAATCATGAGATTTTACAATAACAAAATCAACACAATAGGTTCAGGTGTAAATCAAGCTAAGAATGCTTGTAATGTAACGTAGTCATTGTATCTGGAAAGTATGTTTTTAATATACGTAGGTATATATAGCTTTATCTATCTACAGTATCTGTTAGTTAATTTATTATGCATTTATGTATCAAAACTAGATTTGTAACTATTGCCTACGTATTAATTATTCATAATTTGTTTGCTATTCCAGTACTCTTTTTTTATTATTATTCTCAGAAAAAAATACATGTTGCTTGACGTAAGTAATGTTACACTTACACTTACCGGTAATAAATAAATAATTAAAGTCTTAGATAAAGGCATCTCACGTGGTAAATTGATCAGTTTGTCGCCTATATTCCTAAAGGAAAGTTCTGTTTGATTCACAGAGCAGCTATAGGGCGATACGATAGCACAACCCCCAGAGATGCTGCTTGCAATCTTGCAGAGATATTAAAAGGTAAGTGGAAGTATTCAGTAACGGGGACATGGGTGGGTGGGGTTGAAATCAACCGCAAGTGCGACATAGAATATTCCATTGAAGCATTGACATTGCACTTAAGTTGTAAACAATCAAACATATTTCCTTCTTTTTTCTTTCACTCGTATCCAACAACGTTGTTTAATTCAGTTAGTTATTATATTTATGTAGTTCTCAAGGGACAAAGGTCGAATGCCTTCATTTAAAGATTTTTATACGGTCTTCATCTTTGCTTTCATATAAACATATTGGAAGCTACTTGGAAAGTTTAGCTAGATTTGATTAATTATCTTATAAAATCCGAAAAATATCATAATTTATTTTCTTTCTTTCTTTCTTTCAATATAAATAAATATAAATCATATTTCAGGAGTAGTTGAAACTGATATAATCATATGGACAAATCAATAGGCAAAAAATAGACATGGTTTAAATATTGCCCTCGTTATAATTTAATTAAATTTTATTTCTTGTTCTAGTTTTTTCCAATAGAAAAATGTTAAGAAAAAGTTGCAAGTGCAAAAACGCAGATTAAAATTTTATGTAACTAATAAACACACGTATCTATGAATAGGTACAATTATTTGTACCTTTTATTATATATAGTTTTATTATATATATATATATAATATAAAGTGTAAGCAAAATAGCGCAAAACCTCTCGGATGGTAGGCCATGAATTTGAACGACTTTTGTATCACAACTAGAAAAAAATGCGAATTTAAAAAATTCAATTCTCTAACTTTCGTACAAATTAATCAGCTGATCGAGTCAATTTGCGTTAGTTGGTTGTGTTCGTCCTCTTTCCTGTTTTATGACTGGCAACCTTTCTTGCTGGCAGTTTTTTTATCTTTCATTTTAAATTCATTTTCAAATTTAGATTTCTTACGTTTCGATTTTGTCTTTTTTCTGCCAAACTCCTCACCTTATGTCATTTCCAACAGTAATATCCCTAAGCACTCCATGTTACTATTTTTCTTAAACTGTAAGACTAGTGGACAGAACCCTGGTTTTTTGCCACACCTTATAATATTATTATCCTCTACCTCTACAACATTCTTCGTGTGGTGCTCAGCAGCTTCGTGGCGGCTGCTGGGCCACAGACGTAAACAATTTAACGTAACCAAATTTACAACCATGGCGGGTTTTTGCCTTATAATAAAGCCTTGGATAAAACCGTAAACAATGCAAATTTTCCAATGTTATCTTTGTGTATATTATAAACTTATCCAATCTTATAGACTCTGTAGCGCTGCATCTGAGCCTTTTGCTCTTCCGCAGGTCCGTGCCTACTTTGCGTTACTATACCATAGCAAATAGGTCGGTCAGGAAAACAAAAACAAATTAATGATGGTATTTTTACAAGAAGAAACGATTTCTTAGTTTTTTTGTATTTGACATAATATCTAATATTTAGTAAACGATACACCGTAATTTTCCGCTATATCATTGGTTGTAAGTTTATAAGAGTACAGATATCGATCCATGTCCGTCCACCTTGGTAGTCGTATCCACCCAATATTACATACCTTTTACAAAATTTGGTTGTTCAGCAAAAAAATTGACAATGGTGGGGAAAGTGTTACGCGTCGCTGAAACTATAAGTAAGGGGCATGCGCACGCGTCGCTCAAAGCTCCACTGATCGTCACTGCCCGTCACTTCTCTCTGCCCAGTGTCACGGGCAGGCCGCCTTACACCGGCAAACGCAGGAACTGGCTTTGCAAATCTACAAACTATAACAGTGACAATTTTTTTGAGAGTGTGTGTTTTCCTGGATTTTGGAACTTTTCTACGGAGGTAAAAGGTAAGATTAGCGCAATTTTTTTTTCGAAGTGTTTTCTTAGTTTTTTTTGTTACACCTTATTAACTTTCGTTCGTTTAAAAGTAAGTAGTGTAAGTTCAGAAAATATTTTAACGATGAGAGTTTACACATGATTGTGTTCTGAAGTTTTGGGTAAAAACTTTTTATTACGATACTATTTAATAAAAATAATATATATTTATAATTTGAAATTTGAAAAGCAAAAAAGTACTCTTATAAAAATAAACTTATGCGCGTTGATATAAAAGTTGAATAAAAATTAAAATCTGCATATATTATAATCTGACTAAGTTTAGCCATTGCTCGTAGCATAAATAAAATTGAATAATACCTGAATAATGCGATTTTAAAGCGTGAAAATTACCTGGCAGTGAGTATGCGACTTTAAGAAACTTTAATTTGATATGAAATTGATATTGTGTGAAAAGTTTTTTTGTTCATAAGCTCACCAAACACAAAAAAAAACATTAGGTAGATTGTCATTTTATTATAAACACGGTGTATTTTTCAGATAATCAACAACGCATACACATGACATATTTACAAAAATGCATGCATGTTTAAAAGAAACCTAAATTAACTTGATAGTTTCTGATGTAAGATACATTACTTAATGAATAGTTAGCGAAATCACTATTAATTACCGATTAAAGATAATAAATTAAGCACCATCTTTAATTACTATTATTAGTAGGTACGTACTTATCTAATAGGGTTTATCGTATTAGACAATGACGTGATTGCTAAGGACGAATAAAAAAAACATTTAAAAGAGCATTGCTTGAAGGCCAAGAAGACGCAACTAGAGACAATCAATGATTTGCGACCGCAAGAGATGCAACTCTGCAGTTCGCACGACGACTGACGACCCTAAAAGACAACCTCGACCGAATAGTCTAGAGCGTTGAAAATATTTCTAGCGTTGAATATCTGCAAGCCGTGTGGTGTAAAATACATCTCTTCCCGTGGGTGTCGTAAGAGGCGACTTAGGGACTACACATTGAACAGGGAACGGGCAGCAGCGCTCTCTGATACAGTAACCTTTTAATCTGCGATCTCCAACCCGTCTACCAAGCGTGGAGATTATGGCAAAACCCTCCACTTAAGTGGAGGAGGCTCATAGTCCAGCAGTGGACTGTAACGGGCCGTTGATGAAACATCTGCAAAGAAATCTAGTAAAAATAGAAACAGAAGCTTTTATCAATAAATAAATACATACAAACGTTTGAAGTACTACTAGTCATAGCTATATTGACAGCTCTTCAACATGTAAATGCACGCAGCAGTCTCGACACTCAGTATATAAGTAGAATTCTATCTGCCTCATTCAGATAACATTGGTAATATTAACACAAATAGGTGCAAATTCAGTCTAGAACCTGTAAACTATCGAAGAGCTTATTTGCGTTCAAAATAAAACTCACGATATTCGCAGATTGCATTGCATTTACAAATAAACGGTTTATCTATCTATCTATCAAATAGAGATAGAGAGGGCTGCGTTGCCCGTAAGTTTTTTACTGGGAAGTTGACCATGACAAAGTATGTTTATTAGAAAAACTACATTAAGTATTCAAAGATTAAAACTACTCTCGAGGGTAAAGAACAAACCTAAAAATATCGGAAACTAAGAATGCTAAGAGAAATAAATTGTGTTTAATAGACAAATAAATACTCCCTGATAAAAGTAATAAAATGTATTTGTTCAATAATTACATAAAGAAAAAAATATGCCAACCTCATCTTTTAAAAAAATAATTAGAAAATCGCAATTATTTTCTACAGGTTGTTTTTGTTAATTGTATATTTTTTGAGTTACGTGCCCGCGGTTATGCAGATCCGCTTAGAAAAGTGCCATTTTTATTTTGCCATTTTTGATGGCATAAGTAAAACAATAACCAAGAAGTTTCATTGCTATCATTTAATTGTCTATTAAATACTATTTTACTAAGATAGCATTCATAGTTTTTGAGATTTACAACTACCTGTCTTCAATGACTCGGATTCATTGCTCTCGAGTTCGTCTCAATGTTTTGTTCATTTCAAATTAAATAAAACAATAAGATTAGTATAATGGTGCTCAGCATCTCAGGACAGGACGTCTTTAATGACGAATATTAAGCGAGCGAACTGACTTTGTTACAAGTTATATTTTTTAGTTAGAATATTTTATACAAAAGAAATGTATCTACGAGTAAAAGCATTATATAGCGACACAAAATGTCTTTAATAGTAGGATTTGAAAGTCATATAGATTGATTTATGTTGTTGCATTTGTATGACATTTGGCTTTCTTTCTATTGTACTGTAAACATTATATTATAACCCATAAATGGTGTGGTCATTCAGAGCAGCAGCGGTCTGAGACAATAACCCGGACACTTTCCTAAATTTCTAACCCCATTTGAGCGGATAGTTAACAGAGTAAAATAAAAAACTGGCCAAGTACGTATCAGGCCACGCAAAGTGTAGGGTTCCGTAGTTGCCCAATACTACTAAGGTTTTAGAAAGTTAACGTTCATTAGTCATTTTCTACAATATATTTTGTACCGTATTTCTTTCTAATACAAGTACATTTTATAAGTTGGTCTATTACTCGTTAACCTGTAAAGCTTACTTGATTTTTTAAATTTTCTAATTACAATGGTTTCGTTGGTATAATACTTGACTCTAACAAAAATGAGCACTTTAAATCAAAATATTTCTCAAACGTATGCTAGAATCAAGTCAAGAAAATCAATAGTAAAAAAAATAACCCCCACTTCACGTGTACCTACTACATAAACCCTACAACTTTTTTTAATATTTTATTTTACGGCTTTGTCGGCATGATTTTATAGGTATATCCATGCCAAATTACAGTCTTCTATAGTCTCTAATACTAAGCCGTGGACAGACAGAAACACAGACGGACGGGCGGATATGGCGAACATATAAGGGTTCCTTGTTGACTACGAAACCGTAAAAAACTAACTAACAATTTTAAAACTTCTAAAAGTCATATCCTAAAATTTTAATGATGTTTTATTATAGGTACCTAAAAAAACAGACATCGACAATATAATGATTTGACCTCGGTGGAAAGTTTTTACTAAACATAAATATGCATTTATTTAAGTACTTACCTATTTTTGAATTCTCAAGTGTCAAAATAGCTTGCTCTGGATTATAAATGCGTCTATAGGTATCTAAATGCAGAATCGTGAACGCAGTACAGAAAGTTTTTAGAATCATAGTTCCCTCAACCGCTATAGACTTGCGGTTTGAATTCAACGGAACTTTTATAACCTTAATTTTACGTTCCTAATTTATGTCAATGTATGTTAGATTTGATGTACTCTGGATTTCAAATTTATATTGCCTCTTTGTATTACGAGTAATTACAATATTGGCTCAAATTCGTTGGTACTTACTAATTTGTTTGCGCTATTGAAAAAGATGTCACGTTTTTTCAGTATAGTGTACGCTTACACCAAGGAGCAGTCCTTGCTGAAGTACTAACTTATTACCTACTGTTAAGTCCAACTTAACTTAATAGAATAAGTACAAGACCTACGTTTGGTAGATATTTATTTCTGGCAGTAGTGTGGACAAGCAAAAGTAAAGTTGCCACATGCTCTCTGTGCCAAGCCGACCTCTTTGTGTTCACTGAATACCTATATTTTACGACTTAAACGTTTCTAGGACGAACAAGTTGTAAAATATTCAGAAACAAAGTTGAATCACACATTTGATTTTTGTCACAATTGCCTAAATAGGCCATAACGTGAGCTATCATTAATTGAACGAACGCAAACTGGAGTGGGTAGGGAAAATAACTGTGGGTTGCTAATAAAAGAAAGAATAGGTATTTATTTTAAGTTAGGTTTTCATCCAAACTTGAACATAATAAAACCCTTTCGGTCTACGAAATTATTTGGAACACAAAACAAAACCAAAACATTTTGTTCGCTCGTTCATTATACAGTAAACATGTACTAAAGAAGTACACAATTTTGGTAAGTACTTTTTGTTCCATTTACGCTTATATTATTTATCTACGTTTAGGTTTGGAGTTTTAAGAATGTCGTTGAAAGTTTACTGAATTGTCTTATTTCTACTTTTACCTACCTATATACTTATTGAAAGGTCCGCTTGGGTTTATATATTACTTACTACTTCGAACTATGTATTTCATTGATGTCACTCACTTCGATAAATAATTAGATATTAGTGAACCTTAAAACTATTTATCAGTAAAATATAATAAACATAGCACGAGAACTACTTTTAGAAACTTTTCTAGTGGTAAATTGGAGAGATTGGCAAAAATTGAAAAATTACCTAGGATAGACGTGACTTATATGGAAGATTTATAAATTAAGAAATAGGTAAATAAATCGGCGGTTTTAAAATTACTCGGCTATTTATTTTCAAAAATATTTATTTAGCTATCTGCCTATACAAAACATAGTTGACAGAGATGGTTCAGGTATTAAAAAGTGCGGCTCATTTTCATAGACCAATTTATAAACTTCAATATCCGGAATATACTATTGTAGTTGTATATTTATTTAGAGTTTAGTGCTTTATTGTAGTTCTAGTTGCTACGAGAATAAGAACTGAGCTTGATAGAGCAGCCAGACGTCAGCGTCAGTAGAAGAATAATCATTAGATTTCACTTTTTGCTGCGATGTAGAGCTAGATAACGAACGAGAGTAAACGAGGGATTTGATGATTCAGTGACTGATGATGATATTCGTCAAGCAACTTAAACAACCATCTCAATCTTGGAAATTGAAAAAGTAGGTATACATTTCTTAATTCAACGAAAGACAGAAAGATACAAACTAACATAGGCTATATAATACCTATTAGCGTGAAAAAAATTGTGTCTATTTATTTAAAATAAAATGATTTCTTGCTTCTCTCTCCTCTCTTCCACGACGATCCTGAGCGATCCTGACGACGAAAGTGTGTTATAATATAAAGTAAATCGTAGAAGAAAGATCTTTCTTCTACAATTTACTTTATAAGTATCAGTGAAATTAAGTCGTCATTGTATTAAAAACAAATCTTATCCGTCATTTATTCTATTATCATCATTATTATTGTGAGCACACATTAATGCGTTGTTGTATTGATATGCCTCTTCTCTATCTATTCCATAAGTCGTCGAACCGGCAAGTTGGTGGTCTGCCCACTGGTCATGTTGTTCCCTCTGGTCACCTCGTGAAGGGTTTGGTCCACCAGCTGTTAAATACCACGTTATCTATCATAGTTTTTTTTTAATATGACGAATTATTATTATTATAATGTTATTGATATTAAGATTAGAATTTTTTTGCAGCAAATGAATAGTAAAAACAAAATAATATTATTATATAATGCAACCCATTTCAATGTCAATAGCACAGATCGTAATCGTGTAACGAGAGGTGAATGAAGACTCTGACGTAGCCTGCGGCGTTTGCGCAGAATCAGCGCGCGCGCAGGCTGCGGTGCTGCGGAGAAAGTGCCGGCAATCTTGTTGCAAACTTATCGGACTCAGCCTTCACTTGAGGTCAAGCGCATAGCAAGTCTCGTTCCCAATAATATATTTACTTTTGAGAGGAAGTAAAAGTGCGCTCTTCACTTTTCGTAAGCAATATTTACGTTACGTTTTCTCTGAGAATTGATGTCAATATCTATTCATGTATTGTTAGTCTTTTATAGTGCTTTTCTTTTGTAGCTGATGAATAAATAAATATTAAATTTTATATGTACAGTTCCGTTACTAAAATTGTTTATGCCTCTCCGTTTAATATTTTGAAGGTTGGCTTTCTTTTTTGTCATACTCTTCTCTTGCGATCTTAGTATACAATTCCATTCCATTTTCCTTAGTTTTGCGTCTTCCAACGCGTAATTTTAGAGAGCCATAGCCATTCCCAACAGTATAAAGTTAAAACATTTCATGTCTGCCATTCCGCAAGACGTGATGCAGGTATTGATGACATATTCTAAAGAAATTGAATCTCCATCGCTGCGTTTTAGGAGTCTTTATATCACTGAAGGTGTTTTTTTTCAGTGACAACCTCCTATCCTTTATCATGCTTATATTTAAAGCAAGCGCGTGTCAAAAATAACTTGAAAGAAAAGAGAAAATCAACATTCCTCTTCTATATTCCAAATGTCAGCTAACTCGATCACTGATATAGCAAGTGCGTAATCACATCACACTAATATTATAAATGTGAAAATATATTTGATGTTTGGATGTTTAGGTGTTTGTTCCGCCTTCACGCTTAAAGTACTCATCGGATTTGGATTAAATTTGGAATAGAGATAGTTTGTAACCTGGATTAACACATAGGATACTTTTTACGAGAAAAAGTCCTAATCCCACGGAAAAATCTTACATAACGCGGGCGTAGCTGTGGGCGGACCGCTAGTCTACCTATCCTTAATACAATAATTAGGTACGAGCAGGTTCTAACATAATTATATCTTTTTATCAGCTGACTGATATCCATAGTACAAGCTCTGCTTAGTTTGCGATCATCAGTGAGATGTCCCCACATATATATATTTTTTCAAGGCCTATTTCATGGTTTAATTGCGAGAGATTTACAAACCATGCTCCAACACAAAACATCTTTGCTCCAACATCACTTTCTCTAGATGCGCGAGGTCCGTGAAACGTGTGGCGTTTGTCATGTTTCTCGGCTTCGACCAATGCCCCCACTGTGTACTATCACTATATTTGTCATGTTTCTCGGCTTCGACCAATGCCCCCACTGTGTACTATCACTATATTATTATTATTGATTTTACGTTTACATTTCCTAAATCTTCATATACCTATAACATACATAGGTGCATGTAAACCGAATCTGAACCCAACAACATAACTTGTCAAACTACGCGTGGTTTGAGAGTATGCTTGCGCCAACCAGCTATATATTGTCGGATAAGTGCGTGGTTTTATTTATGTAGTTCCGATACAATAGAACTAAGTACTTAACTTACATTTAAACAGTGTGGTGGCATGGCACTTTTTATGCTTGCGAGAGAGGAGCCAACACTTGACACCGGAATAAAGAAAGTACCTTTAAAGAAATTATAATTATTATTGAGGACAGCAATCTTGAATGTTTTTAACACGCTTTTATTATTAGGTTCACGTGTATGTACTCGTAACTAACAAACTAAAGAACTAACTTACTAACAAAGTAATCAAATCTGTAAAGTAAAATTTAACCTGTTTCCAATTAATTATCGTATCATGTTGAAATTTTGTAGGTTTGCGTAATTTGGATAATAATGCAATAATTTGCAACCATTGAGCTGATCTGATTATGGAATCAGGAGTTGGAAGGTGGAACTCTTCAATAGTTACTTGTAAATCCCTCGAGTATGGAATCATTTATTTTGTTTTAATTAGTGGAATCTAGTGCAGTTGGTGACGAGAGTTCTGGTGATAGAGCCAGGGCAGGGGCTGGATAGTGGAACTGGTGGCCTTTTGGGATCTTTAATGGCCAGTAGTAACTCCTTGAGTTTGAGATCATTTGATTTTTTATGATAACCAATACAGTGAACCTGGTGATGAGAGTCCGATGATGAAGCCAGGAGAATTATAGTGGTTTCAGATATAAGCGTGTTTTTTAGGTTTTTTTTTATTATTAACCTTAAACTGATACAACAAAAACAATTTACTTTCATTTGGTTAAATACAATAAAATACAACGCTTTAAAATTAAAGTTTAATTAAATTACCTGAAGTGATGAAGATGAAGTTGTTTGAGTATGTTAGTAAGTACTTGCATATAAGTAACGATCACAAAATTGTAATATACAATTTCGAAAATGAGTATCTATCATAGATGATTGTAATAAAGAACAAAAATGGACTTTAACTGCAGTAAAGTATAGTTTTGTAGATATCTGTCAATTTTAATACAACTTGTTCGCCAATAGGGGATCGGACTGTTCCTAAATTTACCATATTTTATGAATTATTTTTCAAATGTAGATTAGTAGCAGACGATTCGCGAAAAAAAAACAGAAACGGTTGGAAAACCGGTGATTTTTTAAAGTTTCAATATGTCTGTCTCTTTCAAAAACGATTTTTTGTATGGAGATTATACGGCGTTACTAACAAAATAAATGACGTCACAACCTCTCTGTCTAATCTTGAATTTCAAACCTTTATAACTCGGTCAATTTTAAAGATAGAGCAAAAATTTATTTAGTGTTCGATAGCAGAAACTAAGAAGTTTGGATTTATAAAATAAAAAAAAGTAGTCTGACCCCCTATTCATTTGGTACCTGTACTATGCCTGTACCTATTTGTTGTTATAAACACCTCCTTACGTAAAAAGAAAAAAAGTAATGGAAAATTAATAATACCCATTGTGTTCGTTCGAGTGTCCCCAGACAATACCGTGCCGTTGGCTTCTAATAAGCCATCAATTTCTCTTTAGCAAGAACTCCGCGATTTACTTAAAAAAATATTGTGATTCTATAGGTATTCTTTTTACGTAGGAAAGTATTCAAAGGCTTCCGACCCTAACAATATGAGCGAACGACTGCGTACTTTCTTAACCTCGATAAGTTCCATTGTAGAGTTCATTATGATCACATCTTGATATATTAAGAAGTGTTGGTAGATATATGAGAAACTTTCTATCGACTGGTAAGTTATGATTTCGTTACCACTAGCGAATGACCACAGCGTTGTTAGCGTGGTTATTTCATTTCGTTCGCACACACCTGATATCATGACTTTACTGGTTTATATAAATGGGTTGAAAGCGTGAAAATTGCCATTATATTATTAATACTTACATAAATTATAAGATGAAAGAATTCCTTGCGCGAAGAAGTTTTAATCTGAGGATATAGTGCAGTACCATATCTTGACATTCGCTTGAAGCGAAATTTACCGTCGACTGTACTATTTAGCTATACTATACATACTTAGACCATTGATGTAAGAACCCCTTGCTACGTGCAGCGATAGAGATTTGAATCCCTTTGACTCAGATAATGAGGTTTTTCTTTTTTGATTTTCATTCCAGCACGAAATTCTTATTTTATTTCCTTTTTTGCAATAGAGCAAAAATAAATATTCAGTAAAATCCTGAGAGCAGTAAGTCCGAGGAAAATTATCTGCTTTCATAAATCCCTTTGAGAAAATGTAATTTAAAAATAAATTTTTAAGAGTATCTTGTGAATATACGAGTTCATTTACTTATTGCACCAACTTAACCGTTTTTTTTTTCACGAAATTCCACTATTCGACGAACTCTTTTATCGATCCGTCAAGACGTAATTTGCACGCGATTCATTTGTTTTCTTTTAAACTGCCACCAAAGATTGCCCAGTATAGATATTATACCTATTAATTCTTTGTTTTCCTCTTTTCCGTGCAGGCGATGGAGTTTAAATTTTCGATTTTTATACTTACAAAATTCCAAGTCCTATAATTCATAATACTACTAATAAACAGTTAACCCTTTACACTTTTGCCCCGAACGGTGAATAATTTACTCTTCATTGCGTTTACCTACAGACCGTGGACTCGTTGCCTGCTATTGGTAAGGTTACGTGGAAGGGTATATAGGCGAACTCAAATAAAACTGCATTTTAGACGCAAAATGGCTATTTCAATGCAATCAGATTGCAGTTGATGCACTCGTAACTGCTCACTCAACTTGCAGTTGGCGTGCAGTTTTGGTAACTACACTGACTGTTTTTTTTTTTGACGGACCTAATCACTATTAATACCAGAGTGGTAATATAGTGGGCGCGGACTTGCGGGGGAGCAGAAGGCTCGTACCCCTTAGGAATTTTATGACAACGTATCTGGGGGCGCCCTCAGACTGGCTCGGACCGCGGCCCAGAACGTTGCCAGGGCGAGAAGCGCGTCGGAGAAGAATGACCCCTACCGGGTCTTACTGAATTAAACTACACTGACTGCATTACAGCCATGATCCGTTACGTTGACATGTAGTTCAAAATGCAGTCGAACTAACTGCTTTACTGCAGTCTGAAAGCAGTCAGAGTGCTGCAAGTATGCAGTTACATATATATATTCCACATATATTGCACACTTAAAACCTTTACATCAACTGTTCTTAGAATAAATAAATATGTGGGGGACATTTCACACACGGCCATCTGATCCCAAACTAGATAGAGCATGTATGGAAATCAGATAGCTAGAAATACAACATCCAGACACAAAACAAATAAGTGCTCATTACGTGCTCATGAATGTTAACTCGGGCGAGATTCAAAACACGACCCTGAGCTTCGTAGGCAGACGTACTAAACGCTACCAACCATCGACGATTTACGGAGCTAACAAACAGTGCAGTCAACTATTTTGCAGCTGCTGGACTGTTGTTTGCAGTCCGTCTGTAAGAACCTTTACATAGCTCATATATCCGGAAAGTAACACATTTAGCTAATAGCCATAGCCGGTGCTAAACAAACTGAAAGATTTGATCTTGAGATTATTGAGCGAGAGCTGTAGCGGAAATTACAGTATGTTTGCAATAATCTCAACATTTAGATTTATACTTAAAAAATATATAATATATTTTAATATCTAATCAATTTATCATTTTTTTTCTAAAGTGATTTGTTTGTCGGCTGCTCGTAGTCTAGTTGGTAATACGCCTGCCTACGACGCATAGAGTCGCAGATTCGAATCCGACGCAGGACAAAAAATTGTGTGATAAGCACTTGCGTTTGCCTTGTGTATGTATGTTATTTCTACTTTTTAAGTATATATTTATTTGGTTTGAGATATTTTTTTCTCAAAAGAATATAATGTGATTCACTTACATAGTTTTTATCTGTTTTTTTATGTTAATCAGCTCTCTCGTGGCTATAGTATACAACCGCCTAGTTTGTGTATGACTGTGTAGGGGATGTCCCAAATATTAATTGATTTCTTGTATGAGACATTATCATCATCATCATCGTGGGTTGTAAGGTCGACAACCGACCTCACAAACCCTGGTGTCAGTGTTATACAGCCGCCAAAAGCCACTGACTTCGCTCGTGTAACGAATATATAGTAGCCGGGACCAACGGCTTTACGTGCCTTCCGAAGCACGGAATCATCTTTATTTTCGGACTATCAGATGATTCAGCCTGCAATGTCCTAACCAAACTGGGGAGAGTCTCACAAAGAGATTTTTGCTTGATAGTGTCCCCACTGGGAATCGAACCCGGAACCTCCGTAATGGGCTTCGAAATCTCGACCACTCGGCCAAGGAGGCTGTTGAGATATTATAATCGAACGCGACAGAGACAGAGTGAAAAAAAGTAATTTTAATAAAAATGTAATCCGCGGCTGCTAGCTATTCACGTGATGCTCGGCGATAAATGACCTCCGCCTCCGTAGTCAGTATATATCTTGCTCACGTTTTATGACTACCCTGATTTCTAAAATAACACTTAAAAAATCCATCCATCCTTGAAGAACGAATGATGTTTAATTATTTACAAGAAAGGCGTACTAATTGTCTGTAAAATTATTTATTAAAGCTTTTTACGTCAGGCCCTTAAGTAGACCCTTTACGATAGTGCAATCGATGAATCCTTTAAAATTCACAAATTTTAATGTTTGACAGCTGTAAAGTTATATGTTTGCGTCTCGTTAGGGTTCCGTATAGTAAACAAGGAACCCTAATAGTTTCGCTATGTCTGTCTGTCTGTCCGCGGCTTAGTTTAGTCTTAGTACTAGAAAGCTGTAATTTGGCATGGATATAAGTATCAATCATGCTGACAAAGTGGCAGAATAAAATCTTTAAAAAAAATATGTTTTTAGGATTCCTATGGTATATACTATGGGGTTATTTTTTTCTTTACTACCCCATTGTGTGACTTGTCATTGAAAAGGTTTTTTTTTTTTAAATAATGGGGGTTTGCAAAAACCATTTTTCGATGCTTGTTTCAGAAATATTTCGTTACCGTTGTATTTGGAAATGTAAAAAAAAAATAGATGGCAGTAATGCATACGATGAAATTAAAAGTAAAATTGTCAACATTAAGTAGGCTTGTCAGGTTAACGAATAACAGACCGACTTATAAAATGTACTATTAAGAAATTCGGTGCATGTTATAGAAAAATATTTTGATAAACTGTCTTAAACAGGTACCTAAGTAGGGACAACTACGGAACCCTGAACTTTGCGTGTCGATTTTTATTTAACCTAAGACGTAGGTATGTGGGCAGACGAATCTAGGTCAAGAGGGCTAAAACGTGTATTCCAGCAATATATATTGAAAATTGTATAAATATTTGGTTCTTCAGGTGCACAGAGATATGCATACCATCATCATTCCACTCTTGGACTATTTCCGATTGCATTATATCCTCAAATTTTCATGTAATTAACGGCAAATCAACAAAACGCTCTTCTTTATCAAACAGTTACATCTTTTCTTATACAAGTTGAATAAAAAGTAAAAATCGTTGATAATTTATTATAATGTTAAGTAGAGAAAGTAATATTTAGTAGTTTGGAAGTATAAGTATTATATTTACTTTTATTTATGTAGCTTATACTTAGATGTTAGTCGAAGAGAAACCCCTGTACATAGATTCGTCCCTGAGTATTAAAATGGTTGTATTTACGTACGGTACGTACGGAATTTAGCAATAAACTAGTTAGTTATTGAGCTATGTTATAACTAAAAACAACTGCGAGTGCGCGGTTTTCAGTTTCGTTTTCTAAAGTAGGTACGTAGTTTGTAACTGGACATGTTTTAGAAACTTTAGTTAGAAGTTCATTATTACATAGAAATGAATACTTATTGTTTGTTTCGGTGTGTGTTTAGATCTATCTAGTGGTTTCAGTGAGCTTCTATGAAATCCAGTGGAAATGAGGGACCTAATTGAATTAAACACTTTATTTGGTGCTTTGTTAGGAAATCGCTGATAAAAAAGGTATGTGGAAACATTTTAAAAATAAGCTTTGCCTTCCATGTTTGCATTATTACTGTAATAAATATCAATTATTAAAATATTACACACTAGCTGTCTGCCCGCAACTTCGCTTGCGTAATCAAAGTTTAATTTGTAAGATGAACTTTTTTTTTTCTTTTACTTTTTTTTTTCTTTCTTTCTTTATCTATCTTTGAGCACAAAAATTAAAAAGAAGATAACTCGTCTTCTAGAAGATGCAACATGCACCAGTTTTTAAGTCTGACCTTTAATTTTATGCAGTAGTTTTTGCGTGAAACATATAGACAGACACACGGATAGACAAACAAATATTATTATCAAATAATATTTTTTTTACTTCCATTAGTTTTATAGAAACCCAGCGTATTATTTTCTAAGTATTTTCTGTGCTGATATCAGCCAGTAACGATTTGTTTGTTATTTAAAGATGTTAACTAAAATATAACTATTAAATTAAAACTAAAGTGAGAAGGAGCAAAAATTTTGTTTTCTGAGATTACCTGAATTCATGAGTCCATCCATATCACGTGCGTCTATACTTCGATATAACCCTTTTCGTATTTTTTTATCTATAACAGCAAAGGCCGAAAAGAAAATACTTTTAGGAAATTAGTTATTTCAAAGTATAGATGCACTTATGAAAATGACTGTACCTATATAATCCCTACAACACATGGTCATTTGACGTGTATAAGTTGCGGTCAGTAGTTCTGTGTTATTGGGAGCACCGGAGAGATTATAATGACCGTAGTTTTTCGGTAACTGTTGAATTTCGGAGTACGTATACCGTTAAAAATGCTACTGCCGCACTTAACGCCGCAAAATTGATTACAAATGCGTGTCTGCATGCAGAAGTTAGAGAAGATTTAGCACATTTCCGCTAATCACGCGGTCAAGTATAGCTGTAGTATATTCACCTTGCGGGTAATTTCTAAACTAACACGCGAGTTAGTTCAGCTGTTGCAGAGCATACACAAGTATCCGTTAGAGAGTAAAGGAAAGTAACCATTTCGTCGTCATTTAGTCAGTATGAGATAGACTTCAAGTTATTGTGCGTGAAAAAGCTTTTTTGAAAACCCAATAGAAACGACAGGAATATGTGGTGACTTATTGTGTAAGTGGTGCATATTAAGTGCATCATTATTATCATCAATAACTCATATACGAGTACGTCCGCACCACACCGAGGGGCTTGAGCCTACCAAGTGCATATGCAAAATAAATTATACTTACACCAGGTAAAGTTACGTGCCTTTACGTGGGTTCTGCGTATCTTTATTTGAGAAGTCTGCGTTCAATCAAAGTATATCTCTAAAAAATTTAAAAAAAGTTTGAATTTATTTTTGTTCATAGTTCGCGTACTTTTGTTATTGCAGAAGCGTTCGAGATGCCGGGCTCCTCGCCTCACCTCGCGAATGAGTTCGTCACAAAGAGCATCGACGACGACATGCCCGAAGTCCACACAGCTTATGGCAAGAGGAGGGACTATGAGTAAGTGATCATTAATCATTATAACATAAAATAGTTTAATAATTATAAAGCAGAAAACAAAATACAAACAAACAGACGAAACGCACGAAAGCAGACTCAACACACGACGCAAACGGGGCAGACGCAGACGCAGACGCAGACAGACAACGACGATGACGACAACAACAAACAACAACAAACAAACACACAAACAAACAATAATAATCTATAAAATAGTATATTACTGATGCTGTACAGATGATACTTGAGTCATCCATTTCCCCCAGGACAGCAAAATCACTCACCACAACTGTTACGGCAGGTTGAGAACTCTAAACTCAGTTTTATAAGATCGCTAGAGCGCGTTCTTTCCAAATAATTATAAAGAAAAGCACCAGTTTTTTTTGTCTTAGACAGGCGGATCTTATTACAAGTTACGGTCTGCATACGACTAACCTTCAATCGCAAAGTTTAGATTAGGGTACTAAACGAAACGAAAAAAAAAATGTTAATCGATCTTGGACAGGATTTGAAATTACATCTCTTCGGCAATCTGAGCCAGACACAAGCATATTTTCTAATTATACTGCCAAGACCATAGCAGAGAGCATAGATTTAGCAACGATTTATATTTTTTAATTTATGTTCACTAACATTTTGTAGTCCTCAAACATATTGTCTGTTATTTCCAGGTGGCAGATTGTATGGAGGAACGTGCTTGCGTTTATCTATCTCCACGGCGCTGCAGTATACGGCTTCTACCTCATTTTCACCGGAAAAGTCATGACCAACACCATTCTATTCGGTAAGATTATTTGGAAGCATTCTCATGTGACTTTAACGAGAGAGAGCAAACTAATTAATAAAATGTAAAAGCTGTACATATACCAATAAAAAACGCCTATTAGTTGTACTAGTGAATGAATGAATGAATGAATGAATATACTTAATTGCACACACAGAAATAATAAATGACAGAGTGGAAGTAAGAACAGGAAGTCATGTACAGTTAGGCGGCGTTATTGCTTCATAGCAATTTCTTCCAGGAAACCTTAGTGTTACCAACCTTTTCAAAAGCATTGGAATAAGTCTATCAGCCAATCATCATAGTTAGTTGTAAACATTCTGAAAAGGTGAGTGGTTTCCACTGTTTTAGGATGTTTTTATCTTCATCATTTATATAATAAAAATAATAAATAATTTGTACGGGACATCTCACACACGGCCATTCTATCCCAAGCTCGTCAAAGTCATCTATGTGAATCAAACAGTTCAATTATGACAGTTGAATATTATTTTTCGAAAGTTCTGACGATGCCTCGGAGAAGAGCTAATTGCAGAAAGTAGATTTTATTGTAGAAGGTATGGTTTTATGCTCATACATTTTGTTATATCCATTATTTATTTATTTATTACCCGTCAATAATACTGTAGCCTTCATGAGGTTAGATATCAAACGCGCTATTTCAGTTTATAATATTTGTTTATGTAGTTTGTGATGTGTTTGATGCAGGTATGGCCTGTTTATTTATTTATACTTATCAATTAGACCCTATTAATTCATCATTCCGTACACCGACCGTTTTATTGCAATTTATCTTGCACCCTAAGGTTGACTGGTAGAAAATTTTACCTCAGTAACAAGGCCAGTAATCGTACACCCCTTTTCTGTATCTGTGAATTGTATATTTCCTTGTATACAATAAAGTATATTCGTATTATATCTGGTTATACAATTATTATACTCTACTTATTATTATTCAAGTAAATGTCAATATTAGAAAGATAGATAACATATTGAAATATAATACGTGAAATGTATGGCAATCAAAAGAACGTTGATTGATGTTTGGTTTCGATGCGACACGACGCGGTTTTTCTAACTCGAATACCTGTGTGCTCAACATTGAAAAAATATTCAATTTACGTGTATGAGTATTTATTTGCTCAAAACATGGTTAATACAGATCTATATCGCTGCCAAATTACAGCCTTCTAATAGGTACTTAGAGTTTCTGAGCTAAGCCGTGGACGGACGGACAGACAGACAGACGGACATGGCGAAACTATAAGGGTTCCTTTTTTACTACGGAACTCTAAAAATTTCTTATTCCAACGGTAACACCCCACTGAAGTAACATTACTAAAACTAACAATGCCATCTATCGTCATCGCTTGAAACGATAAGT
Organism: Carpatolechia fugitivella; assembly: GCA_951230895.1. Classification (NCBI taxonomy): domain Eukaryota; kingdom Metazoa; phylum Arthropoda; class Insecta; order Lepidoptera; family Gelechiidae; genus Carpatolechia; species Carpatolechia fugitivella. The sequence continues at coordinate 6,250,139 of OX579655.1, read as the reverse complement.
GTATCTGCGCATTCATAGATGGCAGGCACTGTTAGTTTTAGAAGCAGCTAAAATTCATTTGTTGATTTTCTACAAGACAATTTTTTATTGATGTTGTATTCTTATTTCAGCTGCGCTGTTTTCCGCGTTGTCAGGCATGGGAGTGACAGCCGGGGCGCACAGGCTGTGGGCGCACCGGGCGTACAAGGCGCGCTGGCCACTGCGGCTAATGTTGGCGCTGCTGCAGACCATGGCCTTCCAGAACCACATCTACGAGTGGGTGCGAGACCACAGGTCAGTGCATAAAACTTTAAATTCATAGAATTCACGGCTATTCTTCTTTTGAGAGATATATTATGGCATAAAAATAACTTGTAAAATAATCGCAACTTACTTTTTTCCAATAACAGAACACACCTGTTTATTTCTCTCCAACCTACCCGTGCCTCTCTCCCTGTAAACAAAAGCGCTGGGCTGATTCCGCTCCCCAGGTGGGCGGCCGTGGCCGCCAGACAAGCTTTTTGTCAATAGTAGCGATCCACACAGTCACGCTGTAATCCTTAATTTAAGTTCGTCAGTCCTTTGACCTTTTCAAGATTAAAAAGGAACAGGCCATTCTTATATTAGAGATGTCAAACATCGATTTGAACCTTATGGACGCGTCGATTGTACAATTTTAGAGAGCACGTAAAATATCCGACTTAAAATTTATTTATTTATTTATTTAATAGGTTTGACTCAGCCTGGCCCTATATGATTTTAAAGACGACAGATTTTTTGCGTGAACAGATAGGAAAAACAAAAAACGCCTCTGAATACCCTCAATCCTATCCACATGAACCTTGTAATGAGGATTCCAAATACTGGAGCAGTACTCCAAGGTCGATCGAACTAGTGCGTTATAAACAGTTATGAGAGCTAAATTGTTTTTAAAATTTTTGCAGTTTCGCCATAGGAACCCTAATAACCTATAAGACCTACTTACAATTTCATCAACGTGGTATGTAAACGAAACCTTACTGTCAAAGATCACTCCAAGATCCCTTATTTTATCAATTTCCTCTAGTAATGTGTTACCTAGCTTATACGATGTGATAATTGGAGTCCGTTTCCTGGTAAATTTTATGTGCTTACACTTTTTAACATTCAAAGGCAGGTTATTTACTCTGGACCATCTTTCCACTCGGTCTAAGTCAGTCTGCAAAAGTGTAGCGTCATCCGGACCATCAATCATACGAAATATTTTTAAGTCATCAGCAAAGAAAAAGTATTGAGAATGCGTAATAACTTTAGATAAGTCATTTAGAAATGCCAAGAACAATACTGGACCCAAATGTGACCCCTGCGGAACTCCCGATGTCACTTCGTACAATTCAGACTGGTACCCGCCTACCGTGACCTTTTGTTGTCTGGAAGTTATATACGACGCAAACCAATTAATTAATTTACCACAAATACCAAGACTAAGCAACTCTCTTAATATGACAGCTATGCCCTTATTTTAGGTTATCATTTATTCAAAATAATATCATTCGTTCATCTCATTTCATCATCTATATTTTATCAATCATAAAAACTAAAATGATAGATGGATTTTAAAATTAGAATTAGATTATGACTTCCCGAATCGGGGCCAGTGTCTTTATTAGAGCTTAAAGTATTCTGCTCCCATTGACGTCTGAAAGATCGATTGAACAGCGGCTTTCCCAATAAAAAATAACCTGTTTTTGATTTCCAGAGTCCACCACAAGTTCACGGAGACGGATGCAGACCCACACAACGCCAAGCGAGGGTTCTTCTTCTCCCACATGGGCTGGCTCATGGTGCGCAAACACAAAGCGGTATTCGAGAAGGGTGCCTACGTCGACATGTCCGATTTGGAGAAGGACCCGATCGTCATGTTCCAGAAAAAGTGAGTTCAAAGATTTCTGAAGCGAATCAAAATCAAAATAAAAAAATATTTATTTCCATAGGATGTTATTACATCCCTTAGATCCGTCATTACATTTTTTTGGGTGAGTTCATTAACACAATGGCGGAATTTGTGGAGAAGAGCTCATCGGCGTCGGCTCGGCGGCGAAGCGAGCCTTTTGTTCGTCTTTTGTTTTAGTCTAGTGTTTCTATTTTAATGATTGTGAGATAAGAGTGTTTTTAAGTGACGTAATTCATGTTTTGGCAATTTAATTTAAGCCTATAAAGTCGCCTTTTATTAAATATTTTATTCGAACTAAAAATGGTGAAATAAAATATGTATGTCGTGGGCCGATCGTTGAATTGGGCCGATCGAGATCTACCTGGGTAGATCATGATACGCCGCCATTTTATGATGTGGGGCGAATCGTTGAGAGCAACCTACTTGTCGATATTCCCTGCTAATCACTTGGTCAAATGGGTGTGAGATATGGTTGGGTGTGGCCAAATCATAAAATATTTTTTCCAGGCAGATCCAGAGTTGACCAAATCAACGATCGGCCCACGACATGTTATAAAGGGTAAAATCTATTAGTACGCGCAAAAGGTAACTTGCTTTCAAATTGAAACATAAATTTCAATTAATAAATTAAAGGAGTTTGGTGCTAAATAAAATATTAAAAGGGAATTATTTGGTTCTATACTTTTTTGGACTTTGAGATGAAAGACTAGTTAAGTCACATAGGCACCCTACAGTCGAGTACAAATGAAGCAAATTTTTTTTTTTTATATATTTATTTATTTTTTATTTTATTAAAAAATCAGAATATATATACTATAATGTAGTCCCTGCACATACTCAATATGGGGCTATTATGAGATACATTATTATTAGCTAGCGATAGGAATTTGGAATATGCATATAGTTGTGGAATACGAACGGATATTAAAAAATTACTTGACAGCTCGGCTTCTAGTCTACCATTTACTATGTGAAACTCAAAAATCCTACGGTGCGGTGTTCCGAGTGGTCTAAATAACATTACCACAGAAAAAAAATACAAAATATTTATAATTAATAATAATAAAAAAAAAATCTCTACAAAAAAATTTGAAAACAAAACTTAAATGTTAAATACAATTAGGTACCTATGTACATTTAAGTAGTAGGTATGACATTTTGTAGAAATTATTAAGATAAGATTCTTTTTTTGATACAATCAAATTGATATTAGTATGCAAATCATTATAAAATAACAACAAACTCAACATCAACATAACATCATCGAAGCATTCTGAAACACACCGACATCGTCCTTAACTCTGGTACACATTTTCTTCCTGTGATTTGTCCACATTCGTAACCCTCTTGTCAATAAAATTAACCTATGTGGTTGGGCTAAGCTAATAACTGTGTAACTGAGTGTAAGCTTATAACTGAAAAACTTTATATTATAATGAAAGGAAGTATCATTGTATTTTGAACACTGCATGCTAGTAGCTATGATCGATTAGGATTTAGGAACTAATTACAATATTTATTTATAGTATATTTCTATATATATTGATTGACCAAGGGAGCTTTCGACCCTTCGAAATTACGACCAAGTTGCTATTTTTTTTCAATAGGCGCTATATTCAACTTAACGCCTGTCATAAGGATTTCAGACGCTGAGAATAATATAAAATTGATGTGTTATAATTTATCAGGTACAAATAGATTAAATAAAATAAACATTTAAGTGATACGATTAAACGATACTACATTGATTTAAGTTTGGGTATAATTTATGTAGGTCGTTGTATTTCCATAGGGAATATCCCCGACGACATCCCTAAAGTGAGGAGCAGGGAATGTTTTTTTTTTTTTAATTATGTTTCTGACCATGAACGCCAGTAAAATAAAGACAAGGTAGGTATCGGGACACGCCACAGGCTGCATAAGAATATGTTTTATTTTATTTATTGAAGGATCACCAACGACACCTTTTCAAATTATGTTTAAGATAAATGTATAGTAGGTGCTCAATCAATTCAAGTTAACCACAACTCATATTATGAGCACTTGTGTTTTCCTTTAGTCCGGATGTTGTTGCTCGATATAATATAGGTTAATTATATTAATCTATTTATTTACATATATTAGCTGTCTAACCCATATCATAGTCTCGTGTGTGAGAGATGTCCCCAGCTTTTTTCTATTTAAAGTACCTTTTGTACTAATTGTGTTGTTTACTTTCCAGGACATATATGGCGGCGGTGCCGATATTTTGTTTCATCCTGCCTGCGTGGGCGCCGGTGTATTTGTGGGGCGAGAATCCATGGGTGTCGTGGTACGCAGCCGCCATCACGCGCTACACCATCACCCTGCACTTCACCTGGCTAGTCAACTCCGCCGCTCACATCTGGGGCAACAAGCCTTATGACAAGTGCGTATATTTTAAACATACTCGTACACCTAACTAAATTGCCCTTGTTCTGTTCGAAAAGTTCTGGTTTTTCTTGAGGAATAACTGGCTACGTTGATCATCAGCTTTTGCTTGCCATGTAGATTTTTATTGTTTATAGTTTTGCGTTTGATGTCAGCCTCACGTAACCTGATGGACAGTCACGACGAGGCCGAAGCTAGTATCATGTTTACCCTGAAAATTCCTATTCGCTCTTGGCTTGATAGCACTGAGTTTGGAAGTAGTTGGAACGGGATCACCGGTGCCAGAAGGTGGATGACGGAAGATGATCATGCAAACGGCACTCTCCATGATAATCCTCATAAATTAATATCAAGAGCTTTACAACTTTGTGCCGATGCTCCAGATATATATTGCAGAATCATAGAATAAAAAATAGGGTTTGGCACGTATATTTATTTAAGAATGAATAAAGAATATACTTACTTTATTGTGCAACCACAGAGTACGTGAGGTACACTGAAACTATTGCGTAACTCACTTAAAACAATTTCAAAGGTTTCATCACGATGTTTTCCTTCATCGTAAGAGCGTCGAATAAACGTACATATGAATTCCAAATTCGAACACACATTTGTACGTGGTGGGAATTAACCCTGCGTCTCCCATGAAATCTAATAAATTGTACAAGTATGTATGTGATGTGATGTTTATTTACATTTTTTCATAAGATTTTATATTAAAAAAGTCCAATAATATTTTTTAAAAATATAAATTATCATGTGGGAAAACTTTATCGGTTTGGAGGGCCCGTTATACTGTATACTGTGTCTGTACCAATATTTGAGAACCATACGAATACGACTGTCTGTCAACTGGCCCAATAGACCGCGAGAGACGTTAATTAATGTCTCTGAATGTGACAGGTCAGCGTCGAGCGCCTTATCAATCCCACTCAGCCCCGGAGGGAAAATACTCGACGAGTAGAAGCAGTAGATGTTTATTTCATAGAAAAATTAAAATGATTTAGGATGAATGAATGATGATGAATGAGTTTCGGGGAATTCGAGAATCGAACATATTTAGACGACGTAAACACAATTCTAGAAAGTTTGATTGAACCTAACGACTTAGTCTTGATTTCTATATTATTATTTTTTTATTGACTGACACACTTAGCCAGCACATAACGTAAACGGGCACAGCCCAAACGGAAAAGCCTAGAAGCAAAGGAGTTCGTTAATACAACGCAGAATACGACAAAATTTTAGAAAATTCATCTTTTAATGAATTAACATGGGGTATAAAAGTTTGTTTCCACTTAATAAAACTCTCTCAACGCGAACTCCAAATCCTATCGGGCACACGGCTATTTTAACTTTTTTAACTTTCGGGTAAATCCAACCCACATCTCGATCGGTTAAACTAAAAAGTTCAAAGATCACCGTTATTTATTTAGGGTAGGCTATATCCCTTGGTGGGGACAAAAGTAATAATATGAGATGTTAAAAATGTGTCTTAATTTGCACATACATAATCAGATGTGTTAATAGTTACTATTGCAGTTTCAGTCAATACGCTTGTACTCTACCTCAATATAACAACTATTTATTGAATTGCTATAATTTGTGCACGCATGTATCGCGAGTTACGTTTTTAGTTCCGGATTTCATTCGAATTTCTCACCTTGCCTTGCGTACGAACGAAACTGGATTCCACCGCAGTGAAAGTGCCTTGATTGATGGCGGCAAAAAAACCGCCGACCAAGTGGTTCCAAATTCAACGCGCCTACAAATATAAACAAACAAACAGGTACAAAAGGCTTAACTTGAATAAGTTTGACGCGGAATATTGAGAAACTTAATATTTAGGTACATAATCAATAAGTGTTGATTATCGCTGTAAAAGTGTGGAACTATTAAACTTTAACTTTGTGCATTATTCGACAGATACATAGGCGCCACAGATAACAAGGCGGTTGCCATTTGCGCGTTCGGTGAAGGCTGGCACAACTACCACCACGTGTTCCCGTGGGACTACAAAGCGGCCGAACTAGGAAACTACAGTACCAATCTCTCTACTGGACTCATCGATTTGGCCGCTAAATGGGGTAAGTAGAGAATAGATTGTTGTGTCTTTTACACAAAGGGCCAAGAAGAAAACATTTAATTGGATTTTCAGACACAATTTGTCTTGTGTCCACACACGTAAACAAATTATTAAGCTTGTTTATTTTATTTTTTGTTTCTAAGGGATCCTTTTTTTTTCTTATCTACCCTATTTACTATGCATAATAAAGTGGTAATATTATAACAGGCGTGAAATTGTGGGGCAGCATCACGATCTCTACGAAAAACCACCTGTATAATAAAACTACTAATGTCCGAACAGCTGATTTCTCGATTTAATAAAAATTAATACACAGATACCTAAAAAAGTGAATTATAGCTGGTGTAAACTAGAGAACTAAATAAAAATATCTTTAAAATATTTACGTAAATCAGAAGCAAAGGTTAAGAAACGAAATTAATTACTCATTCACCACGGGTACCAAATGCCAATCCTTCTTAAATAATGATTAATGAAATTGATGTTTTAATAAATAAAGCTTATATCTTCTAAAAACTGTTTTAGTCATTCCAAAAAAAAAAATAAGTGATAATAAAATAAAAAGCTTATTTTCAAGACATTCGAAACATAATATACTATGTATGCAGGTACTAAAGTATATAATATTATCTACTCGTATTATGTATGTACTCTGATATGTTATATGACTTTGTTTAAAATGTTACCAAGACTTGAATATGAAGTGTAAACAAAATCCATTACAATACTTTTCGGTGGCTCTCTAAAAATGTCTAGCAAAATTGTCCACCTGTAATTTAGCTTGGAAACCATCCCAGGACCCAGCTCGTCAACATGTTTAAATAAGTTCAAAGGGATTGTAGACTTTGATGTTCAGAAAAAAGAAACAAGACTTGACAAGAACATCCCACCATATAAGAGTACCAGTCCATTCGGTTTCTTTAACTAAGGTCCTTTTAATACTTTGAGGCTAATTCTCACTGTCACGCTCTAATTCTTAATTTAAGTTCGTTCGTCCTTTTCACCTTTTTAAGATTAAAAAGGGACAAGAGAAGGCTATTCTAATATTAGAGCTGTCAAACATTGAATTTGAACCTGAAAATTTAATGGTAGCACGACTCATAAAAGTAGTGATGTATTTTTTACATACTGAAATAATAGTTTAATAATTTTTAATAGCTTTAGTAGTAAGATTTAGTACGATTTATTTATTATTATTAGAAATATGTGGGACATATGCACAAACGGATCATCAATTAGATTTAAGTCCCTAGCTCATCAGTAGATCGAAAAGAAAAAAGTAAAGAACAGAATAAATAGACATGAAAACGCCTATGTTCATATAAAAGACATCAATGCGAGCAGTTTTACATTTTAATAAATTATATTAAATTTTTAGCCAGTCAAGACCAAGAGTGTTTAAAAAATATAATATAAAATAAGCAAAGTTATATTATATAGTATAGGATATGTTGAGTATGCAGAACGAGTACTTATTTAATATTGCTCATGATAACACTTCTGATATTATACTAACATCATTAATAATATTTTTATTTTAAAGTGCACACAAACCTACTTTGCTAATATAAAAACACCACGATCTAGAATATCTCTGTAATCTTGTACCTGCCGTAAAATAAAACACTTTTCTCCGTAATGTCGTCACGTGACGTGATGTATCTGATCTGGCTGTCACTCTGGAATATTATCATCATGCGATAAATAGTTGTTATTAAACTGCCGTGTGTAGTTTTCACTAGTTTCTAATGCAAAATGATACATTTCGCATAAGCGCTATTGTAATTTCTTAGCTAGATTGCGTACAATATTTCTGTATTATTTATAACTGGCATAACTTAGTAAAGTTTTGCTATCTTTGTCGAGTTTTGTAAATTGAAAGATGAGGAGTCCGAAGTTATTATTATTAGTAGATTTTAACAACTTAAAGTTTTGCTATCGTTGTTTTTTAAGTATCCAACAAAAAAAGTTAGGTAGTAGAAAGAAAGGTAGAAATTAGGGGGTCTTAAAAAAGTTAGTTTTTTTAAAGTAGGCATTAAAATTTAAATTTGAGAGTAATAAAAGTAAAATAAAATGATGAAAGTGGATCGAACTATCTGACTTTTTTAGGTGCAGAAGTACACTTCAGTAATTATGTCTAAAGCCTCGGGCCTCGGCCACACAGAGCGGGAGCGGCGCGGTCCGGGGACGGGAAAGCGGGACTTTGTATGGCGCGGTATACCACAGCACTGTCCCGCTTTCCCGTCCCCCGACCGCACCGCTCCCGCTCTGTGTAACTTGGGCTTCAACCTTACGAATCGATAAGCATGACAATACTATAATAATACGTATTGTTATTACGGGTCTTTGTAGAATAAAAGTAAACGATATTATTGTATTAACTGAGCTTCTTGCACTCTTCGAAACTTGTCGGGTGAAAGAAGCTGAAATCCAGTTATTGGGGTGATACCAATACCAGCTTTTAGATTTATAGTTATAAAAGCCATAGGCCAACGTGAAGGGCACCTTTCTACCAGACACGACTCGGGACGGTCTCTTTGACTAAAACTACTATATAGGTTTAGCTAAAAGAGATAGATTTTGCGTTTTAAATTAATGCGTATAATTTCTTTCACAGGTCTGGCATACGATTTAAAAACCGTCTCAGCCGACATGATCCGCAAGCGAGTGAACCGGACAGGGGATGGCTCTCATCCCTTGGATAAGGAAGTGGAACACATCGAAGAAAGCCATCATCATCCGGAGAACCCCGTGTGGGGCTGGGACGACCAGGACATGCCAGATGAGGAAAGAAGCATGGCTGAAATAGTGCACCAGAAAACAGAATAAGACGTCTAAGTTATCAAGTTATTTTGTTACTATCGTGGAAAAATACATTCTCTTTTGTAATCTGCTAAGTGTAAATGAGTGCAGCAAGCGTGATTCATTTTACTATGATTATAGAAACGAGTTCGTTATCGGGATTGTAATTAAACGTCTTACATTAGTAGATACTGATTCGTTATTATGAAAGAAATGTTGTTTATAGTACTTCCTTCAAGGTGACAAACTTAAAGATAAGTAGGTAGCTAATTAAGTTGGATCACCATATTTTCCAAATATAGGTATTTTAGGAACATTAAAATGAACATTTTAAAGTTATGTTATTTTTAAACTTACATTTTGGGGTTGTGTTATTTATGTAGTTTTTATTTTCATTTTCTTGCTAATTTTACCTCAAAGCCTTTTGTTATATATTTCCTTCAGTCATATGGGATTATTTTAGAAAACACCTATTTTGTGCTCATTTTTTTAGGGAAATCGATGTTATTTTTAAAAAAGAATTCTGTAGTAAATTAAAATATATAAAAAAAAAATAAGCGTGACGTCACAAAGTTGTGAATTCAGAGCAATTAATAAATTAGCTCTAGCGAAATCTAATTTATCGATTGAATCAATCCTATAGATGTTACTATAATTGTATAAATGCAAATTAAGATTTAATTTAAGTAATTAAATTATTATACATACCTTTATATGTATTTAAGTAAAAAACCGTATTCACAAGACTTAAATAAAATTAATTGAGTTGTTTTTTGGTTGTTTTATAATAATAATAAGGCATCCAATCGCAAAAAAATGCTTTTAATTTTAGCATAGCATAGTATAAAATTTGTTTTTTTACACAGAAAAGACCTTGATTATAATAAACAATAAAGAATTTAATTCTCAAAAATATTTAAGTCGTACAATTTTATTATAATAGTCATTACAAACAGTACATCAAATAACTGTACCAATACCATCGATATGACTTGGCGTTTATAGTGCTGCTCTGGTGGGAACAATCAATCCAGTTCATTGATAGTTGTGGTACCTGTAGTAGTACTCAACTGAGTACACGATAATTTAGTTGGAATGGCAGCGACAGCGACAACACTCGACTCGTGATCAAAATTTAATTTGTCCACCCAATATCACATAATTGCAACAAGAAGGGAAGCATTTCACTGACGTCAATTCTACAAAATTTTAGGCGCTTCTATGAGGGTCTTCTAGGAAAAGCTTAGACAAAAGAAAAGTGACACAAATTACATTTGAATACATTTCAATCATTAATTACTTTTTTCCTATTTTACGTCATGTGTTGTAATTGTAACGGAACAGTCCAATCACCAATCACACTTAATATTATAAGTGAAAGAAAATACATATATTTGGATGTTTGTTTCGCCTTCACGTTTAAAGTACTCAACGGATTTGGATGACGTTTGGAATTGAAATAGTTTGTAACCAATCCAAGTTTTACGGGAAAAGGTCATATTCCCACGGGAAAATCTTAGATAACGCGAGCGTAGCCGCGGGCAAACCGCTAGTGATGTATAATATAGAACACGTAGTAGGCAGTAAGCTTTTACTTTTTTAAGCGTAATATTATCCGATCGAGAAAGTTTCGTATTCGAACTCAAACCAACACGACACGATTACGTAAATAATGAAGACCCAACCATTTTATAGTGTGTATAATTTAATAACTTAAATAACATATCCATATATTTACATCGTTCAACAATAACATTAAGTAGTTACAAAAAAATATATCAGGAATTGACAATGTGCAGACTAGAGTTGAGCATCGTGAAAGATTTACCACACAAATAAATAGACGTGCCTATAAGACTGAATACATAAGTTCTGTCGAGGGTCATCATAAGTTTCCTGTTGCACCTTTTTGTTTGCAAACTTTTTTATACTTTTTTATTTACATTTTTATTCAACACTTAAAAAAAGTCAAGTTAAGGCAAGAATACTGGCGAGTTCAAGTTTTAGCAACTTTTTTCAACCCCGATATGTATTTATTCTATATTTACTGCTTCGTCTAACTTTGGTTTCAGGTTGTGGTGTACCGGTCACAGTACTTATTAGGACACTGTTGGAACTACCTACGTTGCTAACACTGCCGGCACTGCTGACACTGCCGGCACTGTTGATGCTGCCGATATTGTTTACATTATCAATATTACCAGTTTCGCTGAATCCAGCATTTCCATAGTACTGGTTGATCCAGTCCGCGTTCATGGCCTCTTGTACTGCATTAAAATTATCCACCGGGAACTCTCCCTGTATCTGCTGCTCAAGGTTCTGCATCACCGGCTGCACATTACTAGCACTCCCAGCGTATTCGTCGAAATGGTCCAAATGTATCCCTTTTTGAAAGTCTTTAATGTGGAAATCCTTGTGGAAGTCTTTGGAGAAGTAAAGGGGTGAATATTTTTCATTTTTGTACCCTTCGTTTACATAAATTACTTTCTTTTCATAGTGGTCGTTGAATGCATTATTCCTTAATAATGTGAAAACTGCTCCGGAAAGCGCCATGTTGTTTAGCATTCCAACCGCCACAGTTGTCATTTTTAACATCGGTAATATAAAGGGTAAAATTGCCGACATTATCAATCCCGGAAGCAGTAACATTGGAACAATATTATAAAATTCTTTCTGCATTTTCTTGCTCATGCTCCGCTTGAAGCCTGCTTCGTTATCTGTTAACAAAATAAACAAAGGTATATAGAGTAGGTAGAATAAAAAATTCTTTTAGGATACGATAGGATACGTCTCTAAAAATTAGACAGTTATTTGCATGACGAAGATAGAATGAAAAGTTGATGGAACAAAATATTTGTTTCTATTCTTTTTTGTTTTTACTTTACAGTAAGTCAACCACATAAATAGAAAGCATCACTGATAATAAGGGTCTACTTTCGATCTCGGAAGTAAGATGACTACGACCTTGTTAAATAAGAAAAGTTAGTTGGTTAAGTTGTTTAGTACGTACTTTTTAATATATCAAAATTGAATGTTCCATTTCCTCTAGACTCCAGTTCAAGCGAGTATCCTGGAACTGCGAGTGAGAGCGAGCGGTAGCGCAGCAGCCTCTCCGTGTCGTCAGACAGCTGCGAGTACAGCTGGTCCTCAGAAACGTTACCGTACTTCTCCCAGGGAAACTGCCCTACATCTTCCCTTAGGTTGAACTGGGCCTCTCTTCCATTTTGCAAAATTTCGATGGCTTTTTCCGCTCGCCACACGCTCAACGCGCTGAGGCATTTCGTAGGTCCGAGGGAGCGTCCGCAAGCTAAGAGCCTGTTTGCGGGGCTGCCCTCCTTGATGCCTAGCGCGAAGATAAGCGCGCGAGAGAGCCGGTCGCGAGGAGCGGACGCGGGCGGCGGCGGATCGAGCGCGAGCAGGCCCGACCACACCGCGAACGTGACGACCGCGGCGAGTGCTCGCATCGCTGACGCTGAACTGAGCGCACCAACCCGTTTCACTACTCGGGGCTGCAAAATGGAAGGGACACGACAACCAACGCTCCAGCACACTCGCTGCCGCTCTTGAACATTGACCCTGAATGTTACGTGTACGCGTGTGAATTTACTTACTATTCATTCAAACTGTTCTACCCATCTTTACCAGTTTAGTTTCGCTTTGATTGATACGATAATGAATTTACCCATACAGAAAGAGGTTAACGTGAGGTTAACGCAGAAAGAGGTTACTCTCTCTCTCTCTCCTATCTAATAAATAAATTACTGCAACTTATTTATGAGCACACGTCTGATACTTAATTACGTAGTTAACGTTTAAGTAGGTAGCTATATTAAAAGTTTCCATTTTATGTAAAAAAAAAAGATTAATAAACGTTACAGACACCTTATCTTATTTGTAAGTGAACATTAGGCAGAAGTGTCCAATTGTTCATAAAGTAGGTGACTCGTGCCGAAAGCTATGTTTTCTGCATTCTGTATCATTGCAGCGACAGGAAATGGCCTGTATTGCCAAATACAGTGACTGATTAGCATACACATTGTCACGGCTACCGCGCACTGTGCAGAAGCCGATCGAGTTTCTCTGCAAGCTACGTGCTACGACTCTAAACATCTATGAATAATTGCTCTACTAGAACGCTTATCATAATTTCACTATGTAATTATTCTAATGTGCTAGTTTACAAATGAGTTGAGTGACGAATTTCAAGTGAAAATTGTGTGGAAAATTTCGTAAGTTTAAGTATGATGTTGATGGTACCTACTCGTACCTACGCAAAATTAAAATGAAATATACATTACGGCCGTTGTAAACATTTTATTGTAGGTAGGTCAAAAACCTCTGACTTTCCAAACAAATAATATTACAAAGAAATGATAATTCGATTTTCTTTTATATTTTCCATTATTATCTATGTACCAATGCTATGTGAATCACGAAATCACCCATTCAAGCTGTGCGTAATTAATTTAAGGCTAAGTAATGGAGTATTGTTACATATTACGTCAACAAGGTTATTTATTTTCCAGCACGTGTATGGAGAGACAATAGTACATTGTTATACGAGGGGTGAAAGTATCTTATTTAGCGCCGAGACGGGGTTTGGGGCCTGAGCGTAGCGAGGGCCTAATAGTTCGAGACACTAAATAAGTCTTTAACCAGAATTAAACACAGTGCTTTTCATTACGAATATAAGGAAATTAAAAAAATAATAAAATCACGAATTAGCTAAAGAACGCACGCTTGGCAGGCGGGTTGGAGATCGCAGATTAAAAGGTTACTGTATCAGAGAGCGCTGCTGCCCGTTCCCTGTTCAATGTGTAGTCCCTAAGTCGCCTCTTACGATACCCACGGGAAGAGTAGGGGTTGGTGACAAATGTATTTTACTCTGCCGTCACCACACGGCGTATATGGAGGAGTATCAATCGTTAATGTCGCTCTTAAGTCTTGATTTACCTGCTCCGTACTAAAAGATTTCAAGCAGAGATATTTTATAACCACGCGAACTTCAATTTTCTCCATTTAGAAAACTTTCCGACGCGACGCAAACAAACGACTTCTATTTTTAAAAAACAAAAGGGAATGGATTGCTTTTTGTTTTATCATTATATCTAATGTCTGGGCTATGCCTGTCAGTATTTATTTTTTTCTTTCCAAGAAGAATATATCGCATTAGTACTATTTATTGAACACCCCTCGCGTACTTCGTCTGTAATTCATTAAGTAATGCTTTTATTTTCATGCGAAAGACCTAATTCAAGTTGGACTCACAGAAGCTTCGTAGCAATTTTTTATCATAGGCTTGTAAATTATATTATTATATATGACTATGACTTGTTTTTCGAAACTTTAGACATAGTAAATTGGAAATTATATTGTTTTTTGTATATTCTATAATATATTGTAATTACGAGTATAATTGTATAAATATTTTTCAATACATCTTGCTCAAAAATTAAACTGTGTGGTAAATGCGTTTTACCGCACTTGTGTGATTTTCATTATTATTCAGCCAGGATCATTTTAAAAATAAAAATTAATTGAATCAATTCTCGTGTTCTTTTAAATTTAGGCTATAATGACACGAACGCGCACCTTAAATTCTACCCTCACACTATAAGTGCCCTCGCTACGCTCGTGCGCCCAAATACTTCGTGTGTAATTGATGCTTTCACCCCTTGGTTAACAATCTACTATGGATGTTTAGATGTTTAGATGTTTGGATGTTTGTTCCGCCTTCACGCTTAAAATGATTTGGATGAAATTTGGAATGGAGATAGTTTATAACCTGGATCAACACATAGAATTTACGGAAAAAGTCTTATTTTCACGGGAAGATCTTACACAACGCGAGCGAAGCCGCGGGCGGACCGCTTGTATCACTCTAATATTATAAATGTGAAAATATGTTTGGATGTTTAGATGTTTGGATGTTTGTTCCGCCTTCACGCTTAAAGTACCTACTCAACGGATTTGGATGAAGTTTGGAATGGAGACAGTTTGTAATCTGGATAGTTTTAACGGGAAAAAGTTTTACTCCTACTACGGGAAAAATCTTACACAACGCGAGCGTAGCCGAGGGCGGACCGCTAGTCTATTGATCTGAGATAGGCGGACAGACAGACAGACTGAGAGTGATTCCAGAAAGGGCTTATCGTTATTTCATCGGATGTGCGAAACCCTAAATTAAAAGTTCAACACATTTTAAAACTGGTTCATCAGGTCGAATCACGATACATAACAATTAAATGTTGTTTTGTATAATACATGTACCTAGGTACAAATAATACGTTTTGACAACCTCGTTACATAGTACGTGCCAAAATGCTCGTTAGAACTTTGTCACTTTGTTTCGGCAAGTTATACTTTCACCCACGGTGGACTGATAAGGATCGTCGCACACTACGTCTACCGGGAGTTCTCCGTTAATGATTCAGTATTAGTCCTTAACTGGCGTCAGTATTGGGAACGGCATTTCTCCCCGCGGTCACGCAGTGTCCTGCACTTTCTTTTGTCGTGACCGTTTGGTCTCACCGCCTATTGTCCTCCGAGGACACTTTATATCCTGCACACCGACAAATAACCCATCAGTCATACACACGCAGGCGACTGCAAATCATCGATTAATTTATTTTTTAATTAGAATTTACGCCGGTAGGAAAGATGTGTCAAAAGTTGACAGTGCTCACGCTCGCGTACATCGCGATATTTGTGACAATAGTGAAGTGCGAGGATGAAAGGACGACGACAGTTATGGATTTGTTTAGTAAAGGCAAGTTACATTGATACTTATTCAGGTACGCCTTCTCCCAGTTTAAACTATAAGAAATTGTTGTACCGCATGTCTGTGCTATGTCATGCATCCAAAAGGATAAACAATGCGGATTTTGTGAAACCTTATATAAATAAGAATTTTGTAAATAAAGATTAAAAAAAGCAGATTGTATTAAATTGAACTTGTTTAGTGTAGAATTTTCAAGAACAGGGTGAAATCTAAATTACTGAAAAAACAAGAAAATTTTTCTTTAATTTTAACACTGTTTTTTTTTGTAGCTTATATATGTGTTCATTAAAAAACCAAAAATTATGAATAGCGGTCCGCCCGCGGCTACGCTCGCGTTGTGTAAGATTTTCCCGTGGGAATAAAACTTTTTCACGTAAAAAGTATCCTATGTGATAATCCAGGGTACAAACTATCTTTATTCCAAATTCCATCCCAATCCGTTCAGTAGTTTTTGCGTGAAAGAGTAACAGACATCCATCCAAACATCCATACTTACTAACTTTCGCGTTTATAATAAACTAGCTGACCCGGCAGACGTTGTCCTGCCTACAACTACCCTACACCTTCCCTACACCTATTCTGCCCTACACCTACCCACCTACAGCTTCCCTACACCTATTCTACCCTACACCTACCCACCTACCCTACATCTAGACTGTACCTACCCTACTACACCTATCCTACACCTACCCTACACCTTCCCTACACCTATTCTACCCTACACCTAGACTGTACCTACCCTACTACACCTATGCTACACCTACCCTACACCTACCCTACACCTACTCTACACCTACCCTACACCTAGACTGTACCTACCCTACTACACCTATCCTACACCTACCCTACACCTTCCCTACACCTATTCTACCCTACACCTAGACTGTACCTACCCTACTACACCTATCCTACACCTACCCTACACCTTCCCTACACCTATTCTACCCTACACCTAGACTGTACCTACCCTACTACACCTATCCTACACCTACCCTACACCTACCCTACAACACCTACCCACCTACCCTACACCTAGACTGTACCTACCCTACTACACCTATCCTACACCTACCCTACACCTACCCTACAACACCTACCCACCTACCCTACACCTAGACTGTACCTACCCTACTACACCTATCCTACTCCTACCCTACACCTTGTTAGGTATGTGCTCATACCTATACATCGTCGTTGGTTATTGCTGGCAGTAAATACTTTTAGAATCGTCGGGTTTATTTAACAAATATTTTTGGAACGCTCAAGAGCTGATTCTATTGTAGACTGTCCTTAGGAAAACTCTTGTTCTATCTACTCTACACCTACCCTATACCTAACCTACACCTACCCTACACCTAACCTACCCAATTCGGCATGTAGTTGTTTTTATCTATTTATAGCGGTACGCCCGCGGCTACGCTCGCGCTATGTAAGATGTTCCCGTGGGAATAAGACTTTTCCCGGAAAAAGTGTTAATGTGTTAATCTAGGTTATAAACTATCTTCATTCCAAATTTCGTTCAAATCCGTCCAGTAGTTTAGGCGTGAAAGCGGAACAAACATCCAAACAAACATCCAAATTTATTTCACATTTTCACATTTATAATATTAGTTTAGTGTGATTAGTAAAGATGTTCAATAGTAAGCCCGTTCGTTGAGCCGCATGGTCTTTAAGGGGATTAATTTTATTGTTTTTTAAAAAGTTTTCCGTCAAAAATTACAATAAATCTCAGCCAGTGTACTTTAGTACTCGTTATTTAGAAAGGTGCTTTGTTTTTGTTTACAAGCTAAACCCGTTGGTTCCCGTTAGAAAAAAAGATAAAAAAGAAATAAAGATTATTATTATATTATTATTAAACCGCTAGGACCCTTTAATATCAGTTCAAAGGAAGAGAAAACTTTCCTGAGAAAGATTTTCACTTTGTGCCTTCCATTTTAATAATTATCTTGTACTCGTAATACTTTTTTATATGGAAAATTTACCTAATTGGAAATCTCAAGTCAATTTTAAGAATCCAATGTTTTTTTTTTTTCTTCTTCCTAACTAATGGCGACACATCTTATATAGACGTATTTCGCCAATGTCGAGTGATATTTGTAGGTTTAAGATACTCGTATATCCTTGGATGATTGTTCGGTGAATTGGGCTCAGTAATGTGATAGTACAATTACTGAAGCCACCACAAGGCCTCTAGGCATCATGTAAAAATGTCAGCAAAGTGTAAGCGATTCAATTGTTCTATTAAAGTTTATAGTCCCGAAACATTCACTGGATAATAATACACTATCGAAATTATACACTTAATAAAATAAAAAAATAAATAAAAAAACGAAGATACGTCCGCCATTGTCAGATGCTGACAAAAGACCTCGAATCCAATGTTTACAATTATACAGTTACAGATATAGACCAACAGATTAAAATGCCGCTGTTACGCTCTGGCTGGTACCTATTCTATGCGCATCTTCATGTCTTCACTTCACGAAGCTATACGGTTTTTATAAAAAGATATTTCGATTCGTGACAGGGAAGTGACAAGGGAAGCTTTCATTGTTTACTTTTCACCACATTATAACAGCAGTGTAAAGTCACGCGCTACGACGCTACGCAATGCTAATCGATGCAATTTCACTTTCAAATTACTTCATATCGTTTTTTACAGTTTTTGTCTGATTATTTCGGCTTTAATTGTCACAATGTTTTAAAATATCCACGCGAATTTTTAATTTACTACTGACTAGTGGCGAAGGGTCCATACAAGCCGATTCCCCTCGGCTTACCTTTCGAAAATCCGCTCCAACACCCTCTAATGCTGATAGTAATTTACGTGCACGCGAGCGCAAGATACATTGCTTTTTTACAAGTTACAAGCTTTTATTTAGTTTCACCTGTCCCGTTGTCTGTCTGTCTGTCTGTCTGTCTGTCTGTCTGTCTGTCTGTAATCAAATCTTGCAAGTTAAATTTGATCCACTTCCCAGTTTCCGATTGAGCTGAAATTTTGCATTCATGTATAAATCGGATGACAATGCAATATTATGGTACCTTGGAGCTGGTCTGATGATGGAGACGGAAGGTGGCCATAGGAACTCCTCTAATACAGAACACAACCTAGTCGTGTTTGGGCTCGTTAGATTTGTCTTAACAAGATCTTTAGCCATACGTGATATCCAGGGTCTCATGATGGAGCCGGAAGGTGGCCACAGGAACTCCTTAAATACACAACACAACCTAGTCGTGTTTGGGCTTGTTGGTTTTGTCTTAACAAGATCTTTAGTCATACGTGATGTTCAGGGTCTCATGATGGAGCCGGAAGGTGGCCACAGGAACTCCACAAATACACAAGATAACTTAATCATGTTTGGGCTTGTTGGATTTGTCTTGACTAGATCTTCAGTCCTACGTGATGTTCAGGGTCTCATGATGGAGCCGGAAGGTGGCCACAGGAACTCCACAAATACACAACATAACTTAGTCATGTTTGGGCTTGTTGGATTTGTCTTGACTAGATCTTCAGTCCTACGTGATGTCCAGGGTCTCATGATGGAGCTGGAAGGTGGTCACAGGAACTCCACAAATACACAACATAACATAGTCGTGTTTGGGCTTGTTGGATTGGTATTGACGAATACTTTGATACTAAATCAGACTCGATGATGGAGCTAGAAGGTGGCCATAAGAACTCCGTAATTAAACGACACAACCCCACCGAGTTTGGGCCCATTTGATTTGTCTTGACGAGTACTTTGATACTACATGGTAACCAGGGTCTGATGATGGAGCTGGAAGGTGGCCATAGGAACTCCGGAACGACGCAACTCCATCGAGTTTAGGCCCATTTGATTCGTCTTGTCGAGTACTGTGATACTATATGGTAACCAGAGTCTGATGATGGAGCTGGAAGGTGGTCATAGGAACTCCGTAATTAAACGACGCAACCCGATCGAGTTTGCGCTCATTTGATTCGTTTTGACGAGCATCTTAGTTGGCGTGAATATGCAACTCCAACAGATTTGGGAAAAAGTTCGTTCCGTTTGTTATGAATGTGGATTATTATATTATTATGTCTGATTGATTAGATGGATGCCCCAATGCCAAGGTGAGCACGTGCCGAGGGCTGAATGGTATGAGAGTGTATAAACATTTCATATCGCTAACGTTGCGCCTCAGGGTACCAGGGCGAACCCTGTTGTACTGAAGCCCTTATCCCTCTACAATGGACCTCGGCAAGGATGGCATTCACATAATACAGCCTAAATCAATTCAATTTCCTGCTAAATTTAATTACGGCACAGCTGAAAGAAGAATGCTTCCGATTGTCTTGTCTTGGGCTTCAACTGTGCACAAAATGCAGGGAACTACTGTAGATCATGCTGTTATTTATCTAGGCTCTAAATTATTTGCTGCTGGTCAAGCTTATGTGGCTTTAAGCAGAGTTAAGTCTTTAGCAGGACTTCGAATCGAAGAACTTGACTGCTCCAAGTTGACTTCGAAGAAACCTTGTAATGTTGATGCATTAAAAGAAATGGATAGAATGAGAAATGTTACAAATAACTAACTTGTGATTACATAACTAATTTAAACATTAGTTTACCCTACTACAAACAAAAAAAATGAAATATTTAAATACAAATAAAATACATAAACTTTAAGTGCTCAAAGCAGCACATTATTATGTGAACGTACTACGGACTACATAAGGGAAAAACGCTGCTACGCGCTACTAACTACGTCGTAGTAAATCTCGAATTAAACATACTAAAAAGTTAAAAATAAAATTAAAGAAAAAAAACTTTTTTTAAAAACAAGCTTTTATTATTTGTTAAGAAAATGAACTAAAAAGTTAAAAATAAATTAACTCTAATTAGAAGTATAACACTTTATAAGTTCATTGTAACCTTTAACGATAATAATTATCGTTAAAGGTTACAATGAACTTAATATTATTAAGCTTCTTTGTCTACGACAAAATAATTCCATATCGTAATCATATATTTTTAACACCAAAACTTTACACCTTAATTATTAAATCTTCCCGTTTTTATTACAGTCTCAATTTTATAAATAATAAAAGCGTGTTACATTTTGATGGTATAATTAAGCTATCACAATGTAACACGCTTTTTTATTTATAAAATTGAGACTGTAATAAAAACGGGAAGATTTAATAATTAAGGTGTAAAGTTTTGGTGTTAAAAATATATGATTACGATATGGAATTATTTTGTCGTAGACAAAGAAGCTTAATTATCGTTAAAGGTTACAATGAACTTATAAAGTGTTATACTTCTAATTAGAGTTAATTTATTTTTAACTTTTTAGTTCATTTTCTTAACAAATAATAAAAGCTTGTTTTTAAAAAAGGTTTTTTTTCTTTAATTTTTTTAATACAAGTCGAGGCGGACGGCGCTCTACAAGCACGTCAATGTATATTTGATCACGCACGATCACGACCGACCGAGTTCGTGAATTGCCGTATACTCTGTCTCTGGCGCTCCAAGGGTTTACTTCCATATTTTCCTTCTCACGCGCATGTTGCCGGCGTTGTCAGTTTGATTTGAAACACACCCATAAAATGGCGCATAGAAGCCGAGACGGGTCGGCTTCCCATAATTTCTTTCTTTTTCTAACGCATAGTGCATACGCGAGAGAGGAATTGATAAGATAGCAAAATTTAAAAAGAAGAGTTGCAGTAAGAAAATACATCGCGGGGTCGAAATTGTGTGATGTTGTGTGATTGGTTAAATTAGGATTTATATGGGGAAGTAAAGTGATACAATACATTTAATTAGTAAGTACGTGTCCGCCAATTTTGTGTGTGCTTGTTTGTAAACAGTGAAATTGTTGTTTTTACTGTGTTTTTCACGATTGTTCAATACGGTAAGTTGTTGAGTGAGTGTTGTGAGTTTTGTATGCTATTATGGCATTAATTCGTATGGATTGCTGATCAACTGACTATTTGACTACTTGTGTAGCGATGAATTCCATTTTCCGAACTCACAGTTTTGAAAACAAAAAGCATGTCATTTAGTTAGGTAGGCCGCGCTCTTCCGGCTTACCTTTGTCCAAATTTCACCCTTCGCCACTACCGACCCATCCCGGCTTTGAACGGGTGGTTTAGTCAGCGTAAGCGCACACAGCTAAAAATTATTCTTTATCCGATATGAAAAATATTGTTTTTTTTACTATCTTAAAACTTATTTGGAATCTAGGAACAATGTTTCCAGTTTAAGTGGGGGTTATTTCTTTTTCTCGACTACTCCATAGTGTTAGGCGTAGATGAATACTTAACTTTTTTTGTTAAAATTTTGGGGGACTGCGAATAAAAATTTTCTATCCTAGCGTACTTTTGCGAAATATTTAGTTTTAAAAGTGCTCATTTTTGTTAGAGATCAGAAATGTGAAAAAAATATTGGTGGTAGTGCATTGTCGCAGCAATACGGTTGTAGCCACGTTACCCCTTATGATCATATACTGGAAGATAGTCATATGAAAGTTATTCATAACTATCTTACTAGGGGTATGATCATATCACTAAACTAATCTAGTGAAATAAATATTATCGATCAAATTATTACCCCCATCCTACCCAACACCTACCCTACACCTACCCTACACCTACCCAACACCTGCCCTACACCTACCCTACACCTACCCAACACCTACCCTACCCATATTTTCTCCCCGGTTAAATATTCCCTGGACTTCCACGAATATTTCAAGACTAAAATTAGCCAAATCGGTTCAGCAGTTTTAGCGAGACTAACGAACAGCAATTCATTTTAATTATATAGAATTATGTATTATTTTATTTGTAAGAGGTAGATTTGAACAGTTACTTGCACTGGGGTAGCTTTAAACAATTAGCTGATCAAAACTGCCCCGTCCATTTTTTTAAAAGCTAAGCTAGCTAGCTATTTTGTAAAACAAAACACAAACAAATGAATAGCTCGTCGTCCCTACACGTAATATAATTGAACATACACACTTTTATAGGTTTCAGTAAGCTTATTTTAATTGATATCGTGCTGATAACCTGAAATGTGTGTTAATTTGTAAATTATATTTCGTTTCATTCTTTTTATTTGTTTACTAGCTGTCCGTCCGTGGCTACGCTCGCGTTGTGTTAGGTTTTCTCGTGGGAATAAGACTTTGTCCCGTAAAAAGTATCCTATGTGTCAACCCAAGGTACAACCTATCTCCATTCTAAAATGTAAATCCGTTAAGTATTTTAAGCGTGAAGGCGGAACAAACATCCAAATATATTTTCACATTTATAATATTAGTGTGATGTGATGTGGTGATAGTGTGATTTAACAATTTATTGCTCTCATGACATTAAGCACAATACACAGGTTTGTAACAAAAACGTTTGTAAATAAGTTGAACCTTGGACTAATTAACCGTCCTAACAAAAAAAAAAAAAAACAAAAAAAACATCCATCGCTAGCGGAAGTTTTTAACTTATCCCTGAATTGCAGACCTGAGCGTCGGCCGTACATTCGGTCACAACGCCCTGAAAAGGCTGTCGTTCATCTTCCTGCCGGTGATGTTCACCCTGGGCGTGATCTCCACCCTGCTGATGGCCCTCGCCGTGATCTCCGTCAAGAACCTCGCCATCGGCGTCATGCTGCTCATCGTATCAGTCAGTCAGGTAAATAAAAGCTGTCGGTCAGATGAATGATAACCAATAAGATTCCTGCTGGTAATCTTTGGGTGTGATCTCCACCTTGCTGATGGCCCTCACAGTGATCCGCAAGAACCTCGCCATCGGCGTCATGCTGCTCATCGTAGCCGTCGAGAGGTATTGAACTGTTGTTTTTACATAAATACGAACCCTTCCGTTCCAATGCTCTTTGAAACTTAATTAACAACCCCACGTAATTATCTACATGAATGCACGGGCGTGTTTACCATATAAATTATAAAACATTATTGGAATCAGCAGGAAGCTTTAACACATCAAAGTTACCGCGTAATTTATTGCAAAATGATATTAAGGATGAAATGCTAAGTAAACACCAAGACTTTTTTTAATGTAGCCTGTATTGTGTGTGTCCCACTGCTGGGTAAAGGCCTCCCCTCTATTTTTCCACCGTTCACGGTCTTGAGCTTCCACCTTGCCACACACACTCACACACACACGCCAAGACTGCTTTTGTGAAATAAATAAATGATATTTTATTTTAAAGTGCTCATTTTTGTTAAGAGTCAAAATGAGAACAAAACTCTTGGTAGTAGCAAAATAAAAAGATGCCCGCGCCACACCCGCGCGCGCCCGCTTTGTGGTGAAACGCTGATTTCTTCAGAAAAAATAAAGCGAGCAGCGAGGAACCATGAATAATAACCATGAGTTATTGACCGATAATTGGAGCAAGATGACGTAATTATTTTTGAAGAAGGCGGGAGTGGCCCATCTGTAGCCCTTTTTATTTTGTGCTTGTACAGAGGTGGGGGCTGAAAATCAGTATTTTATATAATAACTTCAGGTATTAAAGATAAAAGATAAAAGTGACCTTATTCGAAGTAAGATATAACAAAATTATTTTTCAACGTCAAAGCAAGATTGGCCTATTATTTTTGTCATTATAAGTTAGTTGTAATTTTAATCTTTTTTTTCTGGTGACGATATTTCTTAATGCTTCTTTCGCATGTATGAAACAGTTTCCTTTTTTTATGAATGTATTGTTCTTAAACCCCGTGTTACTTTCCAGGCAGCATCCCGGCTATTCCTAGCAGCACCCGCGCCAGCACCGCTGTTGTTCCACCCGCGCGCCGAGCTGCTGCCTGCCCCCTCAGTAGCTGCTCCCTGGCCCGCCCCTGGCCCGGTGCTGTCACCCTGGGCTAGGTCTGACAACGACGCCACCATTTCCGACTAAACCTGCCACTCAATCAACAATCTCTATCCATAAAATAATATGCTTTCTCAGATTTTTCCTTCAAACTTGATTGAATGAAATGAGAAAATTTAACGTTCAACTAATTTTCCTTCTTTCTTCGATATTGAGAATACCTAATATCTATTATAAATTGCTCTTATTCTTGAAATGGAGTAGATCGGTCAATGCTTTTAATTTGACGTATAAATTTTAACGGCCGAAATGTATAAAAATATTAGAAAATATTTAAACTTGTGTGTTTTCCCTACCATAAATTAAGCCTAATAAAATATAGTTGATTACGTCCTCTAATATCTTAGATGGTTGTGGTAGTCGCTCGTTAAGGCTTGTCTAACTTACTTTCTAATGTTAATAGTGTAGATTGGCCCTCAATATGTATAAGCATCTTGGTTTAGGATGGAGACGAACGTAGCCTTTGGTGGCCTACAAAACTACCTCACTCAACGACCGATAAAATTCTGTTCAACATCAAGCAATTATTATAAAAATAATTATAGATAAAACGGGGTTTTGCTGGTTCATCTAACTTCGTCTGTCTCTCGCGAATGCAGCTTGTGAGTGTAAAGACTACGCACGATATTTAGAGCTAAAGCTCAATAAATTGCAGCATCTACACCGTGAAATTTAACTTGTGTTCAGTCCATTAAACTGAACAACTTTCCCCAAGAAACATGGGCTGGCAATTGAAAAAAATATTGCTTCCCCCATAGTAAATAGATCAGCTGGCTGCGCGGTTTTGTATGAACGGGCCATTTTTTTGTCCTTGTTCCTTGGGGAAAGTTGTTCAGTTTAACGGACTGAACACTCCATTTAACGAAAAACAACCAGTTAAATTTCACGGTGTATATTCATGAAAAAATATGTACTTTCTTGTACTTTAGTTTTTATAAACGACACTCTTGTAAGTTATTTGTGGAAGACAGACGACGGCGAACGCAATTTAGTCTAAGTTGTATTTATTTGAAATGAAATTAAACATTGTCTACTACACAATGAACAAAGAAATTATGTAAAATAAATCTTTTAAAAATCTATATTGTTTTTTTTAGTCTTTTTCAACCTAAAAATCTACTCGGTCTGATAAAAAAGTTATAAAAGTACAGCCAGAAATAAAATTCAGTATGTACACAGATTTAAATAATATACACATTTTATCGGTAGGTATGTATTTTATAACCAAAAAGGCTCAGCTTTTTGATGTATAATACTTATTTTGAAGCAATCGTTTGCAAAAGTAATTTCAAACCAATGTAATTGGAATTGAACAGACACACAGAATCAATTTGGAAAATATAATACTGAAAACATTATTATAAACAATATTTCGGAATTTGCGATTTAATGGTTTGCCAGCAATTTTAATGTAACTTGAAAAGCAAAAGAAGAATAGAGAGAGGGCTTCGTAGCTTTAGTACATATACTACTTCTGTACTAATTTGTAATTTTAATGGAAACCTTTCTTCTTTATCGTGTGGGTTGTAAGGGCCCCTGATATATCGCGTGTATAACTTCTAGATAGTAACCGGGACCATCAACGGCATAACGTGCCTTCCGAAGCACGAAATCATCTTTCTTGTCGGTCAATCAGGTCATTCAGCCTGCAGTGTCCTAACCATACTGAAAAAAGTCTCACAAAGAAATTTTTGCTTAAAGGAAAATGAGGATGCTTATGATATGAAGGAAATTAGTGATATTCATGGACAAAATACCGTGGTGTTGTTGAATGAAGTACTTACTGGCGATAGATACCGGACGTGAATCAGAGCGCACCGGAGGCGGCGCGGGCGGCGTTGCTGGACGGAGACACACGTAAGTACCAATATTCCGATACCTACATTAATGCCTCAGATTAATATTTTGCGGTTGGAACTCTCTATTTCAATTATGCGTTTCTGATTATGCGTTATTTCTTTTATATCATCCATGGGATTGAACCTCTCTACCTTCATACTAAACAAATATCTCCTATGATAGGGGTATCCTTGTTTCTTTCATATTTAGATAAAAATAAGCGGCATGGGAAAAATCTGATGAAATTCTTCCTGCACAAGTCCGAAACAAATAAAATTTTCCCATCAGCTGACACATAAACACGTTTCGAGTGATCAGGCCGCCAATTGTATTTTCTTTTTGCTGCACATTTGTAATTTTATCTTATTTGCAGTAAAGAACACCAGCAAATTTTTTTGCTTAAATGGAAACTCCGACCTCAGTTTATTGTTCACTAGGATTAAGTTACCGAAATAAATAATTTTAATTTGAATTTGTACACCTGTTTTTCTTATATTCGGTTACACTGTGTATGCGAAGAAAATTTTGTTGTTTGACACTGCATCTCTCAACGATCCCACCCCGATGAGTTGAAGCGCGGCCTTGCCATCTCTCTAAGAAACTTTTCCCTATAGAGAAATAGCCTCCTGTACTGGGCACTAATACAACAAGAAGCGCTCTAAGCTCGTTGCCAAACTTTCACTCTCGGGAACTTTACCTTGTCCGTCTTCTTCAGAAGATTAGATTTTGTGATAACTAAGTGAATTTTCAAAATTGAAAATGTTTGCTTATTGACTTAAAAGTTTGAAGCAAATAATAAAAAAACTGTAGACTGCATTACTTTTGTGCCTCAGTTCATGTATTTCTCATATTTAGAACCACTATATGCCGGCTAAACAAACACATTATAATACCTTGAAGCTCTTTTTAATGTCAACGTTACAAACAAATAGAAGATAATACAATTTAGGTAAAAGACTAAAATCTAAATCGAGCCTCTCCGAGTCAGATAGATCCCTGTGCCAGAGGGGCGGAGCCCTCAGGGAACACTTGCAGTCGAGCATTTTAGTTTTAAAAAGATTTCACTACGTAATTGTTTCTTTTTAGCATGCTTTAGTTAGGTTCATCAACAGCTCATATACGTCCCCACCGAGGGGCTCGAGCCTACCCTGAATTAGGGCGATTAGACCTTAGTCGACCACGCTGGCCCAGTGCTGGTTGGTCGACTTCACACACAACCTTTGAATTTCTTCGCAGGAGTGTGCAGGTTTCATCACGATGTTTTCCTTCACCGTATATAAGAGCGTCGAATAAACGTACAAATGAATTCGAAATTTGAAAACACATTGGTACGTGGTGGGGATCGAACCCGTATCTCCCGGACGGGAGGCAGCGGCCCTAGCCACTAGATTACCGATGCTCTCTTTAGGTTGCCAAGCTGGAAACTCTGAATTTCTCTATAACATTAAATAAATGAGAAATTAAAATCAGGCCTACAAAATGAAAGTTAAACCGCTATCACTTTCTACGCACTTTATGCAAATTGATAGGCGTAGGTAGGAATGTTGCAAAATATTATCCTTGAGAAGTTATGTTTTTTTACGTTAATGCGTTTTGATCAATATGGTAATTATATGATAATAAAGTAATTTCCTATCATCGGCCCAGAAAGTGAAATGGCTCGTAATAAAATACTAATTCATCGTTGGACGGCTGGCGCCATTTCATACTTACTATAGGCTGGGGCTCTCCTACACGAAATCATAAAGTGATTTACCTTTTATTTATTTTCTACCTAGTAAGATGCATATTTTAAGTTTGGAATTACAGCTCTCTCTCTTTTTACTGTTTTTTCACCGATTTTTATACTCATTCCAGTGCAACCCGTGAGAGCGCTGTCTCTCAAATAATTAGTCAGCGCAGCGTCTCGTTTACCAGAAAACCTCTCAGAATCTGTGTTTATAATTACTGTTACCTGTTAGGCTCCTTTGGAAAGTTTTATTAAGTTTTTTTTATTACTGTAATGTCTTCTTTCTAGGTTTTCTTACATGTAAAAATACAAATAAACGCTGATCTTAATTTTGACGGCGGACGCGTGGTGGTCACACGGAGCTTCGATCACACACAGACACGGAGGCTGCAAGTACTTTTGAGCACATGTATAATTCTCAAACGAAGTCAATTCTCAGCTCATCCAAGTACTAATCATAATTTACGATGAAATTATTTGCACATACTTACTAGAAACAGGTGTAGGCACAGTGTGGGTGGATCCTGGAAGAGGTCTATCGCTGGACAAAAGTTTCCCCTGAATAGTACTGATAATCTCAGTCTGACTGCACAAATTAATAAAGTCTTGTAGGATCACTTCGACGTCCATTAATTTATCGAATTCTCTGTCGACCCTCATCGTAACTGTAAATACGGGTCAAGATTAGAGACTCAAGCCAGTTCCAATTTCGTTTTGAAAAGCTTTTCACTGTCTTTAGGTAAGCCGGCCGGGGGGAAAAACTTTGTCGTCGCCAGACAGTTTCAAAAGTATGAACAAAAATTTTACACTTGCTTCCGTGTCGTGTCAGATCAATGTTCACACGATGCTTATTTACCTGTGCAAATTACCAATCTTTGTAGCCATTTGCGTATAGGAAGTCTATGCAAAAGGTTTCTAGTCGCGTTAGTCCGAGTCGTAACGATGTGAGCGACGTTGTGGATTTTTAAATTATATTACGATCTGTACAAAAGACATGAAGCTTTATCGGCTTTTGTCACATCGCATTCAAAAGTTGTACAAATTGGCATTATATATACCGGTAACGTGCGTAAATTGTACCAAACATGATTTTAGTGCGTGCCCCCAACCTATGAAACTGCTCTGAGCACCTTAGAGATAAAAAAATCTATTTAATATACTCATTATAACATATAATAACAAGGGTGGTAACCTTCTAGACTATCCGCCTGTCTATGACCGAAATCATAAAAATTTCATGATATTTGGAAAGAACACGCGATTTCTACCTCATTACGCGCGAACACGAATTTGAGAGCTTTCGCAATTCACGAAAAAAATATTATATTTCTTTGCATTTGTAACGCTGCTCTCAGAATTCATACGTACTTCTTGTTTTAAAACTGAAATACAAAGAGGATTCATAATTTGTCTAAAACTTTCACGGTTTCTGCAAATGTCTATATTTATCATCATCAAAAAGCTCGTTACATGTGTTTCGGTTCATCATCAACAGCTCATATACGTCCCCCACTTGAGAGCCTCAAGCCTACCCTAAATTAGCCAACCACGCTGGCTGAGTGCAGGTTGGTTGACTTCACACACAACCCTTGAATTTCTGCGCAGTAGGGTGCAGCAGGCCTAAGATGCGCACAATTTGTAGACAAAACTCTCGGAAGAGAAGAGAAAATTTGTCTTCTCTTTTGAGACTCGGAAATCTTCGAAGAATAGACAATTACATTACACTTAAATTACTTTGAAAGTGTAAGTAATTTACACAATAAATCCTTACACAATTATACACAATTATTCACAATACACACAACTCTTAATAATAATAATAAATTAATAAAAGTATGTATTCCCGGCTTTTGTGTAACCACAATTCCGCCAATATCACATACTAGCGCGCTGCCGCTACCTTGTAGATTTGTATCATTTTTACTCTCTTTCATCTCGCGCTGCATAGGTACACGAAAATTAAGATGTACTTCATTTATTTTATGCGTATAAATTATGGTTCACATTTCGGAAATTAATAAAACATAACTTTGCTGCCAATTCTTCATTGTCTTCAACTCAATATGTTGAAGATATGTTCTCTTGATCCAAACGTCAAAAATACACAAAAATAGCGATCGTCTTTTGTTCTTCTGAGACAAATATTGAGTGCGCATGTTAGGGACAGAAGACAAAAGAATAAAACAAAGAAAAAAGACAAGTTTCTCTATTTTTGTCTTCAATTGGTATGTTAGCCCACGTAGACTTGTCTCTCTATTCTTCCTAAGTATAGAAATGAGCG
The DNA here is from genome assembly GCA_951230895.1 of Carpatolechia fugitivella. Taxonomy (NCBI): domain Eukaryota; kingdom Metazoa; phylum Arthropoda; class Insecta; order Lepidoptera; family Gelechiidae; genus Carpatolechia; species Carpatolechia fugitivella. The sequence continues at coordinate 6,219,451 of OX579655.1, read as the reverse complement.
TAGAGAGACTTTTTGTCTTCGTGCGCATCTTAGGCCTGCAGGTTTCATCACGATGTTTTCCTTCACCGTAAAAGCGTAGAATAAACGTATTATTATGAATTCGAAATTCGAAAACACATTGGTACGGATAGGAACCAACCCGCGTCACCTGGACGGAAGGCAGCGGCCCTGGCCACTAGATCACCGACGCTCCTGTGTGCGAAGTGTTTCGGTTAGTCCTCATTCAAAAATCTTTTTTCAGGATAAACTTGTAAACAATGTGAAATTTTTGTGCATGATTTTCCCCATGCCACTTGACTCGTTGTTCCTAATATGGTAACTATTTTTAGAATCGTAAGTCATGCCTATTGTCATCTTTTATGCTCTGAAAGTAGTCCAATAATGCCCCAAAGAAAGGAAGTAAATCCAACTTACATCTCAAGGGATGGTAAGTAACTTTGAAATTGGAACCTCTTTCTCTTCTTTTTACTAATAGTAAAATAATTTGCATATAAAAATTCACAGCTTAGATAATTCTACAATTTTATTATTTAATTTTAATAAAAAATAAAATATTTTACTTGAATTTAACTTAAATTATGCTAGATGAATACAAAATTCACGATAAAAAGGGAAAAAATCACAGTGTAAACAATTTTTTTTTTAAATTTTGGATAAAATGACACAAGGCGGGAAAAAATGTTTTGGAAAAAAATATCGCTATCTGTTGATGTTAGGCAATGTTTTGAAAATTATTTTGTAATTTATTTTTATTTTAACCATGAAAAAGTTAAAAAAATAAGTTATTTTAGGCTAGTGCGTGAATTCCAGAAATTAATATGCAGTAATTTCATTCAAACAAACTGAAAATTTCCTAGTTTGTGTGTCAAATAGGGTGAGGTGCACTTATATAGCGCGTATGCGCTATGTAGCCCATATTATTATTATTTTAAAACTGTTTTGTTTACTTTCCTCGCAATCGAGATGAAAGGCAGAGTGTTTACCTCGTGCGTCAAAATACTTCGGGTGTAATTGATTGCTTTCACCCCTCAGTTAACAATCCACTATTATTTAACGAATATTTTTTGTTTTAGTAAACTATCACACTATTGTGTTCTATGGTTTATGTTGGTAGTTCACATTGTCTCTTTTTTATTAAACATTGATTTCTCACAATTAATGACAGCTATAATAATCTTGCGATGAGTATGTGAAAATCCCAGGTATTTGCATATAAACGACCTTACTTCTATGCCAGAACAAGCATTGCACCTGTGGCTATGCCTGCCTAGTTTTCATATTCTTCCATGTAAGATATTCTCCTGCTTCAGCTATTTATATTATTATAAAACTTAACAACTAACTGCTACTGCTTGCTTACCTTTTTAAAGTATATTCATTCATTCATTCAACTTTTTTTTTGTTATTAAACTTTTGTAGATAAATTTTTGCAAATAAGTTATTTTCTATTTGTATGCAATTGAGCTTTTTAGTAATAGTAGGCCGAGATGACAGACAGGGGACTAATTTTGTAGAAATAAAGTGTTCTTAGTCAACAGGAACCTTTATATAGGTAGTTTCACCATGTCCAACTGTCTGTCTGTCCGTGACTCTTAGTACTAGAAGTCTGTAATTTGGCATGAATATACTTGTACATACTAATCATGCCGACAAAACTGTACAATAAAATCTTATAAAGAATGTTTTTCCCTGGTACACTTAAGTGGGGGGTTAATTTTTTTCTTATTCACCCCATAGTGTGAGGTGTCATTTGGTAGGTTTTTAAAAATAATGGGGGTTTGCAAAAAGCATTTTTCGATGCTAATGTACGTTTCAGAAATAATTTTGTTTTAAAGTGCTCATTTTGTTAGAGTCAGTTTTGTTGTCCCCTTCCCCTACCAGCGAAACCGAGGAAAATTATCAACATCAAGAAGGCTTTGCAGGTTAACGAATAATAGACTCACTAATAAAATCTACTAGTAAGAAATTCGGTACAAATATCATAGTTTTTTTTTTTATGAACGTTAACTGTAGTATTGAACAACTACGAAACACCTGCAGGTGTTTCGTAGTTGTTCAATACTTTGCGATGTTCTTCGCTGGGTCCAGTTGCGACGGGTCAGATCAAGGCGGGGTTATGTGGAAATAGCGCCCATAGTCTCTATTTTGACGATCAAATAATAGCACTTGTACTGATTCTATAAATGTAAAAAAATATATGCTAACAGAATATATCCTTAATAAAATTTTAAATCGAGTAGATTTTTAAATACATTATAATAATTTAGATATGAGAAGCACAAGTTTTTAAAAAAAGGCAGCAAAATATTTTTTTGACGTCCTTGATCTCGTAACTTAAAGCGATAACCATAGTTTTTTTTTCATTAATGTAACTTGCTAATTATTGACTTTGATTTTAAATCGATTACATTTTTTATAAACTCTGCCATTTTCTGTTAATAAGCAAAAGAGCTCAAGAGAAACGAGTTTTTCGCACAATTCCTGCGCGGTGTCGGACGTAACCACCGTGAAGCATCGCACGCTAATATGAACGTTATTTCAGTAATACGTCGATTGAACTTTCAACTAAACCGCGTTGAGTTGCTAATTTTTGCAATAACCCGGCCTTAACATTTTTATTTACAGACAGACACTTGTGTCCTAGTAACAAGATAGTATTATTTGATCGTGGTAGTGAAACCGTAACATTTATGGGAACTGAAAGTAAAATTGTATTGTATATCATGTGTAATGGCTGCGATACAATCATAATAGCACGGTTTTATAAACACGTAACTGCGTAATTTTGTGTAATATAAAATCATAAAGTAGTTCTATTACACCTTGTAACATTACATAAAAGTTACTACAATCATCTGGAGATCCTAGCTATGATCTTGTATTCTCAAGCATTGTTTCTAACAAACAAGGATAAAACTGTTGAAAGTAGAAATCAAGAAGTTTACTAGAACTAGGATCCAATTAATGAAACTCTAGATAATTGTTTCAATTAGCTCCAACGGCAAGGACTAGTCGAGAATTACAGAAGCTTTTCGCTATAGATCCGCTGCCGTTATAGCCCGAGGACGACATTGAAAAAGATACGACATTATACAAATTTATGTAATCTTATTTCTGTATTGTAATTTTATAAGTGTCTAAGTTAATTCTGATACCAAATAAACCTTTTTTCATTTTCATTTTCATTGAAAAAGATTTAATAGGGGATTTGCCGACAGTATATTAAAAAAAAAAATTGTTCATAAAACTTTTCGTTTTCGTTGACGATTCGTGGACCCGAAGAAATCCGAGTCACCCAAGGCCATAAAAGGATTTAAAAAAAGAATCCACGAAGTACACCTGGCGCCATCTATCGTCTTAATTAGAACTATTATTTTTATTTTTAAGAGCTGTCAGAAAATCCACTATTGAAATTGAATTAACTGCTGGCAGTCTTACAAGGACGGCTGCCGGAACTGAGTCTAGAACAGTTACCGATACTCAAAAGGTGGGCAAAGGGGGCCCAGCCTCATTCATTTTTTATCAACCATTAGATACTGTTTTGTCTCGGTCGCCCTATTATTTTTTTGGGAACCCGTACCGGCAGCGGAAGCACGGCCTTTGCGCTCTAGGTAGGAACAGCATAGCGAAAGTCTGCGTTTATGTAGGCTAGGTATCAAATACAATTTCTGCTGAGAATGTGAACGGTAATGAGTGAAGGTTAAATCCGTACATTGCTGCAAATATTTTCTTTAATGCACAAATCCTTGTAATGATACTACTGTACCTATTAAGAAAAGAATATAAAAGGGAAAAAAGAGTCGAAAAACATTTATTTGTTTTTCGTTTATTTTAGCAAATAAGAGGATATGTCTGATGGACGATTAAATACCGGCCAAGTGCAAATCTGATTGACCTATTTATAAGACTGCATCAATGGTGTTATATATAAGGTGACTGCATAGTTTGTGTGGCGCATAACTGCGTTAGTAATACCTGTGGTAATACTAATATATATACACTGTACTATAGGCAGCATTATAGGGCAGGGTATTTATTATATACATCTTATGGTTATACCTATCTATACGAAAAGACTTTCATACCGCCGAAGATTCTATCACCGGGAAGTACCCTACATGTTTATTTCGCATGTATAAAAGTGCGACATCTATGGCCATATCTTTTGATTGCATTTCTTCTGAACGTCAAGATGGCGGAATAACATTCCTAAATTATTTTAAAAACCCATTAAGATACAACTTTTCTAATCCTAGGTATTAAATACTACGTGTTAGCAAAATGTCTCAAAACCCAATTTCCCGCCGTTGACTTAATTCACCTAGGTTTTCATAGGCTGACCTATAAACCCGAAAGGTTTTACCTTATTTTGTAACACGTTGTAGTGCACATTAAATATAGAGTACTGGCATGAAAAAAAATAAAGGTTTCAATGTTCATCATCTGCCATCTCGACGTTCACTGTTTTTTTTTAATATTTTAGGCCCTGGTTTTTTAAGCTTCATTAAACGGACGGGACCCTAGACCTAAACATTTTATACTTTTTACCTAGTATATCAATGTTCATACTTCACGCTCTTGAGAAAAAGTATCTTGACAGTCTGGCAGATCGACAGCAGACACACAGATGGACAACGAAGTAGTAGTAGTATTGTGTACTATTGTGCTTTTTGATATCAGCTCATATACACCTTCACCAACACCAAGGGGCTCGAGACTACCCTGAGCTACTGTGTTTACAACAGCTCATACACGCCTTCACCAACACCAAGGGGCTCGAGACTACCCTGAGCTAGTGTGCTTACAACAGCTCATACACGCCTTCACCAACACCAAGGGGCTCGAGACTACCCTGAGCTACTTTGCTTACAACAGCTCATACACGCCTTCACCAACACCAAGGGGCTCGAGACTACCCTGAGCTACTTTGCTTACAACAACTCATACACGCCTTCACCAACACCAAGGGGCTCGAGACTACCCTGAGCTAGTGTGCTTACAACAGCTCATACACGCCTTCACCAACACCAAGGGGCTCGAGACTACCCTGAGCTACTGTGCTTACAACAGCTCATACACGCCTTCACCAATACCAAGGAGCTCGAGACTACCCTGAGCTAGTGTGCTTACAACAGCTCATACACGCCTTCACCAACACCAAGGGGCTCGAGACTACCCTGAGCTACTGTGCTTACAACAGCTCATACACGCCTTCACCAACACCAAGGGGCCCGAGACTACCCTGAGCTACTGTGCTTACAACAGCTCATACACGCCTTCACCAACACCAAGGGGCTCGAGACTACCCTGAGCTAGTGTGCTTACAACAGCTCATACACGCCTTCACCAACACCAAGGGGCCCGAAACTACCCTGAGCTACTGTGCTTACAACAGCTCATACACGCCTTCACCAACACCAAGGGGATCGAGACTACCCTGAGCTAGTGTGCTTACAACAGCTCATACACGCCTTCACCAACACCAAGGGGCTCGAGACTACCCTGAGCTACTTTGCTTATAACAGCTCATACACGCCTTAACCAACACCAAGGGGCTCGAGACTACCCTGAGCTACTTTGCTTACAACAGCTCATACACGCCTTCACCAACACCATGGGGCTCGAGACTACCCTGAGCTAGTGTGCTTACAACAGCTCATACACGCCTTCACCAACACCAAGGGGCTTGTGACTACCTTGAGCTACTGTGCTTACAACAGATCATACACGCCTTCACCAACACCAAGGGGCTCGAGACTACCCTGAGCTAGTGTGCTTACAACAGCTCATACACGCCTTCACCAATACCAAGGGGCCCAAAACTACCCTGAGCTACTGTGCTTGCAACAGCTCATACACGCCTTCACCAACACCAAGGGGCTTGAGACTACCCTGAGCTACTTTGCTTACAACAGCTCATACACGCCTTCACCAACACCAAGGGGCTCGAGACTACCCTGAGCTAGTGTGCTTACAACAGCTCATACACGCCTTCACCAACACCAAGGGGCCCGAGACTACCCTGAGCTAGTGTGCTTACAACAGCTCATACACGCCTTCACCAACACCAAGGGGCTCGAGACTACCCTGAGCGAATGTGCTTACAACAGCTCATACACGCCTTCACCAACACCAAGGGGCCCGAGACTACCCTGTGCTACTTTGCTTACAACAGCTCATACACGCCTTCACCAACACCATGGGGCTCGAGACTACCCTGAGCTAGTGTGCTTACAACAGCTCATACACGCCTTCACCAACACCAAGGGGCTTGTGACTACCTTGAGCTACTGTGCTTACAACAGATCATACACGCCTTCACCAACACCAAGGGGCTCAAGACTACCCTGAGCTAGTGTGCTTACAACAGCTCATACACGCCTTCACCAACACCAAGGGGCCCAAAACTACCCTGAGCTACTGTGCTTACAACAGCTCATACACGCCTTCACCAACACCAAGGGGCTTGAGACTACCCTGAGCTACATTGCTTACAACAGCTCATACACGCCTTCACGAACACCAAGGGGCTCGAGACTACCCTGAGCTAGTGTGCTTACAACAGCTCATACACGCCTTCACCAATACCAAGGGGCCCGAGACTACCCTGAGCTAGTGTGCTTACAACAGCTCATACACGCCTTCACCAACACCAAGGGGCTCGAGACTACCCTGAGCTAATGTGCTTACAACAGCTCATACATGCCTTCACCAACACCAAGGGGCCCGAGACTACCCTGTGCTACTGTGCTTACAACAGCTCATACACGCCTTCACCAACAACAAGGGGCACGAGACTACCCTGAGCTAGTGTGCTTACAACAGCTCATACAATACACGCCTTCACCAACACCAAGGGGCTCGAGACTACCCTGAGCTACTGTGCTTACAACAGCTCATACACGCCTTCACCAATACCAAGGAGCTCGAGACAACCCTGAGCTAGTATGCTTACAACAGCTCATACACACATTCACCAATACCAAGGGGCCCGAGACTACCCTGAGCTAGTGTGCTTACAACAGTTCATACAATACACGCCTTCACCAACACCAAGGGGCTCGAGACTACCCTGAGCTACTGTGCTTACAACAGCTCATACACGCCTTCACCAATACCAAGGGACCCGAGACTACCCTGAGCTAGTGTGCTTACAACAGCTCATACACGCCTTCACCAACACCAAGGGGCTCGAGACTACCCTGAGCTAGTGTGCTTACAACAGCTCATACACGCCTTCACCAACACCAAGGAGCCCGAGACTACCCTGAGCTAGTGTGCTTACAACAGCTCATACACGCCTTCACCAACACCAAGGGGCCCGAAACTACCCTGAGCTAGTGTGCTTACAACAGCTCATACACGCCTTCACCAACACCAAGGGGCCCGAGACTACCCTGAGCTAGTGTGCTTACAACAGCTCATACAATACACGCCTTCACCAACACCAAGGGGCTCGAGACTACCCTGAGCTACTGTGCTTACAACAGCTCATACACGCCTTCACCAATACCAAGGAGCTCGAGACTACCCTGAGCTAGTGTGCTTACAACAGCTCATACACGCCTTCACCAATACCAAGGGGCCCGAGACTACCCTGAGCTAGTGTGCTTACAACAGCTCATACAATACACGCCTTCACCAACACCAAGGGGCTCGAGACTACCCTGAGCTAGTGTGCTTACAACAGCTCATACACACCTTCACCAACACCAAGGGGCCCGAGACTACCCTGAGCTACTGTGCTTACAACAACTCATACACGCCTTCACCAATACCAAGGGGCCCGAGACTACCCTGAGCTAGTGTGCTTACAACAGCTCATACAATACACGCCTTCACCAACACCAAAGGGCTCGAGACTACCCTGAGCTAGTGTGCTTAGAACAGCTCATAAACACCTTCACCAACATCAAGGGGCCCGAGACTATCCTGAGCTAGTGTGCTTACAACAGCTCATACACGCCTTCACCAACACCAAGGGGCTCGAGACTACCCTGAGCTAGTGTGCTTACAACAGCTCATACACGCCTTCACCAACACCAAGGGGCTCGAGACTACCCTGAGCTAGTGTGCTTAGAACAGCTCATAAACACCTTCACCAACACCAAGGGGCCCGAGACTATCCTGAGCTAGTGTGCTTACAACAGCTCATACACGCCTTCACCAACACCAAGAGGCTCGAGACTACCCTGAGCTAGTGTGCTTACAACAGCTCATACAATACACGCCTTCACCAACACCAAGGGGCTCGAGACTACCCTGAGCTACTGTGCTTACAACAGCTCATACACGCCTTCACCAATACCAAGGGGCCCGAGACTACCCTGAGCTAGTGTGCTTACAACAGCTCATACAATACACGCCTTCACCAACACCAAGGGGCCCGAGACTACCCTGAGCTAGTGTGCTTACAACAGCTCATACAATACACGCCTTCACCAACACCAAGGGGCTCGAGACTACCCTGAGCTAGTGTGCTTACAACAGCTCATACACGCCTTCACCAACACCAAGGAGCCCGAGACTACCCTGAGCTACTGTGCTTACAACAGCTCATACACGCCTTCACCAACACCAAGGGGCTCGAGACTACCCTGAGCTACTGTGTTTACAACAGCTCATACACGCCTTCACCAACACCAAGGGGCTCGAGACTACTCTGAGCTAGTATGCTTACAACAGCTCATACACGCTTTCACCAACACCAAGGAGCTCGAGACTACCCTGAGCTAGTGTGCTTACAACAGCTCATACACGCCTTCACCAACACCAAGGGGCTCGAGACTACCCTGAGCTAGTGTGTTTACAACAGCTCATACACGCCTTCACCAACACCAAGGGGCCCGAGACTACCCTGAGCTACTGTGTTTACAACAGCTCATACACGCCTTTACCAACACCAAGGGGCTCGAGACTACCCTGAGCTACTGTGCTTACAACAGCTCATACACGCCTTCACCAACACCAAGGGGCTCGAGACTACCCTGAGCTACTGTGCTTACAACAGCTCATACACGCCTTCACCAACACCAAGAGGCCCGAGACTACCCTGAGCTACTGTGTTTACAACAGCTCATACACGCCTTCACCAACACCAAGGGGCCCGAGACTACCCTGAGCTACTGTGCTTACAACAGCTCATATACGCCTTCACCAACACCAAGGGGCTCGAGACTACCCTGAGCTACTGTGCTTACAACAGCTCATACACGCCTTCACCAACACCAAGGGGCTCGAGACTACCCTGAGCTAGTGTGCTTACAACAGCTCATACACGCCTTCACCAACACCAAGGAGCTCGAGACTACCCTGAGCTAGTGTGTTTACAACAGCTCATACACGCCTTCACCAACACCAAGGGGCCCGAGACTACCCTGAGCTAGTGTGCTTACAACAGCTCATACACGCCTTCACCAACACCAAGGGGCTCGAGACTACCCTGAGCTACTGTGCTTACAACAGCTCATACACGCCTTCACCAACACCAAGGGGCTCGAGACTACCCTGAGCTAGTGTGCTTACAACAGCTCATACACGCCTTCACCAACACCAAGGAGCTCGAGACTACCCTGAGCTAGTGTGTTTACAACATCGTATTAATTTTATAGATGAATAAGACCTTACTTATTTATCAAGGGCGCATTCCAAATCAGACTTTCAGCGCTGTCAGCGATCAGAAAAGCAAAAAAAAGTATGGCTGACAGTGATTACGGGTACTTTAATCGATTTCAGCGGCGTCTCGGAACGCAGGGCAAGTTTCTCCTTAAATGCAAATCTTAACATTAAGGTCAACAGGCAAACCATACGAACCATTACTTCATATAGCTATCTGTAACCATTCCAACCAGTTTTGTGCAAGTTCTTGCTAACAGGTTACCATCTTTGCCTATATTGAATGGAACTTAGAAAACGTTCGCGTAATAGCATGTAATAATACGTGTAGAGGGAAAGCGATGCGAACTAATCAACTAGAGAATTTGAAAATTGTAGTGCACTATGAGAAAAATCGTAGAACTAACAAACATTTGACCACACGCACAACTACTAGCATAATATACAACATGAAGAATAAAAAAAAAACATGTTCAGGCAGAAAGTGAATCTTGGAGCAATGAAGAGGTGGTTCTTGTATCATAATCGTACGGTTCCGTCACATAAAAATAAAAAAAAAGTAAAAAGTACGCTGGACGGAGGGGTGTGTTTAAAAATTCGTACAGTGGCCTAAGACAGTCTAACGAAAGTATATAAAGTTTAATTATAATAAAATTGGCAACAGAAACATTATAATATCGCTACGGTGCCGGTCGGGGCCTGTGCCTATAAAGGAAACACATCCTCTTCGTCCCAGCGCAAAAAACATTAATCGAATAAATAATAATAATAATTAAAAAAAAAATTTACGGGACGCGATCTTTAGGTAACTGTGTGAGATTTTTATCATAGCTCGTATTGTATTGCCCTAAATTATTCAAAATCATCATGAACTTGAATTTGAAGTTGGAATACGGGATCGGACTGTTCCTAAATTTACCATATTTTACGAATTATTTTTAAAATATAGATTAGTAGCAGACGATTCGCAAAGAAAAAAACAGAATTGGTTGAAAAACGAATGTACAGTTTTTTAAAGTTTCAGTATGTCTGTGCCTCTCTGTCTAATCTTGTTTGAAATTGAAATTGAAATTCAATGTCATTTATAACTCGGTCAATTTTAAAGATAGAGCAAAAATTATTTTAGTGTTCGATAGCAGAAACTAAGAAGTTTGGATTTATAAAATAAAAAAATAGTAGTCCGATACCCTATTGAGTTTGATGAACGTGGCGACCATTTGCTCTAACAGTACAATGTGTTAGCTGAATAATGCAAAACCTCTCGGGTCTTAGTTCCACAACTTTTTAAAATTCGCAATTTTTTTCAAACAAATTGATTCGATCAGCTGATCCGTTTGTTATGAAAAGTAGAAATAAAACTTGATGTTCTGGAACAAAAGTTGTTCAGTTTCATGGGCTGAGCTACCTGAGAGGTTTTGCTTTATTTAGCTAACACGTTGTATAAAAATTTGAACTTAAAAAAAGTTTCGTTGCTAAACTGTCATGTAAACGCAAATGCTTCATAAGCAGATCCAACACATGCACTTTTTATAACTTAGAGGCAACGAATTAGAGGTACAATTAGCTGTAATTGCGGTGCAAAGGCGCTATCATATTATAAATGTACGAGTAATATGGATATATGAAATGAAATTGATCAGTTGTGTGCACTTTATTGCCAATAATGAGCCAGTAATTTTGATTTGAATTTGTCAATTTCAACTTTATTTATTTTCATATTTTATTTGAAAATGTTTTTGATTATTGAATACCTTGTTTTAGAATTTTTTGATTAGATAGCATCACGTGCACGATCATAGTTACGAAACACATACCTACCTTTCTATCATCGATTCCATCTTAATTGTTTGATTAGCATGCCAGACATACATTTGCTGGCTTTATAGTTAGTTATTTCCATTCCACGTCTCGCGTTCTCGGACCATAACAGCTCGATCCAGTTTGGAGCTATCTTGCGTGGAGGGGCGCGCGCGCGCTGGCAAACACAACCTGACCGGCAAAATGAGTGCACCGCACGTGCGGGCTGTCTGCGCGAGCGTCCTTTGCCTCGCGCTCCTAACTCGCGCCATCAGCGCCGCCGACGACGCCGGCGCAACCACCGACCATGCCCTCCCGAAAAACGTTCAAGAGGATGGCCTCCAAATTAAAAAAATCGAACTCTTTGATGGTGTGTCTGTGAAAATTCCCAATGAAGCGAACTCCACAGAGAAACTGATCTCCTTCGAAGTAGACACCGCGAGGAGTCTTGAAACAGGTTAGTATTAGAATATAATATACAATGGTTTATAATTGTCATTATTCCTTAGCTTCACGTTGCCCTATATAAAGTATTTACAGTCAAATTTCAATGCGTTATTTATTGTTTAATATGTGATTATTGTATTATTTATCGCGGAACGCTAACAGCACACATATTATATTTTTGACTGGTTGATACTTATTTCTATGAATATAATGAAATTAAAGTGGTATATTTACTAACTCATTCACAATTATAAACAGTTGAGGCCTTACAAAAAAAAATAAGCACAAAGTACACGTCACAGTTAATAAAAACTATACCTTAATTGAAAAGCAGAAAGTGTTGTTTCTGTAATTTATTGTTATAATTATTTAACCAATAATTTCTTAATTATGCATACAAGTATATATAAAGGTTGCCTGGAGGAAAATGCTATGTAGAAATAAGGCCGCCTAACTGTACACTTTATAATTTTCTTAAAACTATTGTGTGTATGTAATCTTATACGTACAATAAATAAAATATAAGTATATTCTATTCTATTATATTCTATATTTATTCATACATTCATATATTGTATTGATTGATCCATATAAAATCAATGCGAGCAAATCAATTTATAGGTACTCTAAAGTTGCGTGCGTCTTATTACCTTCTGATTCATAATTTTCACATCGTAGAAATTCAAGTAGTATTGAAATAATATAAGAAGCTCGGGAAGCTCAATCTGTTACAAATTAGATTACCTATTATGATAATTTTACTATCATCCTCGTCAAGCGTAAATTTAAATACATAGAGCTAGAGCTCTACAATAGTGCAGGTGTGCAAACAAGTAGTACTTGAAAGCTCAAAACCCAATACTTGCTTAACAGGTATTCCAAATGTCGAGTCCGAAAATCGGTTCTCAAGAAAATCATTCCAGTGAGGCTGGTTTTGCGAGAGAGTGGAGAAATTGCGCGCAATAATCAGAGCATTGACAATAATGTCCCCAAGTGTGGAGTGGCGTAAGAATGCTCATTAATGCAACTAACCAAGCCTGAAGTTAGAAAGTAAACATGTCCCCATTGCACGGTATCAAATCGTTAAGCCGCAAAAAACTTTATACGAGTAAAAAAACATCATGAAACGTAATTAACGGACAATGTCTTCGTTCGGTCAATTTGGATGATAAATGTGCACGACATGTGTAGAGGAATGTGCAATGTATTGACTTAACCATTTGTGTAAAAGGAACAGAAAATCTGTACTTGAATAATTTAATTAAATGTAATCATTCCGTGGGCTGGCGAATGTTGACCTCAGCTTTTGGGAAAGTTACGAACTTTGAAGCTTGGCGAGAAGAGAATTCGGAAAACAAACCGGGTGAAAGAATAATTTTTAAGCTTTTTGAGCAAGAACCGCAGCTTACATCAATATTTTTAAAAGACGGCACCATAGGTATTGGATTTTGTTTTTAGTGTATCCATTATTTAAGTGAATACGGTGTTGACTGGACCGGTGTGGACTGATTCAAATATATTAAAGTCGACTCAAGGTGACCCGAATTCGATGCAATCCATTATGCAAACGGAATAATTTTGCGTTTTTAGCGATATACTTTACAATAAATTGACAAAAAGAGTTTTTGCCAATGTGAAAAATTAATATTAATATTTTTTATAAAGTAAAAATGTAAGTAAAGTAAAAGTTATAGGCAAAATAAGGTCAAAACCTCTTCTTAAAACTAAAAAATATATATAAATGTACTTATCTACCTTGTTTTTCTATACGTTTCCAGGTCGCGGCAAAAGTGGTGGCGGCAAACAGAAAAAGTTGCTGCAGCGCATACTGCCAATGTTCATCATGCCCTTCCTTATCCAATCCACTATCGTCCCGTTCTTCCTGAGCATGCTCAAGTTCATGCTCTTCAAGTCGATGATGGTCGGCAAACTGGCGCTGGCCCTCATCCTGCTCAACGCCTTCAAAAACCAGAACACGAACAAAGGACGTGATGCAGAATTCGCAGACCACCATTACGGTTACAGCGACCATGGTATGGAATACGGCGCCTACGTCAACTGAGATATTAAAAATAGAGACCAACACTTGACGCATTTATAAAGGGGGTTTATAAGCACACAGCCGGGAAATATCCTGCCATTACTGATCGCTAAATGCCGATTTACTTACCTATCTTAGTCTTTAAAATCATGCTTTAATTTAGACTCTCAGCGAGTAGTACTAATTAGTACTACCATTTACACGTTATTCTACTAATTAATTCTCCTAACGTGGTTTCCTAATGAGATGTACCTTTATATCGGCCCCCCGCAGGTTTAGCTTTGGCAATCCGTACTGAAATTGTGAAATAATAATTTATTTAATTGGAATTCTTGGTGTATACCTACAGAATAAGTCAGTCCTTTTCTATGTCATAGTTTGTAAGATTACTTACAGTGTTAGATTGATTCTGTTTTTGAATATTGTGTTGAGTGAGTGATGTGATACCAAATGTAGGTATTTGATTTAATTAGAGGTAAAGATTTTGTTAAGTGTAGTATTTGCTAGGTAAACCGTAAAGTCGTAAATACTCATAATTTTATTTTGCGTAGTCAAACATTGTCAATTGGAAACATGATGACGAGGAATGTTCTGAAATAAATAATACTTGGCGTGGATTAAATTTGCTATCAATGAGAGTAAAGGACCCATTGTTATAGAAATAGGCACCTTTTAAAGATTATTTTATCAGATATCTCAGAGTATTCAATCTACAATAACTTTTCGAAGCTTTAATATTAGTTACTTTGTAAGGAAAACCTTTTGTTATATTACTTTGAATCCGAACACCCGACATCAGACGTAATTGAAATAGAGGTGATTAAGTTTTTGTTAAAATGATTTTGATGAGGGTAGGATGGCAGTAATATTCGTCAGATGTCACCAGAAGTTATTGTAGTTTACAAACTGTCTTTAAGCTTATTTCATATTTAACTTTCTACTATTTCACCTATACTAAAGGCAGATCTTTCAGCGTGTGTGATGCATACGCCAGTCTTTTTTATGTAAGTCGATATCTCAGTTCCTAAGTGTAACAATTCAGAAACAGGTTTTCAGTTTCATAAGGAAACGACTAAAATTGTTACTGTATGAAAATAAAATAATCTAGACTTATGAAAAAATATTGGGTATAACAATCAAACTACATTCTGTTATCGGTTTGTTTACTTGCGACTCTGAGTCCCCTGGGACCCAATGTGAGTCTTGGCCTCCGACACCTTTGTTACTCTTTGAAAATGGTGCGTAATCGTTTTCATACATATCTCAAACTCACTGAATTTCGAATTTGTTACACTTTGGATATGTTTACATTTTTGATATGTTCTACTGAGGTATCGAAGTAATCTATATGATTAAAAACATCGAATTTGATTGCGAAAAATGTTTCGCCCGTTGCCAACGTAATTCATATTATTAGAATGCAAATAGAGTATTTTAGCAATCTTGTGTCTTCATTCGTGTGTTTTTGAGTTTTACGCCAAATTAATTATGATAATCTTTCGCTCTAACAACGCTGTAATTTAGGTTTTTTTTAGAAGCGTTGACGATGACGACCAACCTTCGTCTCTTTGACCTGCTTTACGCTGGTAGGTAGGTGATATTACTTCTTCTGTACTTTAAGTAGTTCTTGGTAGCTAGTTTTTTTTATTGATTTTCTGACGTTACTTTCGAGTTTAGTTGCGATATCTGTTTCAGTTCGTCGTAATTTTAGAGCGAGAGAGACAAAACAATCATTTATTCGTGCCAAATCGAATGTTTGTATGTTCTATGACCTTACAATATAGATAGGTAATAAACATTTGGTAGTATATGTGAAGGTAAAAACCAGCTCCTGAAAATTACTTATTAAATTACTTATTATCTATTAATTATTTATTATTTTTTGCTGAATACTCTACCTCTATCTACTCAGCTATGTAACAGTTTTTACAAGTAATTAATAATTTTGCAGGTGTTAAGTGTTATGTAAATAATTAGATTTATTGTACTTATACCTAAGTTATTTAAATTATTTATTTCTTTATTAAATTATTATTTCTGTTACCATGACAGTGTTTATTTCCACATGATAGTGGAGTTTACTTTCTTTTAATAATTATAGGATTAAGTACTGTAAGGAAGGATCAGCTTCCTGGCTGTTGGTCGGTTTCATATTTCGTTCTATAAATTTGTGATTTTTGAATTGCGAATAGTTCTTTTTTGTTTGCGTGTCTTTATGCTTTCGTCCTGAAGTCTACATGCGTTTCATGTTTTTATGATATTCTCTGAATAAATTCCATATCTAGAATCTTTACGTGTGTTCTTTGTTAGAAGTTAGAGCCCTTCTGGCTACGTCTCCCACATGGTGGAGGCGCCGGGTGTCGATCCCTGAAACTGAATACGCGTGGGGAATATGTTCCTCTGCTGAGTGTACACAAAGTAATAGCATACTTGACGTCATGAACGCAAACCAGATTCAACCACAACACTATGTGCATACCATGGCTTGACACCAAAAGAACTATTCTTCGGATACCCTGACTAATAGGAACCCAAAGTTACCCCAATCACAACCCCAAAAAAAGACTAGTGTTCATAATAATACAAACAATGAAGCATACCGCTGCACGTACTGTTCATCCTTCAAGAAGTAGAATGTAGACAACATATTAATATAAAAACAGAATATGAAAAACACATGTTGTATAAAACTATCACACACAAACTAAAACTACACATCACTAATTAAAATAATACTAACCATATTGAAATCAATAAAATAATCATATTTAAATGCAGATCTAATTAACCTCAGAGGAACAAAAGACGATCGCGGAGACGCGCGTCTGAAATCTTTGTAATTAACTAAAAAATAAAATTGTACGTGACAATATATTATTAGAAATGTCACCTTTCAAATAAACATCGTTCAAGAATTTCGGGAAGGGCAAAGGGAAAAGACTCAATACAGCCACCCTTTCAGCAAAAATTGTGACAAAATGTCAAAGTAAAAATCTTATTTTGCAGACTACACGAATAAATACAAACTATACACGCAAAGAAAATGGTTTATACGTATTGTGGTAAAAGACCAACGTACAACCATTCCTTTGACCTAACTTCCTAACTAAATAGTTATTATTAGCAAGTCTGCGCACAACACGATAAGGCCCCTTATAAAATCGCAACAACTTCGAACTTTGGAAACTACCAAAACTAACCGACCCGGATCAAAAGATACAAACCTGACCTTTTTATCATGCGGCATCAGCCTCCTTTGTTTATTTATTTAACATTTTATTGTACACACTAAATAAAGATAACAAGGACAAAACATACAGTAAAACGACACAACAGGTCTACTTATTTCCAAGGAAATAAGTATTATAGGCTTTTTTTTGTTGTTACTGGCTGTTGGTCGGTTTTCATATTTCGTTCTTTATATTTGTGATTTTTGAATTGCGAATAGTTTTTTTTTTTTGTTTGCGTGTCTTTATGCTTTCGTCCTGAAGTCTACAAGCGTTTCATGTTTTTATGATATTATCTAGAATCTCTACGTGTGTTCTTTGTTAGAAGCATTCTTCATCCAGCCACCACCAGCGACCTTCCTCCAGGTCATCAGTCCATCTGGCAGGGGGCGTCCCACACTACGTTTCCCGAGACGTGTTGTAGTCTCCATTCGAGAACCCAACGCCACAGACGTGGCCAGCCCACTGCCACTTCAGCTTGCTACACTTCTGTACTATATTAAATACCTTGGTCCTCGGCCGGATGATTTCGTTTCGGATTTTATCCCGTAGCGAAATACCAAGCATACCTATAGATCTTTCCAGGGCTCGCTGAGTAACATGTAGCCGATGGGCCAGCTTCACCGTCATGTTCCACGTCTCGGTTCCATATGTCAATACGGGTAGGACATGATTGTATACACCCTGCTCGTCAGGCATTGCGGTAGTGGCGACGAGTAGATATGACGCAGTTTCCCAAAGGCTGCCCAGCTCAACTGTGTGTGCCACTGGTACACGTATTATTATTAGTATCGTTAATAGAACACATTTCACGAAAAAAAAAATATATATTTTATTTTTTTTGCGAACTATTAGTTTATCTTCTGCAAAAATCAAATATCATGGTCACTCTACGCACGGGCTGTGGCACGGGGGGGGGTACAAGGGGGTGAGGGAGTGGCGCGCGGGCGGACGCGAGCGAACTCTTCGCTCAACAAAGGAATTAGCGTATCGTCCGTCACCATATAGCAACTTTACTATTGTTTGATGTGATCTGATTAGGTAATCTAATTTCAACCGCTTCACAAAGTTAATAAGTAGGTAATAAACTGACTCTTGCTACAAAAATGGTACAAGCAGTAAACACTAAAAAACATCACGAACAGATTACAATAGTATCAGTTAATAAATTTATAAATGACTTAGAATAGAAATTGATTCATTTTATTATTAACACGTTTTTATTAACTCGCTTTCTCGTCTGTCTGTTTGTTTGTTTCTTTGTTCGGTCCGAATCTTTCAACCCATTTTTGGAGCACTTGCTGTCATTCGATTGTGCTGGGTATACTTATGTAACCTCGATGACAATGCAATATTATGGTATCATGGAACTGGTCTGATGATGGAGCCGGAAGGTGACCATAGGAACTCCTTAAATATACAACATAATCTCATCGTGTTTGGGCTCGTTAGATTTGTCTTGACAAGTTCTTTAATCATACGTGATGTCCAAAGTCTCATGATGGAGCCGGAAGTTGGCCATAGGAACTCCTCAAATACACAACATAACCTCGTTGTGTTTGGGCTCGTTGGATTTGTCTTGACAAAATCTTTAGTCATACGTGATATCCAGGGTCTCATGATGGAGCCGGAAGGCGGCCGCAGGAATTCCTCAAATACTCAACATAACTAGTCGTGTTTGGGCCCATTGGATTTGTCTTGACTAGATCTTTGGAAAGACTTGCGTTTATCTTAGCTGACGGAAATTAATTATGAGGTGAAAGATGGACCACACTCGCCTAGAAGATATCTATGATTTTTTTATAATGGGGCTAAGCTTATAAATTCTAATCTGTAGTTTTTTGAGAAACACGGCTGTGGACTATTTATGCTTTAAAATCTAAGTATTCCATGCACCTCACGTTTATCGTTTTAAGTCCTACAAGAGTAGGTACTACAAGTTTTTAGTGCGTTAATTGTTAAAAAATATTTATTACTTTAATAGGTAATTATTTATTTTCAGAACAAATGTACTCGTTCACGCTGTTTCTTTATTTTAGATAAATATTATGTGTAAGGAATAGAATATAAATCGACTAATATCAAATGTTATTATGTGGCTTGGTATTTAAAATAACGTAATTATAATAAACTCATTCGATTCTATGCAAATTTTACTTTGTTTTTTACAATTTGAAATTTTGTTTATTCCGACACGCACTAGGTTAGTTTTTACATGAAACTATTTTCCTTACCTATCTTTATCTTACTGAATATTATAAATGTGAAAGTTCACAAATTTTACATAACTCAGACCTGTACTTTGAAGGTACAACCTTAAGGTTGCTTGGATGAAATTGATACTTACCTTAGCTATCTGTACGCACTTCTTCTTGTCTGTATTTCTCGTTTGTGTTATTCTTGTAACATGCGATAAAGTAAAGTATATCTATTCGTATCATCAGAGCCATGAAAAAACCGGTACTAAGTATAAATAATAAAAACGAGTTATTAACTTGTCAAAAAATTACTTGCCAGCAAATTCGTGCTTTGTAAGGCATTGGAATGAGCCAAGTGCAAAACGGAGGTTACGCGTTCAGTTTTTCATCAGATGCCAGACTGATAGTCTAACCGGGTGACTGATGGACTGAAGCCACAGACTGACGGATTTCTAAGACGGGGGTTACACGCTAGGTTTTACATCAGTCTGGTCTATCAGTAAATACTGATGGAAAACTGATGACTGAAGCACCATCTTAGACGGCGGTTACACGCTAGGTTTTTCATCAGTCTGGTCTATCAGTAAATACTGATGGAAAACTGATGACTGAAGCACCATGTTACACGTTCACTCTGGTAATCGTCAGTCACTTCTCTGTTCCCGTTCAGTTGATACAAGTTACGTTCACCAACGAAATGGATGACCGAAAAAGAGCCCACGAATTATCACATTTCTGATCGAGATTGCAATTTTTTGATTTTAAAAGATCGGTATTTTGTTTTTCCTTTAATAAAGTATTTGTAATTTTTAACGTTCGTGTATTTAACAATCGGAATAACAAATTTTCGTGATCTTAGGAATATTAGGAATTTAAAATTTCGTATTTTTATAATTCGTTATTAAAAGATTTCGATATTACAATATTACGTAATTTTCAAATTCAGTATTTTCAAATTAAAAAAAAACTAATTCGGAATTTTTGGGTAATCCCATTGGAAGTGGTTAAGCCATTAATTGACAAAAAAAGACACCTGTATGAGAAAATCGAGCGCTGACTGATGGTAATTGACTGATGAAACGTTTACACTGTCAGTCTGGCATCAGTATTTACCAGACTGACGAAAATTTATAAAATATTTAGAAATCCGTCAGTCTGTGGCTTCAGTCCATCAGTCATCCGGTTAGACTGTCAGTCTGGCATCAGTCTGACCAGACTGATGGACCAGACTGATGAAAAACTGAACGCTCACTCTCACTCATGTCATCATGAAATACTTACATCACACTTTACACTTAGGTACAAAAAAAGGATTCACGAAACTAAAAGTTAATAAACTATTCATTTCATTTTATTTCAGGTACCTACCTATATATATATTATATTAAAAATGTAAAAATATATGGATGTTTAGATGTTTGCATGTTTGTTCCATAGTACTCAACGGATTTGGATGAAATTTGGAATGGAGATAGTTTGTAATCTGGATTAACACATAGGATAGTTTTTACGGGAAAAAATCTTATTCCCACGGGAAAAACTTACACAACGCGAACGTAGCCGCGGGCGGACCGCTAGTCTTGAATAAAAGACACATTAAAATTTTCTATTGCCACACTACGGGTTTGTTCGACTGGTTTCAATACATTTATACATAATTATTAACCGACCACATTTTTTTTTGTATTCATAATAAAATCTTTGAACAAATTCGAAAATATTCAATCATTGACCTACTACTACGTCACCCAAGCAAGTATAGATGTAGTGGTATGCAACTACTTGCATTGTAGAATGCAAAGTAGGTTCGTGGAGAGGTCCCAAGTGAAACTAATTTCGCAATGTTCTATCAAGATCGCGAGCGCGGTCATATCTTGACGTCTTAACCGTTTGAAATCAGTACAAGCAGAATGTAGTGACGGTAACACCTCGGACCGTTCTACCACCTTTAAATATAACTTGCTCGTGTGTCCGTGGTAACATTACTAACAATGTGTAACAAACAAGTGAATATAACTTCCGATAATACTCATTGAAAGTGATATAAAGTTTCTAAAAAGTGAAAGAGGCGTACGTGAATCGATTTCCGCAGTTTGTTCTTGTTATTGTTTTTGTTGGCGGTTCGTTAATCTATTAAAGGTAACAGTGTATTATAATGTAGTAAATGTTTTGTTTGTTATAAAATTCTCAATTAAAACAAGTAAGTTTAATAACCAATGTACAGTGATTTTGTTTTGGGTAATAGGTATTTTTTTTTACATATTAATAAAGTAGGTTTATGTTAGTACCTATTTAGAACTAGATAGATATCATAAGTGAGAAATTATATCTGGGTATTTTCGTAGCTTACCTATACTGTGACGTTTTATGTTGTATTGCTTGGTAAGTATTCAAATGAGCTAAATCAACTACCCAGTTGTAGCAGTACTGCATCCTACCTTCTTCTGCTATTTTGTTTCTGGCAATTCAGTACTTTCAAGTACTGGCAGTTTCATCATTCATTTTCAATTTATTTTCAAATTTCGAATTCATCCATTTCGGTTCTGTCATTTTCATCAAAATTTCCTCATTCCACCTCGAGACATCAGACTGTGGTCATCTTATTAACCGTACTTTATTTTATTTAAAAGTAAGCCTTTAAAATTGTTACGTTAATTTCTTATAAGTACTAATAAATCATGTGTGCCAGTGCAACTACCTGGACTAAACCCTGTTTTCTTCTGCTACGCTACCTCTCTTCAACTACATCTTCTACCATCTATCATCGTGCGGCCAGCAGCGTGTGGCTGCTGCTGGGCTACACACTGAATAGATAGCCTTCTTAGATCGATGGCGAAAAATATATTAGAATATCTGTTGCTTCGATGATTCATGACAAATATTTGGATATTTTATGAAGTACAATAGCGTAGACATGTTTATGATAGATAACATCAAATAAAAGCTAGGTTTTTGCTTCAATCTGGAGGTGGCCGCGTGGCAAAGTATACTTTGTCGCGCGGCCACATAAAATATTCTATAACTCGTAAAATAATCAAGTACTCTTTTTTTTCTGTATAGTACTAAATAGTAGACTTCCTGTAGCATTTACCAACTGAAAATAAAGCATATTGGCGATGGTGGCCGCGACCCATAGGAGGACACCTTCTATTCACTCCAATCTCATCTTGAATGCAGATTAGGTATTTTCGGCAAAGCATTAATTGTGTAGAAAAACTTCTTAACAAATCGCACATGAAAGAAGCATAACTCATAAAAGCAGCCGCAGCAACATGTTTCTTATTCTGATAACATTAAGAGGTGATTTCCGTAGATCCGTTTACCTGACTTACGACTGTTATTGATTTCCATTCTCAGCGGGTTGGGCAGAGATTTGAACAGAATATTAAAGAAGCGTCAGTATTATTGTAAAAGTCAAATGCCTAACCAAAACCATAGGTAGCATTTGGGTAGCATTTAATGGCCTCGATTCGGGATGTCATGCTTTAATTCTAATTTTAAAATCCAGCTATCCTTTTCGTTTTTATGACCAATGAAAGAGAGGTGATGAATGAATGATATTATTTTAAACGAATGATACTTAAAATAAGGGCATAGCTTAAGTCGCATGTTTTAAGTGCTCTCTAAAATTGTGCAATCGACACGGCCATAAGGTTCAAATTCAATGTTTGACAGCTCTAATATTAGGATTTAGGATGGCTATCTCCTGTCCCTTTTAAAAGGTAAAAAGGACGGACTAAATTAAATTAAGGATTAGAGCGTGACGTCCCGAATCGAGGCCAATGTAAGTAGACGACAAATCTGCCTAACTGACAACGGTTCAATAAAATTATAAGGTTAATTGTTTCATTAGGAGCGTTGTTAAGACATCTATAAGAAATAATTACTAAATGTCGGGCGTTTCATACACCGTGAAATTTACATCGTTTTGTTCCCGCCGTGTAGTGATAGTACCCGTCAAACTGAACAACTTTTCACGAAAAAAAAATTTCCTGCGACAAAAAAATTTTTGGGCTCTCCATACAAAGTGAGACTCCCGACCGACCCATTTTGTATGGAGAGACCAAAAATTTTTTTGTCACAGGATTTTTTTTTTCGTGAAAAGTTGTTCAGTTTGACGGGTACTATCACTACACGGCGGGAACAAAACGATGTAAATTTCATGCTGTATAAAACTAAATAATATAGTTTTTTTTTTACTTATTGACTTACTTAACAAGGTATTAAAATACCTACTTCATTATGCTTATATTATACTGCTCCATTTCCGTGTTTTTTATTTCATTAATATAAAGTTGTCCGAAAGAGATCGCTAATAATGATAACCTTTGAGCACAATCTAATATTAAGGTTAATAATTACTGGACTTCTTTATTGAGTATGCTAACACTGAGAAGACAGAATTTAAACAAATCCAAATGCCTCTTTATTGATTTAAATGATTTCGAGGGAGCACATTAATTTCAAAACAATCGATCATCTATAAACTGTGTGTTTTTTAAACATTATTCATTTTCATACTTACTTTCCATACTTATTATTGTTTTTCCAAATTTTATGCAAATACAAAGCGGACCTAAAAACAATGAAGAACTTGAAAAACTTACAAATTTAATTTATTCTGCTTGTTTTTTTTTAACATTTAAGGCGAAATAGATATACTATACTTAGGTATCTTTTTGGTCTATACGATATAGCAATAGGTGGGTATACCTAATATGTACTAAGCCCCAGTACATGCGCACGCGGATAGCAACATTTATTACTTAGAAATATATAGGTAGGTACAAATGGGACAAGAAAGGTATTTACGGTAGTAACACGGGCTTTTTAATTTTTCCTTTCAAACAACTTCATACTGCGGTATTACAACTGGGGCCCGTTTCACGAAGCAACAAGTTACAATTTGATATTCATTGCGTAGCCAATTCGCCAAAACTAGAAGCCCTTATCGTTTTACCTCATTGTCTACGCAATGTACATCAAATTGTACTTGTAATCATTTGTTTTCTTTTTTATTTGGCTGAAGGCCAACCGCCTTCTAAGTCAGTAACTTTTTCATACAATATTTTCTATCTATATTTTCTATCTGTAACCCAGAATTATAGGCAAGTATTCAAGTTCCAAACACTTTCCTGTCCACGGGCTTCTAAGACCTACTTTGGTCGCACTTGTGTGCGATGCGAACCAATCGTTACTCTTTAGGGTTTATAGTTTCACCATGTCTGTCTGTCCGTCCACGCCTTAGCTCAAAGACTCTTAGTACTAAAGGCTGCATACTTATATATATTATGTTGGCATGGATACTTATATATATTAATAAACAAACAAACAAATAAATAAACGGTTTCTTCTTGGGCCGTGTATTTTTAAGTGTCACAGGCCAATAAATCATATTAAAAACCTCTTTTTACGAACACATATACATCAAAAAGTTGCTTACGTAAATAATCTATACAAATACCAAATGTGTATTTAATATCATAACAGCTCGATTAATAAAAGAAAATGAATTACAATCCTTTTCCATTTTTTCGAAAACAGCGGACAAAAATATGAAAATACAATAATCTTCGTTTTTTTAACACCATGGAAATGACATAACTGCCATGGAAATAACTCCGTTTATACTTCTTACCAGAAACTAATTAAAATATACGTTTTTGTCTAGTCACATTAATAATTCTTCATAATTGTCACTACTTTGCGATCAGGCAGGGACACTGTCTGTTACATCCTATTATGTTAAACTAGCTGTCGCTTTTTGAACCAATTTACCAATCTAGCTAGACAATATAATGTGAGATTTGCAATGGACTTATACAAAACTTTAAGCTTTGTCATAGTTAATACGTAAAATAAATTATTATTATATTATAAAGCTTCTAAATCATGGTATAACAAAAACCAACACAAGCTGCCCTCCATTTATAAGCATTTAATATGCGCCTAAAGGCCAAGCAGAATTAGTTTTAAAAATTTGTTAGGACTTGTATATTTTTGTAAATACATAGTTTGATATTGGTTACCTAGTACTACTATTATACTGTTTTAGGTTTTACGGAAATATAGGATTTAATTATAATGGATTGAACATTTTCTGGTTGTACAACAAGTTTAAACGTTTCCATGGGCATTTTCATCATTTCCATGGCAC
This sequence comes from Carpatolechia fugitivella, assembly GCA_951230895.1. NCBI lineage: Eukaryota > Metazoa > Arthropoda > Insecta > Lepidoptera > Gelechiidae > Carpatolechia > Carpatolechia fugitivella. The sequence continues at coordinate 6,193,969 of OX579655.1, read as the reverse complement.
CAATCTTTTTAATATTTTTTTACAGTGTAACCGTAAAACCATTTTTTATTATTATTAAACTCGTAGATTGGCTGCGTAGAAACAAACTGCTTGCCATGCTGAGTGCAGTCGTCGCGTTCCTTTTGATAGCTGTAATTGCGCTCGCGCATAAGAATTTACAGCTAAACAACCTCCATAAGAGCAAAAACATCAGTTTGGAATACAAAAATAATGAGGCATCTGCGAGAGACACCCTCCAGGTAAGTGGAGTACCTATAGAGTGTGTGTTATAGTAACAAAGCCAGAATTTTCTATCGAATCTTTCAGAAGCGGAATTATATATCTGACTGTATGACGTAGGTAGGTACCTACCGCCTATACAAAACATTATATTCATTCGGATTGTGAATTTTGTATACTGGCCCAGGCAGTATTATTTTCTTTACACTCTTTATTTTCTTTAGTTTTTCACATTAATTATTACTGCGATTTAGGTGATATCGTTACCTTTTACTTTTAGTTGTCAATGAATTTACCTACTTATTATATAATTCACTTTTTCACAGACGGTGAACTACAGGTTGCCGAAACACATTGTCCCAAAGAATTATAAACTCGTATTGAGACCTGACATGACGAATAAAACATTTGACGGAACCGCTGTAATAAATGTCGATATTCTTCAGCCGACGAAGCAGATAATTTTACATTCAAATCAACTTATTATTAGAAAAGTTTCCTTGGCAAATTCAAACAATGAAACATTTCGTGTCTCGCAAGAGATGAGTGGTGATAAGAGAGAATTCCTTTTTGTGGACTCGGAGCTGATTATAACAAAAGCGTCGCATTATCTTTTAAAAATCGAGTTCAGTGGAAGACTCGACAAACGAATTATCGCCATTTACGCGAGCACCTTGAAAAAAGGCGGGTGAGTATAAAGAAAGGGAAAATAAAATACAGAAAACCTGACTCATTAAACTCCGTGGCGGAGGTTCGTTCGAATCCCGGTGACATCTTTGAGTAATCAAAGGATGGCATCTAAGAACAAGACGCTGCTCTTAGGGTGGCATACAAACAATATCCTTGGTAGCATAGGTATTATTCTTCTCTTTGCGCGGTGAGGATACTGTCCTGTATCTTTTTTTTCAAGATACAGGCCAGTATCCAAAATCTTTTTTTCTGGGGATTTTCTTCGGTTGGGTAGAATGAATGTATGATCGTCACCTGATTGTCCGAAAAGAACTGCAGGAAAAGAACGATGCACTAATCCAGAGTTTGTGAAGTCGGATTTCGACATTTTTAATTTATATATTTATTTGTTAGTTGGACTGCCACAAGACAGGTATCACCTAGTGTGGAGTTCAGAAGTAATGTGTAAAATATTTTGTAAACTTTTTGTATAGGTAATATTTTTTTTTTTTTTAATTATCTTATCTTATCTTATCTTATCTTATCCCTAAAGTTTGTTTATTTATTTATTATAATGGATAGCCAACATAACATATTATAGTACTTAGCTTAAAACTATGTACCTAAAAACTAACTATGTATCACACTTAAAGGCTACCACAGCATGCTACATGTACAGTAATAATAGTATACTTAATTTTTAATAATTTAGGATAGAATCGATAGAATATAACAATATATCCAGGTCAAAAAATATAAATAAGAAAATTGTTCTTATCAAGACTATATATAAATTAACTAATCTTAATAGATTTTTTAGACCTTAGAACCTTCGATCAAAGCTTAGAACCCATACCTACGACTACGATGAAGAAAAAGAAATCAGTCACGTAACATAATTACAACAATGGCATTTTGTTGCGTCATATTTACCCTATACCCTGATTTTTAATGGACTAAAGTGACAGCTGCAAAAGTAGTTTTTTACAAGCTTTTATTTAGTTTCACCTGTCCCGTTGTCTGTCTGTCTGTCTGTCTGTCTGTCTGTAATCAAATCTTGCAAGTTAAATTTGATCCACTTCCCAGTTTCCGATTGAGCTGAAATTTTGCATTCATGTATAAATCGGATGACAATGCAATATTATGGTACCTTGGAGCTGGTCTGATGATGGAGACGGAAGGTGGCCATAGGAACTCCTCTAATACAGAACACAACCTAGTCGTGTTTGGGCTCGTTAGATTTGTCTTAACAAGATCTTTAGCCATACGTGATATCCAGGGTCTCATGATGGAGCCGGAAGGTGGCCACAGGAACTCCTTAAATACACAACACAACCTAGTCGTGTTTGGGCTTGTTGGTTTTGTCTTAACAAGATCTTTAGTCATACGTGATGTTCAGGGTCTCATGATGGAGCCGGAAGGTGGCCACAGGAACTCCACAAATACACAACATAACTTAGTCATGTTTGGGCTTGTTGGATTTGTCTTGACTAGATCTTCAGTCCTACGTGATGTCCAGGGTCTCATGATGGAGCCGGAAGGTGGTCACAGGAACTCCACAAATACACAACATAACATAGTCGTGTTTGGGCTTGTTGGATTGGTCTTGACGAATACTTTGATACTAAATGGTAACCAGAGTCTGATGATGGAGCTAGAAGGTGGCCATAAGAACTCCGTAATTAAACGACGCAACCCCACCGAGTTTGGGTCCATTTGATTTGTCTTGACGAGTACTTTGATACTACATGGTAATCAGGGTCTGATGATGGAGCTGGAAGGTGGCCATAGGAACTCCGGAACGACGCAACTCCATCGAGTTTAGGCCCATTTGATTCGTCTTGTCGAGTACTTTGATACTATATGGTAACCAGGGTCTGATGATGGAGCTGGAAGGTGGTCATAGGAACTCCGTAATTAAACGACGCAACCCGATCGAGTTTGCGCTCATTTGATTCGTTTTGACGAGCATCTTAGTTGGCGTGAATATGCAACTCCAACAGATTTGGGAAAAAGTTCGTTCCGTTTGTTATGAATGTGGATTATTATATGTCTGATTGATTAGAAGGATGCCCCAATGCCAAGGTGAGCACGTGCCGAGGCACAATTTCTAAGCACCTCCACTCAAATCGATAGATGATACCGAAAAAAAAAACAAGTACAAAAAAAAGTTTTATTCATCTAAAAACTTTACAACTGCTAGCACAGAACATTTTGTGCCGAGGGCTGAATGGTATGAGAGTGTATAAACATTTCATATCGCTAACGTTGCGCCTCAGGGTACCAGGGCGAACCCTGTTGTACTGAAGCCCTTATCCCTCTACAATGGACCTCGGCAAGGATGGCATTCACATAATACAGCCTAAATCAATTCAATTTCCTGCTAAATTTAATTACGGCTCAGCTGAAAGAAGAATGCTTCCGATTGTCTTGGGCTTCAACTGTGCACAAAATGCAGGGAACTACTGTAGATCATGCTGTTATTTATCTAGGCTCTAAATTATTTGCTGTTGGTCAAGCTTATGTGGCTTTAAGCAGAGTTAAGTCTTTAGCAGGACTTCGAATCGAAGAACTTGACTGCTCCAAGTTGACTTCGAAGAAACCTTGTAATGTAAAGAAATGGATAGAATGAGAAATGTTACAAATAACTAACTTGTGATTACATAACTAATTTAAACATTAGTTTACCCTACTACAAACAAAAAAAATGAAATATTTAAATATAAATAAAATACATAAACTTTAAGTGCTCAAAGCAGCACATTATTATGTGAACGTACTACGCACTACATAACAGAAAAACGCTGCTACGCGCTACTAACTACGTCGTAGTAAATCTCGAATTAAACATACTAAAAAGTTAAAAATAAAATTAAAGAAAAAAAAACCTTTTTTAAAAACAAGCTTTTATTATTTGGAAAATGAACTAAAAAGTTAAAAATAAATTAACTCTAATTAGAAGTATAACACTTTATAAGTTCATTGTAACCTTTAACGATAATTAAGCTTCTTTGTCTACGACAAAATAATTCCATATCGTAATCATATATTTTTAACACCAAAACTTTACACCTTAATTATTAAATCTTCCCGTTTTTATTACAGTCTCAATTTTATAAATAATAAAAGCGTGTTACATTTTGATGGTATAATTAAGCTATCACAATGTAACACGCTTTTTTATTTATAAAATTGGGACTGTAATTAAAACGGGAAGATTTAATAATTAAGGTGTAAAGTTTTGGTGTTAAAAATATATGATTACGATATGGAATTATTTTGTCGTAGACAAAGAAGCTTAATTATCGTTAAAGGTTACAATGAACTTATAAAGTGTTATACTTCTAATTAGAGTTAATTTATTTTTAACTTTTTAGTTCATTTTCCAAATAATAAAAGCTTGTTTTTAAAAAAGGTTTTTTTTTCTTTAATTTTATTTTAATGTTGCAAGCTGAAGATTATAGGGATGTGACATGACTCATTAAACTGACTCATTGAGCTAATTCGTAGTATCGTTGCAACAAGACACCTGGATTTAAATTAAATAATATGGTTGTAATACGAATATAGGTATAGGTAGGTATACGTAATGTATTTTTTAACTTTTCACATGTTAATTAAATAGTTAACAATAAAATAAATTGAACTGATTTATAGAAAACTTCTGTAACAAATATTTATGAGTTATATAAAGTTAAAAAAGTTATGTATACAAAAAATATATTATTGCAACATAACTCCTGTGTGAGATAGGTGCTCTCACACAGGAGTTATGTTGCAATATCTAACTAAAAAATATGGCTAACTCTTGAATTAGCCGAATAGTACAATTACCCGCGGAATGTATAGAATAAACGTTAATAAAAATAAAAATCTATAGCTTTGTCTACTAAAAAAATAAATCGTGTTTAAAAACTTGGAGTGTGACAGTCAACCAATCGTTCATGAAATAATTCATAGAATATTTTGAATAGAAGAAATAATTATTCATACTATTTTTGAATGAAGGGTAGATGGATCATGCTCTCTAACCGGCGCGTGCGTCATTCGTCTTTCCACTTCGCTCGCGATTGGTCGTACGAATATTCCTTGCGCTTTCAACGCCGACTTTCGTTGTTACTTGTTGTTAAGTTTTGTTTTTTTTTTCATTGTTAATTGTTACGTTACGTTGATTTGATTGAATACAGTAAAATTTGATGAACTCTAAATTTATCATACTGTTACAAGTCACTTACTCTTGGTCTTTGGATCACTCAGGCTACATCACAATTTTTTATGTTGCGTTAAATGGCAGCACTCCAAACGTCACTTTAGTCCATCTAATTAAAAATCAGGGTTTATGCATTGATGGGCCTTCCTTAACGCAGCCTTTGCCTGATCCTAAAAAAACTAAAAAGAGACAGCATAGATTAGATTAAACAAATATATGACTCAAATGATAGTCATTTCGGAGAAAGTTTGTTTCTCCGCCCGATAGGTGGCATACAAATTGTTCTTTTTAAATAAAATTAGGTCATATTTTCATAATTCGAAATTAATTATAAAGGTTTAATAAATTCGAGACAAACCAAACCCCTGGGAAATCATACACTTACTTAATTTAATATTCGATTATAGGACGAAAATAAGTTTGGAGCTTAGGTACTATGGGATTGTTAGGTTTAAAGATAAACTTATTTTTAAAACAGGTAGGTCTGTTATACCGTAGGGTCACTTACATTAAAAAAAGTTGTTGAAGTTGAAGCTAATTATTTCATGCAGAAAGTTGTAGCTACAATAAAGTATTAGCCGCTATAAATAAGTCAATATATCATTTAAGGTGACGGTTAATTACCCCTTCAGTTTTTGTGACGCTAGAGAACCCCAAAAGGAAATAACAATGATCAATAATAATATGATTATAGGATTACTTCGTTGTCCATCTGGCTATCTATCTGGCGGTCTGTCTGTCTGTCTGTCAGACCATCTTTCTCAGAAACGCGTAGAGGTACTTTTAATTAAAATTTATAAAACTATATACTTTAGTCAATCAATCACTCAATCAGCCTATTGCAGTCCACTAAACCAAATTTTAGTAATATGTAGTATCTTAAATATCTATAAATTGTGAGCTTCTAACTAAATCAATGCAACCAAAAGATACAGCCATTCGAATTCGTTTTCATACAAATTTCAATTCTCACAAAGCTTGTAGGGTACTTCCCGTTGACTTCATGAAAACATAAGTAAAGTAATAAACCTGAAAGTCGGGAACTTGTGTTTTAAAAAATAAGTAATTATATAGGTATATATTTAACAAATTCAACCGGCAGAGATGACGCCACGTGGCAAATAAAATTAGAAATTTATCAAAGAAGATGGTGATCTATCTATGATACTACTGATGGTGGGTGCCCCCATGCATATCGCACTTGCACAATGAGTGATCCTGAACCTTTAATCAATGCTCCCTCAAAAAGTAACTGCTAGACGTGAAGCCATTGAAAAAAAAGGTACAAAGAAAAACAATAAGTCACTGGTTACTAGACTTATTCTCTAAAAGTATATTTTAATTTAAAAAAATCATAATGATTGTAGCGCCATCTATCCGGTGGTAATTTATTATTCTTAAAGATAAAATAGGAAGGAACCGCCTGATGATGACTGACTACCTGACAGCTGACTGAACTTGACAGTGACAGTTACAGACTGTCGTTCAATTTTGGTCATTTTGGTTTCTTTTTAAAATTATTTCTATGTTCTATCGCAAATTTTATCTAAAAAGTGGTTCAGAATTACTGCGCAGATATTTTTTTTCGAGTTCCATTCATACAATTAGTATAATCATGGAGAAACCGCCACTAAAAGTGACCATCTCGGATAGGTTATCTTCCTTAGTTCACCCTGTGAATTACAAGCTTATTTTACACCCTGACTTAGTCACCGGATCATTTAAAGGCAGTGTTAAAATTGATGTTGATGTTAAAGAGGACAAAAAGTACATACAACTGCATTCAAAGTTTCTTGACATAAGTGATTTAAAGGTGTACAAGGGTGAACAAGAAGTGCCTGTCTTAAAGTATCTCGAAGTCAAACAGATTGAGCAACTGCTGATACACTTTGAGAATGTTCTTAGTTCTGGCAACTATCAAATAAGTTTGGATTTTAGTGGTGATTTGACCAGAAATATTGTTGGGTTTTATTTATCCAGATTAAAACACAAGGGGTAATAAATCTTAGCTACTTTTGACTGACGGACTCTTTTGTCTGTTGTAATAAAGATAAATTATATATTTTTATTTATTGTTTGATTTATAGAACAATGGTGGCAAGCAAGTTCCAGCCAACATATGCCCGGCAAGCGTTTCCTTGTTTTGATGAACCGGAGTTTAAGGCTACTTATGATATTACGTTGGTGAAACCACCAACACACATTGCCCTCTCCAACATGAATGTAAGCTCTCTTTAAGGTAAACTATTTAGTCCTAGAAAGTTTTTTGTTATTGGCTAACATTTAAAATTTTTAGAAGTCTTGAATACTGCAATCATTTGTCATAAGTTATTATTGCTAAAATTTTGTAATAATTTATGCTAAGAAAATGGATATTATCAAAAGTTTTCTAAAAAAATTATTTTTGCTCATCTACCTACAAGATAAATTGAATACAAAATTAGGAGGAGTTTCTTCGGTGAGCTCTTCTCTACAGATTCCGCCATTGTGTTAGTGAACTCACCCAAAAAAATGTAATGACGGATCTAAGTGATGTAATAACATCCTATGGAAATAAATTACTTTGACTTTGACTTAGGAACACATATTATTATTTACTTACAAGCGAGATGATGGTGACAATTTATATTTATGCTAATGCAAAATAAGTATTTATTTGTACTAGAGGTTGCTATCAGAACTGGATTGATCCAAATGCATCAAAACAAATCAAATTGCATAATAATATTATTTAACAATAAATTTCGTTCTAGTCTATAGGTAGGTAGGAAGATAGATAGATAGATATAAGGTTTATTATGGGTGACAGTACAGGCAGATGCTTATTACACGATTGTTTTATATCTAATTTTATGATTCATGTTTCAGGAAGTATCAAAATCAATAGATCAAGATACTAAAATGGAATCTGTTACTTTTGCAACCAGTGTGCCAATGTCCACTTACTTGGCCTGTTTTGTTGTTTGCGATTTTGCCCACAAAGAGGCAGAGATTAATGCAAATGGCATTGGAGAGAACTTTAAACTTCGCACCTTTGCTCAAAATGATCAAATGCATAAAATTGATTTTGCATTAGACATTGGAAAAAGAGCAACAGAATACTACATAAACTATTATGAAGTGCCATTCCCTCTACCAAAATTAGGTAAGCAAAAAGAATTATATTAGTAATTCATACATACATATTACTATTATTTATTTATACATATTATATAGAAAAAATAACTTTTATTGATTTTCTAGCATAAGAAAGGCCAACCCATAAAATATCTCTATACAAATAAATGTGTCGTTTCTTAGAACTTTTGCATTGCTTTATGAAAATGGACGAAACAACTTTTACAAATAAAATAATGATGGTACTGGCTGGGCTCCGCCCGCCCGTGGCTGTGTTCGCGTTGGTTACATTGCGAAACCCCCACATGAGCGTCTTTCGAGCGTCGTCGTCGTGCCAGCGTTCACGCAGCGTTGACGCGACATCAATGTGAAAATGGATTCCGATGAAGAAACAACATTTCTCTAACATTTCGTATAATATATACAAAAATACCGACAAAACCAAAACCGACGAGCGTTGGAGCAGACGGGTTCTCGAATGGAGACCACGTCTCGGGAAACGTAATGTGGGAAGCCCCCCTGCCAGGTGGACTGATGATCTAAGGAAGGTCGCTGGTGGTGGCTGGATGCGGAAAGCGGGTGATCGTGCGCTTTGGCATGCCCTTGGGGAGGCCTACGTCCAGTAGTGGACTGTAATAGGCTGATTGATTGATAGATTGATTGATACAAAAATAGCGGCGTTTCGTAGCACTATTGCTAGAATGCACTAAAATTGTCAATTTACGAGTTTGTTACCACGGTTATATTTAATATTATTACCTCGAACGGTTAGTTGGTTAGTGTAGTGAACAACCTCGAAAAACTAAAAAAATATACCTATTGCTAGAATACACTTACGTGTTTATAATGTTACTAGCTGCCCGCAGGCGTCTTTGCTCTTTGGCTACGCCTGCGTTTTTGTTCGATTCCCGTGAGAATACGATATATTTCGTAGTAAACTTCACTTAGATAAAAAACTTACGCCTGGAAACACAACCTTCACTTTATGATTGTATACATAGTACGCACATACCTATTATTATTACATACATACATACACCGGCTACACCACACGGCGGTCCTTGGTCGCCTTTTACGACACCCATCAGGATGCCCTATGTTCATTTGCTGGGAACCGCAAGGCAGCTTTTCCATATTAGTCACCGTATACGACACACTTTGACGGGTCCATAGCCCAGGTGGTAGTGTATCTGCCTCCGACGCACAGGGTCGCGGGCTCGAATCCCGCCCAGGGCAAACATTCGTGTGATGAGCACTTGTGTTTGCCTTGTGTCTGGTTGTTGTTTATCTATATAAGTATGTATTTATCTATTTATGTAATGTATATCATCTGTCTGGTACCCATAGTACAAGCTCTGCTTAGTTTGGGATCAGATGGCCGTGTGTGAAGATGTCCCCACATATTAATTTATTATTATTATTATTTTATGGTTGTATTGATTTATTATTGTTACATTGCTCGTACAGATATGATAGCGATCCCGGATTATCAGTCTGGTGCGACGGAGCACTGGGGCCTGATCACGTACCGAGAGACGTCTTTCTTGGTGGACCCAGCAACAGCGTCTGCCCACAACAAATACAACGTAGCTAACACTATTGCCCACGAGCTCGCTCACATGTGGTTCGGGAACTTAGGTAATTACTGCTGGTGAGGGTCCCCGAAACGGTCAATTGCGAATAACAATGTTTACGTGATTGATCGTTTCAAATTAAACTCGTGTTGCTCAATGATTTCAAATGCAGATATGGCATTTTTGTCAATAACTCTTGCGGTTTCTGTTAAGAAGAAAAATAAAATAACCAGGCGTTGGTCCAAAGAGTTGTAAAAATTAAGATATCGTTTTAACATTTGCAAAGAACTCTACAAGAAACAGAGCCTCCGACATAAATTAGAAAAAATAATAATATGCGTCCGACATATTAATATTATCAGAGGGCGCGATCAAGAATAAGATAACGAATGTCATTCGTTATCATTGGCTGTCTACGTACGGCGTGGCGCATCATTTGCAGTCAATTAAAATTTTCATCATTTGCCGTCAATACCGTAGTTAGCATTGACAATCGCGTCAATTATCTAAAATAAACGAAACATTTTTTGCATCAATTTTTTGCGTTGTCATTCGCAATTGACCGTTTTGGGGACCCTGGACGTATAATAGGTAAACTACGAAAACCCCCATGGCCTGCCCCTCCACACTACTTTTCTATGTAAGTGATGCTATTAGTAGCGTTAAAATGTGATTGGGCGGCCTATGCCTCCGTAGTTTATCTCCACCAGCTCATATAAAACAGGGAGTTCAAATGTAATTTCATTACTGATTTTATCCTGAATACAATGGAACAGAGATCTAGAACTGTTAGTTTGAAAATTCATTGAAACTGCTAAACATTATGGTTTAAAGCTAGTTTTTATTTTAAGACCTACTGAAGGGCTTATTTATTATAATTTGTTTTTCGTTATTTTCAACAAGCTAGCTACATATTAACAATATATTATTTTTAGTCACACTCAAATGGTGGGACGATCTCTGGCTAAACGAAGGTTTTGCGACGTACATGCAAGTAAAAGCGCTGAATGCTATTGAACCCACGTGGACAATGGTGAATATTTTTGTTTTTATTTCAATAAAAGGGAATATGCATGAAAAAAATATTGTTTTTTTTTCATAGTTCGTTTGAAAATATACAAAAATAGAATACTGGCAGTCAAAACAGAATCGAAATTGACGGAAAAACAAATTAGATACAACAATATTAATCAAATATATCTGTCCCTCTTACGAAAACAAAATTTTCTATGACAGATGTATGAATATAACCTCACATTATTGGTCACATCGGACCTCTCTGTCTAACCATCAACTAAGCCTTATAACTTTGTTTCTGAACAAGATATTTGAAATAATATTTTTGTGTTTACCTGCAACTTAAAATATTTTGATTAATTTATAAAAAAATGTGCATATTCCTCTTGGAAGGTGGTCTAGAAGAATTGCTACAGCAATAAGGCCGCCTAACTGTAACTCTTTTATTATTGTATGTCTCAATTTTTTTTAAGAAGGGTATTTATTTATTTATTAATTAGGAAGTGTATACCAATTGTTTAAATTGTTTTATATTTTTCAGTTAGAGCTGTTCTTGACGAAGACTCTGCATTCGGTACTGGTCACCGACGCAAAGCTGTCGAGCCATCCTATAGTTCAAACTGTAGATACTCCTGATCAAATCACAGCTATTTTCGACTCTATATCATATAACAAGGCAAGTCGAGGTCTTTCTTTATTGGAACTACAATAACTGTTTTTCCCATATACATTCATAGCGCACTAAGTAGATTCCTGCTAGCCGTGAACTATTGGGCGGATTCAACTATTTGGCGGCGATATACCTATGTACAGATTTTAGACTGTGTAAGGTTAATAATTCATTCATGGGGAACTGTATTCGCTTCTATAATAAAATACCAGATGATATTGTAAATCTGTCCGATAGCCAATTTAAAGCTAAAATTAAAACTATTTTATGTTCTAAGGCCTATTATACGATAAATGATTACTTAGATGATAAAAACGTCTGGTCAACTGTTGTTCCAAATCAGCGGAGTAGATTGTAATTATGACTCATGTATGATTCTTTATATACTTAAAAGTAGTGAACGTGCCATCCATGACAGCTTAGACGTCGAAAAATGATTTGTAAAAATCTTAATTCGAATAAACAAATTTTGACTTGACTTTGACTTATACCTCTATTTTGTAATACTTATTTTTATTCAGGGTGCATCTGTGCTGAGAATGCTGGAAGGGTTTGTAGGTGAAGAGAATTTCCGCAAGGGCGTATCGGACTATTTGAAGAAGCACGAATTTGGAAACACTGTTACGCAAGATCTGTTGAATATGTTGGAAAAGTACTTCAAGAAAAGCAATCCCGACTTGAATCTAACGTGAGTTGAATCTAACGGTATTTGCTGTTGAACGTATGTGTTTATATTGTCATCAACGGATCTTGCACGGTCAGCACGTCCAAACACATTAACCGTGTTGAGAGCGATGATAATAGGGGATCGGACTGTTCACCACATTTTATGAATTTACCATATTTTATTAATTATTTTAAAAATATAGATTAGTAGCAGACGATTCGCGAAGAAAAAAACAGAATCGGTTGAAAAACTAATTTACAGTGATTTTTTAAAGTTTCAATATGTCTGTCTCTTTCAAAAACTGATTATATGGCGTTACTAACAAATGACGTCATAAGTGGGTATGTGTCTCTCTGTCTAATCTTGAATTTCAAACCTTTATAACTCGGTCAATTTTAAAGATAGAGCAAAAATTATTTTGGTGTTCGATAGCAGAAATTAAGAAGATTGGATTTATAAAATTAAAAAAAAGTAGTCCGATCCCCTATTGATTGGCTTAAAAAAAATATTCTTTTTTGCAGATATTTTGTATTCAAAGCACATCCTTGATAGTATATTTACTAAAACCTATTTTATTACGTACACAGAACTTAAATAGTAAGCATGATTTTGATTTATTTCTGTTTTCAGTTACATAGTGGGCACCTGGACTAGACAGATGGGTTATCCCGTCCTCACGGTCGCTAAAGGTGATGCTCCAAACACCTACGTCATCACCCAGTCAAGATTTCTCCTCGATCCTAAAGCGAAGATCCCCAATGATTCGCCTTATGAGTAAGTTTTTTTTATATGTCACCGTAAAATTGTTAACTTCGTTAGTTTATAATCTGGCTCGTGATATTATTAACTGACGAAAAATTGTGAACTGCAATCAACCATTTACAATTTAGTATTTATATCTATCGATGTCAAATCGTCACATTGTAAAAAAATCAGCTGAGTTCATAATCTGTCCATCTTTTTCACTCATAAAATTGCAATCTCTCCCAGTCGGTTTTGGCAGTAGCTTGTTCTGTATCCATCGTTTTTTTATTATTCGTAGTCGCAACCAAACCCAATCAATCAGGGACGGTTTACAATGGGGGATTTTCCGACAGCAAATTAAAAAAAAAATAGTTCATAAAACTTCGATAGGTGGCGTTGACGATTCGTGGATGAAGAAATCTGGCGAGTCACCCAGGGCCATATATATATAATTATATATATATATATATGATCCGAACCGATTTCGGCTAACGTGACCACTTTTTCGAATCTCCTGGATAGGTTCTACTGGCCTGCCCTTTCATGAGCTCGCTGGTGGCTAGCATAGCCAATCTTTGCGAGAAACGTGCGATCACACTTGGGGCAGGTGAGAACACCATCATGGTAATGGTAATTTATGGCTCCTGCTGGTCTGGCCTTGAGCTCATCGCGCTTGGCGTCTAGCTTTTCTTTCAGCTTGTTTTCAAAAGCGTAGATGTTTTGCTTAACGAGAGTTCTCCACTCAGGCCGATTCCCAGCAAGCGACTCCCATTTAGAGGGCTCGATGTTACATCTCTTCATGTGCCTTTTTAGCACATCTTTATACTGTAATATCTGCCCGCCTTGCTTCCGCTTGCCATCTTGCTTCCGCTTGCCAAGCTCACAGTAAAAGACGCGCTTAGCCACCCTCTCTTCAGGCATCCGGAACACATGGCCACACCAGCGTAGTTGTCGCCGCATCAGATACGCTTCTACACCGCAGATATTAGCCTGGCGCCATCTTATCTTAACTAGAACTATTATTTTTAATTTTTAAAGAGTTGTCAGAAAATCCTCCATTTGACGAATTGACTTTGATAGATTATAACATTTGTATTATAAATTGACTTTGAGATAACAATAGATTATAAAAAATAGTGCAGTTTACAATTTTATGTGAGTTTATAATGAGGCTAATTCTCACTGTTACGCTCTAATTCTTAATTTAAGTTCGTCCTTTTCACTTTTTAAAGATTCTAATATTCAAACAGCTGTCAAACATCGAATTTGAACGTTATATATAGCCGCGTCGATTGCACAATTTTAGAGAGCACTTAAAACATGCGATTTAAAAATCTCAATCATACATTCAAAATAATTATCATTCGTTCATCTGAATTCATCTCCTCTCTTTCATTGGTCATAAAATGAAAAAGATAGCTGGATTTTTAAATTAAGATTAGATCATGACTGTGTGAATCGCGGTCAATATCGCGAGTCGGATTATAAACTAACGGTGTTCACAATCATACGGTGACATAAAATATATGGACATGCTACGTAGCAATTTTGACCAGACAACTCTTGGATATTTGGATATGTAAATGAGATATAAAATTGATACAATACTTACATGTATTAAAACCAATGATATTTTAGTAAAGATAACGTATACTCATACTGTTCGAGGTTCAAATTTGATTCCTTTTTAATGCTGGCAGGCAAGCATTTTGCTACTAATACTACGCGATTGTTTTTTTTCTATAGTAAAATTGCGACAATCGCCTTAATTTGAACGCCTCAGTTTCTGCGCGCTAGTGCAACATCTACCTCACTTACATAACATCGTTGATTTTTAATAGGTTTCTACAACATTAGGTAGTTAACTTAGCTTTCCAACATAGTAAACATGGTTAAAAAAATCGGTTTAATAGTGACCACCTTAGAATATTTTAGTGTAAACTCATAAGGTCGGCGCACACCAGGTAAAAAAATCGGTTTAATAGTGACCACCTTAGAATATTTTAGTGTAAACTCATAAGGTCGGCGCACACCAGGCGTGGCGCGGCGAAAATACTGCGAAGTTAAGCAATTACAATAAAATCTTTTCAACCATGGTTGAACACCATCATTTATATTTAGCATGCCATGCAATGGCAACAATCAACCGTATTTTATTGACTATAAGATTTATATTGATTGCTTAACTTCTCAGTATCTTCGCCGCGCCTCGCCAGGTGTGCGCTGGTCTTATACTACCTATATCCATCCAACGTAATATGATTGTTTTTAGCTATCGATGGTTCATTCCCATCACATATACAACCAACCAGGGAACCAATGAAAACATTTTTTGGTTCCCAGACACCGCTGATAATGGTAAGTAATATTGTATGTTTTATATATATATATGCATTTTTTTTTTCTAAAAACCATGATTTTTAATCAAACTTATCAGCTTAAAAATGCGAACATAAAATTCTCAATGCATTGCAGTGAAATTGACACTTAAGGAGGGCGAAAAGTGGCTGAAAATAAACAGGAACCAAATCGGCTACTACAGAGTGAACTACCCGCTTGATATGTGGGAAGAGTTGATACGACAGCTCAAAGATAAAGCTCCTCAGGTAACGTGAATGAATGAATGAATGAATGAATACTTGTTATTATTAATTGCTCATATACACCTCCTTTCAGGGGCTAGCGCCTAGCTCCGGCCCATTGCTGATTGCTCACCTTCACACACACTTTAAGCTTGCATTTAACTTATAAAATAGGATAAGTTGGTTTCAAGTCGGTAGTTTCTCTTAGTAGGTAGCATGCTCGGACCAACTACCAACTGGACACCACATTTTGTATAATTTACTAACAATTACGAAGAAAGTGATTGGTTCATCTTGCTCACGTAGCGTTTTGACAAGTCTCATAAATGGTCGAAACTGAAGTGAGCCGCGAGGCCAGAGAATTTTATATGTGTAAATGCACCTATGCGTTTCGAAAAGGTTCGCTCTGACATATGGTGTCAGTGGGCCTTCAAAGCGTCGGGGGTTAAAAAGACTTGCAAATGTTCCTCAGCTGTCAATATCAGACCGAGCTCATCTGATAAACGACGTGTTCGCCCTAGCTCAAGCCAAGCGGGTTCCGTACGACTTGGCGTTGAATCTCACCACTTATCTGACAGTAGAAGAAGACTTCGTGCCGTGGGAGACTGCGAGCTCCGTATTTGCTTATTTGAGCAATATTCTCATCGGTACTATGGCCTATGATGATTTACAGGTGACCAGATATTTTCTAGATAGTACCTATATGTTTTATTCAAATTAGATAAAAATAGTGATAAATAGTTAAGACATCCCTAGTGTTATGTTACGTGTACTATTGGGCTAGTATGAAAATGTTCATGTTTATTAATTCATGGGAACATGCATAAAAAAATATTAGATATTTTCATAGTTCATCTGAAATTATACAAAAATAGAATACTGACAGTCAAAACAGAATCGAAATTGATCGAAAAACAAACTAGCTACAACATTATTAAACACATATATCTGTCCCTCTCTACGAAAACAAAATTTTCTAGATGTATGGCCCGCGACACATATGACGTCACATGTGTCGTCGGACCTCTCTGTCTAACCATCAACTTTGAAGCCTTATAACTTTGTTTCTGAGCAAGATATTTGGAAAATTATTTTTTGTGTGTTTATCTGGAACTTGTAATATTTCGATTAATGATTTTTTTTTTAATTGTGCATGTTCCCTATTACATTTGTCGTTACTGTTAAAATTTTAAAATACTCTAAATTTATTTCAGAAATACACCCAACGCCTGGTCGAACCCTTGTACGCTAAGCAAAGCTGGAAGAAATCGCCCGAAGGAGTGATAGAACGGTATGTATCAATGCCCCCTGATTATCCCAGTAGCTCACTAAACTTAAAATTAAATATTTTTAAAATCTTTTTTACGAAATCTGTCGAAATACGTCGGTTGCTGGAAAAAGGTTTACTCCTTGGATCTATACAAAGATTGGTCCCACATCAATAGGGGATCGGACTGTTCACCATATTTTATGAATTTATCATATTTTATGAATTATTTTTAAAATATAGATTAGTAGCAGACGAATCGGTTGAAAAACGAATTTACAGTGATTTTTTAAAGTTTCAATCTGTCTGTCTCTTTCAAAAACGATTTTTTGTATGGAGATTATAATATGGTGTTACTAACAAATGACGTCACAAGTGGGTATGTACCTCTCTGTCTAATCTTGAATTTCAAACCTTTATAACTCGGTAAATTTTCAAGATAGAGCAAAAATTCTTTTAGTGTTCGATAGCAGAAACTAAGAAGTTTGGATTTATAAAAAAAAGTAGTCCGATCCCCTATTGGCTGTTTGCGAACTTCAACAGATTGTCGGTCTATGTTATAGAGACAAACAATAGGCGTTGGAGTTTACTAATGTTACTACAGTGTTTATTTTCGTGTTACCCCAGTCTCCTGCGCTTCAAAATATTGGGACTGGCCACGCGTTCCCGACTACCCCAAGCAGAAGATAAAGTGAGGACATTGTTCCTTAATTGGCTTAACAACCATGGCACTGCAAATTCTGTAGAAATCGAGCCAGACATCAGAGACTTGGTTTATTATCATGGTAAGGTCTCTTTTACAAAGTATAAATTACTATTTTATGACTCTAAATAAAAAAAGAGAGAATTTTAATTCATTACTTTGCACAAATATTTTTAAATTCTTTGCGTTTTTTTTTTAATTTCTTTTGTGCTTATTGAAAATGGTAACTGCGTAAGGTGTATTAAACGTCAGAGACCTATTGTTTTTATACAAGCTTGATTATTTGTAATGAGAAACAAACATATCGAAGATGACATTTTTTGGCTCTGTAAAATTAAAAAAATATATATAATAAATAGGTATGAAGCCTGCGACGGTGGCCGAGTGGGAGAAGCTGTGGAAGGTGTATTTGAAGGAAGAAGATGCGCAGGAGCAGGCCAAGCTTCGCCACGCGCTGGCCGCTCCGCGCGACACTGTCGTGCTGAGGAGGTATGCAGACAAAACCATCGCCAGAATGCAGTGCAAACCATTATTTTTTAATATTCCCTGGTTATCTTAGTAGATAACCAGGGAATATTAAAAAGCCTAGTGGCAAAGGCCTCCTCTATCTCCTTCCCCTGGTCACGGTATAGTGCCACTTCTTGCCATTTTCCTTCAAAGATATTTAAATCGTCACGCCATCGTTTTTTAGGCTGTTGATGGATGTCCACTCATTGGTAACTCTCGAGGTGCAGTGCAACCTGCATACGTGCCCGGCCTTCTCCCATTTGAGTTTTGGTGGGGTTGAGTACCAAGGTAACGAACATTCAGGTCTTGTCCTGGAGAATTCAGTTGAATCTAGTCGGAGACCATTTAGTGAGGCTGTCTCCAATTTGGTTTTAAATTTCCGTGCTGCATCGCCTGTGTCTCCGAAAAGTACTCCTACTTACTGAAGTTAATAGAAAGCTTGATTACCTACTTCAATGTAGACAATATTTATAATAATGATGACGTATTCTTCTCAGTATAATTGAAGTGGCAATGGGCAGGCAATATAGCTCGATCAATCGATAACCGTTGGGGAAGAAAGGTTCTCAAATGGCGACCACGGGCCTGAAGGCGAAGTGTTGAACGGCTTCCCACAAGGTGGACAGGTGCCGGTGGATGCAAGTGTACCACAGGACCGCTCTCGTCGGAAACCTATGTGGGAGGCCTACGTATAGCAGTGGACGTCTTCCGGCTGAGATGATGATGCTAACGTATTCTTCTCAGGTATCTCTTACTCGCATGGGACGAGAAGAACATCCGGGGTCAGGACTACCTGAACGTCCTGCACTCGATATCGGTGAACCCCTCGGGCGCGGACCTGGTTTGGGGCGACGTGCGCGCGCGCTGGCCGCAGCTCGTCGACCGGTTCACGCTCAACAGCCGCTACCTCGGCAACATGCTGCCCGCCATCACCGCCGACTTCAACACTGATCTCAAGCTTAAAGAGGTTAGGTTCGATCTCTGAATATATGGGAGGTCCATTTAAATGGATCAATATGGGTAACTCTGAAGACACAATGATTTTTTCTAAGGAACCTTGTCATCGATTTTATTGACAAGTATATTCGACGCTCTTACGGTGAAGGAAAACATCGTGATGAAACCTGCATACTCCTGCGAAGAAGTTCAAAGGTTGTTGTGAAGTTGACCAACCCACACTGGGCCAAGCGTGGTCTAAGGCCTAATCGCCCTAATTCAGTATATGAGTTTTTGATGAGGTTATCCCTGTCATTTTGTTTTTTCTGTGAAAGCCAGTACCTAGATTTTTTTGCCAGTTATGAAACATTGGTCTTAAAGGTGCATCTGAGGAGAAATACTGGAACTAAATGGCGCCACAAGCAACTATACCGAATAAGACGTCAAACGAGTGAGGCCTCTGACGTTTGTTTATCCAATGAAAGCCTTTCGGGTACAATCGCTCATGGTGCCATTCAGTTCCAGTTATTCTCCTCTTAATGGTCTTGGTTGAAATGTCTGGATAACCTTACTTCAGGACTGCCAACTCGCAAGTCATCACGAGCATGATTCGTAGTGAATGAGTCCATTTTACAGGAGTAGGAACTGGGATAAGTTAATCCTATAGATGTAAAGATGTGTAACATAGTGTCTTGTTTCCAGATGGAAGCATTTTTTTCTGAATATCCAGAAGCGGGCGCCGGGGAGGCGGCGAGGCGGCGCGCGCTCGAGACCGTCAAGGACAACATTCGCTGGATGCATACCAACCAAAAAGCCGTCGCCGACTGGCTCAAAGTTCACACCAGCTAAGTCGTAGAATTGGTTGTAAATATTTCATTTTGTCATTTTGTGAATTGTCTGTTAAATAAAGGTATTGAAATGCTCAATGTCGTGTAATGATTTTGAAATCGACGTGAACAAGGTTCACGAGTAATGAATGAAATTCGTTCATATGAGTGTAGTGTACATGTACACTCTGACACCAGGTTTTGTGAATATATATAACAGTTAATAAAATCCAACCCCACAGTTTTAATTTTGAACCAAATATTCTATAAGGGTGTCGTTCGGGAATAGGGGATTTTCTAACAGCTCTAAAAAATAATAAACAGAAACCGGCCAAGTGCGTGTCGGACCACGCATAAAGTAGGGTTCCGTAGTAATTTTTGACACCGCGCTGTTTCGCATTTCTTGCATCATCATCATCTCCATCCCGGCTACTTAATCTAGGGGATTTGACGAGAATACTGGTATTCACACAGAGCGACTGCCATCTGAACTCCGCAACCCAGAGCGGAAACCAGGACCAAACCTAGATTAGGTTTACGTGCCTTTCAAAGCACGGAAAACGGTCGTGTTTTTTTACCACTACCGGTCACCCATCTATAGCTATGGCGATGGGTGCTTAACATTGGAGATCGCAATGAATAAGCACTAACAACTGGAGCAACCGGATTGCATGATTCACTAATAATAATTTGTCAAATCTGCGCAGCAGGGCCGCCGCGTTGGTCTATGCATAATTCAGACCGACCGCAAAAATAACTTTGTAATGCCATACATTTGCGATATATTTATATGGAAAACCAAGTTACTAATGTCTCTGCTCAAAAATTGTATCTACATAAATGTAATTTAATGGCCGACTTTACGTCTTGCCTCAAATATATATATAAACTAATCTGAGGCCCTCAAGCGAGTGTTCAGTGCTCAAGCGTCTGCCCGCTTTCGCGGGTTCTACACTCGAGTACCTCCCCCTCCGCACCGCACCGCACCGCGCACCTCGGCCGCGCCCATTTAATTTTATCTGTCGCCGCGCGAGTTTCTTTCTAGTTCTTAGTAGGTGATTTATTTATTCTTCCCTGGATATTATTTTAAATGATTAATCTACATTCAGTCCTAACAGTAAAGAATGTAAAAAAACTTTATAGTCACTGTTCTTTTGGAAAAAAAGTATATATTTTTATTTTATTTATAATTTCAAAAGTATTCATCACAAGATACCCGAAATAATTTTAATTAAGAGTTTCCGCGCCAGTTTATTTACGTGAGTGATTTGAAGTTTATAGGTCCAAGACTTTAGAAATTACAGGGGGGGGACACCGTGTTAACGACTTTGGCGTGCTATATCTCACATAAATGGTAAAGCTGATAAAAAAAATGTTGTACGGAAACCCAACTTCATTTTTAAAGACGATTTCAACGATACCCCACACAAGGGGGTGTGTTCAAAAAATAATAATTTACCCCCACTTTACATGTATGGGGAGGTACCCTTAAAAAGGGGTAATTTTAATTTTTTATATTTTTTAAATTGAGATCTATATCCAAAGTATCGTCGAACCAAGTTACATGTAAATCGGTTCATAAACGTAGAAGATATTGTGCTGTGACAGACTGGGACGGACAGACAGACGGACTGAACGATCTTATAAGGGTTCCTTGTCGGACTACGGAACCCTAAAAATGATAGTTCTAATTAAGACGATATATGGCGCCAGGTGTACTTCGTGGATTCTTTTTTTTTATCCTTTTATGGCCCTGGGTGACTAGCTGGATTTCTTCGGATCCACGAATTGTTAACGCCATCTATCGAAGATTTATTGAACTATTTTTAATTGGCTGTCGGAAAATCCCCCATTGACCAAAAATACACGGATAAAAGTACATTTTTATTTTATTTATTAAGGATAGCCAACAAAACATACACTTCAAGCATGTAAAAAGGATTAATAAAAGCAACTAACTAGAATATATTTCGTGCTATTTACCATATCTACCATGAAAGAAAACTTACAAATTGCGATTTAATAAATTTTAATCGATTGTGTGACTATCCGTCGTCGTGAGTAAAATTTCTATAATGTGTATAAGTGTAGTCAACTTATGCTGTTACTTCTGTTAAACAACGTGTACCTAATTCTGATTTCTGACTTATGAGTCTGACCATAAATGGTAGTGAACTAAAAGCGTTTCCTTGTGTACGTACAATATAAGAAAAAAAAACTAAATTAAGCACTCACCTTCCGTCTAACTCGACCAAACCGACCGGGCGGCGGGCGGCGGCGGTAGCTTCGTAATAATAGGGGATCGTACTGTTCGCCATATTTTATGAATTATTTTTAAAATATAAATTAGTAGCAGACGATTCGTAAAGATAAAAGATAAAAGATAAAAATATTTATTTGCGAGAATACATGTTGGTAGATAAACGAGGTCTTAAAAAATATTTTATAAGTATCAATGTACTCTACCGAACGCAGTCGGTGTGCAAATATTTATTGAAAAATTAATTTCAAAATGAAGTAATAAGTTACTTATATATAGTTAACTTACATCATAGTATTACATTTATTATTAGTAATATAATTAATGCACATATATAGATCCTTCTTTAAATTCGAGGTACTGCTTAGTACTGTAAAAACAGTTTTTTAATAGCCACTCAGTAATTTTTGTTTTAAACGTATTATAACATGTAAATTCTTTTAAATACGAGGGTAAATGATTGTAAATTTTTATGGCCATATAGACAACATTTTTACTGAAGATTGCTGTCTGGCATTGTGGTATGTAGCATGCGTTCTTGTGTCGCAGTTCTCTTCTCACGATTTGTGAGTTCTTTTTAAAAAGTTCAGGGTGCTGCCTGACAAAAAGGCAAATGTCACGAATATACTGGCAAGGTAACGGTAAAATCTTTAATGTCTGAAATAAAGGAACACAACTTTCAAGAAAC
The DNA here is from genome assembly GCA_951230895.1 of Carpatolechia fugitivella. NCBI lineage: Eukaryota > Metazoa > Arthropoda > Insecta > Lepidoptera > Gelechiidae > Carpatolechia > Carpatolechia fugitivella. The sequence goes on along the minus strand of OX579655.1, from coordinate 6,171,312 downwards.
CAGGCATTGCTAATAACTCTGATGCATTTTTTTTGTGTTAAAAAAGCTCTATTTATGTGAACTGAGTTGCCCCATATGATTAAACCGTATGAAAGTATCGACGAGACGTAACCATGATACGCTGTGAAGGCCGCTTCAAGTGAGACGGTTTGTCTAAGTCGTTTCAATGCAAATACGAATCGATCCAGTTTACTACATACAGAGGAAATATGGTCTTTCCAGTTACAATATTTGTCTATAGTGATACCCAGAAACTTGGTGGAATTTACTTGCTCGATGTTATGGTTATTGTAAGTTATATTAAGGAGAATGGGTTTTGCGTTATAAGAGTGGAATTGGACTGCTTTTGTTTTAGTAATATTTAACTGTAATTTGTTAATATCCAACCAGCTTATTATATTTGTTAAACTTTTATTGATATCAGATTCAAATGTATCTTTCTTTTCACATTTTACTATTAAAGTCGTGTCATCAGCGAATAGTATAGATTTGTTTTTCGTGGAGTTTACCAAATCGTTAATAAATAGCAAAAATAAGAGGGGACCTAATATACTACCTTGAGGTACTCCGCAACTGTTCACTCTATAGTCAGATCTATACTTTTTTCTTAATGTTTGTTTTTTATTTTTAACATTATTTTGTATTTCGGTACATTGTTGTCTGTTATGTAAGTAGCTATTTATCCATTCATGTGATTTTCCTCTTATTCCATATCTATCTAGTTTTTGTAGCAAAATAGTATGGTCAACAAAGTCGAAGGCCTTGCTCATGTCAAGGAAAATAGCCACGATTGGTATTTTGTCTCTTATACTTTCTGTTATTGTTTTTATAAGATCATAACAAGCAAGCGTAGTTGATCTACCTTTCCTAAATCCAAATTGGTCTTCAGTTAACACGTTGTTATGTGACAAAAAACTATAAAGCCTATTATACATCGCTCTTTCAAAGATTTTTGAAAATATGGGTATGAGTGTTATGGGTCTGTAGTTATTTAAGTCAGATTTTAGGCCTTTTTTGAAAAGTGGTTTAACTATTGAAAACTTTAATTGTTCCGGAAAATATCCCTCTTCAAAGGATAAATTTATTATGTATGACAGAACACTGCATATGGCTGTACTACTTAGTTTCACTATTTCAGTATTTATGTCATCGTAGCCTGTACACTTGCTGTTTTTTAGTGACATGATAATTTTATGTATTTCTGTAGCGTTAGTGGGAGAAATAAAAATGGTATGCAAGTTAGTTTCTATTAAGTTGTTTTTTTTAGAGTTATCAATTTGATGAACACCTTTTTTATTATCATTGGCTATATCAATAAAATAGTTGTTGAAAATCTTACTGATGTTATTTGGATCGTTATAGGTGACGTCTTTTTGACAAATTTCATTTATATCTTCAGTTTTTAATGAATTTGAAGTATTCCTTTGTATTATAGACCATGTCGACTTACATTTATTTTTACTCTTATTTATGTATTTAGTATACTGAATTTTCTGGGATTTAAACACACATTTTTTAAATATTTTAGTGTATGTACTGTATTTAATTTTATTAGCAGATTTATCAATTGGTAGATTTTTGTACTGAAGAAAAAGTTTTCTTTTAGTTTTGCTTGATTGTTTTAGTCCCTTTGTAATCCATTGTATTTTTTTTGTTTTATTGCAAATTTTAGTTTTAATAATGGGAAAACATAAGTTGTAAAATAATTTAAATATGTCGTAAAATGATTCAAAAGCTTCTTTAGCATTTTTAGTGCAATAAATATCTGAAAAACTAAGAGCTGTTATACAATTTATAAATTTGTTTATATTATCTCTGGCATAGTCGCGTCTAAATTCAAACCATGTAGTATGTAATAATGTTTTTTTAGTCTTAAATGATATTGTTTGTGCTGTTTCATGATCAGATAGTCCCAATTCATGTATTTGTGCTTGAACGTGACTTATATTGCTGGCAATTTGATCTAAGCACGACTTCTGTCTAGTAGGTTCTTTGATATGTGCATTTAAATTGTAGTTACTAAGGAGTGTAATTAGTTTTTCTGATGATTTATTTTCCTTCAGGAGATCAATATTCCAGTCCCCACAAATAACAATTTTTTTATTATGCTTTTTAGTTAACAAAAAAAGTAGTTTATCCAGTTTTTGTAGAAAAAGGTCAACGTGGGAGATTGTTTGTTTAGGTATTCGGTAAATACATATAACATACATGTTGGCTCCTATTATTTCTACTCCACAGCGTTCAAATACATTTTGATATGATAGTTCTTTCAAATAGGAAATATTTTTGAAAGCAATATTTTTTTTTACAAAAATACACGTTCCCCCTCTTTTTTCGTTGTTACGTGAGAATGAATCAGCTAGAACATAATTTTCAAGTCTTATATTTTGTTCAGTGTTATTTAAAATGTTTGTTTCACAGAAGCAAAGAATATCTAGAATATGATTTTGGGCTGAAAATTCATCCAAAATTAATTCTACTTTATCAAGTTTGTTTCCTAGACCAGCTATATTTTGGTGAAAAATTTCAAAGTTATTAGAGCATCTTTTTAAAGGTGGGGTATTTGTTTGAGTTTGGGGGCTATTTTCTGACAAATTGTTGAGGTCCGTTTCGAAAAAGAGTATTTGATGATGAAAGGGCCGAATTAGATTCGCTTTTTGAAAGCTTATTTAGTCCAGTCTCTATACCTTTTTTATGCCAGCTGTGACTAGTAAAGGTGTTTGTGCCAAACTGCATTTTATTGTACTCCACGTGTTTCAATGTTAAAAATTGTTTATCATAATCATGGCTATCAATAATCAAGTTAATATTTTTGCAAATGAATTTAAAGTTTTTCGTGAAGAAAAAAAGAACAGATACGGTTGAAAAACGAATTTACAGAGATTTTAAAGTTTCAGTATGTCTGTCTCTTTCAAAAACGATTTTTTGTATGGTGATTATATGGCGTTACTAACAAATGACGTCACAAGTGGGTATGAGCCTCTCTGTCTAATCTTGAATTTCAAACCTTTATAACTCAGTAAATTTTAAAGATAGAGCAAAAATTATTTTAGTGTTCGATAGCAGAAACTAAGAAGTTGCGAACGAGGTTTTCTGAAATCTATAATACAATTCATATAAAAATAATTCCACTACTATAATAAATGTAATAAATTAAACATTATTGTGTTTTTCTGGATTTATAAAATAAAATAAAAATAGTTCGATCCCCTATTATACACGTAATTCGTATGAAAGCGCTACACGAGCATACCAGTCGACTCGATCGAATTGGACGGATGGTCTAACCAATAACCATGGCTCCGAGGGCGCATTTACATTTTCAATCAATTCCTACAAACTCATACAGAATGATGACGTCATTGAGATATAATAGTATTCATGTATACGAATTGAGTTCCATTATTGTTTAATTTCTGTATTTGCTTTCGGGGCTGTATATTCTTTTGAACTGACAGTAGATTTGAAAAAGAATATTTGTGTTGTAGATGTTTGGAGTAAGTGTCAGGATGGCGGGTTGACGTAGGAATTTTAAATCGTGAACTAGTCGTCAATTCAGTACTTATTAGGTACTATCTAGTACCTTTGTTTAAAATTTAGATACCTTCGTGTCTCCTGATTTATAACGTAAATTATGTTATGTTATGGGTAGTATTTTGGACAGTAGCATACCAAATAACTGGGTTGTTTATATTCAATAATTCAGTTCCTAATGGGTACCTACTTGCGGCGGCGGCGGTAGCAAATTTTAGCTTGACAGACGAAAGATGTATACACATTAAAAATAGAAGCAGACTTATGTTTGTTTCCGTAACACCGCGTAGTAGCTGTATGCTGCCCTGACGATCTGTAAAATCAAAAGAATTAATGTGAAGACATGACTTACGTTTCCACTGTATTTGTCAGTTTGTTTTGGTACCTACTTGTATGAAAGAAGGCAAGTCGAGCGTGTTGAAAGGGCCCGCTCTGAGCCTGCGCACGCGCGCCTGCCCGATTCCCATCAGCAACACCTCGCGCCGCACGTGCGGGGACAAGCACCACCACGCAGACGCGAACACACCCTCACCCATACCCACTGAACTCTGTAAGAATATATAAAATACTTTAGTACCTACCTACACCTAACATACGTAAGACAATAGTAGATTGTTGCATCGAGCAGAAAGTGAAGTTTATTGCACCGAGTGTTAGTTTGGAGCACGAGCGTTAGCGAGCCAAAATGTTCACGGAAATAAATTATCGCAACTCCATTTCACGTCCACTTTTTTTTTAGTTGTGTCAGGGTTGAAGCATCCATCCACACGATAAACTCACAGTTGATGTTCTTTTTTGGTATGCAATTCTGTTTCTGTCAACTGAACCGTCAAACACAGGTTTGATGGTAAAAACAAAGTTAAAATCGTATAATAATCACAATTTCTGATGAAAAAACTCTTTGCCGCGTTCGTAGCGAAGTTAATTTTTTAGGTTTAAAACTAAATTGTCAAGCAGCACTCTGACTGATTGATATAAAACCAGATGGCCATTGGCTACTTTAGTGGAAAAACGATGCTGTAAGTGCCATAACAACAAAAAAAAAGTACATTATTACATTGTTTTTGATAAAAAAATCCTTGACGCTCCTCTACATCCGTGCTTCTACAATATTATTCTGCTTTAACGCAGAAATAGTACTAACCGTATGTAGCAAAATATCGCCGAAGTAGCAGAAGAGAAACATCTGAATGAGGCTGGCACCGGCGTACTGCAGTAAGGACAATAACTCCATCACGGTCATCTTTTCCTGTACAATTAATAAAGATTGTGGAAAGTCCGTAAAGGACCATCCAGGGCTACTTGGATACAACGAGATAGATACAACATTTTTTGTAAACATTTGAATCAAATGCTTCTTACACTTGGTTGTAAACAGCTCATTAATACCTTTGAGTGTTCCGTAGTCAACAAGGAACCCTTATAGTTTCGCCATGTCTGTCTGCAGCCACAGATCTGCATCTTAGCTCACATACTCTTAGTACTAGAAGGTTGTAAACATATTAATCACGTCGACAAAGCGGTAGAATAAAATCATAAGGGTTTCTCTGGTTACACGTAAAGTAGAGGTTATTTTTTTCTTGTCTATAAGATGTCGTTGGATATTTTTTTTTTATATTGGAGGGTTTGCGAAAATCATTTTCGATTCTAGCGTACTTACGTTGAGAAATATTTTGCTCATTTTTGTTAGAGTTAAGTGTCTTTTGTTAGAGTTAAGTTGTCACTTTAGTTAAGACTTTGTATTGTTGTATTAAGAAATATGAAAAAAAAACATGGTAGTAGTGCATAATATAATAGGAAAATTTTCAAAATTAAGTTTGTTTTATAGGGAGCAATTGACCTGACCAACTTATAAAATGTAGTATTGCAAGAAATTCGGTACATCGTAGGAAATTACTTTGATGAACGTTATCTGTCTAAAACAGGTGTCTAAATAATTTTGGGCAACTACAGAACTCTGCACTTTGCGTGGCTTGACACGTACTTCACCGGTTTTTTTAATTCTATTTTCTTTTGTTTTGTCGTGGGATGACTTTACCAAGCAGTGTGGACCCATAGAATTCAAAAGCGCGCGTCGCCTCACCTTGTCTTGGATTGTCAAAAGACTCCTTTGTCATCTAGTTTCTTAGTGGAATAGATCGTCAAATCAAATTACATATAAACACTTTGTTACCACTAGTTCCATAATGATGATGATTGATGGTTGATGTTGACGATTTAATGTCCTAGTAGTTCATCATTTAAAAAAAATCCCATGTATAAAACTAACGGGTAGTCCAACTAATTTTATTATTGGATTAATTAAATATAAATAAGTAGATTTTTACGAACTGAAAATCCGGGTTTTGTTTTCAATGGACTGTCGTGTAGACATACTCAAACGGACAGACAGGATGAAATTATAATGGTTCAGTTTTTTGGCATTTGCGTACGAAACCGTAAGAAACAGATGAAAGATTTGAAAATTATGTGTGTTATATTTGTATTATACATTCACATCACAATATATAAATGTAAAAGTATATTTTGAAGTTTGGATGTTTGTTCCGTTTTCACGCCTAAAGTACTGTCACAGAAGAAATGTACTAAGTATAGGGATTTGGATGAAATTTGGAATGGATAAAGTTTGTACCCTGGATTAAGGGCCGATCAGTGTGGCCCGACCCTAACACATAGGATACTTTTTACGGGAAAAACTCCTATTTCTACGGGAAAATCTTACACATCGCGAGCATAGCCGCGGGCGGACACCTAGATCATAATTAAAGACTTACATAAATGTAAAACAAACAAATTCAAAACTCTTTGTAATACTTACAGAGCTTAGTCTTATAGCGACGGAACATAAAGTCAAAGTAAATGTAAGAAAATAAAACCCCAAAACTTGCTGTATCAACTTATCCAATTCGAAAACTGACCTAAAACAAAAGCTTTTGTTATTATTTCATTCATCAAAACGAAAGCAAAGCTCTAAGCTCTGCTTACATCTGTAGAGGTTAATAATGTGACTTTATGTGTTGTTTAATCTCATTCATTACATTACTTGTAAAATACTATTATTATTATTGTACATTTTCCACTTACTTTTCTAGCGTCACAAGGATATAATGGCATCTCTTTAGTCTGAGATGAGCACGCGCATCTCTTCGAGCTGTGACGTCATGATACTTGCCGTTACCTCCAATATCTTTAGTCAGGTCACAGAGTAATGAAAACTGACCACTCAAGAATATGATCACACCCAGCACCGTCAAGTCGAATGCTAAGTGCAGCAATACTGCGTACAGACTTGCTACTATTTCCACTGCTATAGTAACTAAGTATCCAAATAAGCTTATGCTATCAAGAGGAGACCAACACGGTAAAATGTGCGGGTAACCTTTTATATCTTCAGATTGAAATTTCCAGTACAGAAACTCTACGAACGGTGAGAAAATAAATATGATCAGAGTTAATGAGTATACCCTGATTACTTTATTTTTCAGAGCGCGAATTTTTTTAGTGTACGTGTCGATATGAGTCTTTAAACACTCTTCAGTATCTTCGTCATCTGATTCGTAGTCGACATCTGGTCTCTCGTCGTTGAGCTCTTTGAGTTCCAGGTTATCTAGTTGCAGAAGGAGAAAGGACCATAGTTTGAAGTTTGTGCGTAAATTCTTCAATTTCAATGCTCCCATCATAGTGAAAGAGAAAATGCTGACGCATTCAAACATCTTTTCCGTGTCTTCTTTAACCATAAAGACTTTAACCATTTGCATGCATAACATAAGTAGAAAAGAGAATAAAGCTAATTGTATCAGCCAAAACCTTGTACGTCCTGCGTCAAATCCTATTCCGGGCATTTTAATTATTCTTTGTATCAATGAAACTGCTCTATAATTCCTGTGTGTGTGGCCCCATGCATTGTTCCAAACACGACGGTTCTTACACATTTTATTTTCGATGTGAAAACTGTTTAGCCCACATACAGCATACCCTGGGAAATTATACCACCATGACCCTCCTTGAGTAATTTTATGGCATATAAGTACAGCAAAGAGATATGAATGCTTAGATAGATCAAAAAAAGAAAATACAAAAAAAATGGTTAATTATATCGTAATCGCGATAGAGTCGTAAAATGCCAATTCATTAAGCTTATGGTTAGGAATGCTTTTGATAAACTTTTAATTATCAATTTTATTAATTTTCAAGTATTTCACTAAAAAAACCATGTTACTAAGGTGTAAGTACATATAGTAGTACGGTCGCACATCTGTAAAAGTCGAACAAAATAGATACTCCAAACATAAATCCGTTCATCATAATGCACTACTACCGCGATTTTTTTCACATTTCCAAATACAACGGTTTCGTTGGTAGATGGGGGGGGGGGCACTTAACTCTAACAAAAATAAGAACTTTAAAACGAAATATTTCTGAAACGTACACTAGCATCGAGTAATGGTTGCAGCAAATCCCCATTATTTTTAAAAAGCCTTTCTACCGATACCTCAGTAGTCAAGAATAAAAAAAATAACCCCCGCTTCACGTGTACTAGAGGAACCCTAAAAAACATTTTTTAAATATTTTATTCTACAGCTTTAACGGCATAATAAACATGTATATCCAACCATGGTAAATTACAGCCAAATAAGAGTCTCTGAGCTAAGCCGCTGACAGACAGACAGACAGACGGACATGGCAAACTATTCTATAACTAGTAAGTGTTCTTTGTTGACTACGGAATCCTAAAAATAAGATATTTCGCTTCAGTATCTTTGTAGCTTTTAGTAATCTATTGAATTTTATGATTTTACGATGGAAGAACTAATTGTTTTACTAGGTTTAACAAAAAAAAAAAAATTAAATGGTTAAAAAAATAACTGCTTTGATTTGGTATTTTTCGCATTATTTTAACCTTTATGAAATGGTTAAATTTATCTTCCTGAATACCTATATTATCATTTTGGCAATCAAAGAGAAAATTAACTTTATTTTTCAATCGGCTTCCTTTCTACTGAAAATTAAGAATGCGATCCACATAAGGGCAGATTTTTTTTTCAATTTGGTTTTTTAAATATTTTAATTATGTAGGTATTTATCTCTTTATTAATATGTTATGATATTGTGAGATGTTTTGTCTGACTTTTACAGATTGTCTCTGTATGTCGCTTGCACAACAAACAATGCAATACTATGAACTTATTTTATTTTTTCTTGGTTTTTGCTTTGACGGATGATGAGGTATACGAAACTTTACTTACATATAATATGTATATATGTGAGATGTCATGCCATAAAGATCTTAATAATGAAAAATATATTATAAAGAATAGAAATACTGATATGATATCATCAATGGAAAGGTAAAAATACTAAAGCGCCAAAGTACAACTTTACAGGAGAGACGATTAACACCAAAAAGGCGTCGCTTTAGTCATCGGCCTAACGATCAGACCCAAAATTTTGGATGGTTAAAATGCCAAAAAAGTCCTCAGATTAACAAATCACCTTAACTAATCGACGCAAAAAAAAAATGCAATCGAACTGTATATATATAACTCATTTTCGCCAATTTGGCGCTTTAGTACTTTTACCTTTCCACTGACGATATGACTCTATTTTTGAACGTGACTGTGAATACACTCGACAGCAATGAATCCGGGTCATATGAAAACAGGTAGTTACCTACCTGAAAATCTCGAAAACCATGAATGCTATCTTAGTAAAATAAATTGTGTTTAATAGACAAGTAAGACTTCTTGGTTATTGTTAACTTATGCCATCAAAAATGGCAAAATAAAAATGGGACTTTCCTTAGCGGATCTGCCGCATGACCAGGACAAACCGCACAACCGCGGTAACAACAGCTAGCGCGAGTAGCACGTAACACAAAAAATAAACAATAGGGGATCGGACTGTTCCTATTACCATATTTTATGAATTATTTTTAAAATATAGATTAGTAGCAGACGATTTGTAAAAAAAAACAGAATCGGTTGAAAAACGAATTTACAGTGATTTTATAAAGTTTCAATATGTCTGTCTCTTTCAAAAACGATTTTTTGTATGGAGATTATATGGCGTTACTAACAAATGACGTCACAAGTGGGTATGTGCCTCTATGTCTAATCTTGAATTTCAAATCTTTATAACTCGGTCAATTTTAAAGATAGAGCAAAAATTAGTTTAGTGTTCGATAGCAGACACTAAGAAGTTTAGATATATAAAATAAAAAAAAAGTAGTCCGATCCCCTATTAATAAAAATAAGCTGATAAGGTTGGCATGTTTTTTTCTTTATGTAATTATTTAAGAATAAATTACTATTGTCACTTGACAAATACATTACTTTTTTCAAGGAGTTTATTATTCTATTAAACACAATTAATTTTACGTTAAGTAAGTAAGTAAAACACTTTATTGCACACAAAAGGAACATAAAACAATAGAACAAAAACATATAGCTTTAGTGCGTAAAGGCGGCTTTATCGCTTATAGCGATCTCTTCCAGATAACCTTTGGGAAGAGGACATTCAAAAAGAAGACTGCGGTAGTGCAAGAGCAAAAACATTCTTAGTTTCCGAGATTTTAAGGTGTGTTCTTTACCCGACCCGGATTCTTTGCTGTAGAGTGAACTTTACATAGTCTATAAAAAAAAAATACTGTAAGTACTACATTGATTTATTTTATATGATTTTATGACACCCGCAGACTTAAGGCCAAACAAAAACTTATCTAAAATAAATGTTCTGTCTTACCGTTTAGAAGGTCTGTATTGTCTGTTGTTTCAATATTGCTTTGTTATGTTATTACTTAATTTGCAATAATTAACTATCAGCAACGGACGGATAGAACGCCTCGTTAGAAAATTGTTTGCTCACACCTTTTCCATGTCAGTTAGGAACTGAAGAGAATTAAACTTTCTATTATTCATATGCTTATGATAGCATTACGAGCGGCGTTTAGAATATGGATTTATCAAACGAAACACAAAATAGATAATAAGTAATTTTATTTACGAGTCCGTCCGTTCTTCGTCTTCAAATCTGTATATACCAGGTGTTACAAAACTACAAATAAAGCCGAAAGGGTGTGAATCTGCTCGTAAAACTGAACAACTTTCCCCAACAAAGAACATAGGTCGAAAAACGATTTAAAAAAATCGCATTCCCATACAAAATGTAGATGGTCTCCATACAAAATTTACGGGTTTTTTTGTAACACCGGTATAGTTAGTTATTTTATAGTTATTTTTTTACCGAGCCCATAACCCAGCCTAGTACCTTCTGTGTTCTAGAGCTATTATTAATATTTAATATTATTATAATTGGCAGGTATAATAAATGAAGAAGACCTTTTTTTCTCGTCTATCCAGTCATGACATAATTGATATTTTATTATAAATACTAAAAGTTCTTTGTAAAAGGTAAGTAACGTTTTTCTTAGACAGTCAATGATGATGATGATGTTCTCCTAGACGTATCCGTCGACGGCGACACCCTTAGCCTGTGTTATCCTGGGCCCTTGCATGGGCGCGAGCGAGACTCGCAAAACCAAATTTGGTTCTGAAAGTCCTATTGCAAGAAGCACAATAAAGACAGTTATTGTACAGGGTGTGAGTAACTGGTCTCCACAAAATGACAGCTTATACATTCAGCCCATGATTTTAAATCATACACCATTGGACTTTTATATTTACGTTGTAATTGCATAGTCTTGCAGCGGCTAGAATCCAAACGGGAGTTTATGAGCTGATAAGATAACAAATATTGTACACAATTATCGTTTTATTTTTGAGTTCTGGTAAGTTATCTATGTACGTATAATTACAAGTAAAATAATACGAATAAGTATACTGTAATCACTCCTAAATAGCTATTATAACGAGATTACATATTTTCAGAGAAATTGCACTTATTAACTACAGTTCAAGACATTTCGTCGTATGAATGAAGATTATACCTAATATCTACAGGTATGTGAGAAGATTATTTAGTTATCCACAATTTTTTACCAGCCGGAAGACCATCCTGCAGAGCGCGCGCCGAAGCCTGAGCTGTCCCACCCTCCTGAAGAGCGGGAGCTAGAGTCGCCTCCACCCCAACCTGAGTTGCCAAAGCCTGCTCCATAGCCGGCACCGTTGCCTCCAGAGCGGCCATAGTAAAAGTTGGGTCCTGATACAGTGCTAGCCGAACGAGCGAATCCACTGCCAGCTCCTCCATAGCCTGCGCTTGATTGGCCCAGTCCGCCTTGGCTTCCTCCCCAGCCACCCCCGGTGGACCTTCCGAATCCGCTGCTGCCCCAACCGCCGCTCGATCTGCCGAAGCTGTTTCCGCTGTCAGCCCAGCCGCCGCTTGATCTTCCGAATCCACCTCCGCTTCCCCCCCAGCTGGAGTCCCCGCTCGAGCGACCGAAGCTGCTTGACCCGCCCCAGCCGCCGCCGCCTAAGGATCGTGCAACTCCAACGGAAGGCAGTCCACCATCAAAACCACCACCGCCTCTGCCGCTGCCACCAGCCCATCCGCTTCCACCTGCAATTAAAATTTAATGTTCTAGTTAGGCGCCAACACTAGGCTAGATTAATTTAGGTAGTTATCCATACTAAACCACTAGCTTAAGGTTGCTTGAACGATATTGTCATCTTCGCAATAGTAGAATACCAAATATGCTTAAAAAATTGTATCTCCAACAGCCTCCATTCCATCAATAGTTCAGCTCTCATCACGTAAGTTCTAGGTTCGAATCCTATTGGGGGCATTGTGGTCAAACTTAAAATTACTTTATTTGACTGTCTTTAGTAAGATTTGGCCATTGCAGGTTGAGTTACCTGATTGTCCGAAAAACCCGTGCTTCGAAAGGCACGTTACGCCATTGATCTTGGCTAAACGGAGAATAGTTTTTACAACAGCCATGTCTGAGGTCTTTAACTCTGGGAGTTCCACCGAACAGACGGAAGAAAAATTGTACCTTTCTAAGTTAATTTTGGTATTGCTGTTGAGTTCATTGGCGCGATGTTTGGAACATTTTGATATAAGTACATTTTGTAGTCATACCTGCTATAGTTTTCACAATCAGGGTAGCGAAGACAAGTCCTAATATCTTGGCCTGAAAAATGAGGAAAAACACGTGTACTTTCAAAATTTACACATTTTGCGGGTTTGTTACCACGTTTATACAACGGAACAAAAAAAACGTAAACTACCTATGCTTTTTTTCAAATTACACAGATGCACTATAAAAATGTAGATAGGAGCGTAGAGCGTATTGAACTTACCATCATATTGGTGGATGGAATGACTTTGATCGCTGTTCACAAGCCGTCTTCTTTATATATGAACTGCATCCCTATAACCTCCAGTTTTTGCATCAACTCGGAGACAAGACGATTACAACGATTTGGACGAACAAAAGCTCTAATAGCAAGCCGTCACGCGTATTGCATTAAAACAAATTTGGGCCATTGAGCCGAGCGGATATAGAATGGAATTTGTTTTTTAGAACAGCGTGAAATACGTGGCATAAACAATACCTCTTAGAGGATATTGGTCATATTAGTGACAACCTGCTATACTTTAAAAGAGCTACCTATTACAGTCAGCCAAGGAGATATGGTGTTTCTACGAGTATCTTTTCTCATTGCGTCAAATGTGCAGAGATAAAGGCATAAGGCATTGCATAATTTTATTGATGAAGAAATTGCTAGAACTATGTATCTTTGTTTATGTTCGAGAATGAATTAAATAGTTGATAACTTTCCTACAGTGTTGACGTGGGTGGGAACTATTTGCCTAGATATGGTACATACTCAGATACGGAAACGTGACTTGATTCGGGGCATGATTAAGATAACCCTCGGAGGAAAAATTCCTCCGAGAGATAACCCTCCCCCCAGTGAGACACATCACGTGCTTCAGGGATACTTTTAAAATGAGGAGTTCAAAGTGGAACTGCAAACACGTAACTGCTTTCAGACTGACTTGAATGTTTGTAATAAATGTATTCATTCTAGATCATCAAAATGAAAAGAAAGATGATTCCGTGCTTCGGAAGGCACGTTAAGCCGTTGGTACCGGCTACTATCTGTCGTTACGTGAGCCAAGTAAGTGGCCTTTTTTTATTAGGGTTATCAAACGGTTGTACAATAGGGTATTACTCATTCTAACTTACAAGCTAAACAGAGTTTATTGTGCAACCTGCACCGACAACCACGGATTACTATATGTACGGTAGTTCATACAGTTTCTTACGCTATTTTCCCTGACACCTTGCTAAATATACAATACATACATACATACATAAAGTCACGCCTTTTTCCCGGAGGGGTAGGCAGAGACCACTTCCTTCCACTTGCTACGATCCAGACATACTTCTTTCGCTTCATTCACATTCATCAACCTCTTCATGCACGCTCGTCGGTTTAGGGTACTCCTGACCTGGCCTTTAATATACAATACAAGACAAAACAATTTCTATAATAATAATATGTGGCGATCTGATCCCAAACTAAGCAGAGCTCGCACCACGAGTATCAGACAGCTGATGTACATTACCCAAATAGATAAATACATACCTATGTAGATAAACAACATCCAGACACAAGGCAAACACAAGTGGTTTGGCGGCTCTATAACACTGACACCAGGGTTTGTGAGGTCGGTTGTCGACCTTACAATTACAACCCACACGATGATGATGATGATGATTTTCGATTTTTCCTTTTAAATTCATCATACCTACACGACCATGAATTATTTCTCTCTTATTTTTCTAATTATTGACTCTACCTAAAATGAGCATGACACCTCACACCATGGGGTAATTAAAAAAAAAAAACAGCTTTTATAGTATACTAAGATTTTCTGAACTAAGCCGCGGACAGACAGACAGATAGACGGACATGGCGAAACTATAAGTGTTCCTTGTTGACTACGGAACCCTAAAAAGCGGTACTTACCCCGCGCAAAACAACGGGAACCTACAATTCAAGATCCAGCTGAATTACTGAAGATTTCGTAACGTTAGTTATATATATAATTGAGGAACGTAAGTACATTTAGGTGTATACGAGTACAACGTGTTCAGCTGATTGAGTCAATTTGTATGAAAGTATTTTTTTTTGTTTTTAATATTTTAAAAAGTTGTGGAACGAAAGTTGTTCAGTTTCATGGGCTGACCTCCCACCCGAGAGGTTTTGCGTTATTTTGCAAACACGTATGTATACGTACTTACGATTTTTATCATCTTAGATAGAATGCAAACCTAAACTTATAAAACGTAAGCAGGCAACTTAGGATCAGACTACTTTTATGTTAATTTTATAAATCCAAACTTCTTAGTTTCTGCTATCGAACACTAAAATAACTTTTGCTCTATCTTTAAAATTGACCGAGTTATAAAGGTTTGAAATTCAAGATTAGACAGAGAGGCACATACCCACTTGTGACGTCATTTGTTAGTAACGCCATATAATCTCCATAATAATACAAAAAATGGCTTTTGAAAGAGACAGATGTCTGTTGTTGAAACTTTAAAAAATCACTGTAATTTCGTTTTTCAACCGATTCTATTTTTTTCTTCGCGAATCGTCTGCTACTAATCTATATTTTAAAAATACTTCATAACATATTTTAGCAGTTTTCCGGGACTTTTGTTAGATTATAAGTTTATAATGTCTTTAAGAAATAAATAAATAAATAATATGGTATATTCATAAAATATGGTGAACAGTCCGATCCCCTAATTCCGATGACAGGTTTAGACGATGCATTTTTTGAGGCGCCAATTTGCCGGTTGGCACCGGCAAATTCACTGGCGTGAAAGGCATGCATTTTTAAAGGCGTCGTGTAAACGACGCCTTTGACGATGCATTTTTGAGGCGTCATAATAATGGCGCCTCATAAAAAGGCGGATTTACACGGGGTCAGTACACAAGTCAGTAGCGGCGTCAGTGTCGGCGCCGACAGTGACTTCATCTGTTTACATGGAGTCAGTAGTCGTGGTAAGTATTTTACGGTGAGCACACGGTTGTGAAGTCAGTAAGGATAAAAATGAATCGACAAACGGTTGTGCCTGCTGCTTGCTCGACTTGGCGGAGTACCCCCGTGGCTACAGATACGCGAAAACAGCAAAAACAAAAATTGAATAAGTTGTTGAAAAGCTTTTCCATTTTGATGTTCAAAGAGTTAGCGGAATTGTTAGAAATTGAGTTAACCAAAACAAACGAATTCTGTCTGGGGTGAATCGGCTAGGACGCTCCAGCAAGCGCTTACCTGGAGCGGGGGGAGAGGATACGTGTGGGGGCAGAACTCGTCCGGGGAGAGCGAGGGAACAGGGAGAAATGTCCGATGCACCGCGAGTCCGAAGGGCGACAACCGAACTGGGAATTAGGGGTGAAATAGTTCTACAAACAGAGCAGGTCACCCGTCTGCGCTCCGTCGCAGGCGTCCCCCACAAGACATACATACATACATACATACATACATACATACATACATACATACATACTGGACCGATTGTGTTAATTGCAATTTGGCACACATAATTTCAAGAATTTTCATGTCCACTGTATTAAATTTCAAAATCGATGCCATTTTTGTAATAGTCGTCCCAATAAACCATAAAAATGACACGCATATTGATATTTAGATATTTCAATCCCATCCCATCGCCCCCCAACAGGTGATGATGGTAATGCAATGATATCATTGTGGTAATGATAATTATTTCACGTCCACTAACTCAGAATTTAAAATCATTGTATAGCGAACTAGTAGCTCCCTCTCAGAGCAAGTAGAGGACAACTCCCGGCTCGTTACCGTCTGTAGCCGAGCGGGATACCTAGCAACTCCGTGCCTAGCAAGTAGCGGAATTTATTGCTTCTTTTATTCCATGTGAGATGGCGCGCTCGAGCGAGCTGCCGCCAGCTTAAAATATTATTTAGAAAGAGGGAATGACTAGTGGTCTGTCTCTCTGCGAGTTGTTCCGGTTCCGTTTTAGGACTCTTGCGCCCCATGTCATCTTGGATGGTATTTATTGATTTTCTGATAATAATCTTGTTAGATCGTGTAATTTATGTTACTCTTGTGGTTGCGACATTACAAGTGCCATTGAACCCATTCGCGGTATTATTTCTCTAATTTCTATCGAACCCCTGAGATCCCCCGTTGTTTTCGTAATCAGCGAGCGACCCGATAAACCATACAATCGATACCTACCTATGTTAATTTTCTCTCTTAGGGGTAGAATTCTGAAACAATCTGAAACACGTATTTACTCATTTATTGATAGGAGTGCTCCTGTAAAGTTTCGAATAAAATTTTCGGTAGGGAAAAGTTTATTATGAAAGATATAAATTAAAATTAATGTAGAAATATACATTAATATTATGATTTTGTGTCATAAAAGCACATTATTGTTTTATTATCAATATTTAGATTATTTAATTCCAATAAATTAAAAGTCGTAATTTTTAATCTGTATATCACGTGACCTAAAACACGAGACGCCATGGTGTGACGTCATATAGACAAAAATATCTATCAACTTTAACAACTTTTCTGGAGTTTTAAGGTTTTTACAAGCTTTTATTTAGTTTCACCTGTCCCGTTGTCTGTCTGTCTGTCTGTCTGTAATCAAATCTTGCAAGTTAAATTTGATCCACTTCCCAGTTTCCGATTGAGCTGAAATTTTGCATTCATGTATAAATCGGATGACAATGCAATATTATGGTACCTTGGAGCTGGTCTGATGATGGAGACGGAAGGTGGCCATAGGAACTCCTCTAATACAGAACACAACCTAGTCGTGTTTGGGCTCGTTAGATTTGTCTTAACAAGATCTTTAGCCATACGTGATATCCAGGGTCTCATGATGGAGCCGGAAGGTGGCCACAGGAACTCCTTAAATACACAACACAACCTAGTCGTGTTTGGGCTTGTTGGTTTTGTCTTAACAAGATCTTTAGTCATACGTGATGTTCAGGGTCTCATGATGGAGCCGGAAGGTGGCCACAGGAACTCCACAAATACACAACATAACTTAATCATGTTTGGGCTTGTTGGATTTGTCTTGACTAGATCTTCAGTCCTACGTGATGTTCAGGGTCTCATGATGGAGCCGAAAGGTGGCCACAGGAACTCCACAAATACACAACATAACTTAGTCATGTTTGGGCTTGTTGGATTTGTCTTGACTAGATCTTCAGTCCTACGTGATGTCCAGGGTCTCATGATGGAGCTGGAAGGTGGTCACAGGAACTCCACAAATACACAACATAACATAGTCGTGTTTGGGCTTGTTGGATTGGTATTGACGAATACTTTGATACTAAATCAGACTCGATGATGGAGCTAGTAGGTGGCCATAAGAACTCCGTAATTAAACGACGCAACCCCACCGAGTTTGGGCCCATTTGATTTGTCTTGACGAGTACTTTGATACTACATGGTAACCAGGGTCTGATGATGGAGCTGGAAGGTGGCCATAGGAACTCCGGAACGACGCAACTCCATCGAGTTTAGGCCCATTTGTTTCGTCTTGTCGAGTACTGTGATACTATATGGTAACCAGGGTCTGATGATGGAGCTGGAAGGTGGTCATAGGAACTCCGTAATTAAACGACGCAACCCGATCGAGTTTGCGCTCATTTGATTCGTTTTGACGAGCATCTTAGTTGGCGTGAATATGCAACTCCAACAGATTTGGGAAAAAGTTCGTTCCGTTTGTTATGAATGTGGATTATTATATTATTATGTCTGATTGATTAGATGGATGCCCCAATGCCAAGGTGAGCACGTGCCGAGGGCTGAATGGTATGATAGTGTATAAACATTTCATATCGCTAACGTTGCGCCTCAGGGTACCAGGGCGAACCCTGTTGTACTGAAGCCCTTATCCCTCTACAATGGACCTCGGCAAGGATGGCATTCACATAATACAGCCTAAATCAATTCAATTTCCTGCTAAATTTAATTACGGCACAGCTGAAAGAAGAATGCTTCCGATTGTCTTGTCTTGGGCTTCAACTGTGCACAAAATGCAGGGAACTACTGTAGATCATGCTGTTATTTATCTAGGCTCTAAATTATTTGCTGCTGGTCAAGCTTATGTGGCTTTAAGCAGAGTTAAGTCTTTAGCAGGACTTCGAATCGAAGAACTTGACTGCTCCAAGTTGACTTCGAAGAAACCTTGTAATGTTGATGCATTAAAAGAAATGGATAGAATGAGAAATGTTACAAATAACTAACTTGTGATTACATAACTAATTTAAACATTAGTTTACCCTACTACAAACAAAAAAAATGAAATATTTAAATACAAATAAAATACATAAACTTTAAGTGCTCAAAGCAGCACATTATTATGTGAACGTACTACGGACTACATAAGGGAAAAACGCTGCTACGCGCTACTAACTACGTCGTAGTAAATCTCGAATTAAACAAACTAAAAAGTTAAAAATAAAATTAAAGAAAAAAAACCTTTTTTAAAAACAAGCTTTTATTATTTGTTAAGAAAATGAACTAAAAAGTTAAAAATAAATTAACTCTAATTAGAAGTATAACACTTTATAAGTTCATTGTAACCTTTAACGATAATTAAGCTTCTTTGTCTATGACAAAATAGTTCCATATCGTAATCATATATTTTTAACACCAAAACTTTACACCTTAATTATTAAATCTTCCCGTTTTTATTACAGTCTCAATTTTATAAATAATAAAAGCGTGTTACATTTTGATGGTATAATTAAGCTATCACAATGTAACACGCTTTTTTATTTATAAAATTGAGACTGTAATAAAAACGGGAAGATTTAATAATTAAGGTGTAAAGTTTTGGTGTTAAAAATATATGATTACGATATGGAACTATTTTGTCATAGACAAAGAAGCTTAATTATCGTTAAAGGTTACAATGAACTTATAAAGTGTTATACTTCTAATTAGAGTTAATTTATTTTTAACTTTTTAGTTCATTTTCTTAACAAATAATAAAAGCTTGTTTTTAAAAAAGGTTTTTTTTCTTTAATTTTTTGTACAACTAGACACTACTCACCAACGATAGCGATTGTAATTCATTACTTTCTCAAAAAACATCAAATATTTATATCTGCGTTGAATACATACACGATTGTTGATTTTACCAATATTACGTCAACATAATAACTGACAGCGTTTTCGCGGGAATAAAAAAGGTTTAAAATAGAATTTTATTTTATGGCAAGAAAGCGTGTTTATTTTGCCGAAATATATTTTTCTGTGGCTTTTTATTAGGAAAATCAACATTTGAAGTACTTTTTCAAACATAGTAGAATAAAGTCTCGCCAATCTTTTTTCCTCATACAAACTTTGGACCCTCGTTTCACCCCCAGCGGGTGAATTTTGAAAATTATTTCTTAGTGGGATGCACCTCATAAAGGAACCTACTTGCCAAATTTGGAATTACACAAGAAATACTCCAGCAAAGTCCATTCATGGCATTTATTTGTTTTATTAATTAGTCATTACTCTGCTTCTCAACTTGATTTGTGAGGAATAGAGGCCAGGGATAGAAACGAATGCTCTTATACGAACTTAAGACGTTGAAGATAGTATACAGGGTAATTGGTACCTAAGAGATTCACTCTGGAAGGGGAGGCAATTAAACCATCCCTTAGAATTCAAGATGGTGGCCATGTATTTTGGTCTGAAGAAAAAAAAAATCAGAAGCTTATCGTGTGGGATATCAAATAAAAGGGCTTTATGAGGCGACCCCAAAAATATAGTATTACATTAATGATTTTCTATAACTTGGCCTAACAAAGTTAAAGAAAACATCTGAGAAAGTTACAAAACATAAGTACCTAACTTTGAATTGCTCCATATCAAAAATGGATTAATGGATTTTTTATAATTATATGTCAAATAACTAAGCATATCCCTTCAAATTTATAGTATTAACCGACAATACCAATTTTACAAAAAATAAAAGGGTAAAAAAAGAATCTTCATAATCTTAGTAATATTGCTTGTAATAAACAGATTAAAAAAAAAACAGTAAAATTACTAAATGGTTTCTCTGAAATCAATAATGTATAGTCAATCATTTATACGCAGGTATAGTTATAGCCAATCTAGACAACAACAAAAAAGGACGACGACGCACCGGCCTTGTGTTACAAAAATAACAAAAACAATAAACTAAAAAGCTAATATAATTATAAAACAATAACTCAACTCCGGAACCGACCTCGATCAATGGCGAAGTGATCGAAGCTGTCCAAGAATATGTTTACCTCGTGCAGACATTGCAGTTACATTACAGTTGGGTAGAGACAACTTCGAGCGTGAAATCGCAAGAAGAGTACAGTTGGGCTGGGCAGCATTTGGGAAACTGCGTTATATCTTCTCGTCGCCACTACCGCAATGCCTGAAGAGGGTGTATAGCAGGGTTTTGAGATACGGAGCCGAGACGTGGAATATGACTGTGCATGGAGCTGGCCCCCGGCCACCGGCTACATGTTACTCAGCGTGCTATGGAGAGATCTATGCTTGGTATTTCACCACGGGATAAAATTCGAAAACCGACGAGCGTTGGAGCAGACGGGTTCTCGAATGGAGACCACGTCTCGGGAAACGTAGTGGGATGACTTGAGGAAGGTCGCTGGTGGTGGCTGGATGAGGAAAGCGGGTGATCGTGCGCTTTGGCGTGCCCTTGGGGAGGCCTACATCCAGCAGTGGACTGTAATAGGCTGATTGATTGTACTTAACTCGACAACAACAACTCAAAAATAGCAAATAAATTCTCTTTTAAATTTCACCTTTTTATCCATAAACATTAAATAGTTATTTTGATTTATCCACTCAACTTTATATTTAAAAAACTAACTTCTAAAAAAAACTATGAAATGTTACTCTTAAAGAAAGTTACATTACAAAATAAAGTTACATTAAATACAAATACCTATCAATATTTTTACATGAATTTGTTTCTATTTACAAAACATGAATTTGGGCCATAATTCATAAAAACTTTTAAAAATATACTGATTTGTACCAATATAACCTAAACACAAAATCCACATTGTTTTACAAACATTTTAATTAAACGGATTTTAATATACGGTAAAAGTTTTACTGCATATTAAATCCGTTTAATTAAAATGTTTTATTTTTATTAAACGGAATCCGCAACACGTCAAATACGTCAGTTTATAATATCGCGAGTCAGATTCTGTCCCCGATAGTTGAAAGGGCGCATCTAACATTTTTTATTGAATTGAGTTATATATATAATGCTGGAATCAGCAAAAAAAGGCGCATCTGCCAATATTTCTTTTATTTTTCTATCTTGTTCCGTTGAGATTTTAATATAACAAAAGAGGCGCTTCTACATGCTTATTTGAACTTGATTGGAGATGAAAAGACCCATCATTCTAAAACTTAATTGAAAAGCCACATTTACGTAGTTATGCCCTTAAGTTTAGATTTTGTTCTTTGTTCGGAAATTAAAAAGACGCTTGTATGATTCCATTTCTAAGAGGAAATTGGAAAGGCGCAATTAACCATTTGCGCCTTACACACTAATAATAAAATGCATTCACGCACTAAGTAAAAAGTAAATATCTGCCACATGCGCCCTTTCAACTTTGAATGTAAGTTGTTTCATAAGGCGCATTTGTCATAATACGACCGACAGTCCTAATATTTTGTATTGAAAAAAATAGAACCCATGGTAGGTACTTAATTGAAAGGACGCAAGTGCGTACAAGCGTCTTTTAAACTTACATAATAATAAAATAGTTTATTAGCACATAGGAAATTGCATTTTACAATATGTTCATATAAAATATCAGTTACACAATAGTTAGAATTTAGTAAGAGTGAACTCCTTACCAAGCGTGGAGATTATGGCAAAACCCTCCACTTAAGTGGAGGAGGCTCATTAGTCCAGCAGTGGACTGTAACGGGCCGTTGATTTGTTCTTTTTTTATTTGAACTCCTTACTCTTAAACTAGGTGGAAACCTGTATCTTAGGAACTTGGTCCGTTGACAGTAAACGCGTGTACGTACATTAAAATTATCCTACATAAACGCACTACAAACTTAGCATAAAAGTAGTGTTTTAAGAGTTTGAAATTGGAAGGGCCCATTTGAGTATTTGCGCCTATTCAACTTAGGAAGTCGTACTTTTTTTTGCTAAGATGAAAAGGTATTTTTAATTTTTTAGGGTAAATTTGAGAATACCGACGCAGGAATAGCAGCGGTGCGGTGCGTATCAGATATTTGTTTCACTAAACTGTGTGAAAACGAACTCGAGGAAAATCAGATTGGTATCCGTAGATACCTGGGCACAGCAGATCTTGATCATGGCTACGAAAAAGATCTTTGGGGTAGGTGTGGGTGCCGTAAAAAAGTTTGACAACAGTGAAGGTCTTTTGGCTGAGATGATGGTGATACTCAAGAACTCGATTTTTCATGCATTTCGTGCAATATTTTACCCTATTGTATTGAGATAAGAATGCTAGCTTGGCATGCCTCCTCCAATCAATCTTTATTTTATTTTATTTTATTTATTAGGGAAAACATACAGTCATAAATGCTTATGTCTACGACAGTATTACTGAACAGACCAAGAGTTCCACAAATATGATTACAACAAGGTATACGTATGAGAGCTTAATAGTAACAGGTCATTTACCTACTTAGTACTAGTTAAGGTTAGTACGAGGTAAGAGGGCGTACACAGGTAGTGAACGTGCCATCCATGATAGCTTTGACGTCGGAAAATGATTTGTAAAAATCTTAACTCGAGCAAAAAAAGGATAAAAAAAAAAAAAAAAAAATTACTTTGACTTTAAGATTGTGTACAGAAAGTAACCGCAAAGATCTAAAATTAAATTAAATTAACTTAACATCGTCAGTTTCGAAATAAGATATCACCATCATCAATCAATCAGCTTATTGCAGTCCACTGCTGGACTGTTGCCTCCCCAAGGGCACGCCAAAGCGCACGAGCACCCGCTTTCCTCATCCAGCCACCACAAGCGACCTTCCTCAAATCATCAGTCCACTAGTTTATCTCATAGTTGAAGAAAGTGAGTAAGCTTATTTAGAGGTCATTAGGGCATTTGAGTCACGCTACGACTTGTGCTCGGTACATTTGTGATAACATGGTAAACAGTCACAAATCTATAAATTTCAAACATTGGACTCATGTTATTAATTAAAATGTTTTTATTTTTCTGGTAATATTATATCTATGCCTTTATTTAGAATTTTTTACGACGATAACCTTTCACCCATATTTTGGTCTCCAAGTTGTAAAATTACCTATCATCATCAACAGCTCATATACGTTCCCACCGAGGGGCTCGAGCCTACCCTGAATTAGGGCGATTAGGCCTACCTATAAGTATGTTAAATGTGTAACCAACCACAATTTGACGAAGTAAGTATAATAGTAGAGAATGTTCTTCTCTATACTGAATTAGTCCTGTAGGGAATGCAATACCGGGACACCGGGATCCCGCATGATTTTTGGAAGCAAAGAGACCATTTTATTCCTTAGCGGTGCGTACTAAAATTATTTAATAACTCTAATATTGTTTCATGATCTCCAAAAATAACTTAATAATTATTTATTGATTCGTTTAAGTCTAAACTCTTAGTTAACCTTATTATATGATGAAACAATAGTTTATTTTTGATTTTGCCAACATGATGCGCGATCCCGCGGGACTGAGAACGCTCAGTCCTGTAAATACCGGGATTGGAAATATCGTGCGGGATTGCATTCCCTAGACACCTATGCTTTGTCGCGTTCGTTTCCGCCTTTCCAGTTTCCATATTCCACTCAATACTAGTGATATCCGATACGTTTTTTTTTAATTAGTTTCATAGGATCCGTTATTATTTTCATAGCTAAACGAAAGAAAATCTTTTATAATTTCGTCCCGTCTATCTGCGTATGTCAGAGCGATAGAACCGGTCGGCTCTCGTTATGAAGGTTCAAGTTCGAATCCCGGGATAAAAAAATAATTGGTAGATATATTTCATAGGGCTTCGGTTTCAGTATTTTTAAAGTTTTAAGCATTATCTGCGGGATAATATTTTTTTATGTTAACTCAAACAATTCTGAAAGCTTAAGCTAGCTAAGCCTTGCTGTTATTGGCAACATTAGAACCTTGCATGGGTTATTGTATGGGTTACATTAGAACCTTGCGTCGACAGTAAGGAGGAGATGTAATAGAATGCAGCAATTTGGAGATTATTTTTATTAAGAAGGCAAACACTAAGGTGGATTTATTTGGAAAGAAATAAAGAGTAGATTTTCTTTTATTCATCTTTCAAAAGGATCTAGATAATTTGCACGTAATTTTATTGTAATATACAAAAAAAGGGAATACGAGTATGCTTTTGTATAGATAAGATCGTCTTTGTTTATATTCATATCAATAACTGTATAAAAAATGTATAAATTATATAAGATGTCGCAGATGGATAGTCAAATCATCTGTTATACAAAACCACCACCTAGCTGTTTTATAAAACAGCTCTGTTTTGTGAAACCATGCTATTGTGCTACGTTTAACAACTATCCAAGTTTAGATGTATTTTAGAATGGCTTGTCTGTTGTCTGTTGTCATAATTAATTCCAGTCGACGGCTTTTTCAAGTTTCCGTGCTGCATTTCATAAAACTGATAACTTTTTATTAAAATTATCTAAAATCACAGTTTTCACTTGATTTCGGCACTTTTTCATTAGTGTTACTCATTTTGTTTAGGTATCACTAATTTTGGCGAGGCCTTGCCATTATGTTTTAACAAAATTAAGAACTATATCAAACGAAATCTACAATCGAAAATTACAAAACATCTGACAGTTTATCCGCTGCTTTGATGAATGCTAAACAACTTTATGCAATTCTGCGTGTTTAAGTTTAGATTACTGAATTATAATTATGGAGCTGTTTTATAAAACAGCTTTCGATAATCCATCTGCAACATATACATAAACGTTTATTGATAAAGAAGGAGAATACAATGCTAAAATTATTTAACAACACTTTTAGGTTTGCCCGGTAGGTTATAGAATATGCTGTTGGTATTCCGAATAATATAAAATAAATAAATAATAATATTATTTATATAATATTATTAACAAAGATAGGTAATATATACAAATAAGTTACAACGTAGCCAATAATAGGTATTCGCTGTGTTTATATGTGTGTTTTTATTATACTTATATATAGGTAGGTTCCCCAAGCAAGGGAAGACGGGTGCGTTGCGTACTACGGCTAGTAATTTTTTACTATCAAATCACATCTACTATAAGGTGAACTCTCACAAATTTGGAGTTTTCGACTTCGTGGAGCCAAAATATTGACTTTGACCTGTAGTTATTTTGTGTTTTGACCCCTTCACGTGCGGGGTATCAGCAGCCCAGCTCAGCTAGCTACGCGCGGTCTCGCTGCGACCCAAAGCGTCATTTAAATAACATTGAGCTAATCTCCCGACCGCAGTCTTTCGCTAAACTTGCGTCCGTGAACACTTTAAGGTCCACTGGAAATCTACTGCCATTTAACATTGACGACGGTGTGTTGTTATATACCACATCTGTGATACACATGTAAGTAAAAAATAACCTAATATTTAAATTTTATAAAAAAGACATTACTTGGACATCTCTTTACAAGATGTATGTTTTATATAATCGAAATAAGTACTTAAGTTTTGTAACTACAACACTTATTTTTGTAACTAGAACTTTTCTAGCCATAAATCATTATTTGGTAAAGATCGTCTCGAAATTAAATCGAAGAGTATCTGGCTTATTTAAGTCTTAATACTAATTCAGTCAATCGTCTTTACAACCTACTCGATATGATGGATGATGATGAATACCTACAAATTACACAGTTTCTTGTCTTCCAAACTTGTCATACGATTTTCTAATGCAAAGTTAGCGACTGTGGTGCCTGCTGCCCCAACGACCTCTTAGAGGGGATTTCCAAAAATGCTGAAACACATTTTTAGTCTACATAAATATACACCAAGATCTTTGCTTTAAAATTGATGGATTTTCTTCATCCCCATGCGGGGTATGTTTCAAAAACTTCTTCCCTTTAAGGTCAAACATCAGCTGCAGTAAGTAGCGCCACCAATTGAAATAAATAAGTCACTTATTGTCAGTGACTTTGATCGAAATTATTATGTGTTCAATTATTAGAACACATTATAATTTCGATCAAATGGCACTGACAATAAATGATTTATTTCTATTGGTGGCGTTACTGCAGCTGATGTTTAACCTTAAGACAAATCTATCAACACATCGAGTTGTAAGGCTTCAGAGGATGCGTTTCAGTGCCATGCAACGGGCACTGAAAAATAACGTTCATGGTACGGCAATACTAACTGAACGCTTGGGTTAAAAAATCACAATTTACCTAGCACTTACACATTCCTAAAATGAATACATTTAACTGGTGGTCCATGAACTTGTCGTTTTCTTTATTAACTAAAAACTTTTGCCTGAGAACCATCTCGTAATTTCTAAAAAAAACAGTGTCAGTAAGAGATGCACGGAACATCTGCATTGCATTGCATCTGCATTATGTATAACTCTTCTTTTTGCTTCGCCATAGTCGGGTAAAAGAAGCTAAGAACAGACACTACATAAAATTCTACTAATATATAAATACTTTAACTAGGTATTCATAAAATTGTACAAAAATCATCTGTCATATCAATTTTTCTCAAAAAATAAAAAAAGTAATAACACGCGGGAATTTAATTTATTATACCTACAAAAAAATACTTAAAATACGTATAGCTACATACCAAAAATAGTTCTGACTTGTTTTCGCGATAAAACTTAAGACGGTAAATAGGTTGTAACTGGTAATTAGAATTAATGCCGCAGATTTAGTTTTAGCAGTATTGAATTGATCTAAAATAATTAATGGCTTCAAGGTTTAGTATAGTTACTTTGTTTCGGTCAAGTGTAATATTGTTAGAGCTCCAATGAAATATTCCAGCCTAGTTGCTCATTTCGGCTACGTAGAGGTCGCCGCGCGATTGGCCAGCATCGTGTATCAGGCCATTCATCGTGATCGCAGAATGATCGCCGGCGCATCACCACGATGTCACGCCACTGTGCGGTAACTCACCTATATCGTTATAACTTAGGGTTGACAAGCTCTCTTATAAAAAAAGTTCACGTAATGCGATGTTCGTTTCGTGTAAGCCTATCAAACATTTGAGGTACAGTTAGTTGAGGTACAGTGGTACAGTTTGTTACGTAATAGATATAATCTGAACAAATGTTTTAGCTAGAAACGTCTAACTTTATTGATTCAGAAATAAGTATAGGTAATGTGCGAACAGACTTGAAAGTAGACATATTATGGATTCTGAAATTCGAAAGACGAGAATGACATGCTGAAATAATAAAATTGTTGAAACGAACCGTTGTTGCGCCCTCTAATGACAGAAAAAAAAAATAAAAAAAAAATATTTTCAATACACCTTGCTCGAAAATTGAACTTACGAAGGCAGTAAACAGTGCGGTAAATGCGTTTTACCGCACTAGTGCGATTTTATTACAATTTTTCTTAAATTCCTACGGTCTTCATAATTATTATTCAGCCAGGATAATTTTGACAATAAAAAATATTTAAATCGATTCATACAAAGAGAAAAGTATTTTATATTTTTTTATTTCAAAAAATTTTATGAAAAATATTATCAGCCAGTAATATTTTAATTATAAAAATAAAATTATCTCGATTTAATAAAGAATCAATTCGTAGAGGCTGAATGTCCGCCAGACCCTTTTCTCCGTTTATGCTTATAAAAAAGAAACATACTATAGATTTGCGGTTGGCGCCAATTTTGAGAAATTTTCATTTAATTGTTTAACATTGAATGTTATGAGTGATTAAGTGTTGATATTTAATGATAAATGTGAATAGTAAGGATACTCAAACTGCGCACGATATAACAAAGGTTAGTTTTTACAACTTCTACATGATCAATTTTACCTGTAGTATCATAGCTTTTGTTGGGGTACCTTTCATAACCTAAAATTTAATTATTTACTATCAGTTTTCTCACAAGTGTATTGAAAAACGTCGTACAACACACGGATCTTATAACAAACTCGTGACATTATAAACTCTCGCCTGCGGCTCGGGCTTACAAAAGTCACCTCGTTTGTAATATGCCACCTACGATCCTTGTATCGTAATGTACTATTATTTCCATAGGATGTTTATTATATCACTTATGAGAGACAGAGTTTGAATCACGATAAATATCTTATTTTTATTTTCTTCATAATTGTTTTTTTATTACTTACTTTTTTATTCTTTTATTTAAATACAAAAATGATAGAAAATAAAATTTATAGTATACTTTTCGCAGTCTGAAAGTTTTCTAACAGATGGCACGAGCAAAGCTCGGTTGCCCAGGTACTTAACTATTATCGGATGTGTGACAACCTTAATACTGACAGAACGCATTGTAGTTCACGAACAATTTTCTCGGCCAAAGTTAAGCGGGCACAATAGAGATATTGTATGACCCGTTCACGATATCTTCGCTCACAGCGCTTCACGTAATGTTATTATCTGTCACCTGCGGGTCACGTGAACTTTCCGTATGCAAAAAATGTTTTATTTTTTTTAATTCCTAAGCTAGAAAAGAAAAAATTTAAACAACAAAAGGGGAGCAACCAAAATGTTTGACCTCTGGGCTTCAATATGAACTTAAAAATATTATTATAAGTAGGGTCAAATTGGGGATTCTGGATCACTCCGCTCGCTACGCTCGCTTCGTGATCCAGAATCCCCAATTTTACCCTACTATTATAATATTGACTGTTTTGAGTTGTCTGTAATAAGGATTTCTCAAAAATGTTGGAAATTTAGTATCAAAATAAAAAAAAAGTTCTTATTGCTTTCGTCAGTATTCTAAATTCATTATATAATATATTATTTCAAAATGTTTCGTGTTTTTTTTTTTTATTGCTGTTCAAGGTTAAGCCCACTTAGTACATTAAACTATTTTCATGGATTACTTAAATCATTCAGCGAACACAAATTCACTTCGACATGATGAGAGATTCACAAATTGCCCCTAACAACTTGAGAAAATACCCAAGGAAAATACCTACATGTCAATTTCATTGTTGACTCCAAACATACCTACCTAATTTACTACGCAGTTCAACATCAATTTGTTTATTACCTGCATGTGATCAAATTTTACATAATTTGCTCGCGGTAAAAATATTAAGTAATATTTTCATAAAATTCAGTTTTTCCATTGTGCCGAAATACAAACAAACCTTCGAATTTTATTCAACGAGTAATTGAGGTAGATAGATACGTAAGAAATTATAATTTTATCTAACAAGTATTTATTTTGTTATGTTGAATAATGTTTATTGACGTAGAGCTTATACAAGTATAAAAAGTTTAAGCTAACTCATGAATAGGATTTTTGTTAATATGTAAAAAAACAGGATATATTATTATATATAGGTTTCGTAAATATTATTTACGTCATGCGATGTAATAGAGCGCTAGTGGCGTAGTTGACAACAAAAATAAAAATACCGTTTGCAGATTTGGTCTTCCTAAACACTTGGTATTTAGGGTTTTGGTATTTTTTTAGATCACAAATTAAGAGACATAAGAAAATAACCCAAAAGTAACTAAAAGTATGCGGTATAAGATTTTTACACTCTTTAGAGCATATTGCACGTCGTTTTACACGTGCAGCCTGTGGGCTAGATATACTAAATCTTATAACGCTCTTCGAGTGCAATACAACAACGCGTTCAGGAGGCTGTTGGGGCTCCCTCGATTCTGCAGTGCGTCGTCGGACGCGCGAGTAGACTGTTTTTACGCGACGATGCGCAAGGGGTCCCTGATGCGCAGGGTGCGGGGGAGCTGCACAGTATTCTGAATATGATTGCGAGCAGGCTAGACTGCAAGTACTTGAGTCATTGTTGCGTAATATCATGTAATATCCACTGTTTGCCGTAGCAGTGACATTGGTGCTTTTTAATATAATTTCTTACATAGGTACTTCTACTAACATAGAAATAAGATTTACTGTAAACAAGTACTAACAAAATGAGTCATTGTTACTTGATTTTTAAATAAATTATAATTTTTATTAGCACCAAATACTTTTGCTTTTTATATTATATGACCAAAAATCACCTCCAAACATGACACTTTTTTACCCGAGTGCTTTAGAAGGAGGGTTATGTTTTTCGAGTGTATGTATGTATGTATGTATATTTCTTTGGCACGCTCTACAGCCTAAACGGCTTGATGGATTTTAGCTAAAGAGGTATCGTTAGATTCGTCTTACTGGTGAGAGTGACACTGGGTACATCAAATTTATAAAAAAACCAAGATGGCCTATTTTTGGCGCCAAAAGTTTTAAATTTTTCATGCAGTCGGGTTTTTTGTTTTTTTTTAATAATAGTGGTTATTTAACTTAGTCTTTAATCATGAGGTTTAACTAACAAATTAAGACTATTTAAAATTCGCAAATAAAAAACTTTGAACTTTCATACAAATTGACTCGATCAGCTGATCAGTTTGTATGAAAAGTGAAATCAAATTTAAAAAAAAAGTAAATCAACACAACAGGTACCTCAACACAACCTACCTACTGCTTATTTTTTAAGAAATGCCTTACAACAGAATAACATCTTAGTTTCATGATTAATAAATAATTAAACTAAATTAATCATACATTCCTATTATGGTATCCTATTTAGTCAATTTAAATTCTATTTAGTCAGAATACTTGTAGCATCGTTACTAAAATAAGGTGTCAGGTTGGTGAAGGCCGCGGGCAGTGCAGGAGCGTTCATCCCTAGGAGACCCTTGTCTAGAGTGGACGTTCTTCGGCTAAAATGGTGATGATAATACACTTTGGCCGCGTTTCAATATGCGCTTAAATCACTTTTGAATCAAACTGTCATGTCAGCGCCGTCAGCGATCAGATCGTATGGGTTTCGCCTGCGGACAGTAATTCGGTACGCGCTTTGAGTGCGTTAAAATCGATTTGAGCGCGTCTCGGAACGCATGGCAAGTCGATGTTAAAAGATTGTGGGGACATCTCTTTCGCACCCGGCTTATTGATTCAAAACTGCAGATCCTTTACTATGTATTTAAGGTTGGTGAAGGTCATGGGGAGCCGCTGTTACCGCTGTAGGCAGAATTATAGAAATGTGCCAATTTACGTCGACGACGTCTTTGCAATTTTGCATTTGACGTCTGTTGGCTGAGATGATGATGATGATGATTCAACATCTTCTATCCTTTGTTTTCCAGAATAATGCCGCCTCAAGGCCAGCAGTCGTTCGTCCTTTTCGAGAACGAAGCCGTGGGTGACGATAAGGCTGCAGTAGTCGTTCCCTCACCTTCGGCAGAGAAGAGAGTATGGAAGATCGTATGGAGGAACGTCATCATCTTCGGCTTCTTACACACCTTCGGACTCTACGGAGCTTTCCTTTTCCTAGCCAAAGCTAAATGGGCAACCTGTTTATTCGGTAAGGATTTAATCAAATGTATTTATCTAAAGAGATGTTAAATTTAGTACCGGTTTCAACTGCGTCAATGTGTCTTTGTATCGTTGACCTTAGGTCGTAGGAGGAGGAGAGTATTGATATGTGTGATTGTTTACTGTGGTTACTATTATCCAAGGACGAATGTTTTTTTTTTCTCTACGTGACGTTCTTTCATCTACTAATAGTCACGTAATACCTAATCATTGATTATGATACTATAATTTAATTTAATTTGTCTTCGAATTTTGAATTCATATGTACTATCAAACTACTTTCTTCCCAACTTGCGATTTAAAGCGTGTGGGTGCCATTTAAATTCTGTTCACCCCTATACATATAGTGTTATGTTTCTGGCAATCTCATGTAAGGTCTCTTTCAATAGAATCCGGCAATAATGTAAACAAGATATTTTTTTGAAAAACAAGATAATTTCCCAAAGACAGACTTTGATGAGTAAAAAATTAATATGACAGTATTACAAATTATTGAAAGTTTTGTCGTCCGAGTATTTTTTATTAAAATAACTATCATAAAGAAGATAATAGGATGCGAAATTATTGTATGAAGAATGTATGGTTCCTGGAAGTGTGAATTTGATCAGGATTGATACTCAAATGTAAGTAATTACGGAGTAATCGTGTTTAAATTGGTTTGATTACATTATTGCCGGATTCTATTGAAAGGGACTTTAGACAGCTGTACGGCGATAGACATACGAAAGTCGAAGTCGTTCGGAGGGGGAATAACGAGTTATTTGCTGTCAAAGAAGTTTAATAGACTCCGAGGCTCGCATCTGAAACTTTGTTTGCTTTCTCTGTCTGTAGCTAACAAGATGACTATTCTAACTATAAATTGGTTGTATTTCAGCTTTTGTTCTGTACATATGTTCTGGTCTTGGCATCACGGCCGGAGCACACAGGCTGTGGGCACACAAATCCTATAAAGCAAGATGGCCTCTACGATTGCTACTCGCTTTATTCAACACCATCGCATTCCAGGTAATAAAATACTTCATAATATAATTATCATCCAAAAATATAAAACACGACTGCTTTGCGAAAAATAATATAGCCAGTGCCATTCGGGCTGATGTAAGAATTCTAACAATACCCCATAGGTACATACATTCGTGAATCCTGAACACATTACACTTCTTTTTTTAAGTCTGTGGCTATGTACAGGGTTGGAAACACTAGATTTTTCAGACAATCAGGACCACTTCAGTTTATCACTACCGCTTTATCCTGTGTTGCCATTGATAAAGTAGTTAGTTCCACTTCTGTGCTTTTTAAGGCCCGGTTTCCACCAAAGCGGAGAGGAGATATGTTTGAATAACCAATCAGATTTCAAGACGTATAATGGTATCGATTCGGCATACGCCCAACTAAACTAAACTGAGTCCTATGTCACTTTCCATCGTTTTTAATTGAAAAGGGACCAAAGATCATCGGTTTTGTTTTTGTCTTTGACTTCACGACTAACAGAAAAAGTACACAAAACCAAGTTATTCAGAAGAACGTATTTCTTTTGCGTAAACTTATTAGATCTTTTTGAATCCGGTTATTAGTTTCATAGGTAGCTGAAATAACATAACATAGAACTTCTTCGAAACCAGTCACATAGAAGTATAAAAAAACCTTCTTGGAAATCAGTTATGTTGAAACATAAAAAAAGCCTTTTTGGTAACCAGTTACGAAACCCCACCCCGGTTTCCTTGACGGCCTACGCGACCTGTAACTTGCGAATAAATATATTCATTTGGATAAGTTATTGTCATAGTTATTTTCTGTCTTTTTTCTTGAGTCGATTGATTTATCTAAAAATTTATAAAGAAGAAGAATAATAAGATCAATTTTTGAAGATCTTACTACTTTTATATTCCTACCAATAAGATAAACAGATTTTTTATGGAACTTTTGTCGACTAACTGCATAAAGCCGGCTATGTATTTTTATAATCAAATGACATTGTACAATATCAAAAATCATAATTTCATAATAAATTAACTTTGTTGACGTATCTCGGAGTGAACGACTAGAGTAGATATACTTAGTAGTTGTTATTCGATAAATCCCGTGCAGGAAACGTGCCGGTTCTGATGTTGATAACAAAAAGTGGTGACGCTGATGTCAAGAAATGCGTAATTCGCGGTTCAAACTAAGTGCAGTTCAAAAAGGCAGGATAAGACTGAGAGATATAACGATATCAAGCAGTTTTCATCATTTGGTTATCAGTCAGAACGTGATTGGTCATGTGCAGTCCCACGACCCGCGTGACCGTTATCTACTGACCTGGTCACTGTCATTACCAACTATCATAACAGTCTCACCAGGTCTTGATAAACTTTCATTAAAATTAAATACTTATTAATATCGAATTGTGCAGAAGATAGAATAGAATATACTTTATTGCACACAAGGATATAATATCTTGAAATTACAAAAGATAGATAAAGGGATGTACAGATAGGCGGCCTTATTGCTAAGTTAGCAATTTCTTCCAGGCAACCTTAGGGTACAAGAAAGCTGCATTGGAACTGTGGGACTGTGCACACAAGAAAAACAGAATAGGATAAGCTAATACTATTAATCAAAGTTGCATAAACAAACTACTTATACTTAGGGCATACAAACCTACATATATACATACATACATAATATACTATATAAATAATATGAATATGAAGATATATTTGCTAACATCTAATCTCCATTCCCTTTGCCACCTTGACAGATCCTTTGTAATTATGGAGTAGCCATTACGAAACAATGTAGACTTTTAAATGAATAATAATTAACATATAATTTCTGGGCAGTCTTTAGGCAAAGATTTCATTATTTTATTTTCAGATTTTTATTGAAGTTTGCCTTTTCATGGATATCTAATAAAATGTTTACCTAAAAGCCTAAAAAATCTTTAAAGTAAAAAGTCGCTAAAGGATTTCCATTTAATAAAATATCTCGTTCTACTGGGTTGTCATATCGATTTTTGATCGTAATTTCTTTAGTCGTACAATCTCAGAAACACGATTGCAGATAATTGTTTCGATAGAAAAAGCTCGCAAACATTGCTCTAAACATTTACTTTTTTGTTTGTTTAGTAAAGGGAAGTAGCGAGCCATTCCCACTACAAATATCTTTAGATTACTTACTGGGAAGACTCAACACTATCTATTGTAAGAATTAATTTGGAAATAAATAACATTTTTATACCTTTTTTACCTTTTTCATTTTATCTCCGGACTGTTAAAAATTATTTACGTAAAATTAAGTGCACAATATAGGCAACTACAACAGTAATCACTTGTAAAAAATATACAAAATAAAAAACTGGCCAAGCACGTATTATTCAACATTACTTAGGTACCTGTCCACCCATCAAAACCATTTACCAAAACCACCACTACCACCAAAATCATTTAGTATGATATTTGTACCGATTTTCTTATTAGTACAAGTAGGTAAATGTTATAAGTTGATCTATTATTCGTTAACCTGTAAAGCCTATACTTGATGTTTAATCGCGCTTTATTCGAAATTGAAAATAGTTTTATTCGAATGTCTCGAATGTTCCATTGGCAACTCGCGATTGTTACACATTTAGAACTGACTGGTAAATAAGGTAAATAGGTTATGAAATTATTTTAGTAAATGATGTTGTAACTGAACATCTCATCTCTAAAATAATAATCAAAATTGGCCGTTGATCATCTAGTAACAGATCCTTACTACGTTGTGAGAGTAACCCAAACTCTTTTAGAAATTTACAATGTGATCGTCTTTATATTATGTTTTCTAACTGTGGAATTAAACATAGAGTCGCCTACTCAACTTCTATGTTATTCCTAAATACTGATTCGGCCCTATCTCTCGTCCGAACACAGGAGTATCAGTTGCCAGCCGGCAAGCAGCCTACTCCTGATTACCCATGCTCGTTGACTGAAAGAATAAAGTCACCAGGAAATCCCAGCGACTTTATTAAGCAATACTAACTTCGTATTCTGAAAAGAACTTCGAAGTTTATTACTTCTGTAATAAGAGCCCAGATTCCTGAAATGGATCACAAGGATTATTACATGATATATGTAATTTAAAAGGTATAAAAGGATGGCTCCAGGACTGCCTCAGCGAGTCCTTAGAGCCGGCGACGGGTGTGTCGTCTGTAGTTCTGAATAGAACTTCTAGTTCTTAGAGGAACTTTCGTTGAGTGGCATTTCCTCAACAGAATGATCAATAACCAAGTTTCTCTAATGATACTTCCTGGAGACGACCATCCTAGCTCTACGCACCGGGACACCCTTTTCCTTAAGCTATGCCAACTGTATTGATAAATACGGTTGCATAACCCCTCTGTGTCTTCCAATATACAGTCCGACAAGGGATCTAGTAATATCCAGCATTGACGAGGGGACTAGTTCTAACTCCCTCAGCTGGACGATTACTAGGACCTTAGAACCCAAGCAAGGCAGCAGACTAGAAGCAAAGACCCGAGACGTACACACAATACAGCAAACCAGCCATCAAAGTATCTACGTGACGAGTGAGAATAAACGCTCCACCAACGCGCTCTCTGTGAGTCACTTCCCACTCTGCCCTTCAGAATGCTCCTGTCCTCCCCTCACCACAGAGGTGTAGGAAAAAGGTTAAAATAATAGACAACCCCGAAGGATTGTCTACAGCGGACTCTGGTCCGACCGGTGCGCCTTAAGCGATGGAAGGAGACCGAAGTCCCATCGTAGGAAGCCTAAGCTTCATGGAAGGAGACCGAAGTCCCATCGTAGAAAGCATAAGCTTCTCGTGGTAAGCCGAAGCTAGTGGACTACGTCCAATCGATACTAGCCGTAGCGTTCCCGATACGGCTGAGCCGCTGTGGTAACCTTTTGGGAGGCCAATCCCGTCTTCCACCGAAGTGTCCAACGTATTGCGTTCAAGGGTGTGTTTATAGGATAGTCCACACGTGAACCAGCGCCCATGATGGTAAACCATCTTCCAACGAGCAAGCTCGAAGGGATGACCTCACAGCTGCTACTGACTGTGGGTCTCATATCTGGATTGCTCCTGCATACTGGATCTCCGTCTATCTGAACGGTACTGCCAGGGCAGATCTGCTCCAACTTCATATCTCCATATATATATAAATCTCCGCCGCGCGTCTCCGTGCCTGAGACCGCATATGAATCTAAAGACTCATTTCAGCTATCGCTCTGAATATAGCTTTACAGCCTTCATCATCGCTCGTCCAGTCCACTGCTGGACTATGAGCCTCCTCCCCTTGCAACCATATGTGTCGATATTACATCGCACAGTTGATTCAGTAATAAATCATACATGATGATATTAGCCCGAGCAGTCCACGTCCAGTTTCTCGTTCTCAATTAATAAACTCGTTCCAGTACGAGGGCTGCTTGATAAGTTTCCGAAACGACAAAGAAAAACTTTAAAAATCTATTTAAAATAAATTTATTTCTCAACGTAGTTTCCTTCTACCTCGATGCATTTAGTCCAGCGCTTCTCCAATGCCGTTACACCAGTTTGATAAAATGTTTTCTCCAACCCCTCAAAATACTCGTCCACGGCAACAATGACTTCTTCATTTGATGAAAATCTCTGGCCACCTAACCATTTCTTCAGGTTTGGGAATAAGTGGAAGTCACACGGGGCCAGATCCGGGGAATAGGGTGGATGCGGTAGCAATTCGAACCGCAATTCATGGAGTTTGGCGACTGCAACCATTGACGTGTGTGCAGGTGCGTTGTCATGGTGGAACAAAAATTTTTCTTGGCCAAATGTGGTCGTTTTTTCTGGATTTCTTCACTTAATTTTTGCAGCAAGCTTGCGTAGTACTCTCCATTTATTGTTTTTCCTTTTTGCAGATAATCCACTAAAATAATCCCTCGAGCATCCCAAAAAACAGTCGCCATCACTTTGCCGGCCGACAAAACCGTTTTTGCTTTCTTCGGCGCAGGTCTTCCGCTCTCAGTCCACTGCTTAGATTGTTCTTTTGTCTCGGGAGTATAATGATGTATCCAGGTTTCATCGACTGTTACATAACGCCGCGAAAACTCGTTAGGATCTCGGTTAAACAGCGCCAAACACTCCGATGAATCGTCCACTCGACGTTGCTTTTGGTCAACAGTGAGCAAACGCGGCACCCATCGCGCGCAAAGCTTTTTCATTCCCAAATGTTGGTGCAAAATATTAAAAACGCGTTCAGATGAAATGCTCACCATCTCTGCTATCTCTCGCAACTTCAAGCGCCGATCATTCAATACAATTTTGTGAATTTTTTTGATCATGTCCGGATTCGTGACTTCATTTGGACGGCCAGACCTGTGGGCGTCTTCGCAGCTCTGTCTTCCACGTTTAAAATCAGTTACCCAGGTGTGAATTGTACTCAATGCAGGAGCAGAATTACCTAAAACACTGTCTAGCTTGGTTTTAATCTGGGTTGCTGTTTTCTGTTTTAAAACGTAAAACTTAATCACGCACGAATTTCGTTTCTTTCCATTGTTAAGAAAATTTACGACAGAGAAAGTTCTACGTCCTATCAAACAAATTCCACCAGTTCGATTAAATTCAAATTTGGCGTTCTATTTTCAAAAAGATGCCAAAATATAATGTAATTTTTTTTTTTGCGTATCATTTTTTTAAGTTCGTCGTTTCGGCCAGTTATCAATCAGCCCAGGTATGCCTCTTTACAGACTTATGTCTTGAAGGAAGCCACTATGTCCTCCGCTATCTCCATTATCAGGGTTAAGACTTGAAAGACTATCATCGACACTAATCAGTCTGAGGTCCACCGCGCACGAATGTGGACAAGTCCCCATCCGCGGCTATGTATTCAAGTCGCTGTATGCGTCTTCGGTCTATCAGCGGTTCAGAGCTAGACATACAGTGGTAGCGGCATTCATAGCAGCCCGTTGGTTACTCCACATCTTCATAGGTCAGATACGGAAATCTCTCCACAGACTTGAAGGTAGCCACTAAGATATTGTTAACTCCACTATCAGGGGTAAACTTAGTGTACTTATCACGCCTAGGATGCGACCCATACTCCAGCGGTTCAGAGCTAGACATGCAATGCCAACAATATCATAGCAGCGATAGTTATACCTCGTCTTCATGCGTCAGATAAGGGCTCTCTATGAGATGGTCAAATATAGTGCATTATGTGATCAGTTTGATCCAGCGGCCGTGTCCGCTTTCATTAGGTCATCTAGGTGCGTCAAGCCTATGATTCCCTTGATTTTCATTTTTGACCATCTCGGATGGGATATGTCATCCATAGAGGCATAATTAACCGTTCCCATATCAAACAGGCAGCACGCCAATCTTCAGGGACCGAAATCCCGTCGAAAGGCAGTGAGAGGCTGTGCAGCGCCTGCGACTTTAGGTTCGGCAATTATTTCACTTGGTTTTCCAAGTATAGACTTATATTAGTCTATTTTTGCACTTTTACAATAATGTCAATTTTCTTGAACTTAACGTTCCGCCAGCCATCTATTCCTAGACGGCCGACTGCCTCCCACCATGTATA
Organism: Carpatolechia fugitivella; assembly: GCA_951230895.1. Taxonomy (NCBI): domain Eukaryota; kingdom Metazoa; phylum Arthropoda; class Insecta; order Lepidoptera; family Gelechiidae; genus Carpatolechia; species Carpatolechia fugitivella. The sequence goes on along the minus strand of OX579655.1, from coordinate 6,131,675 downwards.
TTGGCGACACGCATCGACGGTACGCGCTAGGTCAACAGGCCCTTTTCCTAAACTTGTTCGATATTTCTGAAACTCATAATGCGAACGTATCTCAGTCTATGCACCCCAAGTATGCATTTAGTTTTGCATTATCTCTTTTAGTTTCTGAGTTATTAATTTTAGAAATATCTAAAATATCCAATACAAGAACGTATTAAAATTAAAAACATTCATTACAAGAACGTAATAAAATTAAAAACATTCATTACACGAACGTATTAAAATTCTAAAAATTCATTACAAGAACGTATTAAAAAAACAAAAAATTCTCTTAATTCGTCTCGAATCTTTTATTATAACTTCCTCTATGTCTTACAACAGACACACGTTGTTCTACATAGTTTTAATTTACATTAGGGTCGGGGAGTTACAATGTTATGATTTTATTTTTTCGCAATCTTTTTACTGTTCTAATACCTACCTACTTAAATTTACTACCCACATAGACGGACTCCATCAAGTCATTTTCTATGATACTTGTACTGAATTTCTTACTTAGCACAAGTACATTTTAAAGTTGGTATTTTATTCGTTAACCTGTCAAGCCTACTTATTTCACATTTTTTTTACTTTTCTTGTACATAAATTTACTACATAGACAGTTTAAACTTTATCAAAGTATTTTTTTATGATATTTGTACCGAATTTCTAACTAGTACAAGTACATTTCATAAGTTGATATATTATTCATTAACCTGTAAAGCCTACATGATGTTGATAGTTTTCCTTTTAAATTCATCATATACTTTACTACCGTGAATTTTTTCACATTTCCAAATACAACGGTTTCACTGGTGGGGGGGGGGGGGGAAACTTGACTCTAACAAAAATAAGCTCTTAAAATATTTCTGAAACGTAAACTAGCATCGAAAAATGGTTTTAGCAAACCCCCATTATTTTTTTAAACCCTATCCAACGATACCTCACACCATAAGGTAATAGTGAATTTAAAAAATAACCCCCACTTCTTTTTTTTTTAAGATTTTATTCTTTAACTTTCACGGCATAATTAATATGTATGTCCATGCCAAATTACAGCCTTCTAACATTCATCAAAATATTTTTCTATGATATTTGTAGTACCAAATTTCTTACTTGTACTAGTACTTTTTATAAGTTGGTCTATTATTCGATAACCTGTAAAGCCTACTTGATGTTGATAGTTTTTCTTTTAAATTCATCATATACACTACTACCATGATTTTTTTCACGTTTCCATATACAACGGTTTCGCTGGTAGAGGGGGGGGGAAACTTGACTCTAACAAAAATAAGCACTTTAAAACAGAATATTTCTAAAACTTACACTAGCATCGAAAAATGGTCCTAGCAAACCCCCATTGTTTTTAAAAGACCTATCTAACGATACCTCACACTATAGTTAACCTTATAAGGTTATCGTGAAAAAAAAATAACCCCCTATTACGTGTACCAGAGGAACGCTAAAATTTTTTGTTTAAGATTTTATTCTTCAGCTTTGTCGGCATGATTCATATGTATATCCACGCCAAATTACAGCCTTCTGGTACTAAGAGTCTCTGAGCTAAGCCGTGGACAGATAGACAGACAGACAGACAGACGGACGGACAGACTGAAACTATAAGGGTTCCTTTTTTACTACGGAACCCTAAAAATTGTTAGTAGTTTTCCAATAAATAAGCAAAACATGTGTTGTCGTTTACGTCATTTTATTTCGAGCGCGTGCTCATCATCTATCCCATTTTGTTGTTTACATAAGGTGTATATCGCTATCACTCACCCCGGCCGGGAGCCTTTTTAACCACGCCCACTAAGATGAGTAATTACTTTGAATGTTTTCAGGACTCTGCGATAGACTGGGCTCGTGACCATCGCATGCACCACAAATACTCAGAAACTGATGCGGATCCCCACAACGCCACCAGAGGGTTCTTTTTCTCCCACGTCGGCTGGCTGCTCGTCAGGAAACACCCTGAGATCAAAGCCAAGGGCCACACTATTGACATGAGTGACCTCTGGGCCGACCCCATTCTTAGATTCCAAAAGAAGTGAGTACTTATGCAGAAACTCTATAATATTATTCCGATGTCGTTACGTTTCGATTGATAGTTGGATCAAAGGTAATTTCAGAATGTACCGTTTATTAATTCAGCATTTTTTTTTCAGGTACTACATGTATCTCATGCCGCTTTGCTGCTTCATTTTACCCACTTACATTCCTACGCTTTGGGGCGAGTCTCTATGGAACGCGTACTTCATCTGCGCTATCTTCCGCTACGTGTACGTCCTCAACGTTACTTGGTTAGTAAACTCCGCCGCGCATATGTTTGGCACCAAACCTTACGACAAGAACATCAATCCTGTTGAGAACATTTCTGTTGCTGCAGTGGTGCTCGGCGAAGGTTTCCACAACTACCATCATACCTTCCCCTGGGACTACAAAACTTCGGAACTCGGAGGCTACTCGCTGAACTTGTCCAAATTGTTCATCGACACCATGTCCAAGATCGGTTGGGCTTATGATCTGAAGACTGTTTCTCATGAAGTTATCAAAAACAGAGTAAAGAGGACAGGTGACGGCAGCCACGAAGTTTGGGGTTGGGATGACAAAGATGTCTCTCCCGAAGATAAGAAAGATGCTCTCGTTATTAATCCTGAAAAGGTTGATAAGGCAGAATAGACGCGCTGACAACTTTAGACCTTACTTACTGGCTCATTAAACGATTGAAGTGGTCATTTTCAATAAAATATTAGGACCACTTTTTCTATTTTGTACTTGATAAGTCCTACTTCAAAATCATAAAGTTTGCGTACAATTCCACCTATTCAGAGGTTGTAGGTATTTAGTATTTTTGAAGTACAGAACACGCCAGTAATAATTTAATTAAAACATTGTCTGCGTATACAATATACCTATATATATATAGGGTGTAAACAACATGTCACCATAAACTGATGCAATACATTACATGTATATGTATATTAAGAAGTGGTGCTGCACAAAGACAACGAAATTTTACGATGAAATAATTATAGTACATAAAAATACACAAAAAAACCTTGTGCATATCAGTTATTGGAAAATTTCGCCCTACATTATGTACCTATTGAATGGATGAGTTTGTCTTTAATGTTTGTCTTACTTAAGTATTTACATTCTAGTAGTATCTTCCATTTACTGATACATCAAATGAAAATTTTTGTCGTTGCGTCATCTATTAATCGTCATCAAGCGTTTTTAAAAATAGTAAGCTAGCTTAGAACCAAATCGTGCCTTTAAGGTAAAAGTAGAGTTAGGTAGGTACCTATTATGGGAAACGCAGACTGTTCTAAGGGAGTAGATACTTTGCAATCGGGTGATGATAGGGTAAATTTAACACAGTGTTGATAAAATAGATGTACGAGTTTCATATTTATACATAATATAATTATACCCAGTGATATAAAGACAAAATGTGATAATGATGAATTGTTATTTTCGGTAGTTTAGGTAATTTATTCATTGTATTTTGCCATATTATTCTGATGATGACTGTCACTTAGCTATAATTTAAGTTTTATGAAATTATTTATAGACTTGTGTTTTTAAAATAAAAGCCATTATGATTATTTGATTTTTCTTTATATTATTATACCCCTTTCCTTTATTTAGAAATGTTACTGCATGTAAAATGTTTCTCAATAAAAACAAATTTCAAGCAAACAGTGCCTGCTGCTATTTACATACGAAATATAGCAAATAAATTTATTCAAACGCTCCTTTATTTTTGAAGATAAGAATAACTGCACTCACAGCTTTTAGTCCAAAAATGTGTACCATCACCAGTCATCACAAAATTATTATTGTTACGCTATTTTCATGGTCTTCCTTAAATTTTGGAGGTAGGTAATTCTGCAAACCAAAAACAAAAAAAATACAAAGTACTTATTTGTGAATACAAAGTGCGTCATCAACAGCTCATATGCGTCCCCACCGAGCGTGTTTTTTTTTCATTTTTGTTGGTTCTTCCCACCCAGGTCACCTGGTCAACTTACCTAAGTATTTTTTAAGATCTGCGAATACAGAAATATACGAATGTTTCCTTTGAATGTTTGTTATCTTCCAAAGTGACATGTCTTCCCAAAAGATAAGGTAATTTCAGCCCATTATCTGATAAATAAAATCATCTATGATTAGGTATATTCCAACGGATTCCTTTGAGTTAAAACTATCTTTTTGAAACTTTTTTTTTCTTCGTGCAACCACCTTTGCAATCTTACTTAGACCAAGATATTACCACAATAAATAGGTAAAGCGGCGCGGGGCCCATATTACTGTGTGTGTTTGACTATCGAATACAGACGATATTTAGTTTTCTCATGACAAAAATTTTATTTATTCCTTAATGTGAACAAAATGTTGCAAAATTAATAAAACGATAAAATTATTGATTTATCTTCGGCGAATTTTTTACATCGATTCGGGTTGTGGAGAGCTTCAAATATCTAGGACACGTGCTGACAGAACATTTAAGTGACGATGCTGATATCGAACGGGAGAGAAGGGCTCTGGCAATTAGGTGTAAATATGCTTGCGCGCAGATCAGCAAAGTGCACTAGGGATGTTAAAATGGCCTTTTGTCAAAATTTCTACACATGCCAACTGTGGATTGATTACACCAGGAGAGCATACAGCATCCTTAGAGTACAATACAATGACGCATTCCGCATTCTACTGAGGCTCAGTAGATACTGCAGTGCAAAAACTGGTCTCTGATGAAAAATGTTCGCTGATGCCAGAGTTCCGGATTTCTTCGCGATATTGAGGCAGCATATAGCAGCTTTCTGGGATCGGATACGCAACTCCAATAACGAGCTTTTATCAGCAGTAAGCCAGGATACATACGGAAATAGGTTCTTTAGGCACTGGTTACACGTGCATCAGACTCCAAACAAAAAGTAGGTAACGAACCTTTTTCTGTTGTGTTGTGAGTACCTACCTATTGATTTATGTCATTTGTTTTATATTTATATTTTTATATATCTATGGGTCTGAAGCTGTACCTATTGTATTGTTTTAGTTACCTGAAATAAAGATTAATTATTATTTATTTATTATATTATTTACAGTTCGAGGGGATTGATGTAAAAATAACTTTTTTATGGGAATGAAAACAAAGCCAAGGTTACTATTTCCTATTACACGGCAGAGTGGCAAAAGCATGCAGTATTTCTTTCATCGTTTTATTTGAAGACTATAAATAAAGCGAAGCTATGACTGACTACCAATCTCAGCTGTAATGTAGGTGATTTCAATTAGGTTGATTCGGGACGTTGCGGGGTTTCATCTGAATTGCACGCTTATTTGCTGCCACTGAGCTACAATCAAATTACTTTCACAGAACGGGTGTTCTGCATTTCTTTTACTTTCTAATATACTTATAATAAATTTAAAAATAAAAATCTTGTAACTGAGTTTTAAGTCTGATTTCACCAAATAATTAAACTGATGCATAGGTATACATACCTATCCAGTGATTGTTTATCCAAGGGAAGTTTCCAAGATCATCTCCTCATGAGGAAATTACCTCAACGGTTTATGATATAGATTTTTTGTTAAAATCTTATTGTTGATAGGTTTTTAAATCTGTTGTAACTCGCTGATAGTAACATTTAACCCATTACATTATCGTTTAAATTATCATTCTAAATAAATACTTCAATAAACAAGCAGCTACAAAAATACAAGACAAAAATGTTTTTATCGTTACCTTAAGTTACACGTTTCTTGTTAACAGTTTCATTGACACAGGGTGGGTCCCATTTCCATAGGAAAAACAAATTTAATAATATGATTAGCCCTAAGCAATTTAATTACGGAAAATATGTTTGCCAATCCATTTCCGCTATGTGAACATCCTGTACTTAGAATATTTTCATGAAAGTTACCACTTGCCAGTCTCACTCCAGTTTGTGTAGCGACGCGTTCTGCCGCCGCGCCGTAGACGCTACGCACGTAGCGGTAAAAAATAACTCCTTTCAAATCTTTTTATTCAGTCATGGGCTACATCAACAAAAGTTATTTTAAGAACGGTTCGTTCGTGTTTTTCTTACCAATTGATATTCTCAACGATGGACAAATCCAAGAAGATCCTTTGATAGTTAAAATTCTCGTTAGCATCGTGTTGATTGTTTCTATGTGCGTGAGCATCTTCGGCAACGTGTGCATCTGTGCTGTCGTCGCTCGCAACAAGAGCATGAGGACACCTACCAACTGCTACTTGGTCAACCTTGCCGTCACAGACTTCTTGACATCTCTCTACGTTCCCATAGACATCTACTTTTTTTGGATACGAGACATGTACCCCTTTGGAGAAGTAGGCTGTCGTCTCCACTACATTGTTTGGGACTGTTTGAGTAACTGTAGCGTTCTTACCATAGTGGCGTTCACTGTTGAACGGTACTTAGTTGTCACCAAGCCATTTCTCCGTGAAAGACTAACATTAAAGAGCCGTGTTTTAAAAATTCTGGCGTTGAACTGGATTATTTCGGGTTTGGCGTGTATTCCAGAGTTTATGTACGTAAGCTTTCTGGAGACGAAGAAGTATGTGTATTGCTATTGGGTGATGACTGAGGTTCTGAAGGTGTTCTGTATAATGGACGTGTTGTTCTTCTTCATGGTACCCATGACGATCATCGTAGTGCTTTATGTGCTGATAGCACTCAAGTTGCGGGATGCGCAGCGCCAACGACATACCAATGTCAGTGTTGTGTATGGACGACAAGATCGGATAAAAGCCGTGAAAATGCTAGGTAAGGAAATCTTTATTTAACTAACTTCCAAAACAGGAGGCAAAATCTTGTGGGAGGCAATAAACATTCAACACGTATCTAGAGATGGGCAAACCACCGGGTTTAAACCTACCACTGGGTTTTTACCCGATAAACACCCATTTATTTCCACCCACTGGGTGAAAATTCGGGTGTTTATTATTTTTATAACAAAATTTATATAGGTATCCATATATCATTAGATTTTGCGTATGCACATTATATGTGACATTTTTTCACTTATTTGCCAGTAAATGCAGGGGCTTAGAACATCTATTTTAGCAAGATACCAACAAAGCAATGGATAAAACGGCGTAAAGCACAAAATCTGCAAAAAATATTGTTCTTAAGGGCAAATCTCGGTATTTAAACAAGAAACATAAAAAAAAGATGGCGATAAAATTATTGTTCGTAAGTCATGAACCATGGTTTAGGGTACTATGTTTAGAAACGAGAGAAACAACAGTACCAATTATGTTTAAAATATCAATATCCGAGATGGCAGCAAACTTTTTCGTTTATTGGGTCAACTTCGATTAAACTCAACACAGTGTTATAACATGTCCTAGGCCAATCGTAATATCAGGCAGCTTCCATCATTTAGTATACTGTCACCGTGACTTTTGTCGCCCGTGCACCTTTGTACTTGCCACGTTCGCATGCAGTGTAGGTATGAGTGAGTGTAGTGCTAGCTAACTGTAATTACAACTTCTTTTGATCATCCCGTTAAAACTTAAGCATTAAAATATGGCGACATTTTACAGATTTCTACTGTTTTATTTTAAAAATGTTTATTCGGTTGAACTTATTTGAGTCGATGTGAGTCAAGCGGCTGGAGCGCTGATATACATCAATATCTTTTACGCGTGTAGGTTTTATTAAACTTAGTAAGATGCTTTACGCTAGAATACGAGGGCTGCTATTTATGTATCCGGAATAACAAAAAATAACAAACATCTATATATCTACCAAATATGCATTTTTTCCATTCTGTATCGGGTATCTCCAAAACGTGCATTTGGAAAGCATCAACGGCTTCTTCCCGGGTCGAAAATCGGTGTCCACGTAATTTGTTCTTCACGCTTGGGAATAAATAAAAGTCGTTGGGTGCCAAGTCGGGACTGTACGGCGGATGATCCGTCAATTCGATCATTTGTTTATTTAAATACTCCGTTGTTGCGGCCGAGGTTTGACAGCTGGCGTTATCGTGGTGAAGGATTATTCTTCGTTGTCGATTGTTCTTGCGGTTTTCTCCAAAGACTTCTGGCAAGCAAATGGTGGTGTACCATTCAGAATTAACCGTTTTACGATTCTCTAGTGGTACTGTAGCCACATGTCCACTAATACCAAAAAAAGCAGGCAACCATTTGCTTCAAAGTGCTTTTTGCACGAACAACTTTAGTTGGGTTTGGTTCATTTTGGAACACCCAAACCGTTGACTGCTGTTTAGTTTCGCGATCATACGCATATATCCAAGGTTCGTCTCCTGTGTAGATATTATGAACAGCTTTTGATGTACCACATTTGTATTATTCTATCATTTTTTTGCACCAATCAACACGAGCCTGTTTTTATTCGACTGTTAAGTTGTGCGGGATCCAACGAGAACAAACTTTTTTTACAGCCAAATGTTCGTGTAATATTTTATAAATACTCGTCATACTAATGCCCAGATGCCTCTATCTCGCGATATATAACATGACGGTCTTGCATTATTAGTTCGCGCACAGCATCAATATTTTGTGGTACAACAGCCAATTTAGGGCGACCTTCTTTAAAATCATCCGCAAGCATACGACGACCACGATTATACTCACTGAACCAGTGATACACAGTGGTTTTCAATGCGGCTTCCTCCCCAAAAGTCGACAAAAGTTGATCCATGCACTGTTTTTGAGTTAATCCACGCCGAAAGTCGTAATAAATCATAGCACGAAAATTTTCACGAGTCAAATCCATGGTGATTATAGACAATGAATTTTAAAAATGGCGCCACAATGAAAAAACAATTGACAGATGAATGAAACAAACTTTATTTTACAGCCAAAGAGTTCTATTTTTAAATGTTATAATTTCTTTTTAAATATTGTTTATGTAAGTGGCCAGTTCCGGATACATAAATAGCAGCCCTTGTATACAAATACAAACAAACTCTAAACAAAGTTTCATAGAAATTGTCTCATAAACAAAACAATTGGCTGCTACCTTGGGCTTTCCACATTATTGAAGTTGCGCATATTGCAAATAAACAGGGTATTTTCATCAAGATATACAATAAAGTTTTTATTTTTATTTTATCATCAATTATTATAATAAACACCCACAAAAATGGGTTGTTATCGGTAAAAACCGGGGTTAAAACCCAAATCACCGGGTTTTTACCTGGTCAGGTGGTTTAGGTTTTAACCCACCGCCCGTCTCTACACGTATCTGAGATTCCAAAATATTATAAGAAGCTCATAATACGAGGAGGGATCAAAAAGTAGTGAGAACGCCATACTCCTTGGTAAGAAAAAAAAAATACTGGCAGGCATAGCTCAGATACATATTTGTAATATTAATAAAGAAAAAAAATCTTCGATTCTCTTTTGTTTTTTTCTGAATGTAGTCATTTGTTTGCTTCGTGTCGGAACGTGTTCTCGAAAATGGAGAAAAACGAAGTGCGAGCCGTTATTAAATACCACTGTTTAAAAAAATTAACGACTCAAGAGATTCTTTGCGATTTGGAGGCAACATTAGGAGAGTCTACTCCGCCGTATTCTACTTTCGCAAGGTGGGCTTCTCAATTTCGAGTAGTCTCCCTACTCGCACGAGCACGGAAGACGAACATCGTTGCGGCCGTCCATCGACGTCAGTCACCCAAGAAAATGTTGCGAAAGTCGAGAAAATTGTATTGAGCGATCGAAGAGTTACCATCCGATACTTAATTCAAGAAACGGGCATTTCATATGGAAGTATTCAATCCATATTGAAACAATCTTTGAATATGAGAAAAATTTCCGCAAGATGGGTGCCGAGAATGTTAATCGACAGTCAGAAACAAAATCGACTTGACATTTCGAACATATTGTTGGACAAGTTTCAAGAAGATTCTGAGAACTTTTTGTCTCGTTTCGTAATAATGGACGAAACATGGGTCCATCATTTTGATCCTGAGACAAAACAGCAATCTTCGCAATGGAAACGGCCATCATCACCGACCCCGAAGAAGTGCCGTGGCATCGGCTGGCAAGGTTATGGCCTCAATATTTTGGGACTCAGAAGGGATATTGTTGATTGATTACCTGGAGCGTGGAACCACTATTACAGGCCAATATTATGCAGCTTTAATTCCCAAGTTGAGGAATGCCATCAAAGAGAAAAGGAGAGGGAAACTTCGAAGGGGGGGTGGGTGCTGTTTCATCACGACAACGCACCCGCGCACAGGTCGGCAGTTGCGATGGCTGCCATTCAGCAAGCTGGCTTCGAATTGGTTGACCACCCCCCTTATTCACCAGATCTGGCGCCTAGCGATTTTTATCTGTTCCCCAAATTGAAAGAATACTTAAGGGGAAACAGGTACGAAGACGATAACGAGGTGATGGATGCCGTGGAGAGCTTTTTGCAGGACCAAGACAAAACTTTTTTTTTAAAGGGATCGAAGCCTTGGAAAAGCGCTGGACTCGGTGTGTAAAGATACTCGGAGACTATGTAGAAAAATAAATTATTAAGTTATCAATAGTCATTATATTTATATTCTATTTCATTCTCACTACTTTTTGATCCCTCCTCGTATAATAATATATGTTGGGCTTCTGAACAGGTGTACCGTGTATGTATATATATAAATATTTGTATGTATGTTTGTCCATGTATTACTCAAAAACAAGATGGCGGAATATATAATATATATTTATTAAATTTGTTGAATTAAGTATAATCTTTCAACTTAGATAACGTTGCGATTGCGAGTTACATCAAAATCAGTTCTGTGGTTTTCAAATATGTTCATACCTATAATTGTACGTATATTAATTATATTGGGTTCACTACGTGATTACAATTGACGATATAAGCGTGATGACTGTTGCACGTACAGAAATTAAAATTGTTGCATAGATTTTTTTTAGTATAAAAGAACTTGATGTGGCTTTTCACGGTTTTATTTTATTTTATTATTTGATACGATTTTCGGCTATTCATATTTTTATAGGAGGAGGCTCATAGTCCAGCAGTGGACTGTAACGGGCCGTTGATGATGATATTTTTATATAGGGTGTAAATAAATTAGCTGACACTATTTTAAAGGATCAATCTACCCATGAAACTGAACAACTTTCCCGAAGAAACATGGGCTGTTGGATGACAAAAATATGCATTTTCCATAGTAAATCGATTAGCGGTGTTGTATGAAAGGGACAACTTTTTTTTGTCGTCCAATAGCCTATGTTTCTTGGGGAAAGTTGTTCAATTACATGGGTAGGTTGATCCTTTAAAATAGTGTCAGCAAATTTATTTACACCCTGTATATTTTTAAGGAACGAAATTAAACATTTTTATTACTTTTAATAAAGTTTAATTATAGTTGGTACCTAATTTCTTACTTTGTTATTTCTTCAGCGGCAGTGGCCGGGCTGTTTTTCATGTGTTGGGGGCCATACAGCATTTATAAGTGCTTGATGACAGTGCCTGAATTTAAGAACGACGATTATTATAGCGTAAGTTACAAGTTTTTACGTTATAAATATTATCGGTTTCCATAATATTATTACAACAGTGCCACCTCTTAATAATTTATAAAACTGAACCATGAGCAGAGAGTCGAGGCCGCGTAGCTTTACAAGAAACACGAAGATTCTAATTATTTTAGGTAGAGGGCTCTGATTTTAACGGTTGCTACGAATACGTTGTACGCATCACCGACATCTGTGCTGATCCTGACCAAAGATTTCGGTCATATTTAGGCTGAGTCGAAACCGGTCAGTGCTGCACTAAAAGCTCCCATAGGTTTGCAGTTATACGTTGCCTCATCGACCTCGTCATTGCTCTGAGGTCCTGAATGTCAGTCAGGAGGTCTTGACGTTGCGAATACAATTTTCGACGTTACTTTGGGTACAAAAAATATTAAGATAAGTATATGTCACCGTAAGATTGTTTTATAATCTATCAAAGTCAAACCATCAAATCACAATTGGTCGGTTTTGGCTGCGGCTATGAATAAAAAAAAAAAACATGGATACAGAACGAGCTACATACGTTTAATTGTAAATAGTTTGTTGCAGTTCACAATTTTACGCCAGTTTATAATATCTCGAGTCAAATTATAAACTAACGCAATCATTTTTAGAGCGAGTTTTTTCTTATCATCGTCCCTGTTCCACAAGACGACCGAGTACAATATGAGAAACAGCTTTCAGCCTCTAGCTTCTCTAAGCTAATTTGTACCTAAACAAAGCATATAATGTAAAGACATGAAAGAAAGTAGACAGATATTTAGACGCTACGTAAATTATAGTATAATCTCCGAGAAACAAAAGACGATCGCTTGCGAGGCGACGCGCGTCAGAAATCTTTTTTTCTTCTTCTTATGGCACTAGTAATCTTTGTGCCAGTGTCGAGTTTTTAATTTACTAAGAAATAAAGGTAGGGAAACTATAAATATCACGAAAAAAGGAATAGGATTGAAAAATGGAAAGGAAAGTGAGTATTATACAAAAATATATATAATAAACAAATATGAGTGCTAACTGTATGTATTTACAAAATATATGTAATTATTTATTATTATAGGGTTAAATTTTTATATTATTAGATAAAATAAATTTATGTAGGAACAGCTGACCCGACTGACGTTGTCCTGTCTAATGACAGTTATGATACTAAAGGTACATTAAAAGAGTTAATTATGGTCGTTAAGTTTTCTAATTTTCCAACTTTCACTTTCATTTTTTTCTTTTATAAGAACCTTCTCCTAACAATAATGTGCTACACAACAACAACTAAAAAAGAATTAGCGAAATCGTTCCAGCCGTTCTAATAGGGATTCATTTTTATACACTCATCGGAAAATTTAACCGCCCACCCTTGAATTTCGGGTTAATTTTGAACTACGCTTATTGTAATACATTACAATTGATTTATTGATAATTTTACGATAAATTAAACACACTTAAATAAACGTTAAATTAATAAATGTTTAACTAACATCAGCTGTAACTAATAGAATTATAAAGAATCACGAGTATTGCCTGAAATGAAGGGTGGGCGATTAGATGTGCCGGTGAGTATATTATTTTTATAGCCCTTCACATCTTTGACATTACAGCTGTGGCGGGCGGTGTACTATTTATGCAGTTTGAACATCTACTTCTCTACTGCTGCCAACCCGATACTCTACAGCCTGATGTCTCAAAAATTTCGGCAAAGTTTTAAAGTATGTCATATTCTGTATATTCATTTTCGAAAAATGCTCCAGACTTTCTTTAGAGAATTAAAAATACTGAAGACTAATTTAATATTCTAGCTTAATTCTGTTTTGGTATGAAAATCGCAGTCTAGAGTCATTATAATCCGTTAAGATACAAGTAACATTAGAAAAATCTTTCATAGGATTCACTTCTAGACAAATCTTAATTTTGATTGGCTGATAATGATAGTGTGAATCATGAAAACCTTTATTATTCACAAAAAATAAAAATAAAACACTATTATTTAAATTCAACTTGTATTAGGCGAACTTTGTTCTGTTACTGACGCAAATTAAATATAATGCTCTAACACACATACCGTTCGAACGGATTCCTCGTGCATTTGGCGTGTAATTAAATGCGAGCACTAACAACTGAACCAGACACGTGCAGACAGAACAGCTCTTGGGCGATTATGTTTTACTGCCTTTATATGGCATGTAATGTACAGCACATTTAGGTGCTACGAGTAAAAGTGTAGGCGTTGCGTGTATGAAATTACAACTTTAACAAATGTAATATTGTTAAACTTGACTTGTTATCTGTTATTTTATTTGCTTTTATTTCCAGTGAATTAAACGGATAACTATGTCCAAATAGTAAATAAAAAAACACATTTTCAGTTTAAGTATCTATGTCGAAGTAGGTAACACATACTTTTTAAAAAGAACGGAAAAATTACTTACCAATTTATTGTGATTCGAAACCCAAATTTTATGAAGAATATTTGCTGTTTCAAAATACCTAGTAATTTTAAGAGATTTAACATCCAAAAGTAGTAATAATTTCAATTAGGAAACATTGAGGTGTGAATGATTACCATTTGAGAAGTGAGGTGTAATCGAACAACGAAGTATTTTGGCGAACGAGCGTTTCCCACGAAACACTCAGCGTTTCATCTCAATTGCAAGGAAAACAAAACAGTTTAAAAAAATATATTCTGAGCTACATACCATACGCGCCGTATTAGTGCACCAAACCCTATTCGACACACAAACTAGGAACTTTTCAGTTGGTTTTAATGAAATTAATGCATATTATTGTTTTTGTTAGCAATAATTCAAAACGACGCCATCTATTGCGTATTTTAGATACAAGATAACGCCCTCTATATCCTGCTGAGTACTAACAGCCGGAAATGGCTCAACGACTCCCCTCCAAATGAGAAGTATAAATACGAAGAGACTAGGGATACTAGCCTGTTGTTGAACTTGGTGTCTGGAGCCAAGCTGATTGGTTATAAAGAATTTGATGAGAGGAATAGCAAAGTTTAATCTTAATTCTGTTTATTCTAGTTTGAATATGATTATTATTTTAGATAGTTAATTTATAATAAAGTGATTTCTGTTTTAATCCTTGTGGTTTACTTTTAGAGAAGATAATACGCATAAGTCTAAATCAACTTATATTTACTGTTTCATGGTCAAAATAAACATAAATTACGAAAATAATCAAAATATTAATTTTTATTTAAGTTTGTTCGTTCGTTCGAACAGACTAAGGCCATTGACATGCTGCCTTGTCTTTAGTCATAAAACTTTGCTTGAGTGAACATTAATTAAAAACATTAGACAATATTTTCTTCACCAACATTTTTTTCTCGCCTTTTTAGGGTTCCGTAGTCAAAAAGGAACCGCCTAGTTTCCCTCCCCCCTACCAGCGAAACCGTTGTATTTGTAAATGTGAAAAAATTCACGGTGTTTATATGATGAATTTAAAAGTAAAAGTATCAACATCAAGTAGGTAGGCTTCACATGTTTTCGAATAATAGACCAACTTATAAAATGTACTTGTACAAGTAAGAAATTTGGTACTACAAAATATCATAGAAAAATATTTTGATGAATGTTAACTGTCTTAAACAGGTAGGTACCTAAGTAGTATGGGACAACTCGGAACCCTACACTTTGCGTGACCCGACTCCTGCTTGGCTGGTTATTTTAAAGTGAAACGGGGAGGTTTGTGTCAATATTTTAAGTAATAATTGTTTATTTTGTGCTTTATTTTATCTTTTTATTGTTTTTTCTAGGTAAATACGTGAGCTTTGTATTCATACAGCATAATTGAAGTTAATTCAAGCAAAATTGTATTCATCTATTCATATAAGTGCGCCCAAAGTAGGTCTCAGAAGCCCACGGGCAGGAAAGTGTTTTTCATTACTCATACACTGAAAGTAGTTCGGAAGTTGCTTGAGGAGCGGATTGAAAGTAAAACTTTTCAGCCCGGAGGGAGAATCACTTTCAACTGACAGCTGTCATTCATTAATTCATTTTCATTCATTCTGGCAAATTATAAAAAAAAAAACTGGTTCTAATTTCACATTTCTATTGAACAATGTTCTATCTTTCTATACAGCCACTCAATTACAGCACAATGTTAAATTGAAATAACATAAAGTTAAGTATTATTTAAAGAATATTTATTTTTTAAATGACTTTATTATAATTAACTTTCAACAATTTCTTTAAAATAAAATAGATTTGGCCAAAATATTTCACATTTCTCAATGATGGAAATTAAAAATAATGGCTCAAAAGCTGGCTGGCACGGCCACAGTAAAAAATAAAAAATAGGCGGGAAAGCAACAATCCGAATATCATTTGTTTTTCGAGTTGTAGGGTTTTGTTTACAATGAGTTCATCTGATTCAGATATCGAAGTCACTCATTTTTTCTTTAGCTAATTCGTGTTCGTGTTATTTTTACTTTCCTTGTATTCGTAATGAAAAGCACAGTGTTTACCTCTGGTTAAAGACTTATTTAGTGCCTCCAACTATTAGGGCCCTCGCTACGCTCAGGCCCCAAACCCCGTCTCGGCGCTAAATAAGTTACTTTCACCCCTCGTATAACAATGTACTATTAAATTTGGAACATGAATATTTGCCTATAATTCTGCGGCAACAGATATGGAATAAAAAAGTAAAAAAATAATTCGAACAACTCAACTCTATGGCGGGTCTTCAATGGTGCGTTGAAAATTATTTTAAAAAATTAGTTCGTGTTTCGTATAATATTGTCTACGTATTTTAACACTTGAATATCTTAAAGCAGGCGCAATTAATAAAGGTATTCATGAATTGTATAGCTTAAAACATTTTATAATATTTTTTCTCATAGAGGGAATGAAAAGTAGAATATTTGTTAGGTAACCTGCAAATTTGTTCTCCTCGGGCGATATACTTGAATCTCTCCCTGCATTCAGGATTCTACTCTAGATTCCTTCACTCCTTTCTGGATTCAAAATAGCACCCTTGCCGTGAAAATATTTCTTTGCAGCCTTGTCAAAAAATCTACTATTCTTTATTACTCAAATAAATTAATTGTAGAATTATCTAGGCTATATACGTCTATTTCTTAATTGTCATTTATTCCGCCGTGTGGTGACGGCAGAGTAGAATACATTTGTCACCAACCCCTACTCATCCCGTGGGTGTCGTTAGAGGCGACTTAGGGACTACACATTGAACAGGGAACGGGCAGCAGTGCTCTCTGATACAGTAACCTTTTGATCTGCGATTTCCAACCCGCCTGCCAAGCGTGGAGATTATGGCAAAACTTTCCACTTAAGTGGAGGAAGCTCATAGTCCAGCAGTGGACTGTAACGGGCCGTTGATTTTTATTTTTATTTTGTGTGCCAACTTTCTATGCAAATAAAAGAAAGGTTCGATATAAGTTGGACTTACATAATTTCTCTGGGGTCATAAATTATTAGACTACTTTCAGAGGATGAGAGATAAAAACTATTTTATTTTTATTAATATTTAAAATAAAGCATATTTTAAACCCTAATACCTGGATATTAAAATGATAAATTTGTCTGCTAGACATTTGTCTCTTAAATTATAACTGATAAATTAATCTGCTAGACATTTTGTATTTTTTTTTTTTTGTATAAGTACTTAGTTATATTTGTAACAGTCTCCGTGGCCTTACTCAATGTGTTTTCTAAAATAAATAAATAAATATGTGAAGATTCCTTCTTCTCACACACGGCCTTTTGTTCCCAAACTAGACAAAGCCTGTAACCATGAGTGTCGGGCCACTGCTGACATAACCCCACATAAGCCCACAGATATTATGTGTGCGAGCCTCGTGGGAACCTTCGCGCCAAAACTATAAGGGGCGGGTTATTTTTTTATTATTATTTTGGTATTGTTTTATTAATTTCATATAACTGTACAAAACAAATATTCAGACAAAAGACAAATATTATAAGTGCTCATCATATAAAACCCGGACCCTGAGCGGGGTTTGTGCCACGACCATGCGCTTCAAATCAAACGTACACAAATTAAATAAATACTTAAACACTCGTATGTGGGGGGACAACTCGCACACGGCAACTGGTTCTAAACTAAGCAAAGCTTGTACTTTGGGTATCAGACAGCTAATATACATTACTTAAATAGATAAACACATACTTATATAAACAACAACAGCAAAGCAAACACGAATGTTTGCTCTGGGCGGGATTCGAACCCGCGACCCTGGCTTCGCAGGCAGGCGTACTACCAACTGGGCTACGGAGACGTCAATTAATTACTGGCCTTGGAAACCCACGTGCACTTAGTCATGCTAAGCAATGTATTTTAAATTAAAATTATCTCTAACGTTTATTTTTAATTTTCAGGACTTCCTCAAAGGCAGTTCCAGCTCTAACAGGCGGATCAGAAGAAAATCAATTTTCCTATCAAAGACCACCGCTACTACAGCTTGTTAATTAAAAATACAGCATTGTAGGCTAGAGCCACTCGATGAGGAGGGGACGTATATGAGCTGTTGATGATGATGATGATATTAAATTACTGCATTAGTTTCAAAGTACAACAAAATTATAGTATCATCAACAGCTCATACACGTCCCCATAATTTATTATTGAGTAGCTTTTCGCAGTTAAACATTTTAAATCTTAACTTAAGGAAATATAATTTTTGTATTAAAAGACAGACAGAGTTACATTCGTATTTTTTTAACCCGACAGCCGTCGCGTTTTAATTTTTTCATTACGCAGCCGTGTGGTGACGGCAGAGTAGAATACATTTGTCACCAACCCCTACTCTTCCCGTGGGAGTCGTAAGAGGCGACTTAGGGACTACACATTGAACAGGGAACGAGCAGCAGCGCTCTCTGATACAGTAACCTTTTAATCTGCGATCTCCAACCTGCCAAGCGTGGAGATTATGGCAAAATCCTCCACTTAAGTGGAGGAGGCTCATAGTCCAGCAGTGGACTGTAACGGGCCGTTGATGTTGATTGATGTTCATTACTCATACTCGGAAAGTAGGTCTGAAGTTGCCTGAGGAGCGGATTGAGGTAATACTTTTCAGCCCGGAGGGAGAATCGTTTTCAACTGACAGCTGTCAAATTATAAAAAAACACTAGTTCTCATTTCACATTTCTACTGAACTATGTTCCATCTTTCTATACAGCCACTCAATTACAGCCAACGATATTATAAGTAAATCGGTCACTTACAAGGCAAACGGTGTTTTAACATGGCACAAAACTTAGACAAGGACGGCAAGTCTAAGCATCAGTGCGAAAAAGAGACAAAGCGACGCGTGACTAAGTTCAGGTTGGCTAATTAGCCAACTTTTGGTGTGCCGCTTTTTGAGCGCGTATGACTTATCTACACCTTTTTATCTAGTATATCAATGATTACAGCGCAATGTCAAATTGAAATAACATAAATTTAAGTATTAATTAAAGAATATATGACTTTATTATAATTGTCTTTCAACTATTTCTTTAAAATGAAAAAGATTTGGGTAAAACATTTACCATTTTTCAATGATGGAAATGAAATAATGGCTCAAAAGCTGAACAGAAAAAAATAAAAATAGGCGGGAAAGCAGTGATTATCATTTGTTTCTCGAGTTGTAGGGTTTTGTTTACAATGAGTTCACCTGATTCAGATATGGAAGTCACTCATTTTTCTTTAGCTGATTCGTGTTTTTATTTTTACTATCCTTGTATTCGTATTGAAAAGCACAGTGTTTACCTCTGGTTAAAGATTTAGTGCCTCAAACTATTAGGGCCCTCGCTGCGCTCAGGCCCCAAACCCCGTCTCGGCGCTAAATAAGTTACTTTCACCCCTGGTATAACAATGTACTATTAATCTTGTTTTTTATTACATGATGGGTAGATTGGTATTAGTAAGATACTTGTTTTGTGAATAATACCCTAGACCTAGACTTAGAAGCCGTGTCTGGGGTTATACTTTCATCAGTGTCAGTGAATGGATGGATGATGACTGGGATGATGGTATACCTAAAGGTACACTTTTGACACTTAAAATGGGAATATTCTCCCTCTTCGATAAAGAAAAATGTATATTTTTAGAACTTACTGGGGATGTTTAGAAAAGTGAAATGAATTGCGAATGCCTATTCGAATTTAACTTAGTACACGCAATACTTTCTTGTCATGTAAAGTCTCTTACTTTTGCATTTCAAAATCCAACCACGACTGCTTAATTAGTCGCCATTAGCACTTCGCATGAGCAAGCTTGGCTGTGGGCAAGCAGGGCAGTTCTGTACTTGGTTTACCAAATTCAGTTCTACTAGAGCCGTGTTTCCAAATCATAAAGTAAAATTTGAAGTACATTGCGTAGGTAATTAGCGTAAAATATAAATCATAATACGAAATGTGAAACACTCCCCAGCTTGATGTAGCGACGATCTGCGAAAAGAAGCTAGCAGCTATTGGATGCGTGCATGCAGCTGAAGATCGGGCAAAATGACGCGCCTCGAGAGAGGCCTACGGCCTGCGTACTGCAGTGGACTGCCACAGGCTCATAATGATGATACGTCAAAACTTCTTGTTTAGCATCAACAATGACCGATCGTTGACCCCAACATGCGCAGCATTCGTCAGCTGCTGAATCACATTGAGACGTCCAAATTCCATATTGTTAATCAGCATATTTACTGTAATAACGATCAATGTGTGTGTAAATATTTTTATATAAATACTAGCTGTAATTGTAAATAAACGACTCTTCCACCTGCAGTTGAATCTCTCTTATCTCCTGCAAAGCGATGTTCCCGCCTAGTCGGATGATCCGCTACTCTCAAGTGCCGAAGACATCTTCATGCCCTTAAATAGTGAGGCTGAGCCTGGCCCGCTAGCTTGAGCTAATCATTTCCTGTGTACATTGCACGTCGTACACATCCTTTTTATCCTTCTCATTTTCCGTCTGTTACCTTAGGCCTCATGGTAACGGACATTCCCGTACTTATCTATTTATGTATATGTACGTATATGGTTAGGGCTAGGCTATTGTTGAACCGGGTTGTAGGTAATGTAATGGCTTTTCCCTTTTCCAAATCATGTATAGTCGGCTAGCTATGACACTTACAAAACACTACTACACAGCTACACTAAGTTTTGTTTGAAATTAATATTTTTGATGGAACACGACACTTACATTTTACATAGACACTTTTAATAGCTAGTTGACTCTACATTCTTGAGTGTAATTTTTTATCACATCACAGTTATGGTTAGATTTAGGTTATAGCCAGAATTGTTTATTCTGTTGTTTTAGGACTAAGATTTATAAATTATTTATAATTGCGATGTGGTATCGCCGAAAACATCAATGTTTAATATTACTTTTTTTCTTTCTTTGGATAGTGGCTACGCAATGTACATCAAATTGTTGTTGTCATTTATAAATTGTCGCTTTGTGAAACATGATAAGTTGATCGCATGCTGCTGGTAGTGATTTTGCAAGTTGATTGGCTTCTATTTGAAATTATTGGGAAATTCGTTTGATTTTCGGAAATCTAGTTAGCAGATTCTAAGTTTCCACGTCGTCGTATAATTGACTGACTAGTCAAATGAGTTTATATTTAAATAAACACCGAAACGTAAACTATCCACCACAGCTAAATATAACCCGTCATCTGATAAAAAAAAAACTACTTTTAACTACCACTGTAAACCTAAGATAGCTTCGGATATGTACGAGAAACTAAGGCTGGCCAGTGGCCATGCGGAATTCCGCATCTAAATTCCTGATCAGGAAACCTAATCAGGAAACCGAGCGTGTGCGGCCAGCATAATCAAGGCTAATAAAAAGGCTGTTACAATCAATTGCCCCTGACCACTTTTCTTGTAGGCTGGCGTAGCAATATGCTACGAACAATTGCTACGAGGGGCTACAACGTAAAAATTTATAAAACAAAACGTTCGGTAGGTTAGCTGTTCCGATCTGAAGTTTTAGAACCAGGAAGAGCATTATATTTTCATACCCGTTTTAACAGAATTAATTAAAACGAATTATACCATAAGTACCCGGCTTACTTGATTAAGCCTCTTTACAGGTATTCGTACTTAACGTCGTAATATGAAACATGTTTCAAACATTATATTATTTAGATTTCAAGAAACTTTTTGTGAGCCTTCAAATGATTTTATTTAAGATAAATCTCTTTTTTATTATTTCGTTTATTTTGGTTTTGGACGACGCGACGTGGCTAATAAATAAATACCTAGATAAAAAAAATATATATTTTGTTAGCCACGTTCTACAATACCATTAGTAAAATAAATATGATTAAAATCTTCCCGTACCTCTGAAAACAACCGATAATTAGAACTATATATAGGTAATTTTAGTTATATATAAATAATTTAAATAATAATAATAATTAAAATTTATTTTATAGTCTGTTTTTTTTTGCTATAATCATCTTATATGATAAATTATTAATTAGGACTGCAGAATTATTACCTACAACATTAAAACCCTATAAAATTGTTGCACTCTTATGAAAAGCTATCACACACACAGAAATTTTTTACATAAATAGAAACGACACGCCAAAGAAGGCAATGGTCCGTACATTCACACTTGATGTATCGTCGACGCGCTTTCGGTAGATCACTGTTAGTTACGGCTCATTTACACAGATAAATCTATACAGGGTGTAAGTGACAAGCCTCGACAAACTGATGCAGTGCGCAGTGTACCTCGTATTTACATAAAATTGGCACACAAGAATAGTTCAGGAACTAATATTACCTATATATTGAGGTAACCTTACCACAGAAATTGGGTATTTTTTAAATATTTCTTATGAATAAATAAATGCCCTATTAAGTACCATTATTTTATTATTATTTTGAAAGCTAAGAAACATAGGAAGTTTTTGAAATTGCTTTGATGGCCATCAGTCTACTTGAAGTAATTTGTTTTTTAGTATTGTTTTGTGTGCAATAAAGAGTTTGTATTGTACGAGTATTGTATTTTATTTTTTAAGTTGAATTTAAGTGTAAATTTTCTTTCGGAAGGAAATTTTACCTTTGTGATCATATTTTGAGCTATTTGTACTCAGAACTGAAGTGTTTAGTATTTTTATTAGTACACATGTTATCCATAATACGTAAAAAAAAATTAAATAAACATCACACAAAAAAAGTTATAACAAAAAGATCCTACAATTTTGAGAAATCTGAAAAAATCACAAAAAAAAACATAACTTGAAAAGTACAAAAAATTGCAGAACAAATATGGGGGTCCACTCGATAGGTATAAATGTCACCTAGCCACAGACCTTCGCTGGTACGGTTTAGATGGGCCACCCTGTATATTAAAATAAATATATAACGTCAAAACAATATAAACCACATATTATACTTACACACGTACATTATTAAAATACTTAAAAGAATTTACAACTATTTTTCCGTTAACAGTACAAAAAAGTGTAAAGCCATAAAATCTTGAAATGGTTTTCTAGTCAAGAAATTTTTGCAACCCAATGGGCTGTAAATTGTGCGCCTTAGATCGTTTTTATATCATACACTAGCGGTTCACCCATGGCTACGCTCTCGTTGTGTAAGATTTTCCCGTATGAATAAGACTTTTTCCCGTAAAAAGTATCCTATGTATTAATCCTGGTTACAAACTATCTTCATTCCAAATTTAATTCAAATCCGTTAAGTAATTTAAGCGTGAAGGCGGAACAAAATAATGCTTGGCAGAAGTCTTCTCTGTTGTGAACAAACACAGGACTCCGCGGGCTACTGCTCCACCACGACAACGCGCCCGCCCACACCGCGCTCAAAACAAGGGACTTCCTGGACAGCAGCCGGTCAAACTCCTGGGTCACCGTCCTTACAGCCCTGACCTAGCGCCGTGTGACTTCTTTTTATTATTCCTGAAAATAAAAAATCACGTCAAAGGGATACAATTTTCATCGCCGGAAGATGCGCTGTCAGAGTTCGAGCAGGCTGTAAACGAGGTGTCTGCGGCGAACTGGAAAAGTGTTTCGAAAACTGGTTCAGACGCATGATACCTTTTTTGTATAGAGCCTGGTGGAGAGTACTTTGAAAAGATTTAATAGAACCATTTTTTTTATTTTCGCAAAACTTTCTGAGTGTCCCACGTATGTATTTTAGTTTTTCAAACTTATTGTATTTAGTGCTCGTTTTCAGTTATGGTACCACTACCAACTTGTAAGGTTGTTTATTGGATACTAGGTACCTTTTTTACTGGATGGTGCACTCACATGCATTTCGCAATTACTGTTGGCAGGTTTCCAGTTTCTGTTACAGTTTGTCTGCCTCGTTAAGCAACTGCATTTTGACTGCATTATTTGCGCGCTCTGTTTGTTCTGGTCTCCCTTACAATTAAATACACGCCGGCAAAAGAAAAGGAAGGAGTAACAATAATCAGTCACAACTCAACTATCATACTGAGATTACAGGACAGAACCTTTGTACAACAGCAACGCTATCTAACCATAATCGTTATCAAGAGCAATCGGGACTGATCACACCCTAAAGGGGGTTTAGGTAGGTCCAAGCACCAGCAGTTATGCTACTGGGAAACACAGGCATGAAAACAGACACTGAACACTAGCCAACATACAACGGGTCTCCCCGCCCGGACCCTATGTAACTCGTCCACATTACAGTTACTCTACCCGCGGTCAAGACAACAATACCTACTCTCAACCTACTACACGAATATCAGATGAACTGCCTAGCTATCAACACAATATCACTCTACTTACGGTTACAGACACCACTGGACTGTGGTATAACCAATAAAGGAACAACACTATTCCACACGCATTCATTGAAAATACATCTTCGATCACCGTGGACTCACACGTCCACTGAAAGTATTCACTTAACCTCACAGACACACGAGCTATCACCACGACTGTCACCTTCGATCACAAAATCGAAGAATGCCACGGACCCACAGAACACTACTTACGGACCTACTGAAAGTTCCAATCATTATTCACCAAACAAGTCACTCAATAGGGGATCGGACTACTTTTTTTTATTTTATAAATCCAAACTTCTTAGTTTCTGCTATCGAACACTAAAATAATTTTTGCTCTATCTTTAAAATTGACCGAGTTATAAAGGTTTGAAATTCAAGATTAGACAGAGAGGCACATACCCACTTGTGACGTCATTTGTTAGTAACGCCATATAATCTCCATACAAAAAATAGTTTTTGAAAGAGACAGACATATTGAAACTTTAAAAAATCACTGTAAATTCGTTTTTCAACTGATTCTGTTTTTTTCTTCGCGAATCATCTGCTACTAATCTATATTTTAAAAATAATTCATAAAATATGGTAAATTCATAAAATATGGTGAACAGTCCGATCCCCTATAAAATGACACTTGTTTGTTTACAAATGATCTACCTTCAATTGACGACAATGCTAATCTGACGTTATAATTTGAACTGACAATCTTTTGTCAATCTACCTTCAATCCGGCATACATTATAAGCTCACTAAAAAAAAGACAGGATAAGACAGTTTAAAATACAACATATATATCTCGTATTAGACACATAAGTATCTTAATAGTAAAGACTATTAATTAATACACAAGGGACATAATTATATCAATAATTTTCCAATAAAAAATAATGTAAAACCCAACTCACTTCTTTTTTGATAATTAATGATTATTTCTTATAAACATTGTTTTTAATAAATTCATTGAAGTTTCGAGCTGAACTGAAGTTCAGTTTTAATAAAACTCATCAAGGATCGCGTCTCCAATTATGATTTTGGCAGATAAGTAATTATAACTTTTTGTATATACAGATCAAACAATGAAGGATTTTCTGACAGCTCTTTAAAAAATAAAAATAATAGTTCCAATTAGTCCCTTCTGTGATCGAAGCTAATTATCACGATAGATAAATAAATAAAATAAAATAAATAAAAAAGGTATATATTCTCTCTCACAACAACACAAATTACAGAATAAAAGCTAAATTCTGATGACCATTTATAATATGTTAGTTATGAGAGACTGGAGCCAAAACTAAGCTGACGCCTGTAACTCAGGTCTCCAGGACTCCCTATACATGTTGTATTTAGTCACATTACGCTGTACATTGTTTGTGAGTGTTCTTGTGGTGCAATAAACGTTTTATCTATCTATCTACATAATAAAACATCAGATGCGATAACAAGTACTGCAGAGTTAATCATAGGCCTTAGTCGACCATGCTGGCCCAGTGCAGGTTGGTCACCTGTTGTTAGGCTTGGTTAGCGGTATAATAATCTCTTTAATTTTGAACCTCAGTTCCATACTGCCAGGACTCCATCAACTATTGCAATAGATAAAAAATAGATTTGAAATATATTTATGGAGGAAACTGGAGCATATTATGCCGCGTTTATAGGTTTTCAAACCCCCTAATTGTATTATTGATCTAGTTGCATTCTAGAAAATGATCCGACCGGGGTGGCCTGACTAAGCAATAGACATAGACAACTTAAGCAAATTGAACTAAGCAATCGAGAAGATAAGCAATCGCCACCGGACTCCTCGTGAAACCTTTCATCCATCTATAATACTATAAACCAAAACTAAATTATACGCTCCAATGGAGCGCCCTATGGCGTTACAAACAAACTCTTTGTAGTCAATGAAAGCATTTGCATGTTAATTTTCTGTGTGCTAATTTATTACAATTTAAGTACACAGGGAGGCGTATTTTGAATTCTTAATTCCAAACTAAAACAAAAATAAATACATTGCCCGATCCTCTCAAAATACGTCTTAATTATGTCGAACAGCATCTTATTATTTAATTTTTTAGTAAGATAATTTCCTGACTGTGAGTTTCATAGGCGTAGATTGCGTCTTTAGGGTTCCGTAGTCAACAAGGAACCCTTATAGTTTCGCCATGTCCGTCCAAGGCTACCCGTCTGTCTGTCCACGGCTTTGCTCAGAGACTCTTAGTACTAGAAGGCTGTAATTTGGCATGGGTATACATATTAATCATGCCGACAAAACTGTAGAATAAAGTGTTAAATATATATATTTTAGGGTTCCTCTGGTACATGTGAAGTGGTTATTTTTTTATTCTTGACTATCTTCTAGTGTGAGGTATCGTTTTACAGGTTAACGAATAATAATGTATGAAATTCTTTACAAATATGTTAAACAGGTACCTAAGTAGTAATGGACAACTACGGAGACCTACACTTTGTGTGGCCCAACACGTGCTTGGCCAGTTATTTAAATTTTATAACAACAACAAACATTTATGTAAATTAACATGTTTTGATAATAACAATAAATTATCAATTATTATCACTTACGTATTTATTAAAATATTATTATAGCAATTTTCCGTGTTGTTGATCGTTCGAAAAACAGACTCGAACTCAAGTTATTACTAGCCTTATTCAAAAGTTTAAATATTCATAAATGTTTTTGTTTTCGTCCATAAATAAACAATAGCTGATACTTCTTAATCTGAAAAATATGACCTTAGACTTTGAATTTATTCTTCCTCGACCTAAAAATTTAATCAGGAAAATTTGGTCGTAACTGGAGTCGGATATTTGCGCACGGACGATTCATTTGGTTAATCGGGCACGTTTTGCGTCGCTCTCGGTAAGATCCCCAATTGTGTTTTAAAAAGGGATCACTTATATATATTCCGGAATTTTCCCCGTTTGTGGTAAGAAAACTCGCTTGGATTTTTTATTAATACGTTTGAGGTTTGCATGTGAAGTAGGAATTTGCAAATGTCGCTTAATTTCGAAAATAAAGGATTGCGATAATAATTAAAAATAAAATACTTGTTATATAAAAAATATTAACATATAATTTTAGTAAAATGGAACTAAAACAACGCAATACACAGCTATTTTTCAAATCAGTTTGTACAAAGTTTTCGTATTGATGCTAATACACATAAGTTAAACTTACTTTCTAATCCCCGGCGACTCACAGACCTTTTTTCGGGACAAATTAATTCGCAATAATAAATTTCAATTAATATAAGGCCATGTAGTCCAACCTTCAAGTGGCCTCTGACTTAGTAGGACAGGTGAAGGTTCAGAACTATTCACCTTTCAGTAAACGCAGGCCACGGATGCGACGACGACGATAATTGAGTCCAATATAAACAATAAATAAAACCACTTAAATCGGGTATTTGATTACGTACGGTTTTCGTAGTTCGTCCTCGTATATTGAGCAGTACTAGTCATGTAAAAAGAGGGACGAATTTTCTTCAGATCGGTATTACTGTATTTTAGTATAATCCACCGAGTGGGTTGCAGCCGCAACATTATTTTAC
This sequence comes from Carpatolechia fugitivella, assembly GCA_951230895.1. NCBI lineage: Eukaryota > Metazoa > Arthropoda > Insecta > Lepidoptera > Gelechiidae > Carpatolechia > Carpatolechia fugitivella. The sequence continues at coordinate 6,103,808 of OX579655.1, read as the reverse complement.
TAAGTATTTCTTGGTCATTATTATTTTTATCTGTCTGGAATAAATTAATGTGTTATTTAGCCTTACATATTAAATTTTATGGCAAGAAAGTACATAAATTGAATACAAACAAAACAGACCAAGGTAATTTATAATACTGAAAATACAATAAATACGATGTTATCTGTGCCTCATTCCGTTTATTTGGTGAGAATGTTCGCTCTTCTGGAATAAAAGAAAACAGCCTTCTTATCTGGCGGTTTATTCCTGTGCGAAGTTACGGCGGGTGGGTACGGCATTCTCGGCTCCGGTTACTGCGAAATCTGAGAGCGAAAACATTCTCTGCATATTTGACAATATTGCGGTTATTAACTTCAATGGCTAGCTATAGCTATACGAGAAGATAATATCTACAAAGTGTCAACTTATCTAGGTACATGTAATTTTATGTATTTTTATTTTGAATAAAAAAACGCTCAATGCAAAATTGCACGCTCCGTCGTCAGGTGTAAAGTAAAGTAAAAATCTACAACGAAAACTGCTGAACAATCGCTTTGTTTAGTGGGTATGGTACGGCCATTTGGAATCCTTATTTTTCATCCACTGTGTGAAGATGTGTGTGAAGATATGGAGTGGAGGCGCAAAAATCATCCATCTTGTTAGAAGAAGATATTTGATGAGCGTCGGTGATCTAGTGGCTACGGCCGCTGCCTCCCGTCCGGGAGACGCGGGCTCGATCCCCACCACGTTAAGAAAAACATCGTGATAAAACCTGCACACTTCTGCGAATAAATTCAAAGGTGGTCGACTGAGGCCTAATCGCCCTAATTCAGGGTAGGCTCGAGCCCCTCGGTGGGGACATATATGAGCTGTTGATATTATATTTAAGTTAGGACCTAAGGTTCTATACTTGTTAGTTTCCATTTGCCGATATGCCACAACAAGTTTCTTTAAAAGTAAAACTGTGTTTTATTTTTAAGATGTTTAGTTTTACATAATAACCTATTTGTATATTAGAAGATATGTTTATGAAAGACTAAATTGTGTACCTGCTAATATTGATCAAAATATTTTAAAACATTATTTTATTTTTAAAACTACTCGAAGTTAAAACTTCTACAATCAAGCTAAAATTGGAAATATATCTTGCTATTTTTGACGACTGTAACTTTGACAATTTTGATTTTGTGTAAATTCACTAAATGAAACGTGAAAATGTTGGATGGATTCCTAAACAAGTTCTCGCGATAGGGATCGCTGCTGGAGGCACAAATGAAATAAACGAAATGAAAAGTAAGTGAAGGATAGATATCCAACCCTCTGACTACTTAGCAATGAGCGGAGGTCAAACCCACGCCTATCTAACTTAAAAAGTGTCATTTCCTCCAAGTTTCCGCAATATTATACAAACCTAACCAAAAAGTTTTCTAATTTTAAACATAAGTTTTAATTTTGAAATTTCAAAGGGGAATTTTCTGTCAGCACTTTATAAAATATATTTATTAAGACGATAGATGGCGCCAGGTGTACTTTGTGGTTTTTTTTTAAATCCTTTTATGGCCCTGGGTGACTCGCCGAATTTCTTCGGTTCCACGAATCGTCAACGCCATCTATCGAAGATTTACGAACTTTTTTTTTTAATTGGCTGTCCGAAGATCCCCCATTGCTTTGATGAGATTTCGGTTATTGCACAGGTGATAATAAGGTCATTATTGTTGAATAATTAAAAACTTAAAGATAATTCGTTAAAACATCCCCATATTGTTATATTTGATTCCTTAAGATTTACTGCGATTGATCTATATTTCTATACGATAAAAGTAATATTATGTTATTTTCAAGAGTAGTATTTAAATATATCAGCATGAAAACACTGTGTAGTATTTTGTTAGTTATGTGTTCATACCTACACATCTCAGCCTCGTTGGTTATTGCTGGCCGTAAATACTTTTAGAATCGTTCGGTTTATTTGAATGAGGAACTTTCCAGGCGACGTTCCTAAAAAAATTCCCATCTCTGTTGTACCGTTCTGTAATTATTCTCGATTATTATGAAATCGATACTATCTATTAAATCGATACTAATATTCAGTAAACATCGATTGTAACCGATCGTAATCAACCAAGTTACTCGATATAGTCATTGCCCTATAATTATATCGATTATTATATAATTATACCCATAGTATTTATATCAATTGTTATTTATTATTCTTCAATCTTATCGATTAAATCGATACTATCGGCCTCACCGATTATATCTAAGAAATAACTCGTTGTTCATGTATTAAAGTGCAGTGAAAGTGTAATTCTTAGCTGATATAATCGGTTAGGACAATAGTATCGATTTAATCGATAAGATTAAAGAATAATAAGAATAATAAATAACAGTCGATATAATTACTATCGTTTTAAAGGTCAATGATTATATCGAGTACCTACTTGGTCAATTATGATCGGGTTCAATCGATACAATTTACTGAATATTAGTATCGATTTAATAGATACTATCGATTTCAAAATCGATACTTAGATCATTTTAGAGTGAACTTTGGAGTGAACACAACCGATTGATCGAAAATCGATTAGCCGGCAACACTAGAACGAATGACTATCGACTTTTTTTTTAAAGGAACTGTTCATTAATATGCCAGGCATGCACAGCGCCATCTTTGAGATTGATGGACAAGAGTTGATTCCTTTGTAGACCGTTTATGTAAAAACTGATCTCGTGATAAAATAAATTACTTCAATTTTTTGCATCTAAACGAATCTTTTAATAATACCGCCTCCACCCTTACCTCATATTTTTTTAATGGACCTCTTTTATTTCTATCAAAGCAAAGTGGTAATATAGCGGGCGCGGATTTACACTGTGTAGTCTCTAAAAACATTGGTCTGTGCAAAGCAATCACAACTTGTGCGATTGTGTCCGTCCGCTTGTTAATAACTTGGCAACGATGACATTCCAACTTTTATCATCCCCTAATACAGACAATATTAAGTACCTTCACATATTCATAATACCTGTACCCTATTTCACTATGTAAAAATTTAGAAATAACAGTTTCATACATCTGAAATGATGAACCAAGAAGATTAGGATTTATAGTACAGAATAGACTAATAAATAATAAATATATGGGGAATAGTAACAACCAAAAATTATACACAGTATTTAACTGAGGGAGAACCGTTAAGGCGAGGCCCTTTTTAAAAAATCATTCCTGGGCCCCTTTTTGAACTCGCGGATCTTACGATTATATGTACCATCAAGAAAATTACAGCCAACAGAAGAGTTTATCATTTAGCGGCGTAACCAAGTAGATTTTACATATAATCAAGGAATAAAGCAAAAATAAATAATTAAAATCACCCCACATTCAAGCAAATCTGTTTTCTCAATATTTTCAGCGACAACAACATATTTTTTTGTATTTTTGGGTGGCTAAATTAATACCTAAACGGCGAAACCAGCTAGTTTTTTAATTCGTTCTATATTTTTCACAAAAAAGAGAAAAGAGTTCAAGAAAAACGAGTTTTTCGCACGATTCCTGCGCAGTGTCGGACGTAACCTCCGTGAAGCATCACCCGCTATTATGAATGTTATTTCAGTAGTGCGTTGGTTAAACTTTCAACTAAAGCGCGTTGAGTTGGTAATTTAGGATAGGGCCTCGCCTTAACTGAGGGGGAACCAGTTTGAGCATTTCGTCGCCTTCAACACGTAATAACCGTAAATAGAAATTTACTCTTGATTTTGATTCTCAAGTTACGTCTGTTCGTGTTACAATGTTTTTCTTAATTGAGATAGTTACGTCTATTTATTGTTTACGACTGTAAATGTAGTAATTAAATCAGAACACAATGAGTTAGATTTACTTAAAACAAAAAATATGCGAAAAATCAAAGTTTAATCAGTTTAAAATAAAAATATTTAGATCAACATGTAAACAATCTAGAAAACTAAAAATAATTAAAATCAACGTGAAAAAATTCATGAAAACTAAAAATAATTATTTTAATTACTAAAAAAAATATTATTTAGGTGTCAGAGCCTTCGCTTGACCCAGCACGTTGTTGTGAGATAACCTTTTGGATTTTACGTGTGGCAACACTGGATTACAATTGGGCGCCCCACTATACTAGCGTGTGACGTCACTTCCTAGCCACGCGGTCAATCGCAGTAGCCTGGCAGGCGCTTGCGCTTCTTCAGTACGTTTTGGATTTTTGACGTGTTAACACTGGGACAAAAAGTGAACAACGAAATCAGTTATTCTATACATTATTCTGTTATTAAAAGTGCGGACCTAAGCAAACTTATTAAGGTAAGCTTCTGTTATCAATGTATTTATGTTTTCAACAGGAAAGCTCTGTTTTGTTAATGTGTGATTGCGCATTACACATAGGAAAGCCCCATGCCTGCTTTTATGCCTTTTAAAACAGAAGCGCGCATAACCTAATTGCAAATTATATACTAGGAAAGCCCTAGTTTGCAAAGCTATATACCTGCAATATCGTCTGGTTGTATCTTTCACGAGGCAGCCGACATGTCGCCTGTGCCAACGACGTCGGCTGCTCAGACGACATATACCTGGTTAGACGGCGTCGCCTGCTGCAGCCAGGCGACGACGGCTTATGACGTCGCCTGCGCACGTGCGTCAATGCATTCGCTTACGCTTTTGCTTTTGTCTACAGATGACAACGACCATGAGAGAGCTGTTAGATTGGCAGCCCCCACCAGCGGACGAAACTTATTATAAGGCGCTTATACATACTCTAGAAACTCTCTATCCTGATGGTTGGAAGGATTGGGTGGTCAAGTGCGTTACTCCAAAAGACCTCTTCGGCGAGACACTGACTCCCGACACCGAGGTGCGCTTACGTTTTGCCGTGCCAACGCTCCGCCTAGCCAGGATCTTCCGCTGTGAAAAATCACTCGGTGAACGGCATTACAGATCTCTGAAAAGAAAACTATTGGAATGGCCAATTGGTTTAGCTCTTATTTACCAACCTCTAGCTATAATGGCCAGAGTCCACCCTAACGGTCCACAAAATAATTTTGAAGCTATGCTTCCGGGGTTGACGAAACACTTTATATCTCGTAAAGAGGCATCTGATATCTTGAAATTAGAAGTGCACTAAGAGACTCAAACATCCGTCGCCTCAAGTACATCTTTTCCCTCCAAACGGCGTCACACGCCGGACCCTGAGCAGCACCAAAAGAAACAGAGACTCGCCCGTGCTGATAATCACCCCGCTGAGTCCCTATCAGAGTATATGCGGCAGCAAAATGAGATCCTGGGTAGACTCTGTGAGATCACGTACGGCCTAACCCGTCATACGCCAGATCTTCATTCGTCATTGCCTAAAGACTCTGTAAGCCATAGTCATGCAAGCAATGAAGAAGACGCTGCAGCTGATGAAAGTGGTTCTAACTTTGAAGACACATGGAGTGCGCCGCCCCTGGCGGAAGATGAAAGGCCAAAATATGATGACGAACCACTCTTTGATTTTGCACCTGAAACTAAGGAAAGTGAAACGAAAATTAGCAAGGCATCCGACAAAATGGTCAAAGCTGGTATGTATTGCCAGAAATTGGACACCGACGGCTGGAACAACATCCGTTACGCAGAGGTGCAAAAGACATTCCAAGCGTCGCCCTTGTTTACAGCACTTAATGTTAATGGGCACTTGGCAACAATAACTCCTCCATGGCAATTAGTGTCTATCCTTGAGAAAGTTGACCTGTGTCTGGGAGCTATAACCCACGGGCTATTACAACAGCGGACAGAATTTGAAGAAAAGTATGCTAGTGCCCCATCAGATGTTAAAACTTATCTCAGCAAGCATTTCCTAACTAAAGACAAAGCACTGTTTAGAAAGGTGTCGGACTCCTTATTGCAATATACATGTGGTAAAAGAGCTGAAACCATAGAACAAAGACGCGCTCTGTACAAACCGCAAAATAAAGCAATTAGTGAGCTGTTGCACGCTATTCCGCCATCGAGTAGTCATCTATTCGCTGAGCCCCAGCTATCCGATTTAATTAACGAGCAAGGAGGAGTACCAAAGGTCTTCCCTGGAAAGTTCAAAAGGTCGAATGCGCCGACAAACTTGAAGTCTTAAGGAAGACAAGGACTCAAGCAAAGATCGACATTTCAGAAGCAAAACCACCGAATCCCTGAGAAATCAGTTGGTGAGGGAGGCACTTGGTGCTCCACACAACATCTTGTCAATTATATCGGGATATAGGATTCCATTTATAAGACGTCCTCCGAGTTTTAGGCTAGATAAAGACACTTGCACCCGATATGAAACAAAATTATCGTCAGAAATGTCTGAAGAAATCGGTAAATTAAAACAAATAGGGGCAATACGAAAATGTCAAAGTAAAACCGGCTTCCTATCATTTATGTTCTTACGAAAGAAAGCAGATGGGTCCAATAGACCGATTTTTGACCTCAGAAACTTAAACCTTTATTTACGTGCACCTAAGTTTAGACTCATTAACCAACATAAAATTCCGGGTTGTTTAAATATTGGAGATTACATGACTAAAATTGACCTTTCCCAGGCATATTTTCATATTTCGATCGCAAAATCTCATCAAAGATATTTAGCATTAGTATACGCTGGTGTTACATACGAGATGACCTGTCTTCCCTTCGGTTTAGCTACAGCTCCCTGTACATTTGCTAATGTTACTAACTGGCTTGCTAACTATTTCAGAAAGAAATCAATCCGGATGATAGTCTACTTGGACGACTTTCTCTTAATACATACGGACCCAGATGTTTTACAGACTCAAACCTACTTCGTCGTAAATCAGCTCACAAAACTAGGCTGGTGCATAAATCAAGACAAATCAATATTACGGCCAACCAACAGCGTGGAATACCTGGGATAAATCTGGGACACACATCTCAACACCAAAAGCCTTACGAACGACAAGATCATAAAAACCTAAGCGTAATAGAAGACACACTTCAAAAAGAAAATTGGACGTGGCAGTCTGCAAAAATCTTATTAGGCAATATCAACTTCGCTTCTTGCGTCGTGCCGTATGGGCGTCTTCACAGCCGAAGGATCCAGATAGAAGCGAACAAGCTGACAAAGAAAGAACGCTACAAACGACACCGCTTACCAGATCCTGTGAGAGAGGCGCTGGAGTGGTGGAGAATAAATATTACACGACAGTCTCCGATCCTCCACGAAGACCCGACTACCTTTGTAAGCACGGACGCAGCAGCTCTCGGCTGGGGAGCTTCGGTAAATGGACAGAACTTGAGCGGACTCTGGAATCAAAAACAACTCGAATGGCACAGCAATCAAAAAGAGCTGTGGACAATCCTGGAGGTATTAAAAATAAAAGGTTGGCAACTTCGCGGGCAAACAGTTATCATACAGACAGACAACAAGACCGTCGTGTCGTACATAACGAAAGAAGGAAGAACCAAATCCGTGAGACTCTTACAAACGACGTTCAAAATTTTCCAGCTTGCGGAGAGATGGCGAATACACCTCATAGCTCGATACCTTCCGGGCCGATACAATCTTATCGCCGACAGAATCTTTTCCCCCCGAAGGGTAGAAAACGTATATTTAGGTTCCAGCCGAAGCTTGACCCACTAAGAATTAACGTTCTTGCTGGCTTGTGGTACTGCAGAAGCGCAGGCGCCTGCCATGCTACTGCGATTGACCGCGTGGCTAGGAAGTGACGTCACACGCTAGTATAGTGGGGCGGCCAATTGTAATCCAGTGTTGCCACACGTAAAATCCAAAAGGTTATCATGATGAAGCAGGAAGCTGTCCATAGGAACTCTTCAACGACACAATATAATCTTATCGAGTTTGGACTCGTTGGATTTGTTTTGACAAGATCTTTAGTCATACGTGATGACCAGAGTCTTATGATGGAGCATGGATGTAGCCATAGGAACTCCCCAAATACACAAAATAACCTCGTAGTGTTTGGGTTCGTTAGATCAAAACCACAAGATCTTCAGTCATACGTGGTATCCAGGGTCACATAATAAAGCCGGAAGGTGGCCATAGAAACTCTTTAACGATACATCATAACTTCATCGTGTTTGGGCTCGTTGGATTTGTCTTGACTAGTTTTTGAGTCTCATGTGATGTCCAGGGTCTCATGATGGAGCAGGAATCTTATCTACAAATACCTCAAATACATAACATAACCTCGTCGTGTGTGGCCTCGTTGGATTTATTTTGAAAAGATCTTTAGTCATGCGTGATGTTAAACACCTCTTTAAAAAAACTAAACACACTGTAAAAAAGTTGCTTTTTCTACCAGAGTGGTAATATAGCGGGCACGGACTAGACAAGTAAAGAAGTATTTTTAACAGAACACGTTTTTAATGCACTAAAAATAATAAAATAATTTTGATTGTGATTTTATTGCTGTTACTCCTTGTAGGACTTAAAACGAAAAACGTGGGGTGCATGAAATAATATATACGTGGTCCACTATTTCGTAATCGCTACACCAAAACAATTTTTATGCCGCTGAGTAACAGAGTAACTTAATTGAATTTTAATTAACTAGTACCAAAAATCTACAGGGCTTAGACCTACAGCCAGTATTTTTTTATTTTAGAATTTGTAAAATAGATGCAATTTATTTCAGTCCTATAAAAGCAATTTATGGGTAATCCAGCCTCTCAGCTAGTTGACTGATTGTAGCAGAGTAAATCGTGTCTACAGGATGTAATCTAAAATGCTGAAAATGATTTAAAGGAAAATTGCGATTTCTCAAAACATTTATGACAAGTATAATAGTCTATGAATAACATTTTAATTATGATGTAAGCAATTTATTTGTTGTAATAAAAATGTGTTCCCTTTAATAAAATGTATGAATGTAATTATCTACTTACTTGCTTATTTTGCTGGGTCAATTACCGGAGATGGCTCTTGGCATAAGTCATTCAGTATGATTTTAAAATTTTGTGATAGTTGAGAATTTTTTACAATAATACAATACGATACATATATAATTTATTGAGACCAAGAACATAAAACATACAGAACAAGATAACCACAACAACCAACAACCAACAACCTGTAGTGAAATCACTTAAGGCGAAACGGCAAAGCCCGTGCAATGCTCCGTGAGTCCTTCCAAGCTTCTTATAACTCTGTTTCCATTTGCAAAACATGGCAGACGAAGATTCACAGAAGCTCATTAAAAAGTTTATTTTAAATCAAAATCGTTCGTGGTAATAACCTGGTAGATATGTGTGTTATTAATATTAACATCCACGAAAAACTAAATGTGTTTATATAAGGTGTAAATAAATTTAATAATATAATGCAAAGCAACGTGCAATAGCTCATATATATATATATATATTTGACACCCAACATGATACATTAATAAAAAAACTTCTAGAGGGCGGGCGCCATATTGAATTTTGTATGACGTCATATAGCCTAAGCAGCGGACAATTAAGACGTTTCTAACGAACGATACCTTATTTGTCCAATTATAATAGATAGTTTAGAAGATATGCGGGAACAGATGAACATATATACAAACATACATACATATAATAGCGGCTAATAACCCCCCTTTTTGCTTCGCCGTAGTCGGTTAGAACAAAATATACATTTATATCAGCCAGAGCGCGCTCATGTATATTTTAATGAGTTTAATAAAACATTTATAGTTTTTAAGTGTTTTTACTTACTTACACTACTTTATTTTGTTACAAATTATTATAGTCTTCCACTTGAAAAAGAAGGTTTATTAAATATATAAAAATAATTTTAACAAAAAAATAGAAACCTCCTTCAAATTACCTTGTATGGTTATCTCCACTAAAAAGTAACAAATAAAATAACATTCCAAATGGAACATGAAAAAAAATATAGCCAATATCCACAATTAAGTAGATAGGTAGTGTATTAAGTAAATATTTAGAATTTTGTACTTCCTTTTGGAGTCAGTGCCAGCCAAAAATTGTAGACGACGAAACTACGAGTATTAATTTATCGAATGAAACCTACCCGGACTTTCTTGGTAGCCGCTCCTGTCGTTTTCCCTGCGTTTAGTCGGGTGCGGCATTGCATCCCGCGCAGCACAACAAAACATTATATCATAGACTATCAAAGAATTTTATTGATAGTCATATAGAAATATGTACTGACTTAACGACGACGACGACTTAAAACAGTTGCCCACGACTAATAGTCGATTTTTTGGCTGGCACCGACTCCAAAAGGAAGTACAAAATTCTAAATATTTACTTAATACACTACCTATCTACTTAATTGTGGATATTGGCTATATTTTTTTTCATGTTCCATTTGGAATGTTATTTTATTTGTTACTTTTTAGTGGAGATAACCATACAAGGTAATTTGAAGGAGGTTTCTATTTTTTTGTTAAAATTATTTTTATTTTATGATTTTCAGTGTTTCATTCAATATATTTTATGTAAGTAATTAATCCTAACCTCGACACATTTCCTATTATTTTTCTTCATTATCTAAAGCTAGGTTTTGTTATTTAACAGTTTCAGTACAAATATATTATATTTTTGGTATTTGCTTAGTTTAGACTGCGTCTTTCGTGCTTTGCAAGTGCGTTTAGTTTTTTATTATAATGTGTAAATATAGGCAGAAGTATTGTGGTAGAAATGAACGACTATTTAGACTTAACTTGTTTAATTATTATTAACCGTAACAAAATTGGGCAGAGGTTCCCCTTACAAATGATTAAAACAAAACAGAAAGAATTAAAAGATTGCATTCGCTTATATAGGCTGGCTGGCTCGTCGTATCCCCACCAGAAGGCTTGGCTAGGCTGGCGTGGCTGGCTGGTGGGGGTGTGACGTGGCTTTGGCTGGCTTCCGGCGATCGCTTGCAGCGCGATGGCATAGATGGCAGCAGTGAGGCGTTACACTCGGCCGTCCTGCAACAATTGCTCCCGCAATGGGAACATAATGAAATTGATCAATTCAAGGCACACATTATCAGGCAATCACACTAATAAAAGCAATTAAATCTAACTCTCTAAGAGATCTATAAGGTCTTCGGTTTCAAGTTGTTCGTCTGTGCTACTTCCACTGTCTGACACGGGTGCTGCACTTCTGTATGAACGAATAGAATCTGCTGAGACAAGGCCAGTAAACTTTTTGTACCCACGTAGCCCCTTAATGCTTCTTATTTTATACCTGTCCTTGCCTAAGACTCGCACAATAATATATGGGCCTGAGTATATGTCATCTAACTTTGAATTGACTTTGCTAGCACTACTGGCTGGGCCGTGTTTCCATAGTACAAGATCTCCTTTCCTATATAAAACACTGTTCTTCCTCCTTCTATCATACTGTGCCTTCATTCTAGCGCTGGACACTTTATTACGAGCTGCTGCTTTTATGCGTCTCGTTTGTACCGGCTCTGACACCTGTCCTGGCATTGTAACATCACAAATTGACCTACCAGGCCGTGCAAACATTAGATCATAAGGTTTGTAACCCGTCGTTGCATTTAGGGTATTGTTGATACCCCACACAACATTGGCTACACTGTTATCCCAGTTGTTACCTGCTTCGCTCGGTTCGGTGGCTCTTAACGCATCCAAAATACTACGGTTTGTTCTTTCCACCTGCCCGTTTGCACGCGGACAAGCGATAGTGCACAGAGTATGCCTAAATTGTTTTTCAGTTGCAAATTTTTTAAAATGTCTACTTGTAAAAGCTTTTCCGTGATCGGACACAACGCGTTCAGGGACGCCAAACAAACTGAAAATCTTTTTTAACGCGCGAATGGTTTCGATCGAATTTACAGTGCGGGTGAGCTCAACAATAACAAATTTGGAGAATGAGTCTGTAACCACCAACATATATTGGTAACCCTTCTTGGTCCTACAAAAGGGTCCAAGGTGATCAATATGTATCATTCTCATAGGTTCTGTAGGTTTAGGTATGGGGTGCAATTTACCTTCTTTTTTTCCGTAGTCTCCTTTTCCATACGCGCAGTGCAGGCAAGATGACACGTATTTCTTAATAAACCGTGACATTTTTGGGAACCAAAAATCTGCCTTGATAAGTTCCGTGCATCGTTTAAGGCCGACGTGACCGATGTCGTCATGGTGCATCTGTAAAATTTTCCAGCGTGCGAAACCCGGCACTATCAGGCGATTTCCGTTCAACGTTTTGCGATACAGTCTGTTTTCAATAAGAGCATAATTGTTCACTATATCGGAATCTGTGCAGCCACTATTAATCACCTCGATAACTTTATTTAGCTTATCGTCTTGTCGTTGAATGGTGTAAAACCAATCTGTCACTTCCAAGCGATTAATATTGACACTATCGAAATCCGGCTCAGGTTTTGAAAGCTCGGATACACGTTCGCTATTCGTTGAACCAGCCGATTCTGGTACGATCGGATTGCGACTCAGTGCATCAACGTGTTTCATTTTATCACCTGGCCTGTAAACAATGCCAATGTCATAGTCCTGTATCAAAAGCCACCAACGCGCAATACGTGGAATTAAATCACGTTTTGTCAAAGTTGCGCTGACAGCTGAGCAATCTGTGACCACCCTTATTTTTTTCCAAAAATATAAACTCGGAATCTACGCAACGATTCTACAACCGCTAATGTCTCTAACTCATAGCTGTGGTAAACGCTTTCTTCGCGGCTAGTGACACGACTGAAATACATTACGGGGCGAACAGAATCGTCAGTTTGTTTTTGCATCAGTATGCCAGCAATACCTTGTTTACATGCGTCCGTGTGTATTTCAGTTGGCAGTGAGGGGTCATATATTGCGAGTACAGGTTTACTACACAATTTTTGTTTAAGTTCGTTAAAACTATTTGTCTGTGCTTCACTCCAAACCCATGGAATGTTTTTCTTTGTCAGTTCAGTGAGTGGGCGGGCTATAACCGCAAAATTGTGAATGAATTTACGAAAGTAACTGCAAAGGCCGATAAATTGTCTGATTTCGTGTACATTGTGTGGAGTTGGAAATTGAGATACGGCTGTCAATTTGAATTCACCGGGTTGTATAGAGTTTAGAGAGATTGTGTGGCCTAAATAGGTAATTTCTTTCTGCAGAAATGAGCATTTACGTGCATTTAACTTCATATTTTCAGCCTGAAGTTTGGTTAGCACTTTCCTCAGTAACTCTAGGCCAGACTGTACATCAACGGATGGTAGCAAAAGATCATCGAGGAATGCCAGGATTTCGTTGTTGCCTATTGATTCAACGACCTTATTAATCAAACGCATGAATACTGATGGAGCATTGGCAAGACCAAAAGGTACCCGTGTATACTCATAATGACCTTGTGGAGTGACGAATCCAGTTTTATGTGTATCCTGAGGATTTATAGCAACTTGATGATAACCTTGGGCCATATCTAAACTCGTAAAGTAGTTTTTACCGGCAAGATGAGATAATTTGTCTTCGATGTTAGGTAGGGGGTATCGATCTCGTATAGTAATCGCGTTCAACGCACGGTAATCAACGCATAATCGACTTTCTCCGTTTTTTTTGTTAACCAAAACAATCGGTGATGCATAACTAGATTCAGACTCTTTGATAATACCTGCACCTAACAGTTCGGTAATCTTATTTTTTACCGTTTCGAGCTCACTATGGGAAAGCCTATACGGTCGGTAGTAAACGGGCTTGTCGCTTGTAAGCTTGATTTGCATCTGAACTAAATTTGTACATCCTAAGTCATTGGTACCACAAGCAAAACAGTCACTATACTCCGACAATAAAGAAAGCAACTCTTTGTTTTCGGTTTCACTTATCGGGCCAATTTTTAAATCGATTACGTCTACGTTCCCTAATTTTAGCTTGGTGGGCTGGGCAGTTAAACTTTCATTGGCTGAAGATAGAGGCAAAATATTGGCACTTTGACTGACCTGGTGGATTGATGCTTCCTCGCAGCTGTCGGCGCGCAGCAGGACGGTACCCTCACTCCACTCGACGTCCTTGCTCCCAGTGTTAATGACTTTCAGGTAGCCTTCACTCCCACGAAGTAACGTTGCCGGCATAGAGTAAGTAACCCCATGCAGATCGAAGTGTCGAGCTGGTGTGACCACGTCATTGTTGTCTCGATTACCGAGGATGTTGACCTTGATGATTGAAGTTCCTGGTGGCAAGCATTCCTTAGCTGCGGTAGTAACCCTGAATCGGGTGTTCTCCTGAATTACGTCTATGCTAGCTAAAGTATCAGGCACAGCAATCTTCAGTGTAGCTATGCCATTTTGGACAATCAGTGATACGCCTTCGGCGTTTATAACGGGTTGGCCAATCAATAGGTTTATCCCGTTCATCTTTACGTCAGTTAAATGAGCCGTGCAGAGCATGTCTAGGCCGTCCAGTTGAAGCCTGAATTGTACTTCACCTTTGCTTTTGATACTATCACCGTTGAATCCTTTGAGCGCAACATACGATGGCTTTATGTCGAAATTAAGAAGCTCTGCAATTTCCGAATTGAGTATGTTGACTTGACTTCCGGTGTCCAAGTAGGTTTTCACGTAGACGCCGTTAATCCTGGCTGTCTTTTTATAGATGTCATTATAATTTAGGATCAGCTTCACTTCCTTGACGCTTCCAGGTACCTTATCAGTGTTTTTGTGGATATCGGGACAACGTGGCGCGATGTGACCTAGTGCACCGCATTTAAAACAAGTGCGTTGGTCGGGCAGAAGGCAATTCCGAACTAAATGTCCAGTTTTTTTGCAGCGCGGACATGGGTCCGTCTCTATGTTAACGGCCCCTTTTTTCTCTGATACTTGACGAAAATTTCCTTGCAATGCAGTGCGATTAGATTCAGTATATTGATGTGGCGTGCGATAGTCGTCCAAAGCTGATAAAAATCCTTCATAAAGTTCCTCCGGTCGATTACATTGGAAGGCCCTCGCATTTGATTGTAGAACCGGGGGAAGGCCGCGAATAATGCAAGATACTGTGGCGGCGTTGGACAATTTACACCGGGAGCACATGGCTGTTTTTTCTTGGTAGTACCTGGTCATGGTTTCATTTGGCAGTTTCTTCCTGTTAAGCATTTCTTCAAGCACGTTAGCGTAGTCCCGATGCTTAGGAAATGCACGAAGTATCATTTCCTTCCACTCTTCCCATGAATGGTCGTACTCTTCAAGACGATTGTACCACTTACGAGCTTGGCCCCTTAGCTTATCTTGTAAGTGGAACGATTTAGTTTTATCATCCCAGCCGTGAATTTCTCCCAACTGGTCAATCTTCTTTAGCCAAGCCTGTACGGAACATTCTTCGTTTTCCGGGTCGAATTCTGGGATTAAAGACGCTGCATGATGTTGTTTTGATCGAGTAACGGTCGGCATCTCTTCTTCCATAGCTTGGAATGCTTTTTGCACTTCTCGTGCCAAAAGGTTCTTCAAGATCTTCTTTGCAGGTGGTGAAGGCGTGATGGTCTCCTCTTGGTCATCCGTGAAAGACTCCACATCCCAGTCAGGGGGACGTAGTCGTTTTTTCGCGTTTGCCGAGCGTGTCTCCATCGTGGTATTATTATCCCACACTTCTGATATGTAAATATAGGCAGAAGTATTGTGGTAGAAATGAACGACTATTTAGACTTAACTTGTTTAATTATTATTAACCGTAACAAAATTGGGCAGAGGTTCCCCTTACAAATGATTAAAACAAAACAGAAAGAATTAAAAGATTGCATTCGCTTATATAGGCTGGCTGGCTCGTCGTATCCCCACCAGAAGGCTTGGCTAGGCTGGCGTGGCTGGCTGGTGGGGGTGTGACGTGGCTTTGGCTGGCTTCCGGCGATCGCTTGCAGCGCGATGGCATAGATGGCAGCAGTGAGGCGTTACAAATGATTGTTTCGAAACTAACATAAATTAAACTGGGTAAGAGGCTACGAAGTAAGAGGTCATTTAGTAGTCCAGCTGGCCACTAAACTGACAATGCTAAGAGGAAAGAATACTACCTTCGCGATCCTAACGAAATAGGTATTTTATTTAGGAAAACATTTGCTATCGCTCGTGCGCTCATGCCCCCGGGAGAGAGAGAGCGAGAGCGTTGCAGCTCGCGACTGACAATAGGTACTTTTCTTGAAGAAATTCCCATTTCGGGAGAAAACGGTTCCCAATAACTAAAT
This sequence comes from Carpatolechia fugitivella, assembly GCA_951230895.1. NCBI lineage: Eukaryota > Metazoa > Arthropoda > Insecta > Lepidoptera > Gelechiidae > Carpatolechia > Carpatolechia fugitivella. The sequence continues at coordinate 6,087,691 of OX579655.1, read as the reverse complement.
TTCAACAAATTAATCACTTTTATTTTGATGTCGATCGTTTCAGCACAATATATTCTAGGTTCATAGGTTTGGTTTTAAAAAAAAATCCATTGTTTTTGTTCAACAAACGGCTTAATTCGACACAGTTTTAATTATAAAAATTACGTTACTTGAGGTAACTATATAAGTTTGAATCTATAGCAAATTTTGTAAAAAGAAAAAGCTATAAACCTAGTCATTCTTTGTGTCAATAACATACTAAAAAATCATGGAGATTGGAAAATATTTAGAAGTGGAAAAACGTTTTCTCTTTTTGTATGGACGAGCACGTACTATTCTTCCCTCTTAATAAGCTTATAGTTTGCCCCAATACTTGGGCTATTCGTAAGGAGTTTTAGGTTTGAGATGGTATCTTGAAAGTCTGTCGTTAGCTGATTACAGATAGTGAACGTAGGCTGGCTTCTTCTTTTTCTTCATATTGTGGACTGTAAGGTCGACAACCAACCTCACATACCCTGGTCACACAGTTAATATAGTACCGGGCCCTTGTCAAAACCCACTGACTTAGCACGAGTAACGACGCCTTCTGTAGATATTAGAGCCGAGACACATGGCTTAACGTGCCTTCCGAATCACGGAATCATCTTTCTTTTCAGACAATCAGGTGATTCAGGCAGCAATGTCCCAACTAAACTGAAAAAAATCTCACAAGGACATTTTCGTTTAAGAGTGTCTTCACCGGGATTCGAACCTGAAACCTCCGTAAGAGAGTAAAACACTCGACCACTCGGCCATGGAAGCTAAATTAAATTAAATTAAATTAAAAATTAAAAATGCTTTATTTACAAAAATCCTTACCAGTACAGTGTCGAGGCTTCCCAGTAAGTAGTCATAGACACTTGTGATGGGAATGCCACGCTCTTCCAACATTTTATACTACTAAAATCAGGATTTAGTCTACGTGAATTATGGTTATGCCTAATACTACACAGTTAGTGAGGAGACCAGACAGGTTAGCGAAGGTGTGAGGTCAACGCGGTTTGGTGTGCGAGAGTACGTGTGTTTGTATGTGATAAGGTAGAAGTAAATTATTTGTGATATCCAATACAATATCCGAAGATTGCAGGTTCTTGTCCTGTCACGGTCGCCAAAAAATGTGATAAAATCGAATAATATAATTTTATATGGATATCATTTTAAATGTGATATAATATAATTTTAAATGTGATAAAATCGAATAATATAATTTTATATGAAACGTAGATTTTCAGCAAACTGACAAAACTAATTTATTCCGTTGCCTAGCAACATTCCACCACAAACGGTATCGCGCGCGATGCATGTTGCTATCACTGGTTGAGGAGTTTCCGCTTTTATCTCTTATTCCATCACAGATTTTAACAAAATTGGTATGGATTTATCCCTAAAGCACGTTCTATCGAATGAAAAAAAATCATCAAAATCGGTTGAAAACTGACTGAGATATGACTAAAAGAATAGGCGAATAACGACGCGAATGCTACATTCCGTTGAGGAATTTCCAAGTTTTACCTCATGTTCCACCATCAGATCTTGACGAAATTAATATGGGACCACCTCGAGAGTAAATCCTATCGAATGAAAAAAGAATTATTAAAATCGGTTAACAATTGGCGGAGATATCTAATAACATACATTAAAAAAAAAATACAGACGAATTGAGAACCTCCTCCTTTTTTGAAGTCGGTTAAAAAGCAATCTAAACAGTTCTCCATTTGCTTTTTCAGAGAACGTCCATCAGTCTATTAGTCATTGATTCAATTAGAACAGTAAAATTATACCCAAAATTTTCAAGATGATGTCGCTCCAAATTTATACCTTTTATGTATAATCACATCAAGTCCACTTCAATCCTACTTATTTCCACGTTGTTCTTACATCCGTTACTTTTTAAATTCGAACATAAAACTCGGCCGACTAAGAAAAACTCCAAGTATAGGGCCGGCAACCCCATTTTTTTATAAACAGTATCACTAGAACTTTCGAATGGCACGATTTTCATTTTGCTACCCGATGACGTATTTTTGTAATTTTTAGCCACTCTAAAATTAGGCTGACTCACGAAAATGCCAGGTTTGGGCGAGGCAACCCTGTATATTTTGGCACTTCTTGATAAGTACTATCGTATGTACTAGGTACCTACTTGCTACTCGATGACGTAATATACACCCAAAAAATGATGTTTTTTTTTGCTTACTGTACTAAAAGCTCCAGGTTAGGCCCAGGCAACCCTGTACTTTAAAACTTACCTTTTTAATAAGCAACACCCTGGATAGGTCACATCTTGCTACTCGATGAGGTAAGGTTGCATACGGCCCACCTATGACTTAAGTTAACTAGTAAATGTACTCTTCAAAAAACGGATAAAAAATAATTCACGTAAGACAATCTGATTAAAACCAATGATGTAGCTAGTTCGTGAAGTTTATTAAATACTAGCTTTCCGCCCGCGGTTTTACCCGCGTTTAATGAGTTTTCCCGTAGGAACGAAGTGTTTCCCGCGGTAAAAAGTAGCCTATGTCCTATTCCAATACCTAATCTGTATGTGTTCCAAGTTTCATCCCGATCCGTTCAGTGGTTCAAGCGTGATTCGGCAACAAACATCCAAACATCCAAACTTTCGCATTTATAATATTAGTAGGATTTATGATTTTTCCTACGTATTTCTAGATTTATCTATCACGAAGATAATATAGATAGATAGAGTCATTATTAATTTATATAAGAAGAATAATTTCTAAATAAATAAATATGTAATTTAAATTTCATATTTACAGAAAATACATCAAAGGCGAACCAATACTACGTACCAATGTGTTTTCGAGTTTCGAATTCATTACGTTTCATACATTACGTTTCTTTATTCGACGCTCTTACGGTGAAAGAAAACATCGTGATGAAACCCGCACACTCCTGCGAAGAAATACAGAAGTTGTGTCTGAAGTCGACCAACCCGCACTGGGCCAGCGAGGTCGACTAAGGCCTAGTTAATCACTCTAAATCAGGGTAGGCTCGAGCCCCTCGGTTGGGACGTATATGAGCTATTGATGATATCAAAGACGCAGTCCGACACAGGCGAATGTAAACTTTGATCAAGATCCAATATCTCTCCAAGATCTCCAGATTTCACAGAACTCTCCTTGCAGTCGTTTCTATTCTGTTCCTTTCGGAGGATGTAACTGTTTTGACAGTAAAATTATTAATTAATAGGTATAATGTGAGCTGAGAGTAACAGCAAATACACCTCACTCTTTACCAATAGGAAATAAATGTAGAACTTAATAGGTACAATAAAGCTTTTATTGGTTTCATGCCTAAACTAGTGGATGAATTTAGATGAAATTTAGAATAGAGATAGTTTGTACCCTGGACACATAGGATACATTTTACGGGGAAGAGTATTATTCCCACGGGAAAATCTTACATAACCCAAGCGTAATGTCAATATGTACAACACGTTATTATGAGTACATAAATGTCGGTAGGTAAGTTTTTAGATTAATGAAAAGTAAGGCCTAAATAGGTGCTAGCTGATGAGATTGCAACGTATAATTAAATCTATTTATATATGAAACTTCCAAGCTATGTGACTCCGTATGTTTACTCCGAGTATATAAAGGTAAGTTCCCTGGCTGCTACTTTTCAAACCATTTCTTTAATAACAAGATACAATATACAAGTGTATTTTTTGTGCTAATACATTTCATCGGATATTGTTTAATAAAATTCCACTGAGTGATTCTATGAAACTAACTTTCCTTTACGAAAAAAGAGCAATAACCTTTCTAAAGCAATCGGTTGTTTTTTGAAATGCAAGGGCGATCTGCTGGAAAAAGTTCAATGAATTATTATAAGTTTCAACCTAAATATTGTTTCACAATTTTTTATGATTTCAACTTTATCATGCTTCTAACGTTAGTACGAGATCTGTGTATAAGAGAGTAATTATAATAAGTATATGTTTTTTAAATTTCTAGTTTTTGTAATGAAATAAGTATTTTGTGTACCTACTAAGAAATATGTACATATTTTTTATATTTACATAGAATGTTTTTGTCGAAACAATTTTTCTTTTTTGCGGAGATATTGGAGTCGGAAACGTAAATAGTTATTTGTTAGGTAAGAGAGGAATGTTGATTTTTCCTCAGAGAACTGATATTGAATCCAGAGCATGCGAAGGAGTCTACAATAGAAGCACGAGCGAAGCGAGTGTTTCCAAAACTAGACTCCTGAAGCTCGCGAGGGATTCTAAGGTTCCAGATGAGAATAAGATCCAGCGCAAGGGCCACTGCAGATGAAATATGCACCTTAAGAGAGTCAATGGTAGAGCGGACCAATTTGGCTTTAAGTCTTGTTTCCCAATGGGGCGACAGCAATTTGGTCAATTTTAACGCCACCAAAACACAGGCGTGTTTGTTCACCGCTAAAAGGAGTCCTTTTCAGCTGACTCCTACTTTTCGGGGTACGCCTGTACCGGTCACGGATGCACTCGAACTCCTTGGCATGAGGCTGACTACCAATCTCAACTTCGGCGAATACATCGAGTCACTGGCACAAACTGCAGCCAGAAAGTTGGGCATTCTGAACAAGGTCAAGCATTACTTCACGCCGGGACAACGCTTATCATTATACAAAGTGCAAGTCCGATCTTGCATGGAGTACTGCAGTCACCTGTGGGATGACTCGACAAAATATCAACTTGCTGCACTTGATTCGGTGGAACGCAGAGCCAAGAGAATTATCGGTGATGAGAATCCAGTGGTAACCAAGCTTCACAGTTTGGCTCATCGCCGAAAGGTTGCATGTCTGTCAGTGTTTTACAGGCTGTATTTCGGGGAGTGTGCACATGGGCTGCATGAGCTCATTCCGCCATCACCTTTTTACTATCGGGAGTCCAGACGAACTGCAGCATACCATCCGCACTTGGTCGACATACCCCTTTGCCGCACGAAGCGCTTTCAATCATCTTTTATTATGCGCACGGCCAAGGAGTGGAATTCTTTGCCTGCTTCTGTTTTTCCGAGTGCTTATAACCCAAGCATTTTCAAAGCTAGAGTGAACAGGCACCTTCTGGGCAAATTCGTTCCATCATCGACCATATCTCGTCCCTCGCGGACCTGATTGTGGTCAAGAGTAAGCCCATCAACTAATAAAAAAAAAAAAGATTCCTCTCAAACCCAACACATTATTTTTCACCTGTTTCGGCAAGGAAATCATTTAACTATTTACTTACCTACGTAAATATTGGTACATAAAAATGTACAAGAGTTCTCTTATTTTAAATATTATTCTATACAGATTAAATTACTATTTTTATCATAATTCTTTTAAATTTTTAGATATTTTTTTTTTTTATTTGTTCATTCTTTCGAACAGGCTAAGGTCAATGACCATGCTGCCTTGTCTTAACAGGAGACAGAAGACGTATTACCCGGACTTGCACTCAAGAATATATACTTAAGACTTGTACCTCGGATTTTCACTCAAGCGAAGATTTTAGTTGATAAGATAAAAGTAAACAACCAAAACAATAAACACATTTTTAGGTTATATTTTTTTAGGGTGCGTTCCAAAGTTGTATGAAAACCTATCCCTGCGTTCCGAGACGCGCTGAAATCGATTTAGCGCACTCAAAGGCAGGCGAAACGCATACAATCATTTGGCTTTCCGATCGCTGACGGCGCTGACAGTTTGATTCAGAACACACCCAATAAAAAAAATATATGGCACACGTCAATTATTTTACGTGCGGATATACGAAAACTTTTTTCCTGTGTAAGATAATGTTCGAAATTCAAACTAATTCTCCTCTCTAGACAAGAGAATGGTTTGCATGTCTAGAAACTCTAGAAATTATAGCTTTGACGTCGAAAAATGATTTGTAAAAATCTTAATTCGAATAAAAAATTTTGACTTTGACTTTGACTTTGAATAAGCGATTTTCGACCTTGTTTTCGGGCATTAAAAGCCAACTTTCCGAGGTGGAGAGGTGAAAAAAATATTTCAGCCGTTTCGAAAAGTGTTGGAAAATCCACAAACCTATTTTGTTACCCTTATTAAGACGCAAAAACTTCAAAGGCCCGACCCTAAGGAAGAAATACCGACGATAAGAAAGGGTAAAAAATAATAAAAAAAAAAAAAGACAGACTCGCGAGGTCCACACACAGCTCACAGAGCAACTAGTTTACAAGTATATTTGCATTGCATTTGTACAAAATTACGTAATGCAGATTAAATTAGTAGCAAATTTTGTATATACGATAGAATGATGGACAATGATTGAAGTTAGTAAAAATATAAAATAATTGTAATTCTTAAAAATGTAGTCTACTAGTAATAAAACTTTGATGACATAATGCATAAAATATATATTAATTCATTGCTGTTCGACATCACAATTATATTTGGCATTGCTATTTGTGTTATTATTGTTGTTTATTGCTATTACTGCTACTCTGTTCCAATTATGACCGTTTGTTTTGTTTTATACTTAAATAAATTTCATACTTATACTTAAGACATTGTTATATAATTATGTTTAGAATTTTTAAATTTTCCTGCTGTCAGCTTTATTATTTAATGACATAATTATTATTAATTATTGTACGCCTTCATGGCAAATTATAGATACTTCCGATTTTTAATATCCTGTATTATACAATCACACTATACTATAAATCTGAAAATATATTTAGATATTTGGATGTTTGTTCCGCTTTCATGCTTAAAGTACTCAACGGATTTGGATGTAATTTGGAATGGAGATAGTTTGTAACCTGGATGTTTGAATACATAGGATATTTTTACGGAAAAAAGCCACATGAAAATCTTATATAACGCGAGCGTAGCCGCGGGCGGATTGCTAGTAACCTATAATTTATGCAATAAAGAATTTATGATCATGAAACGGTTAAACTTTTAACCTTATCTGAGGACAAATTTTATTCTTAGAACTATTTTAAACAGAAAGTGTAGAAACGACTTAAGAAAGTACTTATTGTCACGTAACACCTCCGAGGAGGTCCTACTGACGTAAATTAAAAGAATAAAGTTGAGAGGGAAAATATATTTACAAAACAGGACAGAAAATTATAAAAAACCTAGAGTACAAAATTTAGCACAAGCTAATAATCTAAAACCCTAAATAAGATGACGAAATGAAGATCTTTTAGCAGGGGGACTTGAAGAGAGGGAAGAGTGAGTTCGTAGTAGTAGACTTCAGAAGGACAGGGAAGTTATTCGCTTGTAGCAAGCTAACGAGGGAGTCAAGGTGTCCCGGGATCAGCTGGACCCCAGGACAAGGCCTTTTATTCGACCGCTCAATTAGAGAGCGGGGAGATGACCACAGAGAACCTTTTAATAATACAGGGAAGAGATGACTGCCATCCAATCGGAATGTATGGGCTTATATAGCCATCAATTCTCATAACAATATCCGATCGGCCGATCAATATTTCAAACTTGAACTTCTGAATTCCATATCCACTTTCAAAATCCAAATCCAGACAGTAATATTTCCAGCCAGTCGTAGATAAACAGCTAGGCACTCCAAGTAAAGTCAGCCATCAAGCAACCAGGTTCAGTCCACAGAGTCCACATAACAGGTCCTGCAGGTCCAAGTGTTCTAAAGTAGGATTTTTAATTGAACGGAGTAATTTGACATTAGACAGAAAAATAATGTTGCCAGCTCCATAATCTTAGTGATGTTTTCAGTTCAATTCTAACTCAAGTGAGTTGAATCATTCACACTACTAAATATAAAAAAATGCTTGTTACCCCAGCCTATAAACATAGACTTCGTCTACATATCATGCAGTTCGCAATAGTTGGAATCCATCAGAATTGGTGAGTTGGTTTTAGTATTACTGGTAACAACAGTCAGACTTTTTATGTAGGTAGGTAATAAAAGTAATTAGTGTTTTTTTATATTTTTAAGAGATAACTTGCAGCTGCGACACAAACGAATGACTCATCCATACAACTAATTTCCTATTGGATGACGGGAGAAGCGTCTATTTTTTTATTATTATTACTTTCCTATTGTTCGTCATTCGGCTTCTTACCTCCGGTCTGAGTGTTCGAATGTTTCTCTTGCCTTTGCATTTCATCGTTGAACTTTTCGTTAAGTTTTTTGTTAAGTTTTTGGTGAAGTTTTGTTTTGTTTTTGTTATTTCGTTGTTGTTTATAAAACTGTTATGGATCCTGGCCCAGGGACCTCAAGTAATGACAATTTCATGTCTCCGAGAAAAAAGAGACCAAAGCGTGCTTTAAGTATGACTGAAAAAGTCATGGTGCGCAATGCTTATAAGTACGTAGTCCAAGAGCAATCTTCTCTGTTGGAATCTCCAAATATTCAAAACTGTGCTATTAAAACTGTTGAAATACTGGGAATCACTGCAAGCACTGTATTCAAGGTTCTTAAAGAATATAAAGAAAACAAAGAATTTAAAGCACCTGAAAAATCTGGACCGAAGAAAACATTCAAAGATAAATTGGACGATTTTACGTTTTCTGCAATAAGAAAAAAGGTGCACGAGTTTTATTCTAAAAATGAAGCTCCTACCATTAAAAAGGTGAGAAATTAGTTACTTTTAACACACTAAAAGACGTCCACTGCCATGGAATGGGTCAGAAGAATTATTTTGTATTTATTATAGTAACTGTCTCTTTTAATACATGTTATATTTTATTAGTGGTACTATTTTCTTTTTTAGGTTCTGAAAAGCGTCAATGATGACGAATGTCTACCAAACTTTTCCTGGAGTGTAATGAGAAAAATACTGAAATATCTAAATTTTAAATTTGTTACTAAATCGAGAAGAAGTGTTCTTATTGACAGAGAAGACATCGTGCTCTGGCGCCAAAAATACTTACATCAAATAAAAGAATACAGAAGACAGGGAAAATACGTTTATTACCAAGATGAGACCTGGCTGAACGAAGGTACGAATACTAATCAATATGTCATGAAAGTAAATGCAAATGTCGTTGCTTATCTATGATATTAAATTACTATTCTTTCTTCCTCAGGGCATACTACGAAAAAGGGCTGGGTTGACACTACCATTACTTCATCACGGCAAGCATTTATAGGTTTGACCACAGGCCTGAAATCTCCGTCAGGAAAAGGCAAAAGACTTATAATTAGCCATATCGGGGGAGAAGAAGGTTTTATAGAAGACGGTTTAATGCTGTTTGAAGCGAAAAAGGGATCCGAAGACTATCACAAAGAGATGAATGCTGAATGCTTTGAGAACTGGTTCCGCGGGCTTTTACCAAAATTGAAAAGAGATTCGGTTGTGATAATTGATAATGCACCCTACCACTCCCGGAAGATTGAAACTTTGCCAACGATGTCATGGACCAAGTCAAAAATACAACAGTGGCTTTCTGGTAAAGATATACAATATGAAGAAAAAATGATTAAAGCTACTCTCCTTGACATTGTAAAGCAGCATAAAGATCGGTTCTGCGTCAAGTACGCTGTGGACGAGATGGCAAAAGAGCAGGGTATCACAATCTTGCGACTGCCCCCTTATCACTGCGAGCTCAACCCTATCGAGATGGTTTGGGCTCAGGCAAAGGGGCATGTCGCAAGAAACAATAAAACATTTAAAATGAATGAAGTAAAAACCCTGTTCGAAGAGGCACTCTCCAATATCACTGCAGAGAAGTGGAAGAGCTGCGTGGACCATGTCATAAAAGTTGAGGACGAAATGTGCCATCTCGATCCCCGTATCGACAGCATTATCGATAGTTTTATTATTAATGTTACCGAAAGTGATGATGATAGCAATATATCAGAAAGTGAATAAAATTATTTTCATACACATAACATGCATTTTCATTGTACCAGAATAACTTTTCTAAAATACGAGTAATACACCCTCATAAAGAAGAAAGTTAAAAGCCTTTAAAAATAAAAATAAATATGAATATTTTAATTTAAGGTAGTTGATATATGTTAGCTTAGGGTAAGTCTGAAAAGCAACAGTTATGCTGAGACTCTGCCTTTTCATACCTTTGTAAATATTTTTTTGGATGAATAAATGACTTCTATCTTCTATCTATCTATTTAGCTTAAGCATAATAAGCATACTTACTTTGACATAGACTTAGTTTTACATAATACAAATAAAAAAATGTTTTATCTCCACACCACAAAACTAAGTATGTACATTTCAGCACAGGAGATACAATTTTTGTGGAGGGCTGTTGCCTAAACTAAGTTTAAACCTGTGTTATAGGACATTAGTCCTTCCCCCAGGAGTCCACATTACTTAGTGACCATATCACCAGGGAGCCGTTTCATGAAGCTACAAGTTACAAATTACAAGTACAATTTGATGTACATTGCGTAGACAATGAGGTAAAACGATAAGGGCTTCCAGTTTTGGCGAATTGGCTACGCAATGAATATCAATTTGTAACTTGTTACTAGTAAATTGTTGCTTCGTGAAACGTGGCCCAGATTAGTGATTGAATCATATCTTTTTAGCACAACACTATATTTTTTTCTCAAAAAAGCGGCAACTCACCATATGTCAGATTACTCCGTTCAATTAAAAATCCTACTTTAAGACAGCCAGCGGAGCCCTACGCTAGGTTTGAAGCCCTAAGTTCGATAAAAAAGTACTAGGATTACATAAGTTAAAAGAACTAAATCACAATCTCTTTTAGAAAAATACAGGTATACAAACTTTTAAATGCCAAACTTGAAGAGTAAAGAAAGTGAAGTAATATGTCAACAAATGACAAGACAAGTAATGTCAACCAAAAAGTAAATAAAAACATTGAATTGAATGTAAAAAACAGGACAATATTATATTATTATTGTCCTGTTTTTTACATTATTTGCTATTAAATATCTGAATAAAATCGTCCATACTACGTGACCAAAATTTTATTCGTAATCGACAACCCTTGAGTCACATTTGAATAACAAATATGCCATATTAGATATCGCATTTAGCTTTTACAATATTGGATGGGAGGAATATTAAACCGAATCTAACGTACACTGCAGGGAAATAAAATATTCCATTATAAAATATTCCACTGTAAGGTGTAAATTAAAACGAACGGAAGTTTTCCGGCTGGCTGATCTTGGGTGAAGTCACAGGCTGGAGTAACCAACTTATTATAATATCAGTGTTGCTAATACTTCGTACGAACACGGTACAAAGATAAAATAATAATATGTTAGTATCTGCTCTACTACGTGCGGCGGCGTAGCGCCTGTATTTCGTAGCAGTACTGCTACGAACTACGAATGCTCAGCTCAACCTCTTCCTGCATTTTTTTAATACATTTTGTTTTTCTTATATGTTTTATTTTCCTTCAACGGCATTTCTTTAGTTATTTTATTGGCTCGCCTGTCTCGTATTATGCGTAATGCCTTCAAAAGCCTCATAGTATTTGCATATTTATTAAGTAGTAACTTGAACTATGAAATTGAGCACTCTTCTCCTGCATTCACCTAATAACAGTCAGATGTATTTTATTTAAATATCATAAAATATCAATATCATAAAAGTATAATTTCTCCACTACTGTTTATTTCTGTTCATAAAGTGTACTAATATTTTCTGATTTTACAAAGCACTTTCTTATAAGCGACGCAACCGAAGGTTCCGACGACTAACTTTGTTCACGGACTTTCGCATCTCAGCAAAGTTTATCAAGTCCACTAGAGACAAAATGAGATGGCGTTAAGAGGAGCGTCTTTTATATTGGATCAAGTTAAAGTTTCTCAGATTCAGTGTCGTGAATAATTGGGCCATGTACGTGTTAATAAATAGCGCAAAACCTCTTGCAAAGGCTCAGCCCATGAAACTGAATCACTAGGTCCACAACTTTTCTGTACTAAAAAAACTCAGTTTGTATGAACAATATTTCTTTATTACGGCCGGGTTTGATTCCCGAACTGAGTAAAATCTGTATTTAAATGGCACGGTTCCTTAAAACAGATCCTTCCATATCTTATAGTCACCTTAAAATATCCTGCGCATCTGAGCGCCTCCGCCCCCATCATCATAGTCTCACTCAGAGTTTGCCCAAACTGACCCATCCAAATGAGCCAACTTGTATACCTCTAAGATAATAATATAACACTGCGACGAAATGCGCGTAAAACTCTGTAACGAAATTCCATCTGCTTGTTTATTTTATTGTGCTACCAAAAATAACACCTCCATTTTGTTGTTTGATGTTTATTTTGTGTGTGTCTAGGGAGCAATTACCGGGCTATTGCAACTCCCCGTGCGTAGAGTACAGATCATCTACTACTACAATTAGGGGATCGGACTACTTTTTTTTTTATTTTATAAATCTAAACTTCTTAGTTTCTGCTATAGTACACTAAAAGAATGTTTGCTCTATCTTTAAAATTGACCGAATTATAAAGGTATGAAATTTCAAAAAATCGTTTTTGTACTCACTGTAAATTCGTTTTTCAACCGATTCGGTTTTTTTCTTCGCGAATCGTCTGCTACTAATCTGTATTTTAAAAATAATTCATAAAATATGGTAAATTCATAAAATATGGTGAACAGTCTGATCCCCAATTGCATGTACAGCTTGGCAAAAAAGAGTTTGGAGCGGTGACAGGTGGAACTAAATATTGAGTTTGATATCATTCATGCTGGGTTGCTTTTTATTATCCCATTGGTATGCCATGTTGATTCTTATTCGTTAATTTTACAATATTTTATAAATTAAGTAATTTTTCCTTTCTTACTTGACTACGAGGTGGCCACAAGTGCGATAGAAGCGCCCTCATTTTTTCCAAACTCTTTTTTGCCAAGCTGTACCCTGCTGTACCCAGATTAGGTGATTCTCGTAGCAGGGAAGAAATTTTACTTAAGTATTTACGTACATCCACGTAGTTTTCGATTTCTCAATAGATTTTTTTTTCCCGTGGTAAAAAGTAGCTAAATACTATATATTTATAGCCTCCTCCTACTATATATTTAAAGCTTTCCTCGAGACAACCATTGCTGCAAACAAAGGAAGAGTGACAGATCAGCATGATAAATTTAAAATTATATTCAGACCATCATAAGCAACAACTTTTCCCAAGGGTTGAAAACCCCCAAAAAAACGACTTTCCATACAAAATACACAATCAACTTTACTAATTTGTATGGGAGGTCGAATTTTTTTTGGTGGTTTTCAATCCATTTTCTTTGGGAAAAGTTGTTGCTTATGATGGTCTGAACATTATATTTAAATCTTGCTAGGGATTGCAAAATCATGCTGTATACATAATCTATAAAAATCAGAACTACACATAAGTGGCCAATGGTTTTCACCAAGGAGATTTGTATTGAATTTAGCCATTGTATTTATTTTGTGGCCAACTTATTTTCGGAATAACCTATTACTTTTTCAGTAATCCTTAAAAATTACTATATGGAGTTTGATTTTGGATCATTTTGTTTATTACCTTTATGACAGGTTTACATAAAGTGTTACACAAAGGTTTCAATAATACAAACAAAGCCAATTTTATAGCAAAATCTGACGTCAATAAATTTTGATAGCCGCCGGTAACATGACGGCGAGTGTTCAATCGATCTCGTAACACAGAAGATGACAAAAGACATTTAATAGCATCTTCGATCGCAGAAACTTTAACAAACATATATAGGTATACATACATGGTAAAAATATTTTTTGCAGTAAACTTCTTTTTTCTACGTTATCTTCATCACTAGTAACTGTAAACTATGGAACACTCGCTGACTTGCTCTAATGCTTGGTTTTCTGTACCATCCAAGATTTCAATGAGTTCGATGATAAGGCTAAAGTAGGTCTGGTTACTTTTTAGGATAGACAGATTTATCGTTCATCGACACGAGACTTAATTCTTTTTGTTATATTTGCTTATGCCGCATCAATAGAAGTCAATCGACTCCAGTCATGCGAATAAAAAAATCAATACTTTAGCGTTTACAGTTTATGAATTCCATATACGTACAGCATGTCTCATAACTTCTCTGACATACGGGTATAATAGAAAATCAAATACGATCTTTTTGAACAGTTTTTAAGTAGTAAAATGTCTAACTATGTAGTTGAAATTTTGTTGAAAATTCTTCACTGTGAACCGAATCCGCAAAGTTTTCTAGAACAACGCTCAGCTGCAGTTAACAGCTCAACTTTTGCTCTTAACACGAACTCTGCCAAAACCATAAACAAATTTCCAAATAAACCCCGGCCCGGGAAGAACTCGGAATAGTTTCCATCCAATCGAGATGCAAATAAGAACTTTCTTACTTAAAGGATAAATTATTTTACTTAGATGCATTTCATTTTGAGTTTTTTCTTTTAAAATGAGGATTTTAAGATGTTGCTTCTACTCTGATCTCGTCCATGGATCCAAAAATAAATTTTATTGTTTTTTCCTATAACTGGCCTAATTGCTACTTGTATAATATGCGCGTCGGGTATACTGTAGGTAGATGCAGACTTTTCATGTTTTCAATGAGCTGTTTCATTTTGTATTTTACAGCAAAAAAATGCCATCAATGACCAATTCAAACGACCTTTGGTGAGCAATTTTATCGCTCGTGTTAATTACGTTTTGGAAGAAATTAATTACGCTTATAGTCTTCCTCGTCATCGTCTGTATTCTGATTACCCTAGCGAAATCTACATTGGTTTCATTATGCGGTTCTTCTTAGCGAAGTATTCTTCTTCTTCATCGTGTGGGCTGTAAGGGCGACAACCGACCTCACAAATTAATTAATTAACGAAGAATTTTCAAGCGGAGTTAAGAGTTAGGAAAATGTAAGACGAGTTTTTATATAAATCTAGTACAATGTTGGTCGTCTAAGTCTTCATAGCTTGTTTAAACAAAACGTGTACCTACCCTTAAGAGAGCATGCCCCTTACCCTTATGGCCAGCTCTATTTTGCAAGTACCAATATTATTAAACCAATTAGATAAAATGACACTGTCAACAGAAAATGCCGAGAGCAGCAGCTCGATTATCAATGGGAGCCTAATTGTGCCTGCGGCTTCCACTTCAATTTATTTAAGAGCTGGTAAGAATGCATTTCAACTTGATTATTATTTTATGACCATTTTTTTAGGACTCTTCTTTTAGGACCTTTTCAAATAATGATCTAAATTAAAGCACTGTTGTTAAGAGAAAAAATAAGTACTATGAATTATGTTTATAAGGGATTCGTACCTTAAAACCCTTTAAATCCTTAAATGGTCACTTCCGTGTCCGTGTATCACAGAGGTTTTCTCAAAAGCTAATAAACATAAATTATTTATTTGCAATAAGTGTAGTGGTTCACGCAGGCAAGATTTTATACATTTAAAAGTTCAAGCACACTTAACCATAGTTGGCATGCAAGCTGGGTTTGGGTAAAAACAAATTTACAACAGCAACACATAAAATACTCGTAATATTACATACATAATAAAGCAGCGATAGAAGATTTTATGCAACATCTTATTATACTAGAAGGTATTATTTATTCTGTACCAGAAATTCAGCCGTTGAGTAAAATTCTTGGCCTAGCAACCGTATTTTTATTTTATAAATAAAAGTATTGTAAGGTAACTGTTTTATAACTAAGAAACGTATAAACTTAAAATTTGGCATTGTGATATATAAAGTTTACGTGGTGGTCATTAAAAAAAAGGTGAGCATTACAATCATAGATAAATTGATTGCAATAATATTACAAGTTAATATTTAAAAAATATTATAGTCATTTGGTGAATACAACATTGATTTACTACTAATCGGAACAATCTTTTACCTGCTGTACTTCAGTCTACTACATTGCTGTAAGGGAACATCTACGAATTATTCGTAGGGGAACACATAATAATAGACTATAGTTTACTATTGTTTTAGCACAATATAAGACCAATCATTCAGAAATTAGAAATAAATAATAAGATTTTGTTACACAAAATATTCCCAAAAAAAGGAATAAAAAAAATTAAATGATGAATGAATGTAATAATATAATGTGGCCGACTCGTAGTACGAAAACCTGCGAGTCTATCTCGTTCTCACTCCGTTAGAAAAAATATTAGTTTTAGTTAGCAAATTTTTCAGTAACGTCTAAAACTGGATTATAGAAATACGTGATTCATGAAAAAAATATGCGCAGGATTTGCCATTGGCAGCGGTTCGAGCAATAATTCAATCTTCAATCCAAACCAGCTTAGAGCCTACAAACCGCTGGAATATTCAAATTTTAAGGATCCTGCGTAAAATATTTCTTAAGGGTAGCGTATAAATTAAATGGCGCATAACGGCGTTAAAATATATTTATTATCCGCATAAATAAAGTCAAGACGAATTGAGTGCCCGTTAAACCGACCGGGAGAGTTACAACATACAAATATTATGGTAAAAAGTATTCTTGTGCCGATATTTTGATGGCAAAAACATATCAAGGTTGATGCGATTATCACACCGCTCCGCGCCCGTAGTACAGAGCGGTCATATAACATTGTGGGCAGATGTCAGTTTGTAAAGAAAATACGCCTGATACAACCACTGACTCCATGTATCCGAGCAAGAGCGTCAACGGCCCGTTACAGTCCACAGCTGGACTATGAGCTTCCTCCACTTAAGTGGAGGGTTTTGCCATAATCTCCACGCTTGGCAGGCGGGTTGGAGATCGCAGATTAAAAGGTTACTGTATCAGAGAGCGCTGCTGCCCGTTCCCTGTTCAATGTGTAGTCCCTAAGTCGCCTCTTACGACACCCATGGGAAGAGTAGGGGATGTGACAAATGTATTCTACTCTGCCGTCACCACACGGCAAGAGCGTATGTGTGTGCAAAAAGGGACCTTGTGAGAATCACCTAATGGCGGTGGAACTTACGTTATGTATGCCGTTTGGTAACTTAGAAATAATTAGGAAAATGGCTATGATTTTGACTAACTGCAGTCGAATGGTACGGCAGTTACCGGATACAAATGCACCTTAACAGTCCATGGTAAGTATATTTACAAACAATGAGACACACGTAAGGTTACCAATTTTTAAGAATTTTTTGGTATCTCAAGATATTATCGATTGTAATTTTATACTAGTATGGTTCCTTTTTAATAGATTTTCACCTAGAGATTTCCTCTACGAGTGACAGGAGAAAAAAAAAACAAACATTAAATTTTGTGGAGCGATAATTAGTGTTCGCAAGTGGGAGGATTTTATTTAATTAAAATGCCGTTAATAAAAAATCCTAGGTATTGTATACCAAAATGATCAGTATTAAATTTTTCGTCTTTTTGTGTCATTGCAAGACAGGTTACTCATGTTTTCGTGGGAAAACATTCATCGAAACCCCAATGCATACCACCACACGGAATTCACTTTTTTTGGAATTTTTGTTGGATTTTATAAAGTGACTGTAGTATTTTTTTTTTTATAATATTAAATTCTATACAAATCTGGCTTACTAATGATATTTTTTTATCATCATAGCCCCAGTACGTTTCAAGTTATAGGCTTTTTTAGGGTTCCGTAGTAAAAAAGGAACCCTTATAGTTTCGGTCTGTCCGTCTGTCTGTCTGTCTGTCTGTCTGTCTGTCTGTCCGCGGCTTAGCTCAGAGACTCTTAGTACCAGAAGGCTGTAATTTGGCATGGATATACATATGAATCATGCCGACAAAGCTGAAGAATAAAATTAAAAAAAAAAAAAATTTTTTAGCGTTCCTCTGGTACACGTCAAGAGGGGGTTATTTTTTTTTTCACGATAACCTTATAGTGTGAGGTATCGTTGGATAGGTCTTTTAAAAACAATGGGGGTTTGCTAAGACCATTTTTCGATGCTAGTGTAAGTTTTAGAAATATTCCGTTTTAAAGTGCTTATTTTTGTTAGAGTCAAGTTTCCCCCCCCCTCTACCAGCGAAACCGTTGTATATAAACGTGAAAAAAAATCATGGTAGTAGTGTATATGATGAATTTAAAAGGAAAACTATCAACATCATGTAGGCTTTACTGGTTAACGAATAATATATCAACTTATGAAATGTACTTGTACTAGTAAGAAATTTGGTACAAATATCATAAAAAAATACTTTGATAAAGTTTAAACTGTCTATGTAGTAAATTTTAGTACGAGAAAAGTAAAAAAAATGTGAAATAAGTAGGCTTGACAGGTTAATGAATAAAATACCAACTTTAAAATGTACTTGTGCTAAGTAAGAAATTCAGTACCTACAAGTACCTATCATAGAAAATGACTTGATGGAGTCCGTCTATGTAGGTAGTAAAAAGTAGGTATTAGAACAGTAAAAAGATTGCGAAAAAATAAAATCATAACAATATAATTTACTAAAATAATTTCATAACCTATTTATCTTATTTACCAGTCAGTTTTAAATGTGTCAAACAATCGCGAGTTGCCAATGGAACATTCGAAACATTCGAATAAAACTACTTTGAATTTCGAATAAAGCGCGCCGCGCCGCGTAAATTATGGCCCTGCGAGACTTGCGCGCGGGGAGTCGATGTAACAAATAGAGCGGCAGCCGCGCTCATTAGCGCGAGCGAGTAGATGCCGTTCGGATGTGCCTCGAAATCCTACCTATTAGATTGCAATTATTAGCACTTTGAATATTCAAATTTTTTTATTATTTTTGTTAGAATTGAGTATACTAACATATGAAAGACTTGAAATTACAATACTGACTATTTCTCTTTCAATTCCAGTTAGATATTCCATAAACTATTATAATTTGTTAAAGTGCCCATTTTTGTTAGACTCAAGTGTGGGGGACTTGAAATTACAATACTGACTATTTCTCTTTCAATTCCAGTTAGATATTCCATAAACTATTATAATTTGTTAAAGTGCCCATTTTTGTTAGACTCAAGTGTCCCCCCCCTACCAGCGAAACCGTAGTATTTTGAAATGTGAAAAAAAAAATTATCAACATCAAGTAGGCTTTACAGATTAACGAAATAACGACCAACTTATAATATGTACTTTTACAAGTAAGAAATTCGGTAAAAATATCATAGGAAATTATTTTGATGAACGTTAGCAGTCTTAAACAGGTACCTTAGTAGTATTGGACAACTACGGAACCCTACACTTTGCGTGGCCTGACACGTGCTTGGCCGGTTATTTGTGCATGTGATGACTCCCGTAGAAAGATCGCCGTCCAAGCTCGATACCCTATCCGGCCGGACTATCGAGAGTATCTGATCTTGGATGGCTCGACTGCTGAGTGTATAATAATGATAACAAGAATAAATAATAATCAAAATATTTATTTCTATTATTTTTTTACAATAAATGCAATGTGCATACATAGACGTACTAGGTAAAAGTCCTTACAGAGTTTGATTTCTGTCTCCCAAACTAGGGTAACCTGTGGGAGACAGTGAGTCTGATTTACAAGATTTTATCTTTAAAATAAAATATTTCACATATTTTCTGTTTAATTTGGTGACAACATTTAACAAGATAACGTACATTTTACCTATATATGTTATTAAATTGAAAATAATTACATATACATAGGATAGTTTTTTTTTTTTTTTATTGTATAATAATAATTTTCATACCTATACTTATAGATAATGCAAAACTATTTGAAAGTTATACATGTACATATTAGATCCTGTAGATAGATAATATAGATAATTAAGTCTAGTAAATAATTTGTATAGTTGCTTTATGTTATGAATTTTAATATGTCTTCAGTTTTATTGTAATCTTGTGTTAAAGCCATTTAGTTAGTTTAGTTTTCAAATCACATTTATTTAAGTGTGACAAGCCTATAATTTTGTTTAGTTAACGAATAGGTACCTTTTACATCCCACTGGATTTTTCTGTTTGCGCAATAATTATACAAATTATTTTGCTAATTTCCCAGAGGATAAACCTCAGAAAATTGCGGATTTGTGTGGTCATTTTTGAGAAAAATATTTTTCTTTATTATTAACAAGCATAACGATATCGGCGTGGCCCACACAGTTTTCAAATTTAATAATCTAAGCTCGCAGCTCATTATATTATGTCCTGTCCGAGGCTCGACCTTAGCCTAAAGCAGTCTTTCTCAAAGTGGGCGATAACGCCTCCTTGTGGGCGCTGGAGGCCTACAGGCGGGCGGCCAAAAAAAATGGGAGGCGTTGGAGAGTCATTTAGGGGGGCGATGACTGATTTGTAAATTCATTGAAATTTAAGCCTACCTACTACACAACATCAATAAAATTATTTAGTTTATATTTCTGCCCTGCATTATTGTATAAAAAAAATAGCATAGTTTTTATAGGACAGCCCGTACGCAATCAAGTTATACCAAACTGGGTGTTGGGTGCTTTTCCAAATGTCAAAACAAGAATATCACTCCA
The DNA here is from genome assembly GCA_951230895.1 of Carpatolechia fugitivella. Lineage (NCBI taxonomy): Eukaryota > Metazoa > Arthropoda > Insecta > Lepidoptera > Gelechiidae > Carpatolechia > Carpatolechia fugitivella. The sequence goes on along the minus strand of OX579655.1, from coordinate 6,067,327 downwards.
GGTGGAAGAAGAATTCATAAAACTGACAACAAACGAAGAAAAAAATATCAAATTCAAAAATGGTTAATTAAATTAAGTAAAGTAATGAATGTCATTGTGGTTTCTAAGGTTTGGGAAGGTAAAAAAAAATTGGGGGGCGCTGAAAAATTATTAATTTTCAAAGAGGGCGGTAGACGAAATAAGTTTGAGAATCTCTGGCCTAAAGAGTGAGCTGGCCCTGTGCGGGTTGGTCGACTTCGCGTTTTTGTGCAGATGTCTTGACGATAAAAACTAACGTTTATCTTTATCCTTGCTAATATTATAACTTTCATAACACAGGATATCCTAGTATGAAAGTCAGGGACTTATCTCAATTTTTGTTTAACAAGCCACCTGTTAACAGTTAAATTCGTTTCTTATTTATGATGTTTTGTAAGAGGCTTTTTTGAAATAAAAATATTATAATTATTATACTCTGTGTGTGTTGTGTCTCTGTCGCATTCATGGCTACACGACTGAACAGTATTTTTATGTTTGGTACAAAAATAAGTTGGTGCCCAACGACGGACATAAAGCCTCTTTTCACACGACTGCCCAAAATAGTAGTGTAATATTTTCAGCGTTCGTGTATCTATGTGAGTTTCTTTATTCCACCATAACTATGTACGATTTTTTTATTTCTTCAACAATTTTATAAATACTATAACAATTAGTATACTTATGAGATTAATTAGAATAGAAGAAAACGTAATTTATTGCACACAAGAACACAGAAAAATACAGAATTAATTGCATAGGCTGGAGCCTAAACTAGGATATCCCATATAATATACATTTTTGTTTGGATAAAAACCTAGATAGGAGTTAAGACATGAAATTTTAAGACATTTCCGCGTCACGTAATTGCTGGAGATATGCCGAAGGACGCTAAAAAAAGAGGAAAAGCTATTTGTTTGGCTGAAACTTCGCTATCAGCACTCGGGTCACGACCGTTTGGTGTTTGTTCCACTGTTGGGTTGATACTTTATCTTCCAATTTGAAAAGTGTCGTGTCTCCTTCCTGATGGTGTCTTAAGATAAAGTTATCATAATTCATGACCCTCAGGTAAATGGACAGACAGGGCAATTGAATTATGTTTACACAAAGAATTTCGTAGAAAACAATCGAAGTAGGCTCACACAACTATAGTAACAAAAGCAAGATCGACTAGTTTTTTAAATCCTGTATTTAAATGAACCCTAATTCATGTTATTACTAACGAAAAAACGAATTCAAGGATATTTTATCAAAATATGTATTATAAGCTGGCGATGATGCTACGATATAAAACCAATTAGAAAGATAATTATATAATGCGTAGTTAATCTGAAAACATACTAACTATTGCTACTGAATATTATTAGATTCAAAGAGCGCCAAAAAGTAAAAAGAAATATCCAAAAAGAATGTTCTATGGATATCATGTTAATAAATTTATGATATTATATATGCTAAAAACGACAGCTCATCGTTTTAAGCCTTTCACACACTCATTTCAAATACTTTTTGACCGAATGAATGGTAAATTAGTTAGGTACTTTTTGTAGATTATTAAAAAGTATGCCTAATAATTTTATCGTATTAATTATTATTTATCGACTGCTGTAAAACAAATATTCAACTGTAATTTTATTGCTGATTACAAATTTTTCACGTCTGATCTTCCTATATTTTGCTAAGGGCATTGGCATTCGCGACGTTAATTAATATCTGAGAAAGAGTAGATGGTTTTCACACGATGCCGCCCGCAGCCTTTGCTTTGGAAGGGGCGGCGGTGGTGAATTGGATTTCATCACCATCTTGGCTAACAAAAACGCACAAAGCTCCTACTATTACAAACTAGTGGCTCTGTGAGCTGTAGATCTCGCGAGTCTGTATATCTTTTCATATTTATTTTTATTTTTTCTCCACAAACATCCCCGACCCCTTGATTTTTTTTTATTTTTAAACTTAATTTTATTTTATATTTATTTTATCTTATTTTATTTTATTTTATTGGTTAGGAATTTGATCTGTAGAGGAAAACAGCCTCAGCGGTAGACCTTGTAAGCTGGCAACCCCCATAACTCCGTCATTAAATTTCTAAAAACTGGCTCGACAAAAAAAACGATTAATTTATCGAACCTGCTCACAAAATTTCACGAGAATCGGTTGAGAAACGTGACCTCTAGAGTGAAACAAACAAACAAACAGATGGACATACAAAAGCAAATTTGACCAAGCTGAAACAGAGACGCTTCGCTCGCTCGGTCAATTATATCTTACCTACTTCTCAACAGTTTGTGTCATTAAGCATGAATTATTACCAAAGTCTGCATGAGTGAAAAGCATATCTCTATCTACTTTTTATTATTCCCGTATTCAATGAAATACACTTCTGATCTGATAAAATTACGTAGTTATAGCAGCGATACAAATTTAAGCCACCAACGTAACTTTTTTGTGACAAATTGCTAAAGGCGAGCTGTAAGTAAGCGAAGGGATCGCGGTAATGTGCCTCTGGTGATATTTATCACAGCTCTACAAATACTGAAATCCCGCACCGCGGTTTTGGGTAAACCTCATAAAGGTTCACAATTTTCCCGGTCAGTAAATATTGTCTTGCGTAGATCCGTTCTGATCCTATTTTTAGACAAATTTAAGGAAATGTACATGTTTCATTTACGTTCCTTTGTATTTTTCTATTTGGGTTTCGTCGTTTTTTAAGTTCACATGACAACACTTATAGAACTTAAGCACCGAATTTTAAGTCATCGTCCAGGTTAAATTGTTATAGTAACGAGTTGGTATTTCGGAAAACAAGAAAAAGTGTGGTTTGCATGCGAAATATATTCAATCTGAAGGGTAGCATTCAATTGGTTCAAAGTATTTCCATGGTTTATTCGACCGCGCAATAACTGGACCCCTAAAGTTTTTAGATCTCTCCGATAAAGAAAATCGCACTTGGAAACTTTGCTTCTCCTACTAAGAGGTTAAGTACCTGCGGGGTTGGTTTTACAGCATCCATTAAATAAACTAGTTGCTGGTGTATCGGAAAAAGGTTAGTAAAGGTAGTGTTCAACTGTTATAGTTTTTATTTCAAATACGTGAGGTATTCCGAGGCACAATGAAACGCGACCAATTGGTTAGAACGTATATTGGCAACTGGTGAATCGATCTACCTACATACCTACATACGGATTTAAACATCAGACTTTCTTTTTATTGTTTTTTACGATTCCTCTCTTCTTTCTCTTCCGACCTGTCTATTTGATATATAGCTATCTCTTTTACAATCAAAGTTAGTGATTGTCGAAAAGGTCTGATGTGCTGTTGTGCTTGGAAGCCAAAAAGATGGACACAACCGACTTTTATCATCTGAAAAATAAAAAAAAATGTGGTCTGATATTTACATAAGACATTTTGTTCGTCAATTTTCATAGAGCACGTGGATGGATGTTTAAGACCGACCTTTTGGTCCGGGAACTTCCCAAGTTGCTGCACGTCAGAAAGAGAGGGCGATAGAATGTGTGCTTGTTAAAAAGAGATAGCAATGAAACATACGACGTGAGTGAGGTTGCCGAGAATGTCCACTCGCGCGTTGTTCGGTTCTATGAGCTCTGCTATTAATGTCACCGTGTGCGTAATATTATTGTTCTCGTTAAATGCCGGCTTTCTAATTGTTTCTAGTTGATAACCGGTGCTAGTTTTTGTGAACCCACGAGTGCAACGAATCTTCAAAGAGCTTAAAAAACTCGAAATAAAGAAACATATTTGGTTAAGTGTTAGTTTTGTTAACTTGGCTATCAAGTTGAATGTTTACAGAATTTTGAATGGTTTATTGTTTCAGACGACAGAAACTTAACTCATGATGCTGCCGTAGGGGAAGTTCCTGAAGTCGATGAAGACAAAATTATGTAATCTTTTAACTTGATTGAGACCAACAACAACCTATAAAACTATCATCATCATCATTTCAGCTGGAAGACGTCCACTGCAGAACATAAGCCTCCCCCATAGGTTTCCACCGTGAACGGTCCTGCGCAACTTGCATCCGCCGGCACCATTATCCGGAAAGCTATGTCGATGACATTGGTCTTTCTACGTATCTCCTCATCTTTGATTCAATCATGCAGTGAGACTCCGAGCATAGTTCTCTCCATCGCACGCTGAGCGACCTTGAGCTTATTCATGAGACCAATAGTTAGCGACCACATCTCAGTACCATAGGTCATTACTAGCAATATACATACACTGGTTAAAGATCTTCAAACACTGAGGTATTTTGGACGAGAAAAAATGTATATTACGTACTTAATAAAACATGAAAATTATTTTATTTTTATTTACATTCCTTATATAACACCTTCCAACGATGAAAAAATGTCGTATGTGTATTGTATGACTTAATGAGTAAAATCTCGATCCAAAAAGTTCCATTTAACTTTAAGACCCGAGTAAGTTACATTTATCTCAGGACCAATTAGTTGGATTGTACTAAATGGCCTTAGGTATCACAAATATTTTGGTACCAAATGGTCGGATGTGTACATACAGCCCATACGAGGAGAAAATGTATGAATTTTAGGGTCGGATGTCGCACCCTTCTAAACTATTTATGAGATTATTTTCTATAATACTTACAATATATGCATAAATTCATGTTAAATATATAAACTATATAGTAGTATAGGTCAAACTTCTTTTTATTTCAATTCAGACTGAAAATTTTTGTGTTTAAAACTTTAACTTCGCGTCAGACCTTTCGCCTCTGGGCTGTATACTACAAGTAGTAGCTGTTAGTTTTATTTTTTTAGCTTCGTCTCATATAAATTATATGCACTAGAAATATATTTTTAAGATTTTAGACCAAAAGATTTTGTATTAAGTTGCTAAAGTTAAAGCAAACTTAAATATAGAAAGAAGGAAATAGTTTTTCATGAATATCACTTGCTTGGCATATTGAAAAAAAAACAATTTTTACTACTAATCTTAGACAATAAATACTTAAAACTACTAATATAATAAGCAGCAAATAAAATGTATTGTATTATATTTAAATTTAACAATAGACTGCCAAGGCTGCTAATGATGATGATGATGATTTTTAAATTTATCTAAATGTATCATTTGTTAGTGCAATAAACATAATTGAAATTAGGTAATTATTAATAATAATTTATAAAATTATTTAAAAAATATAAAGCCAGGCATCATCTGCATCATACGATGATCAAACAATTTGAACTTGCTCGATTTTAATTAAAATAATTTAGTCAGACACAACTTGGACGGAATTATATAATAGCAGGCATCTGGCGTTGGAGACACTCGAGCGACCCAAACGATAACACGACTGAGTGCTTTCAGGTAGTTTAAGCCGTAATCTTTTATGAAAATTATCGGAATATTAATGCTAATTTTTCTAATTGTTTTTTTTGTCGAAAGCTTGGTGGAATTCATTCTTCCGAAGCGAAGAGAGTAGACAAAACCTTTCTGTAAGGCCCTAGTGAAGCTGAGTTTGGTTGTAGTATTTATTACAGGTTCCGGCCGAAAATAATGCATATCGGGTGTTCGGCTTTGTAGACCGGCGCCGTGTCTCTCACACGTAGCACAAACACTCATCACTTTTTTCCAAAGCACTGTTTTCCGAAAAGTAAGACTTTCATCTCTAGATATGGTAATGCGTCGGCTTTGTTTCCTGACACAAAAATGTGGACAAAACTACGTCATAATGATGACGAAAATAAAAAAAGATATTTTTTTATTGTAACTTTACTAAGCCACAGAATATAAAACCTTGGAGTTTGTGTTAGTTAAAAACTGTGTTACAAGCTCCAGTGTCTTTCTATAGGAAGTACCTTGTTACATAAACTTAAGAGCTAAGGAATGTATTGTTTGACAGCTACTCTAATGTATATACCTATATGTGTGTAGGTATGAGTGTCTTTGTAGAGAATTTGATTATGTGTGCGGAATGTGGGTCGTAGTGTGAGCGTAAATGTATATTATGTGATTCGCTCAAAGAGCTTTTCCGTATTTTCATAGCTAAGTGATTTTAGAGATGTCATGAGCAATTTTTTCAAACGTTAAAAAAATACTAGATTTCATTGCATTTGTAATGTCTAGAACTTCTTTGAGCGCCTTAGTCGTAAAAGCTTCTTACCTTAATCCCTTTGACCACAGGTAATCGACATTTAACATTTTTTTATTGCTAGTTGGAAATAGCGGAACAGTACAATATATGTAGACTTTGATATATGAATAGTTTTCTGACAGATAGAACGTCACACTTACTGTATGGATCTATTGAGGGGTGTCTAAAGGGCAGTCTCATCGTGACCTTGAGGACTGCACGTCAAAAACTCACACCTTTCACATTTATCCTTGATTTGTGCCGAATGAGCCATGTTCTAGGTCAACAATAAGTACCCTATAAGTTTTGCGTTTTCAAAGCATTTTGCGTTAACAAAGAAGCTCAATATTTGTAGTTTCAAGAAACCATAGATATATAATTTCAAATTACTAATTTGATACAAATACAAACTTAATTACTAAATATAAATAACTACACATTAACCTAAACTAATAACTTCTACTTAGTGGTAATAGAGTTACCGACGACCCCAAGACAAGTAGACGTAGGGCTAAATAGTGATAAAGTATTTCTATCTATTCTATTTTACGCCGCAATCGCTCAGGAGTTTATCTAGTGGTAATGCGTTCCCAAACTCAAGACAAACCGTCTTAGGGCTAGATAGCCAAATAAAACAATGGCCAATGGTCGAAGACAGGCGTACTACTATATTATTATGTAGGTACTCGATATACAATATATTAATTGCATACAATAGGTAAGATGTTCTCCAAAATAACACCGTATTGTCGCATTGTATAACTGTGCTCAGGCAACTACGTACCAAACTTTTTAAATAAACTGAGCGACTATTTTTTATAACGTTAATAAAATTTGTTTGGTCCACACGATACACACACTGCACGCACTTACCAACTCATAAAAATACCTACAAACTAGTTTAATATTCTTAGAACGCTCATGTTTTGTATTATTTTGTCTAAAAAATACTCATATTACCGCACTTACTAGTATGGTAATATAGTTAGTATTTGGTTCCAGAGTAGGTACAGTCAATCAAAGGCATTTTTAGGGTTCCGTAGTAAAAAAGGAACCCTTATAGTTTCGCCATGTCTGTTTGTCCGTCCGCGGCTTAGCTTAGAGGCTCTAGTACTAGAAGGCTGTAATTGGCATGGATATGTCGTGGCCATATCGTGAAAATAGGGCGTCCATGAAATATTTAATAAGATTCTAAATTATGTTTGCTATTTATTGTTCTCTAAGTCCGACACACATTTTCAGAGTACTTTTTCATCATAAACTCTTTTTTCTTCCTCATTTTAATAACGAATTATTCACTTTTTCACTGCGAGAAATAACGCGACCACCATGTTGGTACATAAACAAGGTGCTTCCAGCGCCTCTATCGGCAAATAATGTAATAATTTTACGACATGATCAAATAATCTTGACCATTTCATGAAGTAGCTGCGTTTTAGTTGAACATATCGACAAACGATTTCTTATCATTGATCTGGCCAAGGCACATCATGATGTGGCCAAAGGACAGTGAAAATTTCATGAAATGTAACAATTATTTCATGAAGTGATCGAAAATTTCATGATGTGGTCAATTCTACGATATGGCCACGACAGTATATACTATATACTCGTAAATATTAATCATGCCGATAAAGCTGAAGAATCCTGCTTTGGATAGTTCTGTTGTTTTCTTTTCCCTCATACTCGTATTATTATATAGTGATAAGTATCTATTAGTTTATTTATGTTTTATATATTAATAGTCATTGCTCAAACATTAGTGTAATGTAGTGCAGTCAGTGCTTCCCGTAAAGAACACACGAACAAAGTGTCTTCCCCTTAATAGAGACAATAAGAAAAATGTTGATGGACACATTCTTAGCTAACATCTACTTAGTAATTTAAGTTAAAATTTAATTACTCATTAGTCTTTAGGCTAGATTGTAATATTTATTTTGGATGTCTTAAAGGCAAACCAAATATAACAAATAAAAAAAATAGTCATTGCATAGTGTATGTATCTTCTAAGTATTTTAATTATGTATGAGTGTAAGTATTTAAGTACCTCTGGGTATGTAGTTTATATTATTTTAACGTTATTTATTTTTATTTTATTTTTTACTACCGCCAATCCGCTTCACATTTTCTGTGTGTTTTTCCTAGATCCAAGGTAGCCTGGAAGAGATTGCTACCTTAGCAATAAGGCCGACTCTTATGTTTTTATGTTTCTAGTATGATTTCCTGTTTTGTTTTCGTTTGGTGTCAATAAAGTATATACCTATGTATTGTATTGTAATAAAATCTTTGAAATTTTTTTATAGGTTTCCTCTGGTCACGTGACACAGTGGGGTTATTTTTTATATTCACAAGTGTGAGGTATCGTTAGATAGCTTTTTTAAATAACGGGGGTTTGCTAAAACCATTTTTTCGATGCTAGTGTCAGTACACTAGCATCGAAAAAATGGTTTTAGCAAACCCCCGTTATAACAGCTCTTATGATGCTACAGTACGTTCCAGAAATATTTGGTTTGAAAGTGCTTATTTTTGTTGAGTCCAGTTGGCCCCCCCATGGCCCCCCCATAGCCGTTGTATTTGGAAAAGTGAAAAAATTCACGGTAGTAGTGTATATGATGAATTTAAAAAGAAAATTATCAACATCAAATTTTAATAGGCTTTACAGGTTCATAAAGTAGTATAGTATTGGACAACTACGGAACCTTACACTTTGCGTGAACCGACACGATCTTGGCCGGTTTTTTATTTATTATAAAATCACTAGCAGTAATCCCGCGACTACGCTCGCGTTGTGTCCCATGGGAAAAATCTTTTACTTTTTCGTAGATGTTTTATGTGTTATTCCAGGCTATAAACTACTTGTGGGCCATATTTCATCCTAATCAGTTTAACCGTTTTTGCGTGATTGAGAAACAAACATACAAGCATACAAACTTCAAGTCGGAAGCGTGATTTTATAATAAACAGCGCGGAGAAGGCAAGGAAAGGAAGATTCATTTGCCAAAGTTACAAATCTCGCAATTTGTGTTTATTGTATGCGAACGATTTGTCTTTTTTATGGCAGTGAAAGCGCCCGATAGCCCATTTATATGAAATACAGTCTCGTTACCAAGTGATAATGTATCAATTCACTTGCCTCAAATTACATTTCGTAAATTCCACCAGTCTTCCAAGGAAAAGAAAGATAACTGGGAAAAGAAAGGGTTTCAGAAATCTTAATATCTTACGAGAAGGATTTTATTTCATCTTACTTCCCGGTAGCGAGTTCTCTACCTAATTAAAAAATGGTCTTTAGAGGGCGAGTACTTGCCACGGTCGTTTTTTCTTTAACCGCGTGTTCATTAATCATTTCCAGACATAATTGGAATATTTTCCTTGTAAATCAGAATCTATAGAGAAGACAGCGGGCTCGAATTGGATATAAAGAGCGCAACACAGAGAGGAATGGAGAGAGTTGAAGGAGGCCTACACCAAAATGGTTGAAAAAGGCTGAAGAAGAAGAAGAGAACACAAGATTTCATTTTAAAGATGAAAACAACTACCTACATTATTATTACAACAGAAATTCAAAGCTTCGTAAAATAACCAAATTAGACCCGAGGTAATCAATTTTAGATAGACTCGAGCCCCTTGATGGGGATATAACTTTTTAATTTAGGATCCGTTGGTGGAGGGGGGCCTCCCGACACAGGCAATTAATGCTTACTGGGAGTCTCCTTTGTCTAGCTATGTACCATGTTCTTGTTTATGAAATAAAGATTTTCGTATTTTGTATCTATTTCGGTTCACAAAATCTATTTCGTTGGCTATGAATGAAAGGAAGCTGTTTTTCTTTTACTGTACAGGTCTGTACCTGATTCCTAGAAAAACACAGAGAAAAACAATGTTATATTATCTAGAGTCCTACGATACGCCAAACTCAATCGAAAAATCTCATGTATGAAACACTTAAGTAATTATTGTATTTTTTTTATATATATAAACATGTGCTCCTTATTTCTAAATTATTATAATGTATTTTGAAATTCCACTAAATCAAAGTTTTTATTCAGGATATAATTCTGTTTGCATATTATTGCCATCAAAGTAGCAACTACAGTATTTAATGTTACTGATTCATTACAATACCTATTTTATTTGTTTTGGCCGTCTTTTCGACATGGACTTGATTATTTTATTAAACGTTATCATTTTAAATTTAAATATTTTTTTTACATTTACTAAACGAACTTACTAACATGTACTTACTCAGGTAGTTTTTAAGGAAGAGGAATTATTATTAAATTTTGTAGGTATCTGTTTATACCGCAACACCGGTTTTGTTTTTACCGCAAAAGTAATTCTCGGATCACCTTGATCTTACTAATTATTATATCGTATTATTTTTGGTACCTACTTAAGTAATTTAAAAAATGACATTGGATATTTTGACGATACCTATTATTTTACTCCATTTTACATAATAGGGAATCGGACTGTTCCTAAATTTACCATATTTTATTAATTATTTTTAAAATATAGATTAGTAGCAGATGATTAGCGAAGAAAAAAACAGAATCGGTTGAAAAACGAATTTACAGTGATTTTTTTAAAGTTTCAATATGTCTGTCTCTTTCAGAAACGATTTTTTGTGTGGTGATTATATTATGGCATTACTAACAAATGACGTCACAAGTGGGTATGTGCCTCTCTGTCTAATCTTGAATTTCAAACCTTTATAACTCGGTCAATTTTAAAGATAGAGCAAAAATTGTTTTAGTGTTCGATAGCAGAAACTAAAAAGTTTGGATTTATAAAATTTAAAAAAAGTAGTCCTATCCTCTATTATGTACATATACGATACAAGCATGAGTCGTTACAGAGGAACTACATAATATGTCTTGAACTTCAAATTGTCCGTTGCACCATCAAACTCGAAAGTATTCCCGTAATTTCCGCGAGTCTTGAATTTTCTGCAAATATTGTATTACGGCAAGAATTTTAATATCTTATCGATATTTTCACGAACACTGTGAAAGATCCTACAACCACTGGACTTTGTATATAGTATATAGGTATACGTATAGTGGTCATAACTGGAACTACGGCCGCCGATACGTAGAAATGTCAGCTTTTAGAGCTAAAGCAGTCAGTTCATAAATATTCGTCAATTAGAAAGTTGTTCGGAGTGGAAAAACAGATAAATTCATGTGTTGTTATATTGTATATGGGGTTCCAAAGCGCTACAAAACCATACTATCATGTCTCTTGGAAAAGGAGCGACTCGTTATATCGTAGTATTGATAAAACGTGTCCGTCGTTTGTATTGGCATGGCAAAGAAGTTATCAACCCGGCGGCGGGAGTGTGGTGGGGTATCACATACTCCTAATACAGCTTTCATAGGTATATCATTTTAATTTGTCATGCTACATTTTAACGGCTTCGTGTAGCTGGAGGTAAGGGATTGCGGGAGAGGAACGTGGCGTGATCGAAGTGTTGCGTTTTCCGGTGTTCGGAATACACGTGTGCAAACGTCCGTGGGGTTAGTCACACCCCGCCACATAGTTTGTGTATACATTTTAAGACAAATTTGTTCAGCATTTGGTTTGGTGTTTAGCTAATTATTGCCTTATTTTTAGGTTATAAATAAAAATTTCAGTGGAAAGCACTGAAAGACGACTTAGGTCATTGCTTGATGAAGTTAAAGAACAGTTTTCAGATGAATCAAGCTCGTCAGAAGTACCTTTTTTCTTGTAAAAATTGTACTGATTTTGATTCAAGTTCCTAATGTGTTCCTAAACTACTTTCTAAGTTTTATATTTTTATTTTATCTAAAATATCATGTTTTTTAAATTCCTTAAGTTATTTTTTGTTTAAGTAAAACTTGCTTATTTTAGCGATTATTTTAAAATGAGGATAATTATTTTTGTTACCGTAAACTAGTGCCTTAAACTTTATTAGTAAAATAATAAAAATATTAAGAATTTACATTATTTTTTATTTTAATTATACTTATATAATCCCCATATATAATAAACAGAAGTAATTTGATCTTATTTCGGTAACAAACTTTTTTAACATGCCGTTTTGTATTGGGGTATGTCACACCCCGCCACATACTTTAAGTAATTTCTGTCACCACACTCCCGCTGGGTTAATTTTGTACTCTCGTGTATTGCAAACAAATTAAATTTTACAGTGTAGTACCGTCTTCTGGTTCTTCTAATAAAACCCAATATTTTTTATCGACTTTTTAAATACGAATCTTAGTAGGTATTCTCTTTTCTGTACGTGGTCAGCAGATTAAATTTCTTTTCTTAGCAGTTCATTTTCTACGTGCGCTACCTATTTGCTGAAAGATTAGGAATATGGCCGTCACAGCGATAGCGTTCTGCGAAATGGACCATGTTATGTTACGTCTGACCTTAAAGGGCCAGGGGAGGGGTAAATCGCTGCTATTTATAAAACCACCCCATACGTAAACTTTACCTCGAAGTTATATAATACTTAATATTCGCTCGCGTTGTGTAAGATTTTTGTTCATCCAGGTTACAATCTATGTCCATTTCAAATTTCGAACAAACAATCATTCAAACATCATCAACAGTTCATATACATCCCCACCGAGGGGCTCGAGCCTACCCTGAATTACGGCGATTAGGCCTTAGGGCGTTTGCGCACTCATCCGTATCCGATTCTCATTCGATTCTTATCCGTTTCTGATCCAGTTTGGCCATCCTAGTAATTGTATGGACGCTTACGCACCCATACGTATCCGGTTCGTTTTCGATCCGTAAATTCTCACTCCGGATCGGTTTTTTTACGGATCAAAACCGAGTCGTAGTCGTAGTGGCCGCCATACAAATTGTACGTACGCTTGCGCACTACACGATTTTTTACGGACGAAGAATGAGGTACGGGGAGGGGAAAGCTCGCGCTGCTAGTGATGTGCCAAATTGTCAATTTTTTGATAAACAAGTATTTTGGTACTCGTTACAAAAATAATTGAATGCACACTCGAGACAGGAGACTCCAGGATTCTATTTACGTGAAATGAACTATACGAGTAACCTGAGCGACTTTATTGCGAGATCTACATTACATAAGTAGATATAATTAAAAAAGATCAACCTAGTATTCGAATTCTATAAGTACCCGAAATCTATACTAGAGTACAGTCAACTGCCCATCAGTCAGTGGTAAAGTGTTAACACTTTGACCTTGAACGCTTCTTGCTTCTATAGCATTATGGTCGAGATCAGCTCAGTCAGTCAGCTCGACTCGGCACATCACTACGACAATATCATGCAATATCTTCTCAAATACGAATGAAAACCGGATCGGATACGGATGAGTGCGCAAACGCTAGACGTGAATTTACCGTCCGTTTTTTTTACGGATCAAAAACGGACCGGATAAGAATCGGATACGGATGAGTGCGCAAACGCCCTTAGTCTACCACGCTGACCCAGTGCGGGTTGGTCGACTTCACACACACCCTTTGAATTTCTTCGCAGGAGTGTGCAGATTTCATCACGGTGTTTTCCTTCACCGTAAGAGCGTCGAATAAACATACATACGAATTCGACATTTGAAAACACATTGGTACGTGGTGGGGATCGAACCCGCGTCTCCCGGACGGGAGGCAGAGGCTCTAGCCACTACACCATCGACGCAACATCCAAACTTCTACGAGTAAATATCCAAACATCCAAATATTAATTAATGTAATAGTGTGGTATGACTTGATGTGATTAAAATTATCGAACACAGTGTGTGATAGTAAGAACTCGCGCATACATAATTATATGATTAAGCTATTTCGTATCGTAAATATACAAACACTTCATTATCTTTGCGAAAAATACACTTAAAATTATCCTTACACGCTTTAAGTCAATAAATTTTTATTTTTTCAATATCGCATTACAATACTTATTGGATTTTAATTTATGGACAAACTAATTATTTTCTGTCAACTTAGACTATATTATATTTAGTTTGATTTTTCTTATGTGCGTGGCGCGATACTTCTCATTCTTTGTACTTCTCATTTAAAAAATCAAATATTGGTTTCTTTATGAGCATTTTTTTTTTCTTTATTTTGGCCGGTGCATACGAATCGTTGCTGGAATATCTTAGACATAAGTTTATATTATAACTCAAACACCGTCTGGTCTCAAGTGTACAGCACGAGTCAACTTCATTAAACGCTGCGTTACGTATGGTATGTTACTTTCATAATGCAAATATTAACTTGAAACCTTTGATTTGAATTCTCAAGTTGCTTCTGTTATATTAGCACTTCAGGCGTAGCGGTAACTTTTGCATTTCTATTCCGAAAGTTAAACCAACGAAAGCCACACAAACCTGGCCAGGTTTTCTTTTTAAAAGCATCAGCTGCGCGACAAGAGTGACAGCGATGCTACAGCAAAATGTTTTGGATTCGACCTCTGGCCGTGTATTGCTTTTTTTTTTACAGACCTAATCACCATTTCCACCAAGTGGTACTAAGCGGGCGCAGACTGTTCCTAATCGCTATCTCTACCAAGTGGTACTATAGCAGGCGCGGACTGTTCCTAATCGCTATCTCTACCAAGTGGTACTAAAGCAGGCGGGGACTGGTCCTAATCACTATCTCTACCAAGTGGTACTATAGCAGGCGTGGACTGGTCCTAATCGCTATCTCTACCAAGTGGTACTATAGCAGGCGCGGACTGGTCCTAATCGCTATCTCTACCAAGTGGTACTATAGCAGGCGCGGACTGGTCCTAATCGCTATCTCTACCAAGTGGTACTATAGCAGGCGCGGACTGTTCCTAATCGCTATCTCTACCAAGTGGTACTAAAGCAGGCGGGGACTGATCCTAATCGCTATCTCTACCAAGTGGTACTATAGCAGGCGGAGACTGATCCTAATCGCTATCTCTACCAAGTGATACTATAGCAGGCGGGGACTGGTCCTAATCGCTATCTCTACCAAGTGGTACTATAGCAGGCGCGGACTGGTCCTAATCACTATCTCTACCAAGTGGTACTATAGCAGGCGCGGACTGGTCCTAATCACTATCTCTACCAAGTGGTACTATAGCAGGCGCGGACTGGTCCTAATCGCTATCTCTACCAAGTGGTACTATAGCAGGCGCGGACTGGTCCTAATCACTATCTCTACCAAGTGGTACTATAGCAGGCGCGGACTGGTCCTAATCGCTATCTCTACCAAGTGGTACTATAGCAGGCGTGGACTGGTCCTAATCACTATCTCTACCAAGTGGTACTATAGCAGGCGCGGACTGGTCCTAATCGCTATCTCTACCAAGTGGTACTATAGCAGGCGTGGACTGGTCCTAATCGCTATCTCTACCAAGTGGTACTATAGCAGGCGCGGACTGGTCCTAATCGCTATCTCTACCAAGTGGTACTATAGCAGGCGTGGACTGGTCCTAATCACTATCTCTACCAAGTGGTACTATAGCAGGCGCGGACTGGTCCTAATCGCTATCTCTACCAAGTGGTACTATAGCAGGCGTGGACTGGTCCTAATCGCTATCTCTACCAAGTGGTACTATAGCAGGCGCGGACTGGTCCTAATCGCTATCTCTACCAAGTGGTACTATAGCAGGCGCGGACTGTTCCTAATCGCTATCTCTACCAAGTGGTACTAAAGCAGGCGGGGACTGATCCTAATCGCTATCTCTACCAAGTGGTACTATAGCAGGCGGGGACTGATCCTAATCGCTATCTCTACCAAGTGATACTATAGCAGGCGGGGACTGGTCCTAATCGCTATCTCTACCAAGTGGTACTATAGCAGGCGCGGACTGGTCCTAATCGCTATCTCTACCAAGTGGTACTATAGCAGGCGCGGACTGGTCCTAATCACTATCTCTACCAAGTGGTACTATAGCAGGCGTGGACTGGTCCTAATCACTATCTCTACCAAGTGGTACTATAGCAGGCGCGGACTGGTCCTAATCGCTATCTCTACCAAGTGGTACTATAGCAGGCGTGGACTGGTCCTAATCGCTATCTCTACCAAGTGGTACTATAGCAGGCGCGGACTGGTCCTAATCGCTATCTCTACCAAGTGGTACTATAGCAGGCGCGGACTGTTCCTAATCGCTATCTCTACCAAGTGGTACTAAAGCAGGCGGGGACTGATCCTAATCGCTATCTCTACCAAGTGGTACTATAGCAGGCGGGGACTGATCCTAATCGCTATCTCTACCAAGTGATACTATAGCAGGCGGGGACTGGTCCTAATCGCTATCTCTACCAAGTGGTACTATAGCAGGCGGGGACTGGTCCTAATCGCTATCTCTACCAAGTGGTACTATGGCAGGCGCGGACTGGTCTTAATGGCTATCTCTACCAAGTGGTACTATTTCAGGCGCGGACTGGTCTTAATGGCTATCTCTACCAAGTGGTACTATGGCAGGCGCGGACTGGTTTAAATGGCTATCTCTACCAAGTGGTACTATGGCAGGCGCGGACTGGTTTAAATGGCTATCTCTACCAAGTGGTACTATAGCGGGCACGGACTGGTCCTAATCGCTATCTCTACCAAGTGGTACTATAGCGGGCACGGACTGGTCCTAATCGCTATCTCTACCAAGTGGTACTATAGCGGGCACGGACTGGTCCTAATCGCTATCTCTACCAAGTGGTACTATAGCCCACGGTCACCGCGTGTCGCCATGCATGCACACACACCTGAGCAACAGCGCTTCAAACTCGAAACTCAGTTTCAAATTGCTGCTGTGTGGTATGTAAGTAGATAAGTAAATAGGTAGTATAGATATAGATCATACAATGCGCACTGTTACATTAAGTTCTTAGTAATAAACGAGCTCTCCTCAAGAACGGTTGTTTGCATTCACCTCCTATAGCTACACATCTCCACATCGCCATCTCTTGTCGTACTGCAGATCCGCGCAAAAAAACATAACTAACTACGAGTATTAATAAATATGAAATCTTATTCGCGTGCTAGTTTATCCAATAATTTTTATGTTTAATTAAGGTACATAATAATAATGACAAAAGACGACTGAACACATAATAAAGAAAAAGAAAGAAAAACTTATCATATTATAAAAAGAAACTAGATTATTTTTCTAAAATAATTGTTCTATGAAGGCAGCCTTAAGAAATATGTTTTCAAGAATATAAAATAGAAAAGTTTCAATTGAATTTAGTATTCCTATGTTCGTAGAAATAGTTTGAGTCATTGACTTATTTATTGCCCAAGATACAGAATGAAATATTCAGGAATCGTTTAATCAACTTTAAAATTGCACGCTAATTACGTACACAACACGTCAATGCGTAATGCTAACTACGTTCGTGTGTTTGCCCCTACACTATACACATTATTATTATTATTTTTCGAATCAAAGTACTGGTTAATTCATTCGTACTGGTTCAATGTTCCAAACCATCCGAACCATCCAAAAAGATTAGAAGAAAAGATTTTGGTTGGTTCAGAACAATGAATCTGAGAAATATAAAATTGACGAATACAATCAGAAGTCTTTCAGATGGTAAAATATATATTCAAAATTTTGTTAATCGTCGGAGATTTGCTTTCTAGTCAATACTTCTAGTCTATTGACTCTTTCTCCGACGACTAACAAAATTCTTATGCCATTAGAATATACATATATTTTATCATCCGAAAGACTTCTGAGCTGGACAAAGGCGTTCTCAAAGCATCTCCACGTCAAAGGCCACAAAGGGAAAGATGACACTCTTAAAACGATTTAAACGAATTAAACACGGTGGTGTCCAAGTCGTGAGTGAGGAAGTGCTAAAAGCGGGTTGGATGTAATGTAACCAGGTAAGCAATTGGCATTGACCTAACCATCGCCTGATACACGGACGCTTGGAACACACGCATCCATCGCCGCGTCGTCGATGCCGCCGCCGCCGCCGCCCGACGACGATGACGCGACGGGCGCGACGCCGTAGTAGCTCGCCGGCCGCGACGCGCACCCGCCGCCCATAACAAACCAACTCGCGTTACACAGTATCCCAGTATTCTAGACTTTTATAAGTAAAATGAAACTTACTTTTTAATTTTCTGTGGTTAACGTTGTTTGATCTTGTGTTTTTATTGGGTACGTGACGTGAACAGAACAGATTGAACAAGAAGTTTGTGTCAACTCGAAAGTTTTCCAAGCGCAATTTTTCTATACTGATCCAGAATATATGTAAGTTTTATACTTTTTACATAGGCATATTAATTTTATTATATTTCGAATAAATTATTTTAGTATAAATATTTCTTTGAGTGCAAATTGATTAGCTAGACAAGTCAGTGCTCTCGTACTCTACCGTAGATTCTGTCTCTATTTCATTTATTCAACCCAAAATAGGGAAACTCATGTTTTTATAGAAAATAAAATAATTGAATGCAAAGAAGAAAATTAAACTAATTACGAGTACCTACTACTTACCTAATAATAGTAAATCACTTATTAAACCCTTTATTGTAGAGAAATAAAGACAATAACGTAAATAAAAAACAATACACCTGCTGCCTAAAAAAGCTGCATAAAAAATGATACCGCCTTTTTATTTCTAAAGAAATATCTTCCAGCGGCAACAATAGACACTACATACGCAAAAGCAAAACTACATAAAGCTTTCAGTTTCACTAACAGCATTTAAAATAAAAAATATATATATGCTGTGTGGGTGAAGTGAATAATAAAAATTTGATCAAAAATATTATAAATAGTAAGTATCTTTGTGTTGTGCTACGTAACACGCACACAGATGATATCTAAGGTTTGCATTGACCGGATCCTTTATTATTGATAGATCAACAAGGAATCAAAACATTTGGTTTATAAGTAGAGCCAAAATCATGCCATAAATTACACAGGAGTACTTTATATAGTTTTGACCATATAATAAAATATAAATTTTAAGCACCAAAAAAGCATACAAGAGATGTATTAACTACTTTTTTTTAAGTATCTCGTGTTCTCTTTGTTTAAAAAATACCTACGAAAGTTGTTTATTATCTGCAGCAAATTTTTATATTACATAAAAATAAAATATGTATATCATAGTCGAAAATTTTTTTAATTTCAAACAGACATATTACACGTATTGATGATGTATGACCATTTATTACAAATGTGATTAAAATTCTTTGCATAAGTATTCGATTTTATGAGATTTACCTATATTAAAGAAGAGATTAACATATTATAATGTGTAGCGTTTTGTGGTCATGGATCGCGGCCGACAGCATTCCGGTTCGGCCAGTTCAAAAATATCCATTAAAAAATATATAAATTACATGCGATTTCAACCAACAGCTTCTAAACACGGATCCCGTTCGTGATATTTTATCATTTGTTTGGGTTTTGGACTCTACTTATTTTCTACATAAGCGCCAAACTTACTATCTACTATACTTATACGTCATATTTATTTAATTTTCCGCGTGTATGATTTTTTTCAAAATTTAATTTAGTAACTATTTTATAAGTAAAGAAATCGATTGTTCTATTCCAATTACTTTTCCATTGATAGGTCAACACAGAACACACATTTGGAATATCGAAGATTGAAAGTAGATTGATCGTAAATAAACGTTTTTTTTTTATTATGGCTTCTGCTGATTTGAACGATTGTCGGTTGAAATTATAACGTCAAATTAACTTTGTCAGCAATAGGGGATCGGACTGCTATTTTTTTATTTTATAAATCCAAACTTCTTAGTGTCAGCTATCGAACACTAAAATATTTTTTGCTCTATCTTTAATATTGACCGAGTTATAAAGGTTTGAAATTCAAGATTAGACAGAGAGGCACATACCCATTTGTGACGTTATTTGTTAGTAACGCCATATAATCTCCATACAGAAAATCGTTTTTGAAAGAGACAGACATACTCGTATTTACACTTTAAAAAATCACTGTAAATTTGTTTTTCAACCGATTCTGTTTTTTTCTTCGCGAATCCTCTGCTACTAATCTATATTTTAAAAATAATTCATAAAATATGGTAAATTCATAAAATATGGTGAACAGTCCGATCCCCTATTGAGGATAGATTGTTCGTAAACAAGCAAGTGTCATCTGTCAGTTTGAGTGTGAGTAAACGTCAGATTGGCGAATGAGTGAGCGAATGAAAGAATTAACTGAAGTCATTCAACAGAGTTGGAACATACTCAATGGTCCGTGGCTGTCGTGATAACTTGTGTCTGTGAGATTGAGTGAATACTTCGAGTGGACGTGTGAGTCCATGTGTGGTGATCGAATGTGTGGTTTCGATGAATGCGTGTGGAATAGTGTCGATCTTTTATTGGTTGTACCACAGTCCTGTGGTGTCTGAAACCGTGAGTAGAATGATATTGTGTTGGTAACAAAGTTAGCTAGTTTATCTGATATTCCTGTAGTACTTTAAGAGTAGCGTTGTTATCATGACCGCGGGTAGAGTAACTGTAATGTGAACGAATTACATAGGTTCCGGGCGGGGAGGCCCGTTGTACGTTGGCCAGTGTTCAGTGTCTGTTTTCATGCCCGTGTTTCTAAGTGGCATAACTGTTGGTGTTCGGACCAACCTATACCCCTTTTAGGGAGTAATCGGTCCCGATGGTTCATGTTAACAACGATAGTTAGATAGTGTTGGTATTTAGAAAGGTTCTCTCCTGAAATTTTAGTATGAGACGCCCACGTGTATTGTGTGAAGCTTTCCTGAGTAATCACGTGTCGCATCGTTAGTTTACCCATAATATTGTGATAGTTCTTATCGTTGTCTTTCCTTTCTTTTTCTTTTTTTTCTTTTCTATTTACCCGACACTAAGTAGTGCTAAATTATCTAAAGTAGTAAATTATACACGTACGCGTGTGTATTAGCAGCCATAATGTCGCAAATTAGGTGGTTTAGAAAAAGTCCTATCCAAACTCTGTGGTTATTTTTTTATCCAAACCCGAATTTTTGGTAATTGCCATTTAAACTATCGCGTTCATAAACTCGATGCGCTACCAAAATAATAATCTCTGCACCAAACTCCACAGACTACCGGCTCTGAAAATAATTGAATGCTACGAAAACTGCTTTTCATTTTCTTCATACCCGACTGCGCGCGACGCAGTAATATGTGTTCATCAGACTATGTTTGTTCCTTTGTGGCACTCTAGAGAACAAACGTGTGGGCCGATTTTGATAATTCTTACGTCAATCGTTTTGTCTTAATCTTGGTCTTAATTGTCCGAGTGTCACTAAGGACATGACAGTAATCAGAAATTAAAAATAAAACAAAAAACACGACTGCGTAAAACAAAGCAAAAAAATAAAATCGTCGTACTATGTCGAGTAGGAAATATTAAATAGGGTTTTAAAAATCATCTTTAGGTTTGTTTTATTATTTTTCGATTTGAATAAACATTTAGGATCTATAACGATTTAAAGTTATTAAATTTATGATTTAGAGATAGTTAAATCTGTGATTAATTTCTTATATAATCGAATAATAGGTAACATGAACGGTATTATTGTTTATTTTATTCCAGCGATGAAAGTTATTTTTTACGACCACGACCGTTACCCGACTAAATCAGATATTAACACTAAACGAGAATAAAACGGTCTTACATCCTAACTAAAAAGTGTTAGGCAGTCGGGTATTTTGTTTTATTTAATTTATTTTTTTCTTTTAGTTACTATTTCTAGCAAATCGTTTAAAATTCAGAGACCGTGAGTAATGTTCAAAAGCTTTTATTTTCAAACCGAAGTTTCTGACATGTTTCGTCTATAATAAAAATATTTTCATTGGTTTACAGGTGAAAATCAAAATATTATAACAGGTATTTAATTTTTGATAAAAACTATAGTCGATGAAAGATGAAAGAGAATAAAGTGGGCACCTAAGTACTTTTCAGAAAGACTAAGAAGAAAATGTTGTCCTGTAATCACACAATAATATTGAGTTTATTCAAAGCAGACTCCAGCTACTTAGTGGAGACCACAGAACAGTAAAAGAACTGCTCTGTGGTGGAGACGACGTAATGAGCGTATTTACCTATCAGTTCCATAAAACTTCTCCAATTTTCGAGGCAACAACGTATAAATCATAGGTGACATTTTACGTGGAGTCTTGAAGGGCAATTTATCATATAAAAAGATTAGAATCAATTGCCAAAAAGATTCGCCAGGGCCCCGTTTCACAAAGCAACAACTGGTAAAAAGTTAAAATTTTATATTCATTGCGTAACCAATTCGCCTCAACTGTAAGCCCTTATAGTTTTATCTCATTGCCTACGCAATGTACATCCAATTTTACTTGTAATTTGTAACTTGTAGCTTCGTGAAACGGCCCCCAAGTGGTCCTTCGCACGAAATGTAAACTTTTTCGCATTCTACTTGCTCGCGTAATATTTTTGTAAGATATAATTTCAGTTTATTTTTGATATTTGATACTTGATATTTTTGATATTGAAACATTTGCGTTTCTAATAATTATGGAATAAGGAGATTTTTTTACTTATTGCAACAAATTATTTCCATTAAAAAATGCCAAGCCAACCCTTTTTTGTATAGTTTGGAGTTAAGTGCTTTTCAAGGAGAGCCCATAACAAAATTCTTGGTTCTACTCAAACTTGTCGTAGGGACGCCATAACTATAACATCAATGTTTATGTTACTGCGACGTTCATGGTTGCTCTATTCTATAGCGAGAGTATTTCAAGGACTATGAAGCTGAACAAACGACTAACATAGTTACAGTAAAAACTAATTAACTTGAGTCTTTAATTATAATAGAAATAAAAAATAATTTATATGATATACTTTCTAAAAATGTTTTAAAAGATCCTTCGGGGAGGCATTTGTGCAGTAGTGGACGTCTTTTGGCTGAGATGATGACTGTTTTAAGAAAAAAAGCAGAAATCGACGCTCATATTCTGATTATTATTAATCAGAATATGAGCGTCGATTTCTGCTTTTTTTCTTTCAAAAGGAGGATGTATGTTTCTCAACATTCAAAGCGAATATTTTAAGTAATCGTCAAGTAATTCTTTTTGTTTGATTTCCCTACACCATTTCCTGCCAGGCTGTCCCTTTCTAGGTATATCAGTTATTCATAATAAGTTATGGAACGTTTTATAGGTTCGGTTGGAATTCATGCTAAAACGAGCCTTAACAAAAAATAAAAAACCGGCCAAATGCGAATAAAAAAGAAAAAAAAATACAGTTTTCTAATAAATGTGTACTTCAATAGTGGCGCTATCTTTAGCAATATTTTGTACTATCACGCTTGAACCTGGACGGATCGAGATGAAACTTGGCAAACATATAGGTCAGGTCCTAGAATAGGACATAGGCTACTTTTACCGTGGTAAAACACTTCTTTCCCACGGGAAAACTCATTTAACGCGGGTGAAACCGTGGGCGGAAAGCTAGTAAGGAATACTTTGATTGTGAATGAACACAAATCCCCTACTTTCAAAATATTTCATTTACTTGTGCTATAAAAGCTTACTTTTTGCCACATGATTCTAAATCTGCTGAAAGTAGTTTTGTGAGTATAAAAATTTGTATGAAATTGCTTCATCAACGGCCCGTTACAGTCCACTGCTGGACTATGAGCCTCCTCCACTTAAGTGGAGGGTTTTGCCATAATCTCCACGCTTGGCAGGCGGGTTGGAGATCGCAGATTAAAAGGTTACTGTATCAGAGAGCGCTGCTGCCCCCTGTTCAATGTGTAGTCCCTAAGTCGCCTCTTACGACACCCACGGGAAGAGTAGGGGTTGGTGACAAATGTATTCTATCTGCCGTCACCACACGGCACTTGAAATTGCTTAAGTTTGTAGTAACTTTTGAATGCACTGATTTGGAAGCTTGAAGCTAAAATGGACCATTTAGTATTTGGTATTTATTTCAACTTGATACCACGCGTTCTTGAGCAAAAGGGTCTTGACCGACAGATGACAACAGAGTGATGTGAAGGGCTACTTTTTTCTTTTGAGGTACAGAACCTTAAAATACCAAAATATTGAGGGATCAAAATAATCTAAACGGACCTGACCTTAGGAGGAAACATAACGAATATTATCCTTACCATAAAGAATAATATTATTAGGAGGAAACGTAGAGGATTTTGTTTTAAAAATTATACCATACACTGTTGCCAAACCTTCGTATCACGATAGATAAAGTAAGTCTATTTTCTTTGGTATAACAAACTCTTATCCAAAAAGTAACTTAACACGTTTTTTTCTAAGGTATAGGACTCTCAGTACGAGAGTTACACATAACATACTTAGGGTTCCGTAGTCAAAAAGGAACTCTTATAGTTTCGCCATGTCCGTCTGTCTGTCTGTCCGTCCGCGGCTTAGCTCAGAGACTCTTAGTACTAGAAGGCTGTAATTTGGCTGTAATATTAATCATGCCGATAAAGCTGAAGAATAAAATTAAAAAAAAAAACGTGAAGTGGGGGTTATTTTTTTTATTCACGATTACCGTATAGTGTGAGGTATCGTTGGACGTTTCAGAAATATTTAGTTTTAAAGTGCTTATTTTTGTTAATCAAGTTTGCCCCCCCCCCCTTACCAGCGAAATGTAGATGTAGATGTGTGTGTATGATGGGGGATAGTAAGGTCGACAACCGACCTCACAAACCCTGCTGTCAATGTTATTTTCCCATGAGAATGATATATTTTCCCACAGTAAAAAGTATTCTAAATGTTCACATGAATATAGGTATGTCTGTTATTAGTGTTATTACCATACCATCCGGCGTGATTTTGGCTCGAAACAGTTTTTGTAATTTCCCATGGGAGTGAGACATTTTCCCGCGGTTAAAAGAATCCTAAACGTTGACCTGGATATTCAGCCATCACCATCGTTTACTATCTACCCGAGCTATCTACACATCCATTTATATTTTCAAAAAAGTATTCAATGTAAAGACACGGCTTCGGTACAGTTTTATTATTACGTAGTGTGTGTGTGTGTGTGTATTGAAAACTGTAATAAATAAACTACATAATAATCCACAATCCTTTTTTAATAACGGCATCATATATCAAATTCGAAAGTTATTCTGTAAACTAAATTAAATTTAAATCCTTCTTTACTAAGCTTTTACTTAAACAATACTGAGTTAGCATACTTTTCCATCAATATTAACTTTGAGTTCAATTGAAAATTATAAATTTAATACATAACCGTTTTCTGAAATAAATTATGCTGACATTGAACAGTTCAATGAACATCAGAAGCGCTTCACAATACCTTTATTTTATAAAGACTGTAAAGATGCCGAGAAACCTTTAAGGTTTTCTGAAATAAATATCAGCACAATTGCACATTCATGTTTATGTAGTTAGATAGTACTGAATTTGGTTCAGTCGTACTTAGGGGCCGTCCATTAATCACGTGACGTTTTTTTTAAGCATTTTTTAACCCCCCCCCCTTCCCCTTGGTGATACGTGGTGAGGTTTAAGGCTAACACCCCACCCCCACCTAAAATCACGTGTATTTTTTAGTACCTACTGTAGCGTTAAAAAAGGAAAGCTAGCTAACCTGTGGTCGACGACCACAGGCGAAACGTTAAATTTAGGTGTACAAAGAAAGAGTTAGTTAAATTTGTCCGAACGGTATAATATCAATTTAAAAAAAGGCCTAGAAATTGCCAAGCATGAGCCGAGAGTCGAGTCCAGAGGGGACTCCGGCGATATAGTGTCGCTGGACTAGTGTTGTGTTGTGGTGTATCGATGCAGGAAGGTGTAAAAAACCGCGGAGTACCCCGGAGAGTAAAGCCAAACGGGAACCAAAAAAGGAGGGCCAAAGAAACCTAAAGGGCCTTTTTAGAATTTAGAAAATGAATTTAAATTTGGCAAAATCCGCATACAAAATTGATACAAAAAACAGATACAAAAAAAGGCTAAAAAATGATGGGCAGTCCCAGGGGGGACGCCGGAGCGCGGGTCTGCGGCACTCAGCTGGCACGGGCGCGGGCGCGCACAACGCAGGGGTCCAGGCACGTCCAACGCCCGGTGGCCTCGGGGGTCCGGAACCACGGCGAGAGAACGAGAAAGGCTCGGAGGGACCCTCGTGTGGGTGCCGCAGAGACCGGAAATACACAGTAAAGATGAGTTGTCGTATGTGTTGAACAGCAGAAAGCATCTTGCGACTCAGGCGAAAGCATCTTCTGTTGGTGATCTCCTAAACGCTGAAGAGGACAGATTTGCGCCGGTTCGTACACTAACACATAATTTAGATTAGAATAACTGGTTTAGGTTTAAAATTACACACAATTTAGATCATTTAGATTAGTTTTTTAGCCGTGTTTTCGACATGCTAGAGATTCTGACGTTTTCATCTCATGATAGACGACAGCTCAGAAAAAACCATTTAGAAAAAGGTCAAACTAACAAAATTTTAAATTTGAAAAAGTGACATAAAAAACCGGCCAAAAGAAAAAAGAACCGTACCAAAAAGGTTATTAAAAAACCTGCAGTAATGCTGCAGACATCCCTTCACCAGAAAAAAATCCTCCAACTCGAAAAAGGAAAAAAAATCTTCGAGATGGCAACCCTCGAAGGAAGTTGACCACCCTAGAACAAAAGCCGAATTGTTCCAAGTCAACTATGAAAGGAAAAAAAATAAAATTTTATCGATAAAAATTTATCGACACTCTACCCCATCACTATAAACCAATGAACACGTCATGTTCCCAGCACGAACAGCTCATAAACGACTCACTGGCCCCAGGATAAGAAACCACCGGTGTCCCGAAAGAAACCAAGTCAATCCACCAGGAAAAAAAAGAGGACGGAAATGGCTTGGAGAAAGAAAAAGGAAAGTTGTCAACCACAACAGAAAAAGGTGGAGACAACCGAAGGAAACACCGATGAAGTGGTATCCCCGAGCCAGGAGGAAAATGTAAGATATGTGAAGGATAGAAAAAGAAATTTGGAAATTTGGATATGTTGGAATATTGGAATGTTAGAATGTCACTAAGTTTTAAAACCAAAACGCGCACACACAAGTTATTTACACAAGATATCTACAAATATTTACAAGTTATATACAAACTACAATGTACACAAATGTACAAAAATATACACACTTGCGAATGAAACGCAAACAAATAAATAAGAGCAAGTAGAAGCCTGTGGTCGACGACCACAGGCGAAACGTGAAATTTAACTAACTCTTTCTCTGTTCTCCTAAATTTCACGTTTCGCCTGTGGTCGTCGACCACAGGTTAGCTAGCTTTTCCTTTTAACGCTACAAATGGCGCCCGAACAGGGACCCTCGTGTGGGTGCCGCAGAGACCGGAAATACACAGTAAAGATGAGTTGTCGTATGTGTTGAACAGCAGAAAGCATCTTGCGACTCAGGCGAAAGCATCTTCTGTTGGTGATCTCCTAAACGCTGAAGAGGACAGATTTGCGCCGGTTCGTACACTAACACATAATTTAGATTAGAATAACTGGTTTAGGTTTAAAATTACACACAATTTAGATCATTTAGATTAGTTTTTTAGCCGTGTTTTCGACATGCTAGAGATTCTGACGTTTTCATCTCATGATAGACGACAGCTCAGAAAAAACCATTTAGAAAAAGGTCAAACTAACAAAATTTTAAATTTGAAAAAGTGACATAAAAAACCGGCCAAAAGAAAAAAGAACCGTACCAAAAAGGTTATTAAAAAACCTGCAGTAATGCTGCACTACCTACAAAGAATCTTAATTTTTTTAGAATATTATCTTTAAATACAGGTATAAAGTTATAATCTAATAACCATGACAAAAATGCCTCACGTGATTAATGGACGGTCTCTTATGTATGTGAATTTTTACAAAAATCTAATCAAGGCAACATTTCAAAGATTGCGATTTTATTCGTACAGCCTCTTATATTTCATTCATTTCCATTCATTCATTCATTCATTCATTCTATTTTGAAGAACAAATATTTTTTACTACTTACGACTTTTTAACTTTTCAATCTAGGCACTTATTTAGTAAATAAATAAATACCTTTCTCTAAGCTTTTCTAAATAATCTCTTTCTATTTTATATTAACATGCCCTCTTTAAAAAATAACAAGAAGATAAATAATCTTGCACAATTATCATAAAGATATCAATATAATTGGAATTTTTATACAAATGTACCTATTATTTGTATACATGCGTCGAATCAACACGGGTCGTTGTAATGTTATAGCTATCTTACTCAAGAGCTAGCTCAACTAGTGCCTACAGGCTGTAGATCTCTTTGGCCCCGATATCCTAATAAGGTCGACAGGTAGAAATGGATAAGTCGACCCTTTAGGATTTATGTGTCTCTACATTATTAGAGCGCACATTCTACTTGTAACGAAGAACAATATTTTCTTCGCCCCAACCGGGATTTTCCTTTATTGCTTTTACCGTAAGCTATGACGACATTTTAATGCATAGGCCTTTTATTACTGAGGGTTGGTTTAGATAAAGCCACTTCACTGAATGACAGCACTTGTTGTTATTTTGCGGTACTAGAGCTATAGGCACAGGTCCGGTCTCTTAATAGGACGGACAAATAACTGATTACAAACATTATTAGAGTTAAATAATATGAATATCCCGCAGTTACGGTGTGTTTGAACATTTAATACAGCTTGCAGAAACATTATATTCTAAACCTTTCCTGGAATTTTTGCCGGTGAATTTAGTTGAAACTCGCAAACTCGTTAACACCTGGGGCCCCGCGCCTCTTTACCTACTTTGTGCTAAACCATTACCTACTAGAGTCAATGTTACTATTAATGTTATTTTTTATTAGACAACTCACACTTAGTTTAAAATATTTGAGCACTGACAAAATCCCTCCATCATGCATGGCCTCGCGATAATGGCACGTAAAAATACGCGAAATGATAGTAAACACAAGGACACAAGTAGTTACGACGTTGCAAAAAGTAAGCCCATAACATTATAACGAATTACTTAATAACTCTACAGGTACAGGGCTCAGCTGGGCAGCTATAATCTGCGACGACTGTGGAGTTTCTTCGGTGAGCTCTTCTCCACAGACACAATGGCGGAAGCCATTGTGTTAGTGAACTCACCCAAAAAAATGTAATGACGGATCTATCTAAGTGATGTAATAACATCCTATGGAAATAAATAATTTTGACTTTGACTTTGGCTGTAACCACAACTTCGAACTTGAGTCGATGAACATAATTTTAAGAATAAGAATAAGTAAACATTTATTTATTTATTTATTTTATGGAACTTTCCCATTTTTTTTAATACATACTCAAACCGGGAATCGAACCAACAAAAAATACATAAATTACACACTTTGTATTTTATTTATAGTACCGCTTAGTCAACGATATTTTTTTTCAAATCAAATCAAAAATATTTTATTCGAATTAAGATTTTTACAAATCATTTTTCGACGTCAAAAGGTGTTAAGTAATAAGAACTGTCTTGATTTCTTTACATTGTTAATTACTAAATACAACTGCAACCCATGTTGTTTTTTTTTTTAATATAGTAAGTAAATATTTTCTACCTTTGTGATTTGACCTCCTCAGTAACTGAACCGTATAAAATACTATGCATGAGAATATACAACATTTCCATCATAATACCGTCATTTTCAACTTGATATTCAGTGCGCGGTGGCATAAAAAGGTTGTATTTTATACGAAATGTCGTTTATAGACTAGAATACATACATATTTAAACTAGTACCAGTATAACAACAAAGAATAGATTGTGAAATTCATCATCATCATCAACAACTCATATACGTCCCCACAGAGGTGCTCGGGCCTACTCTAAATAAACCACACTAGCCTGACTGGTGGTAGGGATCGAACCAACGTCTCCCGAATGGCAGACGGCGGCCCTAACCACTACACCCCCCATGCTCATCATCAGGGTGAAATTGTTTACGAATTATTAATACCATGTGTGATGTGACACGTGTACGTTATTCTCTTAGGAACATTCCTTAACACATACTTGTGAACGTTTAAATATCGACTCCTGGCTTCCCGGCTGCGTCTAAGCGGATTAAAAGCGATTTTCACCACAACTGACAGAAGACGTCGTTAGTAAGCACTTATTAAATGCTGATACGTAACCTTGGTACAGGTTTTAGAAAAGTTAGGTTGGAAAGAATACGGTTGTTAGTAATATCATCACTATCGTCATCAACAGCTCATATACTTCCCCACCGAAGGGCTCGAGCCTACTCTGAACATTGCCCCATACAAAACAGCGGCCAGCAATGTGCCCTCAAACGGCCTAGGCCAGCAAAATAACTTTCGTCTAGAAATCTCAATGTTTTTGATTCTTTTTACGTCATACTCGTATGTTCTAAAATCAAATTTTATATGAATCGTACACGAATCGTAGTGATTTGAGTTTGCTGTATGCCCTGTATGACACTGGCACAGAACAAAAAAAACGTCCATTATGGCGGTTTCTAATTTTCGTCTCTTTTATTTTTATCGTACTATGTTGTTACTAGTTTATATTTTATGATGGAGTTAACTTATCATTGAATCAGGGAAATATTATAACAATTTAATGGTTCAAGAAGCCGAAGTAGAGGTTAATTAAAGTGATAAAGATTAGAACTTATAAGTTTAGTATGATACAAGTTTACCTATATATTATACATCTAAATCCAAGGTTCCACATTTTTTGTATTTTATAATTTCTTCGCAAATTTCAGAGAAAAGCACTATACAAGCCTCGGCCGCAATAACTCTTGCAGGATTCGTACACAACAAAAGACCTCGCCACGAGGCGAATGAATACTCTGCTTTTCATCTCGATTACGAGGAAAGTTTGTAAGAACACAAAAACCAAACTGTTCGTAAGAAGAAAAAAAAATGGGTTACATACCCGCGCCATATTAGTGCACCGCCCTCTATTTGACACACAAACTGGGATATTTTCATTTGGTTTCAATGAAATCACTGCGTACTGATATTTTTAATTCACGTACAAGCCTTAAATCAACTTAGTTTTCACTATAACAACCTAGAAATAACAATAAAAAGATTTAAAAAAAAACTATTTTTCTTTTAAATTTTGGGTAAATTAAAAAAAACTGGTGAAATTTATTCCCGTCTTTTTTTAAGACGTGTTGTTCGTGTTATTTTACCCATTTTTTTTTTATCTTTTTATTGTTATTTCTAAGTAAATTCACTTATCATAAATTGAAGTCAATTCAAGCTAAATATTTTGTTTTTTGTTCTATAACATTAATTGTAGAATTAACTAGGCTGTATAAATCTATTCCTTTGCCATTCACTGTGTGCAACTTTCTACGCAAATAGTAAAAAGAAAGGTTCGAATTTCAAAGTTACTTGCATCCCTTGGGAAGTAAGTTGGGGTCATTATTGGACTACTTACAAGTTACACATCGGGAGATTCAGGCTGAACTGGCTGACATTTCTATCACCCTGTATGAACATCAAGTTAGGAAGGTTGCTTAGCGATGGATACCTAGTTCAAGAGCAAAAATCCTTACTTATTTCGTCCTCCCGTAAGATACGTTTTTAAAATGTTTTGAATGCTGGTTCACTGGAATGCATAAGCGAATAGGGTTGGAGGGTAATATTTTAAATGATTTCCCCTAGTTTGAAATCGAAAGCATAGTTATAAATAAACTTTTTTCATATTCTTACTATCTTTCATTTCACTACCAATTTTCGGAACAGCCCACTTTTCTTATACGAACTGTATGTATAAAATAACAAAAGTACTTATTGTGCAGAGTAAAATTCTTTTATTAGTACAAAATTAAAATTAAACTATTATGAGTTCCGGGGTATAAAATCAATACTACATACATATGCAAACGATGTGGTATTAGTTCAATTATAGATTATAAAAACAAGATTTGGCAGTAAAGGAGTTATTAGGAATATCTATGGCAAACCGGCCAGAGCTAGTTCTAAAAAGAACCGTTAGTCATGCAAGGCAAACAAATTTGACTGACTCGTAGATAATTTTATTATGTTGTATACTAATATTTAAATGTTGTTGTTATAGATATAATAGTAGAAAAAACTATAATTTAGGTAACCACTTTCTTATCTTTTTCTTTATGATGTGGTGTCAGTGTTATAGAGCCACCAAAGGCCACTTGACATTACTTTGAAACTCGGCTTCAAAACATGACACCCTTCTTCCTTTGATCGAAGGTGACACCCTTGGTCGAATTACGTTCAAGGTGATACCAATTTAAAATATCAAATGAAAAACCGTTATAATATAGTTGTCATGCTCTTTTCTTATCAGATGATAATGTCATCTGACGATAAATAAAAGAAATGTGTTCAATTTAAATCGCGAATCGCGAGATGTTTTGTTTTTATATATGTCGCAGTCATCTGGTTGAATCTCATATTCAATTGAATGACTAGGGCGTTCATTAAATGACAACATTCAATTAAATGACAACATTCAATTAAATGACTAGGCCAAACGTTGATTGAACAAGCGTCACTCTACGTCCAACTAGTTAGCGGATTGTAACATAGCCCTTTGAAAAGAGCGGACGTAAAATCAGTCAGGTGATTCAAATTAAATTAATTTTTTTCCCACTGTTGTGGCGCTAGTAGTCATCAAAACAAATATGGCGTCAAACAGCTCGGACAGATAGCACTGTGTTGATATTTTTATTGATTAATTTATTTGAAAGTGTCGTACAGATCCTATTTAACGAGACATTTTATAATTCATTTATTTTTATTTAAAGAAAGGTTAACTTTTAAGTTGCGAACTCATAGTCACCTTAACCAAACATTACAAAGTCGGCTTTATCCCATTCAACGACTTCGCTAAATGACGTTTAGTCAAGACGTTGAACGTTACATTCAACGACTTGACGAGTTGTCCTTTAGTCATTTAATTGAATGTTGTCATTTAATGAACGCGCTAGGCATTCAATTGAATAGGAGATTCAACCAAATGACTGCGACATATACATATATAAAATCTCATCCCTTTTCACCGCATGCCCCGGTCCGGTGCCTCGCGATTACAAAATCTACCTGTCTTAAAATATCGCATTGAGGACCCCAACAACCAAACAGGCAGGTAAATAATTATACATTATTTATATTCATTGTAAACATTATCGTTAAAGTTTTAATAACATGAATAATTTATATTTACTTTCCTAAAGTAACCCCATTGTTTTTCAAGTTTCTCTCTGTTTATTACTTTTCAATACACCTTGCTCGAAAATTGAACTTATGAAGGCAGTAAACTGTGCGGTAAATGGGTTTTACCGACTAGTGCGATTTTATCACATTTTTTTTTAATTCCTACGGTCTTCAAAATTAATATTCAGCCAGGATCATTTTGACAATAAAAAATATTTGATTCGATTCATACAAAGAGAAAAGTATTTTATATTTTTTTATTTCAACAAATTGTATCAAAAATATTATCAGCCAGTAATATTTTAATTATAAAAATAAAATTATCTCGATTTAACAAATAATATTCGTAGAGGTTGAATGTCCGTCAGAGCCTTTTCTCCGTAATTATGCTTATAAAAAAGAAACTATAAAAAACAAACTATCGTTTTGTAGTTGGCGCCAAGTTTGTAAAATTTTCATTTAATTGTTTTACGTTGAATGTTGTTTTATGAGTGTTTTAGTATTGATATTTAATGATAAATGTGAACAGTAAGGATACTCAAACTGGGCGCGACATGATAAAGGTTAGTTTTTACAACTTCTACATGATCTATTTTACCTGTAGTATCATAGCTTTTGTAGGGTACTATGTATGTACCTTTCTTAACCATTTCAATTTAATTATTTACTATCAGTTTTCTCACAACTGTATTGAAAAACGTCGTACAACATACTGATCTTAGGTTTTATAACAAACTCGTGACATTCTAAACCCTCGCCTGCGGCTCGGGCTTACAAAGTTCACCTCATTTGTAATATACCCCCTCAATCAATCAATCAATCAGCCTATTGCAGTCCACTGCTGGACATAGGCCTCCCCAAGGGTACGCCAAAGCGCACGATCACCCGCTTTCCTCATCCAGCCACCACCAGCGACCTTCTTCAGGTAATCAGTCCACCTGGCAGGGGGGCGTCCCACACTACGTTTCCCGAGACGCGGTCTCCATTCGAGAACCCGTCTGCTCCAACGCTCATCGGTTCTGCGACAGACGTGGCCAGCCCACTGCCACTTCAGCTTGCTACATTTCTGGACAATATCCACCACCTTAGTCCTCTGCCGGATGATTTCGTTCGGAAATACCAAGCATAGATCTTTCCATAGCTCGCTGAGTGACATGTAGCCGGTGGGCCAGCTTCACCGTCATGTTCCACGTCTCGGCTCCGTATGTCAAAACGGGTAGGACACACTGGTTATAAACCCTGCTTTTCAGGCATTGCGGTAGCGGCGACGAGAAGATATGACGCAGTTTTCCGAATGCTGCCCAGCCCAACTGTACTCTTCTTGCGATTTCACGTTCAAAGTTGTCTCTACCCAACTGCAATGTCTGCCCGAGGTAGACATATTCTTGGACAACTTCGAGCACTTCGCCATTGATCGAGATCGGTTCCGGAGTGATTAGTTTGTTGAACATGACCTTAGTCTTGTCCAAGTTCATCCGGAGACCGACTGACAGTGAGGCAGCGTTGAGACTGTGCAGCATTTTTTGCAGATCCTGCAACGATTCAGTCATTATGACTATGTCGTCGGCAAAGCGGAGGTGGCTGAGATATTTGCCATTAATGTTGATGCCCAATCCGTTCCAGTCTAGGGTTTTGAAGACCTCCTCCAGTGCGTTAGAGAACAGTTTCGGAGAGATGACATCCCCCTGTCTCACTCCTCTGAGCAACTGGATGGGCTTTGTCTTATGATTCTGTACTTGGACGGACATCGACGCCATACTGTACAGGCTTCTCAGTAACTCCACGTACCGTCAATCGACTTGGCGTCGCTGCAAAGATTCCAGAACAGCCCAGGTCTCGATGGAGTCGAAGGCTTTCTCGTAGTCCACAAATGCTAGACACAGCGGCTGATTATACTCTTGCGACTTCTGTATAACCTGTCTCACTGTGTGTATGTGGTCTACGGTACTGAAACCTTTTCGAAACCCAGCCTGCTCCGGAGGCTGGAAGGCGTCAAATCTTGCGGCGAGACGGTTTGTGAGGACTCTCGAAATATACCCCCTACGATCCTTGTATCGTAATGTACTATTAAGCCCATAACCCAGTTGGGATTATTATCCTATAATCAAAAACTTATTCTTACGGGTTTAGTGTGTGGGTCGTTCGTAAGGTCGACGACCGACATCACAAACTCTGGTGTCTGGGAATTGTCTCATAAAAGTCACTCGGTTTTGTGTCCTATCCGGGATTTGAACTCCGAACCTCTGGAATGAGAACCAGCTCTACAGCTGTGGAGCACAAGCACGAAGAGTGTTTATTATGATTGAATGAATAGAATAGGTGTTATTATAATAAGAAGAATACTGCTCTTGTCAAAGATGTTTTTATAATTTGAAGTCATTGTGCCGTAATTTCTGTTTTAATAAAATCACTTGATTAAAATATCATTTGACTCTTCACTTCGGGCTTCGTATAAACAATTTTGAACCGATTACTAATGGAAGATTTTATATGCAGCGCGCGCGATATTGTAACATTCCTTTGTCTGCGGCGCTTATAGTCGCCTGTGCCGCTGCGTCAATACATCTTGACAGCCGCATACAAGGGGATTTTTTGCCGTCAATGCGGCTGATACAAGGGCTGCAAATGGATTTTATGGGGCATAAATAAATATTATTACTATTTTACAATTATTATTTATATTTAAAGCGTCGGTGGTCTAATGGCTAGGGCCCCTGTATTTCGTCCGGGAGACGCGGGTTCGATCCCCAACACGTACCAATGTGTTTTTGAATTTCAAATCCATGTGTCCTACGTTTGTTTGACGCTCTAACGATGAAAAAAAAATCGTGATGAAACCTGCACGCTCCTTCGAAGAAATTCAAACGTTCTATGTGATGTCGACCAACCCGCATTGGGCCAGCGTGGACAACTAAGGCCTACGCCCTAATTCAGGGTAGGCTCGAGCCCCTCGGTGGGGACGTATATGACAACTCCTCCATATCTCTCCAGATTACGCAGTTCTCTAATTTAGTTTCTCCAACTACCGGGCATAATTTCTTCAGTATCAACATTTTCTACATCGACTGAACCCAGTTGTAAATGACTTTGAGATGATTCACGCAACCAATTGTGAATAGCGCATGCAGCAAGTCAAGTTCGCTAACTGTGGAAGTCTTCAAATCTATTTTGCTATAAAATACCCGAAACCTGCTCATTAAAATACCGAATGCATTCTCAACAATTCTTCTTGCTCGGCTGAAACGATAGTTAAAAAAAAACAAGTATTGTCAGAGGTCCCTTGTAATGTTTATAAGATTTCAACAAATATGGCTTCAAAGGAAAGGCATCATTACCAAGTAAGAAAAATCCTTTAGGCAAAAGCGTCGTCGTAATCGTCGTAATTGCTCAGATAAGTAGGTTGGAGCTTGAGGGTTGATACCACCATCTGAGTATGACCCTTTGGCACCAACATTAATGTATATAAACCTGGAGTTATAATCAACAAATGCCATCAACACAATACTCTTTGTAGCTAAAATATTCGCTTCCAGAATTTGGCGGGCTTGTATCAAAATATGTTTCCAATTATTAGTTTCAAATCCGTTGCTTATTTTTTTGCCTATCTTCTTGAGACTCTGGTACCTGATTGAACAAAAGTATAATCTCATTAATTTATTTAGTTTAGTAATTTAACACTAAGAAAAATCCATAGTCTCACTACTTATATTTCTATATTTAAAGAATGCTATAATCGAAAATAATGGCGAATCTTCGGATACTTCTGCTTAGTCGTCATGTGTTTCAAAGTCAAAGTCAAAGTCAATTTTTTTTATTCGAATTAAGATTTTTACAAATCATTTTTCGACGTCAAAGCTAAAGATATACCTAACATGACACTCAGCCATCAACCAGTACCGGCGACAGAATAGTACAAAATAGCTGCGAGCGCACTATGGTGTTCTGTCAGTGCAAAGTATGGCGTAACACTGATTAGTCTACTAAAAAAATATATGAATTCACGTGTAAACAGTCACAGTTAACTAAAACTGGTAGAGTATGTACTTACTTGGAAGTGGTAGAATAGTAAGCTAGTTGATTCTACCGTTAACTCTACCCGTGTACACCAGGCTTAACTGCTGTAAGGCACAGGACAGTAACTAGAAGTCCACGGAGGAAATGTATAAGGTATGACTTTACGACGCGACTCCACTTCTCGGTGCATGTGCAGCATTGCATTCACTGGCTGGCACGGTGTGTGTAGCCAAATCTTTAATTGCGTGTGCCTTTCAGTCCTAAATATAATTTAAAAACCGGCAAGTATGTATCGGACCATGCAAAGTGTAGGGTTCTTTTTTTTTTTTTTTTTTTTTTTTTTGACAAGGACCTAATGCTTGTGTCGCAAAATCGACGTATCAAGCGTAACCGGACTTTTGGGGGAGCGGAAGGCTCTTACCCCTAGTATTATAGCAACAGCCTAAGGGCGCCCACTTGGGGGCACGGACCTCGGCCTAGGACGTTGCCATGGCGAGAAGCGCGTGGGAGAGGAATGACCCTGACGGGGTCTTCCAGGATTATGCAGAACTTGATTGGGTCTACCGCGTCCCCGCCGGCGGGTGCGGTTGCTACCAGAAGGGCATTCTGTGGAGTGTACTCTATTGGCAATGGCTCTCTCAACAAAAGACTGGATGGGATCAACAGGATCGGACAGAACATGCTTAGGCCGACGTTTTGTACGCGTAGCGGGGAAAGGGAAATAACCGGCGGTTTTCACGACCAGAGGATTCGGGTGGTGAGGCGCGGCATCGAAATAGCGACGTGAAGCGTCTATCATAAAACCTTTAATGGACGGTAGCTCGAGATCTACATGAAGGTCGACGTTGCGAACGAACCACGGGCAACCGGTTGCCCGACGTAAGAAGCGATTTTGAATGAGTTGAAGCTTACGAATGTGAGTGACACCGGTGTGAGCGAAAACTACACTAGCATATGTCATGATAGGACGAATACAAGCGGTGTAAAGCCTCACCTTATTCCTAAGAGAGACTTTACTCCGCTTGCCTATCATGGGGTGAAGACGGCCTAAAACGAACGCGGCGTGATTGCGAACTTTCTGGATGTGCTTACCGAACGTGAGCCTAGCATCGAGAGTGACACCTAGATATTTCACCTCACGCACCCAGGGTACCGGGTGATCGAGAAGTTTGATCTGGGGGAGCGTGGGCTCAGGGCCACGAGTGAAAATAATGGCGGAACTTTTGTCGGGGTTCACTTCTATTCTCCATTTGCGGAACCATTGCCCGAGGGCATCTGCCGCAGTCTGGAGATTCGAAACTATCTGAGAGAGACGGGGGTGATTGGAATAAACGGCAGTGTCGTCCGCATAGAGGGCGAGTTGCACGTTCCTAGGTCTAGGCATGTCGCTAGTGTAAAGAGAGAAAAGGATGGGAGAGAGCACGGAGCCCTGAGGGACTCCGGCGCGAATCGGTCTGCGAGTCGAGAGCACGCCTTCGTATCTGCAGCGAAAAGAGCGATCGGTTAAAAAGTCTCGTATGATGTGTACGAGACGGTCAGGCACCTCGAGTGTGTAAAGCTTGAAAAGCAAGCCTTCGTGCCAGACTTTGTCGAACGCTTTCGCTACATCTAAGAAGACGGCTCCTGTAGGTCTGGGCTTGTTCTTGAGGAGAACAGAGTAGACGTCCTCCACTATGCGGTGGACTTGTTGGACGCACGAGTGTTTGGGACGAAAACCAAACTGCTCGTTGGGGACAAGGTTGTGGGAGAAAGCAAAGTCAGAGAGTCGAGATCGGATTACCCCCTCATACATTTTACCCATGTTAATGAGTAAACTGATCGAGCGGTAAGAAGTAGGGTCGTCGGCGGGTTTGCCAGGTTTGTGAATGCCGATGACGACAGCTTCCTTCCAAGCTTGTGGAAAGATGCATGCCTTCATGGCCGAGTCAAAGATCTTGGTCAGAACTGAGATGAGGTGGTCGGGAAGAAGTTTCAGGACACGGTTGGTGATGCCGTCCATGCCTGGGGATTTACGGGGAGCTAATGCCTTTATGAGGTCTTTCACCTCCTGTTCTGTGACGCAGCGCAGGGGTGGGTCAGTCGGCGGGAGAGAGGCTCTGCGGTTGAGTTCCGTAGAGACCTCTATGAGAAAGTCAGGGTCTGCAGGGACTGTGCTGGGAGTGCACTGAGCTGCGAGGCTGTCTGCCAGACATTCCGCTTTTTCGTCGTCGTCAAAAGCGGGGGGCTGGTTTGGACGTTTGAGAGGGGGCATGGGAGCGACTGCGTCCGCTTTGAGCGAACGAGATAGGCGCCAGAAGGCCAAGTGAGAAGGGACAAGTTTACCGAGAAACTTCTCCCACCTACCGTCCCGTAAAAGAGCTACCTGTGCTTGCACCTCCCTGTGCAAGGCACGCATAACCCTTCGGTTCTGTTCGGTGGGAGCAGCATCGTAAGCGCGAATAGCGGCGTTTCGCTCAGTCCTCAGAGCACGTATTTCGGGCGGCAAGTCAAAGCGACCGTCAGGTCGTACTGTAACTTGCCGAGAGCAGCTGCTCACAACGCCCTGTATGTGCTTGGTGAGGCAGTCAATGGCGAGGTTAATGTCGTCTGGGGAGGAGAGAACGGGGGGGATGCTATCCAGGTGAACAGACCGGGAAGAGGCCAGCGAAGACTGGACTCTGTCCCAATCCACCACCGTTTTAGTCGGTCCGTGACTGTCAGGGCCGGGTACAGGGGTACGCGAGTCGAGACCCAAGAGAACTGGGCGGTGGTCGGATTTGAGTTCATGTCGCACTTCTAACTCACTTAAGCGTAGGCTTATGTTCTTTAGAAGTGCGATGTCAAGGATGTCAGGCTGGTGGTTAGGGTTGTCGGGATAGTGAGTGGGTTCGAGTGGAGCAATGACGTCAAAGTTGAGAGGGTCTGACAGGAGTGTAGGGTTCCGTTACTACTTCCAATACTACTTCGGTATCTGTTTAAGACAGTTAACGTTTATCCAAATCATTTTCTATGATATTTGTACCGAACTTCTTACTAGTACAAGTACATTTTATAAGTTGGTCTATTATTCGATAACCCGCAAACCTTGATATTGATATATATTTTTTTAATTTATCAATGCACTACTACCATGATTTTTTTATATTTCCAATTATAGCGGTTTCACTGGTAGGGGGGGACACTTGACTCTAACAAAAATGAGCACTTTAAAACGAAATATTTCTGAAAAGTACAATAGCATCGAAAAATTATTCATCGAACTATGGAGTAGTCAAGATAAAAAAAGTGCACCAGAGAAGCCCTAATATTTTTTATACATATTATATTTTATTCGTCTCTTTATAAGACTCTCTAGTCTTAGTACTAGAAAGCTGTAATTTGGCATGGATATAAATATTAATCAAGCCGACAAAGCGGTAGAATAAAATATATAAAAAAAAAAATATTAGGGCTCCTCTGGTGCACTTAAAGTGGAGGGGTAATTTTTTTTTCGCTAAGCCAGACAGACAGACAGGTGCACTTGGCGAAACTATAAGGGTTCTTTGTTGACTACGGAACCCTAAAAGAGAAAGATGTAAAATCCTAAATCTACGCGAAATTGTAGGCGTTTGATGAATTTTATTTAATTAATGCTCTTTATGATTGTCGTATTGTAACAAAATTTTAGAACTTCCCTATGTTTCTTTACGTACGCAAATATGCAAGCCCTATTTGTTTATGTAAAATAAGTTAAGCTGCGTCATCAAAGTATGGGTCAGAAGTCAAAATCGTAATTCAGAATTGAATTGAACAAACCTCTTTAAGATAGCTAATTAATGTTCACTTTTGCGGGCACTTGCTACTTCTGCAATAAAAATAGATACAATGTTATTAAGGTTATTTTATTAATGTTATTAATGTAGGAGGTTAACGGTGTTAGTTCTCGATGTCACTCTCTAATACTACTAAGAAAGTTAGCTCCAGTGTATGTGGGTAATTATGTTTATAGTAATTTAATCACGGAATCATTTCATTCATTCATTTTTAAGAGCATCACATGAATCATCCTGCATCACATGAGAGCATCCATTTCGTAGCAAGCCAGAGTTTAATTTACAAACTTGAGTAGACAAGCTCCGACGAGCCGAGTTTCTAATTATTAACTCTTGGGTATAACAATAATTAACTGTCAAGCAACACAGAGGTTCTCCATGGATTAATTCCTGACGCACTATGAAACTTCGTCTTTACTACATACATTAAAAAGTGTCTTTTGCACGGATATCGCACCTAAGAAACGGCACTTTCCAATAATTTGTTGCTGAGGAACAAAAATATATCTAAACAGATATATTTAAAATAAATAAAATTAACCAATATACACAAAAATACAAAAAACTGTAAATACGAATCAATCAATGTGCTACGACATTAAAAACAACTGTCTTGTTTATTTATACGAGTACCTACCACGAAATCAAAACAATTTAAAACTAAATTACAAGGTAAAAGATGATGATAAGACGCATTAGAATTAAATTTTAAAGGAAGGGTCTGAGCTGAAGGTTATACAATATACATGGCGTGACACTCGGTCAACAACCCAGGAACCGTAAACATGTCCGTAATCAAACGCTACTTAAATAATTTTTAGAATCTATATTTAATTTAATCTATGCCTTTAGTTGATAGAAATAGTACATTGTTATTTATACGTACGTTCGGGCTCTAATAATTCGAGGCACTAAATAAGTCTTTAACCCGAGGTTAACACTGTGCTTTTCATTACGAATACAAGGAAAGTAAAATTAAAAACACGAGTTAGCTAAGGAAAAAATGAGTGACTTCCATATCTGAATCAAATTAACTCATTGTAAACAAAACCCTTCAACTCGAGAAACAAATGATAATCAGATTGTTGCTTTCCCGCCTATTTTTATTTTTTTCTGTGGCCGGGCCGGCCAGCT
Source organism: Carpatolechia fugitivella (assembly GCA_951230895.1). Taxonomy (NCBI): domain Eukaryota; kingdom Metazoa; phylum Arthropoda; class Insecta; order Lepidoptera; family Gelechiidae; genus Carpatolechia; species Carpatolechia fugitivella. The sequence continues at coordinate 6,025,122 of OX579655.1, read as the reverse complement.
TTTGCCATTATTTTTCATTTCCATCATTGAAAAATGCTAAATATTTTGCCCAAATCTATTTTATTTTATAAAAATTGTTGAAAGTCAATGACAATAAAGTTACTTAAAAAATATAATATTTTTTTATTAATACTTAACTTTATGTTATTTCAATTTAAAATTGCACTGTAATTGAGTGGCTGTATAGAAAGACGGAACATATATATGTAGTTAAATAGAAATGTGAAATTAAAACTACTTAGATTTTTTGTATAATTTGACAGCTGTCCAATTGAAAACGATTCTTCCTCGGGCTGAAAAGTATTACCTTCAACCTGCTCTTCAGGCAACTTCAGACCTACTTTCAGAGTACGAGTAATGAAAAATACTTTTTTATATTATAAAAAGTGCCAGTTATATCTAAAGCTTTTCCGAATTCAAAGTAACTTCTCCTAAACTCTCTCCCCTGGTACTTAACCTCGCGACAATTACTGTCAATATAAACGAATAGTCCTTTTCATCCCATCTATTTAAAAAGTAACGTTTGGTTCGCACTTAAGTGCGCCCAAAGTAGGTCTTAGAAGCCCAAGGGCAGGAATATGTTTTGAATTTAGAACATGAATTTATGCTTATATGACAAAATATTGTAAGAAAAACTGGCCAAGCACGTGTCGGGCCACGGAAAGTATAGAGTTCCGTAGTTGTCCAATACTATAGGTACCTGTTTAATCATCAAAATATTATATTTGTAGTACCAAATTTCTTACCTGTACAAGTACATTTTATAAGTTGTTTCGATAATCTGTAAAGCCTACTTAATGTTGATAGTTTTCCTTTTAAATTCATCATATACACTACTACCGTGAAATTTTCACATTTCTAAATACAACGGTTTCGCTGGTAGGGCGGTGGGAAACTTTATTCGTAACAAAAATAAGCACTACGAAATATTTCTGAAACGTTCACTAGCATCGAAAAATGGTCTTAGCAAACCCCCATTATTTTTAAAAAACCTATCTTTCGATACCTATAAGGTAGTCGTGAATAAAAAAAATAAACCCCACTTCACGTGTACCAGAGGAACCCTAACTTTATTTATTTATCAGCTTATAACCTTTATTTATCAGCTTTGTTGGCATGTTAATGCGTGTCAGAAGTGTCTAGGGATTAACTTATTTTCTTCACAAAAATAGTAGTAGTAGTAGTACTACTTATATTGTTGAGATCGTCGAGTAACTTACCTATATAGTATATAGTTTTATAAAACGTTTTATAGGTAGGTATGAAAAATCTGTCTGTTTTGCAGAGAAACCAATAAATGCTTAGCATTTTTCTGCACAAACAATGATAACGACACGCGGGTACTTACTTAGAACACCAATTAATAAACGTTTAAAAACTGCGTAGCTTTTGTACAAAATCTTCAAACATGTAACAATCTTAATGTTTTTCTCTTTGAACAATAAAAAAGCGACCAGATCATTAAAACTTTGCTCGCTGCCGAATAACATAACTTATGTAATAATTAGAATTCATCGTATTATGATGTAGCTATTAATTAACTTTTGTGAATGACATCTAGAATCCACCAGTAGCAAACGATGACCACATACTGGTTTGACGACTCGTACCAGCCGAATTCTCATATGAACCCAGATCCGACAAATAAACATTTGAATATTCATGACTCTAACCTCAGTGTATTATTAAAGTAATTAAAGATTAGCTCTGGCATCTTTTGGAACTTGTTCGCAACACGAATAATGTATACTATATTTATATTTATTGAACCTAAACCTGTCCTTTAGTAAATGGTGGTATGATATCAAAGGTCTTAAGTTCTTTTAGTTTTAAAACCTACGTTCAGCAAGCGTAGGGAAATCCCAGGCCCCCACCGTACATACATATAACGCAGTTTTATTATCAAAATATGTTTTTGTTTCTTTTGAGTTTGTGGTTTGTACTTTGTATACCTGAATACCTTTAACATCGATGTTTTTCCCCGCGGACTGCGCTGTCATTTAGCATTAATGATATCTTATGCTATAACTTTGATTCTTAATTTTTAGTCTCTAGTCGGTCAAATAGCGCAGCCGAGGAGGTAATAGAGATAAAGAGGGAAGGCACAGGAGATACTCAAGTATATCTTAATAATGAGAATATATATAATATAAAAAGCCTGTATTATCTTCGGACAAATCACATCTCTGCTCATTCCTTCGAGTAGGTGTGTGAGGCAAACCATTATAAGTAAACATTGTATTTATTTCATGAAGATTTTTATAGATATTTTTCCAACACAATCACTACTTCTCGCACACCGCACATTAAAATGAATAAAATAAAATGTAAGGGCTCCAGTCCAGCCAACATACGAACGATTTTTTCTCCAACTAAACTAAATTAATTATTCGTCTTGAAAAACACTTAAAAGACATTGAAATACCTACACAAAAAATGGTGTAAAAAATTTAAAAGTTCTACATGCTCAGTAATTTGTCAACTAAAAAAAACTGCTGACTCGTATTTACCTACTTCATTAACAGCTCATATACGTCCCCACTAAGGGGCTCGAGCCTACCCTGAATTAGAGCGATTAGGCCCTGGCCACGCTGGCCCAGTGCGGATTGGTCGACTTCACACACAACTTTTGAGTTTCTTCGCAAGAGTGTGTGTCATCACGATGTTATCCTTCACCGTAAGAGTGTCGAATAAACGTAATATAGGTATGCATTCGAAAATCGAAAACACATTGGTACGTGGTGGGGATCGAACCCGCGTTTCCCGGACGGAAGACAGCGGTCCGAACCACTACACCACCGACACTCTTCAATTATTTACTTACAATAATAAAAAATAACTAAGCAAATAGTGGCTGAATTTTCATATCTTAAAAATAACATAGAATTCAATATACGTAAACGTGTAATAACACTCACATACATTATTTCAACGCCGTCGACCACATTACTAAAATAAATGTCGCATTTGCTGTTCGTGAATACCTAAACACACAATTTTGTTAAACCTATAAATTTTCATTATGTACGGTGACTTTAATAGATTAACGCCAACTTAGTAGCTAACTCAATTGATGTTTATCAAGTAGCTAAATTCATAAATTCGCCAAATAACAGTTGCAATCCCACATTCTTCGAAACGTTCAACATCGGTAGCTGGTAATTTGGAATGTAAATTTAATTATCGATTGCGGACTTGTCCAATATCAAGTTATATCGTGCAAGGTCGAATGTTTACTTTTAACATAAAAACGTTTACTTACTTATCCCGATTTATTTTGTTCGCAGGTGGAGAATGTGGTGGAACACGTGAGCAATGGAGCCCGATTACGATGACCTAAGAGCGCTGAACATCTCGAACGGGAGCGAGGTGACGGCGGCGGCGCGCGAGCCGGACTCGCTGGACCTGCTCGTGCCGCTCACCATCACCTACTCCGTCATCTTCGTCGCCGGCATCCTCGGCAACGTCAGCACATGCGTGGTCATCGCCCGGAACCGCTCCATGCACACCGCCACCAACTTCTACCTGTTCAGCCTCGCTATATCCGACCTCATCCTCCTCGTGTGCGGTCTGCCTCTCGAAGTGCATCGCCTATGGATCCCGACCACATACCCGCTCGGCGAGGCGCATTGTATAGCGATGGGACTGGCGTCTGAAACGTCGGCGAACGCGACCGTTTTGACTATAACAGCATTCACGGTCGAACGATATATCGCCATATGCAGACCTTTTATGTCCCACACGATGTCGAAACTATCGCGGGCCGTGCGATTCATCATTGCGATCTGGGTGTGCGCGCTGTGTACGGCTGTGCCCCAGGCGATGCAGTTCGGCATCGTTTTCTACAAGGAGAACGGACAAAATATGAGTGCGTGTACTGTGAAAGGACCCGGTGTGCACCAAGTGTTTATTGTATCTAGTTTCATATTTTTCGTAGTGCCAATGTCAGTAATATCTGTGTTGTATGCGTTAATAGGTATAAAGTTACGAACTTCGCAAGTGTTGCATCCTAAAAAACCTTCAGTGGAGAGTAACGACCGTAACCGTAGTGTGCGGTATAGAAACGGTGCTTCGCAAAGGAGGGTCATACGAATGTTAGGTAAGTCAAACACCTACGTTAATGACACATTTTAATAAAAACTTGTGCCAGAGTTATTTTTGTAAAAAAGTAGGTACTAGGCGCACAGTTGTGAGAATTGGGTTATAATTATAATATAGTTGTTTACTGAACTCTTTGTGTGTGTATTGTTAACACTAATAAACGTTTTTTCTTCTTCTTCTTCTTCTACTTTATAATATATTACATAAGTTTAAATACAATAATCTGTAGTGTAAATAAAGCTTAGGATTTTGCATTGAAATACTAGTCACGTATTTCTTTCTGACTTACACCGCTTGTGAAAAACAAACCATAAGGTTTGCGTCGTGTTAAGATGAAATAGGTACCCAAATAAACCAATTTACATTTTTAATTAATTTCGTATCCAAAACTTTTTGTTTCAAAAAACCGCCATAATTGTAGCATTTAATTCTTTATGTTATGTAAATTATATTCAAGCTGCGATTTATAAAAACTGGATTTACCTGCTCAAAGTAGGTACCTACTCTATACCTAATGTTCATAAACATGCAAGTCATCGTAAGAGTTGTGTGCTAAGTACTATTAAACTACTATGTTTATATTTTACCACCAAAAAAGCGTAATACAGACCTTGTTTTTATTCAACAGAATTTCTGTTTATTTATGTTACAGTAATAAACCACTTTTTGGTTAAATTTCAACGAAGATTCAGACGTTGTCTGAAATTTAATGAACATGTACGGAAAACGACAAATATTATGTAACATACTCGTAAATACTACATTAAAACAAAACCCACGTCGCATTTTAAAAAGATATGAATTCATTTACCAACATAAAAGTTATGAATAATTTTTTTTATTTCTTTAATAAGTTGAAATCATTATTTTAAAACTGGTTTGGCGGGTCTAATCTAACGCGAATTATGGGTAGTCTTCGTTGGTCTAATCACGATAATATTTTAGGCAAAACAAAAAAATAATCTACAAATCACCAGAGTTTAAAATGACATTATTTTAGTACATTTTAAATTCATTTTTATAGCCACTTTTTTTTTCTGGTAAATAGGGCGGTCGGTCGGGTTAGTGTTGGGATTTTATTTAAAGAGCTGATCATTATAATTTTGTAAAATAAACATTATCGAAGCTTATTTCCACCAGTATGTAGATTTACCTTGACATACTGACATGCTAATAAAGGACCGGCTGAGGGTTCGGAGCATATTATTAATGAAGAGGCTCTTCCCGATGAGATGAGGGGCCCTCGTTCAACACTCTTAGTGCCCGTAATATACGCTGGTGCCTGAGTATCGCCATCGAATGAATAACTGATTCCGGGTGCTTCCACTCCTGTCCCGATCAATTTCGTATTCAGTTAGACGTTGCTAATTCTGAACTATTTCCACGAGCATGGAATGATGGAGGAAAATCATACTACAAAATAAAAATTAATGGTTACCTTTCTTAGAAGTTGCGCCGTAGGTTGCGCCACAGGTCGCATATTATGTAGGTAGATTGTAACCATTTACGTGAGCTTTCTTTTGCAGATCTAAGATGGTTAGATTTTCCAAGATGAAATCGCCATGGAGATCAAAATAAGATGTGTGTATTTTGAGAAATTAAGCCCGACGTGCGTTAACTGCTAATTAAAACTTAAATACGTAGAATTTGTCGTTCAAACGTAGAAATAACAGAAGAACATAAATTGTGTATGCATATTTACTGCGTGGGATTTGCTATTGTCGTACAATCGACATGACCAATACAATGAACAAATGCGTTAACATAAAAGTAAGTACGTACTTGCTTACTGTTATTTGATTTGAATGTAGTTGTCAATGTATAAAGGCCATATTTCCCAGTAACACTCGCGCATGTATTTATTAATCTGAGCTCACGCTTTGAATGATGGATCCATAAGACAAACCAATATCGATTTTAAGCACCGATAATAAATAAACAAAATGATCATGTCAGAATAGAACACGATCGATGCGACGGCGATGCACCTCGCTTCTACGTAGTAATATAATAATATTCTGAACCTCTACTTCTCTCTCTAAATAATTTGAAACAAAGTCGCTTTTCGCGTCCGTACTCCTCCTCAAGTATATTCTATTCTATTCTATTCTATTCTATTCCTCCTAAACCACGCAGCGGGTTTTGATGCGGTTTTCACCAATGGACAACGATATTCACGAGGAAGGTTTATATTACAAGGTTTATAAATCAATTTTGACATTGGAAATGTCTTTTCGTTCGCTCCAGCGTAGGCTCCAATTTCACGAATAAGTGCAATCCCCTTAAATCTCAGAGAGTTGTGAAGATTATGATATTCAAAAAGACGCGTATTCACGAGAGCTGTAAGGTGCAAAAAGAATTATTCGAGAAAGTCAAAAACGAAAGCATAGCCGAAATAGTGAAAATAAATTATTATTTTTCCGATTTTTTTTTTTATTTTGGGGCTTGATATTTTGGAAACGAAGAATGATAGGTATCAAACATTTGAGAAAAACTCCTCTGGACAATTATATAGTCAGCTAGAATTTGAGCTTAAAACAAAGACGATCGGGTTAAGGGTTAAGTTTACCCTGTAGCCTAACCTTTTTGAAAAAAGTCAGAACGGTGTTAGATTCATTTCCAATGTGCTCGACAGGAGGCACGAAATCTGTGAATTTTTATATACGAGGATTGATAAGTTTCCGAAACGACAAAGAAAAACTTTAAAAATCTATTTAAAATAAATTTATTTCTCAACGTAGTTTCCTTCTACCTCGATGCATTTAGTCCAGCGCTTCTCCAATGCCGTTACACCAGTTTGATAAAATGTTTTCTCCAACCCCTCAAAATACTCGTCCACGGCAACAATGACTTCTTCATTTGATGAAAATCTCTGGCCACCTAACCATTTCTTCAGGTTTGGGAATAAGTGGAAGTCACACGGGGCCAGATCCGGGGAATAGGGTGGATGCGGTAGCAATTCGAACCGCAATTCATGGAGTTTGGCGACTGCAACCATTGACGTGTGTGCAGGTGCGTTGTCATGGTGGAACAAAACTTTTTTCTTGGCCAAATGTGGTCGTTTTTTCTGGATTTCTTCACTTAATTTTTGCAGCAAGCTTGCGTAGTACTCTCCATTTATTGTTTTTCCTTTTTGCAGATAATCCACTAAAATAATCCCTCGAGCATCCCAAAAAACAGTCGCCATCACTTTGCCGGCCGACAAAACCGTTTTTGCTTTCTTCGGCGCAGGTCTTCCGCTCTCAGTCCACTGCTTAGATTGTTCTTTTGTCTCGGAAGTATAATGATGTATCCAGGTTTCATCGACTGTTACATAACGCCGCGAAAACTCGTTAGGATCTCGGTTAAACAGCGCCAAACACTCCGATGAATCGTCCACTCGACGTTGCTTTTGGTCAACAGTGAGCAAACGCGGCACCCATCGCGCGCAAAGCTTTTTCATTCCCAAATGTTGGTGCAAAATATTAAAAACGCGTTCAGATGAAATGCTCATGCTATCTCTCGCAACTTCAAGCGCTGATCATTCAATACAATTTTGTGAATTTTTTTGATCATGTCCGGATTCGTGACTTCATTTGGACGGCCAGACCTGTGGGCGTCTTCGCAGCTCTGTCTTCCACGTTTAAAATCAGTTACCCAGGTGTGAATTGTACTCAATGCAGGAGCAGAATTACCTAAAACACTGTCTAGCTTGGTTTTGATCTGGGTTGCTGTTTTCTGTTTTAAAACGTAAAACTTTATCACCGCACGAATTTCGTTTCTTTCCATTGTTAAGAAAATTTACGACAGAGAAAGTTCTACGTCCTATCAAACAAATTCCACCAGTTCGATTAAATTCAAATTTGGCGTTCTATTTTCAAAAAGATGCCAAAATATAATGTAATATTTTTTTTTGCGTATCATTTTTTTAAGTTCGTCGTTTCGGCCAGTTATCAATCAGCCCAGGTATATAGTAGAGATAATTAAATGTTTTTCAATCAAGTCGTCAAAAAATCAATTTTTGAGCGCTTACATGGCTCACGTTGGCTATAAACCTTAAGAGATGCATCAAAATACTAAATAATAGTAGTTCTTCCAAAAGCCTAGACAAAAGTTAGTGATGGCATTATGTCTATCTCCTAATTTAAATAAGTAACTTCACATTTTTCCCCTTTTTTTTAATTGCACCCGTGCGCAGCCGGGGCGGGTCGCTAGTTACTATATAAGATGTTCTTTTGTTTGCAGTGGCTGTGGCTCTCTCGTTTTTCGTATGCTGGGCACCTTTTCACGTCCAGAGACTTCTCGCTATATATGGGAAGACCTTAGAACATCCTAGTGATACTTTCTACCAGGTAAGCATTCTAATCTCTTTCGTATAATTAAGTAGATAATCTTTCGGCGTTACTCCCAGCGTCCCAGGGCAGGCATGGCGAAGCAAATAAAAAATAATAAATATAAGGGACATCACTCACACATGACATTGATCTCATAATAACACGACAATACTTTCCAAATAATGATTGAAATTTGCTTAATTATATACAATGAAATTCGTTTGGATTTGTTGTGACTGACGGACAACTGAATTAATTTGTTGTGCGAATCTGAACTTTGGTTAGTTGCCAAGGCTATCTTACTGTTTTATTTGTTTATTTACCTAGTTCGTGTAATAATAAAGCGCGAGTGTAACACAAGGATGCTGGTGCTTCCTAGAGCGAACACCAAATTCTTTCTCAATTCCTTTTCGGTTCGAGCAGCAAAACTGTGGAACAAGCTTCCTAAGGTTATACAAAGCAGCCCAACTATCCGCTCTTTTAAAATAACTGGCCAAGCACGTGTCGGACCACGCAAAGTGTAGGGTTCCGTAGTTGCCTAATATGCAGAAGTTAGCACACTGGGCTAATAAGTAATGATTTCTCATTTTTTTTTACTTTTCTCGTACTTAAATTTACTACATAGACAGTTTAAACTTTATCAAAGTATTTTTTATGATATTTGTACCGAATTTCTTACTAGTACAAGTACATTTCATAAGTTGATATATTATTCGTTAACCTGTAAAGCCTACATAATGTTGATAGTTTTCCTTTTAAATTCATCATATACATTACTACCGTAAATTTTTTCACAGTTCCAAATACAACGGTTTCGCTGGTAGGGGGGGGGGGGGAAACTTGACTCTAACAAAAATAAGCACTTAAAATATTTCTGAAACGGAAACATGCATCGAAAAATGGTTTTAGCAAACCCCCAAAATTTTTTTAAACCCTATCCAACGATACCACACACCATAAGGTAATCGTGAATTTAAAAAATAACCCCCACTTCACGTGTACCAGAGGAACCCTAAAAAAATTTTTTTTTTTTAGATTTCATTCTTTAACTTTGACGGCATAATTAATATGTATGTCCATGCCAAATTACAGCCTTCTAACATTCATCAAAATATTTTTCTATGATATTTGTAGTACCAAATTTCTTACTTGTACTAGTACTTTTTATAAGTTGGTCTATTATTCGATAACCTGTAAAGCCTACTTGATGTTGATAGTTTTCCTTTTTAATTCATCATATACACTACTACCATGATTTTTTTTCACGTTTCCATATACAACGGTTTTGTTGGTAGACGGGGGAGAAACTTGACTCTAACAAAAATAAGCACTTTAAAACGGAATATTTCTAAAACTTACACTAGCATCGAAAAATGGTCTTAACAAACCCCCATTGTTTTTAAAAGACCTATCCAACGATACCTCGCACTATAAGGTAATCGTGAAAAAAAAAATAACCCCCTCTTGACGTGTACCAGAGGAACGCTAAAAAAATTTTTTTTTAAGGTTTTATTCTTTAGCTTTGTCGGCATGATTCATATGTATATCCATGCTAAATTACAGCCTTCTGGTACTAAGAGTCTCTGAGCTAAGCCGCGGACAGACAGACCGACAGACAGACGGACAGACCGAAACTATAAAGGTTCCTTTTTTACTACGGAACCTTAAAAAAGAGCACTTCATCTCTCTGTTATCTAAGTTATTTATATTTATGTAAGTATATTGTAGTATTTATACATATTGAGTAGGTATATGTTTATTATATTTGGGAAGGCATATATAAATGTATTTATGTAGTCTATTGGCATGTATGTATGTATGTATGTATTAATTAAGTATGTTAAATTCTAGTACACGTTCTTGTCATCCCACTTTAATTAAGTGTCTCACACAACACATTGGTTGGTTGGAAGAGATCTCTCTTTAGAGATAAGCTTGCCTTTGCTACAGCTATTAATAATATCATTTCTGTATAGTATACTGTTGCAATAAAGAATATATATATAATATCCGGCTGATCTGGATTTGTAATGCGAAAAAGTTGACTTGATAATGATAATGATTTCGGCCTCGGCGACTGTTTGGACTCCTTATCATAATGTTAAAAGAATGTTATTATGTACTAATAATCGGGCCCAGCGTGATCGACTTTGACTTGATCGCCCTAATTCAGGGTAGGCTTGAGCCCCTCGGTGGGGACGTATAATTATGAGCTATTGATGATGGTTGCGACGCGCCTACTATTATGTTTAAAGCAAAACCTTTACTTAGATTTTTTGTATTAATATTTTACCGGGCGTTCCAAGCACCCCATGTTCAGAAACTGTCCAGCAAACCGTGGAACTTTCCTCGCCACTGTAACTGCAGTGGAGGAGGCCCCTATTCAGGCTAAATCAAGTCTATGGAAGAGGGCGTTCCCCGTTATGGAAAGCTTTATTCCCCGAAAAGAAGACCTTCTTCCGGGTGACGACTTGCAGTGGCCAATAAAGTCTTATTCCGACGAGAAAATCTTACACAACGCAAGCGTAGCCGCGGGCAGACCGCTGCTACTGGTAATATATAGGGAATGCCAGTTTACAGTTTTAAAATATTTTTATGCGTGAAATGAAATATTATGTTTGAAGATTTGTTTTAATGCCAACACATTATTCGAATGGTTCAAATTGCGGAAAAACGACATCATTTGAAATTAATTACGTGTGTGAATTGTATTCGAATGCGGATTGCAAATTCACTACTAGTGAATTTTTTTGATTCACTCCTCGTAGTGAATTTGCAATCCGCCTGATCCTGCCTGATCGCCCTGATTCAGGGTAGGGACGCTGTTGGTGATGTACCAAATAATTTGACTTTTGCTTGCCAAGTGGTAGTGGTAGCGGTGGTGGTGGTGGTGGTTTTGTGGTGGTGGAGGTGGTGATGGTGGTGGTGGCTAAGCAAGCAGTAATGAAACATTTTTAAGTATATGTTTAATGTGTTTTATCTTTTACATACCAAAGCTTTATCCAGACTAAAATTAGATAAAATAAAATATTTGTTTTTTGGCGATCGATGTTTTCCTTTCCTTTTCTACCTAGAATTTACTTGGTAAATAAAACAACAACGGTCAATAAGAACCTAGTGAAGTGGGAGGGTTCGACTAATCCTGCCGCAACTGAAGGAAGACGAGGGTAGGAGACAACAGGTGACAAGGCCATTAAATTATTTAATTTGATAAGGAAAATTCAAGCGCCTCTGCAATGATAAGAACAAATAAAAAAAAATATCTTAATTTCTCGTCTTTAGTCCAAACTGCCCCACTACTGCTACTATTTTGACATTAAAAATGCTATAAGAAATAAAACCGTTAAATTCTATTGATATATTTTTTAAACACTTACTTAAAATGTGAGACAAGTGCAGAAACCCAGTACCATAAACGGTATCTACCAATCACGCAATGTTATAATGGTTAATAACACAGTGATATACTTTTTAAAATCCGCGCGTCTTCCGCAGTAGATATCTAAATCACAAATTACAAAAGGTAAACGCTATAATAATATAACAGAAATTACTTCATTAACATAACTACCAAAATTAATAATGCTTAACCGCGCGAGTTAATTAAACTGATTAAACTAGCAGACTTGGCGAGTGTTCTTCTAACATTATCAGTACTTCACGCAGCTTCGAGCCGTAACCCCTAATGAGTATACTTGCGTTGCGAGTATTATATTCAAAGTTAATGATTTACCCTCCTAGTATAAATCACGACATTGACGCGCTAACACACATGTTCTAAATTGACATGTTAAAGCATAACAAGTTATATCATGGAGAAATAATTGTATATACAAATTTTCAATATATAATTTTATCACACACGTATCGATCGCAATTGTGCTTCGTATTTTTTGTATTTTCCAGTTCTAAATAAATAACAATCAAAATCCCTGGGGTAACTATCTCAGACATTACTTTTGTAGCCTTTCTTGTTATATCTCCCATCTTCAAAACTCGTCGTAAAGCGCTATATTTTTTCTGCTTAGTCTCTTTGTCTTGTTAGATTGTTCAAATTACACGCACTATTTCGTCATCTTGATTACTTGTATCGACAGTTGAGTACAGTTTTGTTTCGGTAGGATTACCTTCGGGTAACTAATACTCGTATTCTGCTTTTCTGTTTTTCTTGCGACAAACATTTATTGACTTATTCTTAAGACTCCTTGATAGCTTGCACTTTTTTTTAATACCATTATTTATTACGTAGCTAAGGTTAAAAAATATTATCGTATTTTATTTAAATTTTCTGATTTCACTTCTTAGAATTTTGTTCTAAATAAAATCTTTTACTTGTTTATTTATTTTATTATTATTTATTTATTTTATTTTAGTTCTTATTGAAAAGAACAAGTACGACAATAACGAAAAATAACGACAACCGATACCTATTCATTTTAACGGAAATTTTACTGGTAAGAAATAATTGCTTATACAATCCTGCTGAAAATATACACGAACGAAACATCTCTTTTGAAAAAGCCTTGCGCAATCCGCTAAGTATGTATATCCGTTAAAGTTCGAAAACTAAAAGGGTCGCCATATCCCTGAATAACTTAGTATGGAAGGAAAACTCAACAATAATGTTTTTGTTTCCTAGTCTAAATCCATTATTCTGTAGCCGGACAGGGTTTAAAATCCTGTTCTTTTTTTCTTATAGATTTCATTGTTTCGTAACAATCAAAGGTGTATTACTTCCTAATATGTTTAAAGGCTTAATTTAATTAAACTTCATTTTATTGGTATTACTTTCCCACAAAAATCAACTGGAGGGTCGTAGGCGCAGGGTCGTAACTGAAGTTACGTCTTATTTTAGTGGTTAGCGTGGTGGTGCGCTCAAAGGTCATTAAAGATATGAATGACCTCAGGGACCAAAAACTGTTTGAATATTTTTGAGGTCTTTTCCTTCTTGTAACAATTCAGGATATTGGTAAATTGTGTCACTGCGGAAACGATGGTGCTAGCGCCACTGGCGATAGTTTGTTTTTTTTAGCGAATAATGTGCTCGTTGCTAGCTCATATACGTCTCTATCGAGGGGCTGGAGGGTATCCTAAAATAGGTTTTATTTTTTTTCTCCTAACGGACTTATCGTTATTTCTCTCAAACTGACCAAGTGCGGATTGATCAAAAACATAATTCCTAATAAGGTCTTAGGGATAAAACAAAAACGAGCTCTGTAATATGAAATAATTAACTCCAATTTTATTAATAAATGTTTTGTTCTGCAGGTGTACATCGTGCTGACGTACTTGTCCGGAGTGCTCTACTTCCTATCGACTGCTATCAACCCGTTCCTATACAACATTATGTCCAATAAGTTCCGCAATGCCTTCAAGGTAAGGAAACACTTTAATAACGAAATATGTCCCAGACTCAATTTATTTTTACCCAAGATCGCGAATAAATAATGCCTACTATAATTACATAGTGTACATGTTATAACAGAATAAGGTGGCGTTTCGAATCACATATCTACGTCATGGAAATAACAACTTGCAATGCGGTAACATAGTAGTAGGTATGCGGAACATTGTTGCATCTTCCAATAGTGAATTGATGGCCCCGCTTTTTGAAAGGGCCATTTTTGTATCGTCTGTCGGCGTTTGTTACGTGAGTTTTCTTTTGTTCCACGGACTGTTAAAGATAGATACAAAAGAATAAAATTTTACGGTGTATGAATCATCAATATTTTCATGAAAATGGTTTCATATAAGATAAATAAACAGGAATAAAATTTCACGGTGTATGAAGGATCAATATTTTCATGAAAATGGTTTCATATAAATATTTGGCTCGTAGCGTATGCTACGAGTTTAAAATGTTTCGTTTAAGTTTTGCGTATTATCATTGTTTCCGTTCATGTTATTTTGCCTACAGGTTTATTATTTGTGGCTATAAGCACCCAATTTTCTCCTATTGCAACAAAACACAAAACCTCAAATTTTGGCTTAGCATGCATGGTGTTCCTCACACTCTTTAGGCTACAAAGTCCCTTTCTAATCACTGTCTATTCTCTTTCATCTTATCATATTTTTTTTAACTTTGTATCAATATATACTTGTGCTATAAGAGCTTGCATCTTGCCAAATTTCATGATTCTAGGTCAACGGGAAGTACCCTATAGGTTCTGTGAGTTTTGAAATTTGTATGAATGCGTAACATTTGTATGATATACTTAAAATGGCTGTATCTTTTGATTGCGTTGACTGCGAACCTTGAAATTTTTAGAGCTTTAAAAGGTTACAGACTTAAGTATTTGGTATTAATTTCAATTAGATGCCTCTACGCATTTTTGAGACAGACAGACAGACAGCAAAATGATCCTATAAGGCTTCTTTTTTTTCCTTTTGAGATACGGAACCCTGGCAGGTTTAACTTTAAGAAAGTGATTGAGAATCCTCTACAGTTTTTCTCTGTAAAATAAATTTGTGACTTGTTAAAACCGCTTCATACTTAACGAAAGCGTTAACCTTTTTGGTTATCATTGAAGGAAGTATCCAAACAATACGTATTATACGTACATATAAATCACCGCATTCATCGTTATGACAACTCATTCTTATGAATTATGATAGATATTTATTTTTGTGGCCCCTCCCTTTGCTGGCGACTTAGTCGATACGTTACCGGGTAGTAAATCTCGCCCTTGGCCTTGGTGACATAGATTAGGCTAGGATCGTGCCGTATCACTGATTTTATTTATCAATATAACCTATTATTAGGTTTTGTTAAGGCTGTAGAATATATAGAGAAGATCTATTTTATGGTGATTTTATGTATTAAACCTTGTTTTATTTTATTTTTAATTTACGTGTTATAGTTACTATAATTAATGCATCATGGTGTCCGGTCTTTTTACTCAAATGTTCGGCTAAACCAGCTGATCTGGATTTTCGGTTTTAAGAACTGGCAACCCCAGACGTGTTGCTTTTGGTATACATAGCAATAGGGATTATACCTGGGTAAATAAAACTAAATTCAATTTTTCCGTCAGTCAGGTCATACAAAAATATTAGACAAATATTTTTTGTTTTCATATATCTCCAAAATGTTTTGATTAGGTACGTGGAAAAAAATACTTGTTCAATACTTTTTAATAATCTACCTGATAGAAAAAGAAAAAAGAGTAATTATCATCCCTTATGGGTCAGCCAGAAAAAAAAACTCTACAAAGTACAAAACCATCTTACTGTTCAGACATTCAGGTGAAACAGTTTGCTATGTCACACGAGACCAAACTGGAGGAGTCTCATAAAATGACTTTATGTGATAATACCCACAAAATTCGAATCGAGTGAGAGCCGAAAACGCTGAGCGCTAGACGAACCAAAGCTAGCTGAAATATCCAACCTCTTTGAGACGACCTAATCTAATACCGTGGTCAAAGATATACAACATTTAGGTATAGGTCTTCCTATCTGAATCAGTTTGCAGCCAAGTTATACAAACTTTAGGCTTAGGTAGGCACGCCACAACTTCGCAAATTGAAAAAGTTCTACTTAAGGAGTTTGGTGTGATACATTAACCTTTGCTAAGAAATTTAATCTTGTGAACTAATTTATCATGACGTGTCGGTTTAAGTCCGTCCTATGTTTACTTTATTACAACACTTGCGTTGTGTAAGATTTTCCCGTGGGAATAAGACTTTTCCCCCTTAAAAAGTATCCCATGTGTTAATCCAGGTTACAAACTATCCCCATTCCAAATTTTATCCATTCCGTTGAGTACTTTAAGCGTGAAGACGGAACAAACATCTAAACATCCAAATATATTTTCACATTAGTATTATAATATTAGTGTAATAAAACAGTACATTACGATACGAGGAGGATCGTAGGTGGTATAATAAAGGTTAGTTTTTACAACTTTTACATGAACAATTTTACCTGTAGTATCGTAGCTTTTGTAGAGTAGTACCTTTCTTAACCTTCATTTAAATTATTTACTATCTGTTTTCTCACACAAGTAGTATATTGAAAAACGTCGTAAGTACAACACACGGATCTTAGCTGTAATAACAAACTCGTGACATTATAAACAAAAGTCAGCTCGTTTGTAATTTGTCACCTACAATATCGTAATGAGTACTAGGTATAATTTAAAAGTTGTAAAAACTAATCTTTATTATATCGCTCGCAGTTTTGGTAGCTAATTTTATATTTTTTATTATTAAAATAATCCTGACTAAATAATAATTATGAATACTGTAGAAATTAAAAAAAAATTATGAAAATCGCACTAATGCGGTAATTTACCGCACAGTTTACTGCCTTCGTAAGGGTGTATTGGGTTTTCCATATCTACAAAGATCTGTAAATGAAGAAAGAAGCATATAAAAAATATTTGGAATATTTTAAAGTTACCTTTTATTGTGCTTAACCAACGAACTACTTGCTAAACTCAAGTTTTTGTAATTTTTCTTTAGGTAGAGTACGATGATTCTGTTTACTTGTCTTGTTACAAAATGACGATAAAAAAAAATGACAAAATGATGATGATGATGTTAGTTTGATGTTGTGATGCGAGAATAAGATCAGTTTAATGTTAAAGAATCTACTTTAAAATAACGGTGCAATCTTTATTTTTAAGGACATTTTTAAAAACAAGGAAGAATATTAAGAAGTGGGTACCATTTACGAATTAATTTATGTTTCTTTTGTCAAAAATATCATTATGTAGTTTGTCATTAATAACTAAAATAACAGTAAACATCCCAAAATTACAGTTCTCATCATTGATATACTAGGCTTTTACTTATAATATCATGGGTACTCATTAATAAAATAAGTAAGTACTTACAAAACTCAAATGTCTTACTTACTTGTAAAATTTTAATATTATGTGCTCAAAGAACAGGTTTTTGTTTTTGCACACACAAAAGTACATAATTTATGTTTTATTCTCAGACCCAAAAGTTTTATTTAAAAACTAGGTAGGCGAGTAATTCACTATAGTTTTTGTACAGGTATTTCTGATCCGGTTCATTTCGGGTCATTATGACCGTGGGTAGTAATATTGGATATTTTTTACATAAAACTGAATCGTATAATTAGATTTAATCGTAGATATATCTTAAAATATCTTGAAATGAGGAAAGAGAACAAGTACCTATTCAAGATTTGGCCATTAACCAACGAGATGGATATATTTAGCAAATTCTTCACAGGAAAACAACGATTTTCGATTTCGAATAATAATAGGATTTTCCACAAACAAACTGGCACCAAATATAATAACAGTTCTCAATAATAAAATTACAAATTAAAAACAAAAAAGATACAACGTTAAAAAAATCAGTTTATTCTTGAGTGAGACATTTATGCCAAAGAATAAGGAAAATTATTACAAGTATACTATTTTTATCAGCGTGATGTAACACTCTTCTACTCACTTCTATTTCCGAACATCAGCCTGTCCTCATAAGACTAACAAGTTTATAGCAAAACACTCTATTTTGTTCTTGTATTATTTTGCTCATAATTCTACTAAAATTTCGTCACTATGTGAGTTGTAGTGCCATCTGTTGCAGATTTTTCGGAGTAAGAAAAACGAAGTGATTTTCTGTAAAGGTATTTTAATTGAACTAAGTAAATGAAAAAATAAGTAATAACAACGACGACGACGGTAAGTAATAAATAAAAAAACATACCTATAAAAATTGCTCTATCTGTTGGAAAAAATTTAGACCACGAAAAAATAAGGTACTAAATAAGATTTTTTTATTTCTGTTATTTTTCTATTTAAATAACTAAATGAAAGAATTAAAAAATTAAAAACAAACAAAAAAAGAAACATGAAAAAAAAAGTACATTCATGTGGATTCGATCGTCTGACCTTCGGTTTCATTGACTCCCGGTTCCCCAACAGAGCCACCGCGTCGTTATGGATAGCGACGAAATTAACCTTCTCTTTTAATGATATGGCGTACAAATTCTTTTAAGCCCGAAAATTTGGGGAAATCCTGTTTTACCAAAAACAAAAGCTAGCTAGATCGATTTATCGCCCTCGAGACCCCTTATATACCAAATTTCATCGAAATCGTAGCAGCCGTTTCCGAGATTCTCATTATATATATATGTTACGGCTAAAGGTAGGTGTGAACATAAACTTAAGATTAGCCGGCTAAACCTAGGTTTATCTTCGACGAGGTGTTAGTGTTAGTTTGTTCTATCTTTAGCCGGCTAAACTTAAGTGTAACTGCAGGCCCTTGGCTAAAAATGTAGAAGGAAATGGAAAAGGAAACAATGTAGTAATGTTTACTATTTTGACAAGAAAACTTTATTAAAAAATAATCACTTTCATTACACATACTTTTATGTACTATGTAGGTATTCAAAATAACAATTATTACAATTACAAAATTTTAATTACTTAAAACAATATCAACCTAATCATTAAAATAAAATAATAAGGAACCGTTTGGTCATTACAGAATCTTCTGTAGGTATTTAAAATTTCAAAATAAAACAAAATTACAAAATAAAACTTCTTCAATGTTAATTACTTAAAACAATATCTAGTCACAATTGTTAAATAATATGAGGCTATTTGTTGGAACATGATAAACTAGAATGGCATTTCGAATTACAAAGAACATTATTTATTCGGCAGCGGCATTTGCGTGTACCACATTTTGTCTTGCAATGACATCTTTGAAAGCCTTGTCCACCTGATGTTGACTGTTCATTAGCAAGCTGGCGAATAGTCATTTTCACTGATGACACTTTTTCCAAATCTACGAATTTTTGTTCACAAACTGTAAATTGATTTCGTGAAAAAAACTGTTCGATTGTAGCGTTTTCGTTGCCCAATTTATAAAGTCCGTCTTCATTTTTATCTAAGACTGTCAATAGAATGTTCCTAAAATCGCCTCGGCCTCGATCTACTTCCGGTATCTTTACCCTTACTGTATCGCCTATATGACATTCTGGAAACTTTGCAGCTGAATTTTGTTTCATTTTAATGGCTTGGTACTCTAAATTTAATTTCGCTTCTGAACGATTATGTTCAATATCTGCTTCTTTTGAACAAAGAGGGCATGTCATGTCGTCAATTAAAATGCCATGTTCTTCACAAAGGTTGCAGGTATTTTCTGAGGTAAGAAGTTCGGAGGTCTGTTGTTCATCGTTTAAGTCATTTTCCTTAAAGTTATCTATCACTTCTTGTAGGTCTTCTTCCGTTGTTAGTTGGTTTGTTACTTCATGAGGCAAAGACGATGACTTTAAACCCACTTTTATTTCACTTCCAAACATCGCTTTGTAGGGTGTCCTCTTGATACCGTCGTGATAGGCGGAATTTTTCTTTAATTGTACAAATTTAAGACCCTCCGACCATTTTGACGATTTTTCATCACTCATCCACGTCATCAAGATATTTTGAATATCTTGGTTGGCACGTTCAACACTGCCTTGCGATTGGCTATGTCGAGGTTTGCCGTGTACCATCTTCAAGCCTGACCACTTACTGCATAATTCTGCTATAACGCTGTTCGCAAACTCGCGCCCATTATCGGATTGTAGAATTGATGGTGCGCCAAATATGCAAAATATGTCAAGAAGCACGTTTGACACCTCCACTGCCGTTTTTGTACGTAGAGGGCGAATTTGAACAAATTTAGTTAAATGATCCTGGTAAACTAAAATAAATTTAAATTCACCATCTGGACTGCTCTGCATGTCAATCAAATCAACTTGACACCTGCTGTTCATTTCGGATGATATTATTGGTTTGACGACTATTCCTTTCTTGTTAGTTTTTAATTTCATTTGACAGGATTCACATAAACTTAAATACAATAATATTCCTTCTTGTGTCACATTCTTGTACTTTTTTTTTATTCATTTATCATGCGATTCCGCCCACCATGACCCGTATCAATGTGAATGGTATGCAACACATCAAACAGGTCTGAATTTTTCACATAATACAAGATACTATTGCCTTGTCCTGCCACTGGTGCTATTAGCTTTTCTATGCCGCCAATAGTGCAAATATCAAATCTTTTTAATCGTCGATACTGCAATGTTGAACGCTTAGCGGCGAGTTTTGCGGACCTGACTTCTTGAATTACATTATCGTATTGTTCGTCACTCAAATAAAAACTATTATCAGTTCGTTTTGATGTTAGTAACTCACGAAACTTACTGTCAAACTTCGTTTTAAGTGTTTCGAGATTGTGCAACGCCGACATTGCAAACACGCGCAATCAACTGCAATGAAAGATGACGCAATACTAAACCAAAACATTGCCACGTGTGCGCGCGTTGTCTCCCCACCGCCCCCTCAAGCCCTCCGCCGACCCAGCGCGCCCATCGAATACATTTTTAGCCGTTTCGTTTCAGTTAATGTGCACATTAACCGGCTAAAGATGGAATATCACGACGCAAACTAACATGTTATCGAACTTTAGCTGCTTCTCGAAGATAAACCTAAGTTTAGCCGGCTAATCTTAAGTTTATGTTCACACCTACCTTTAGCCGTAACATATATAAGCAATTCTTGTATATACCTATATACCTATATATATATATAGGTATATACAAGAATTGCTCGTTTAAAGTATAAGATGTTATGTATCAATTAGTACACACAGACATGAAAATAAGTAAGACAATGAAAAGGTTACAGCGTCAGCTATGCTGTTTTTCAGCCATCACCTCGTTCTCTTCTTTTTAGAATATCTATTCCATGCACCCCACGTTTTTAGTTTTAAGTACTACAAGAGTACTATACCAATAAAAATTTCAATAAAAATTATTTTATACTTTTTAGTGCGTTAAAATGTGTTGTTAAAAAATATTTTTTACTTGATAATTATTTAATTTTATATTTTTTATATAATGTGTTGTTATAGCGACAGTAGAAATATATATTCCTGTGATTTCAACGGTCTACCTTATAGTTCATGAAATTCAATAGGTACAGCCCGCTGACAAACAGATGGACGGACAGCGGATAGGATCTAGAGTTTAGGGTCAAATTCCATCCGGATTTATCAGGATCGGGTGATCGGAATTTTAAACATTTGTCCGGCTTTTGAATTTGTCTGGGTTTATTAACTAAGTTGGAATACGAGTAATAATGAATCCACAAGAAATCATTCCTTCGCGCCTGTAAAAATTACGTGAAAATTTTTGAATTTGCAAAACAACGTGCAAAGTGTTACAATTTTTTTGTCAGGACTAAGAACAAAAAATTCTTTATTGCGCACAAGGAATAGTCAGAAAAATGCAGTCCAAATAATAATGTACATGTACATGTATATATGTGGTCTTATAAGGACTTTTTTCTAAACAGTAAACCCTTTGCGAACGGAACCAAAAAAAAGTATTTTGTTTGGCTGGATTAATTGTATCGTCTGGTTGGTTTTTATCGCTATTTTTTCAACGGTTCGATTTCCTCTTCTGAATCCTTACTTTGTTTATGTTTTTGTTTGCTAGGTATCATAAAATGGCTATTATCTCTTCGGCAGTAAACACATTACCATTCAGTTTTATGTGATCGTTTCATCATTGTTTTGTCCTTGAGAAAGCTTTAGCAGTAATGAAACACCGAGCTAGACTGTGATTACAAAAAATCGTGGAGCAAATACATTATTATACGTTTACATAACTAGTGATATAAAGACCCATTTATACTTGCCCAAGTGCAGTGGCGAGTTAACTTAATCCGTCATCTAAACTCGGCAAGTGGCGGGTAGCTGTCAAAAAATACCGGGCTTCGGCGAGCTGTCAAAATAGAACGGACTTCTATTTTATATGTTTTGTTCCTACTGCCTACTTAACAGGGCAAGTGGTAACTAACTACTTGCCAAAGTGTAAATCAGCCCTTTGGTATAAAAAAGTGAAACAGAATACTCAATCTTATTTCTTATATTGATAAATTATGACGTGTTAAAGATTTGAATTAAAAAATTAAACGTGTATGTGAATAAAGTTTTCATGATTGATTTAACAAGCTGGATTGATTATACCTATATAAAAATAAAAAAAATAAAAAATAAAAATCTTTTATTTCTGACTAATATTGTCCAATTATGATTAGTACAGTAGGCTTAATATTTATGTTAGTAAAGAAAGAAAGCAAAATATGGTTTTTAAATTTAAAATTGTGGAATCATTCCCTTACTTTTTTAACATGTAAATAGATGAATCGGCTAAATACAAAAGAATCCATTCTCTCATCTATCATCTTTAGGATTCCATTGGTGCTCCCCCGCATTCGCCGCATCATCGAGGTAGACTTTTTTCGCATGATAGTGTAGAAGTCGTCCACACTAGCGTCTGCAAACATGCCCGATGCGCTGCAAAAGCGTGGGAGCCTCAACAGAGCCCTAAAGATGTTATTAGATTGTACTCGCAAGGCGTTGTACGATTTTTGTGTAAAACTGGCCCATAGAGCACTCGTGTAAAAACTTTGGCAAAATGCTTTAAAAAGCGTTATTTTAACAGCAACATTACAGCGAGTAAATCTATGAGCCAGCATGTTACCACGCACCGACAACGCCCTGCGCTCCCGCTCTATATCCAAATCGTCCTTCAGATCCTCAGTTACAATATGGCCTAAATATTTAAATTGTGTGACACGTTTCAAAGGAGTACCATTTAGAACCAGAGGGGGTACATTTTTAGGTTGTTTTTGTCTGCTGTTGAAGACCATAAATTCAGATTTTTTCTCGTTATATTTTAGACCATGGCTTACAGCGAAAGCTTCACATTTTTCGAACATCTTTCTCAAACCACTAATCGATGGGCTCAGCAGCACCATGTCATCAGCGTAACTAATATTATTAACACTAACATTGTCTATTCGGCATCCGACATGCATGCTGCTGAGCTCACCTATCAGTTTGTTAACATACAAATTAAACAATCTTGGCGATGACAGACCGCCAGATATACAAATCAATAAATAAATATGTGGGGACATCTTACAACATTACTTACCAAAAAAAACCCCAACGAGGTAGTGCGGGTTGGTGCGTTGTCCCTAATGTAATTTAGCTTCAATTCTATTTAGTAGTGTGCGACCCGTCAGGCGCACATAATCTTACTCTTAGATTAAGTGCTTGGCGTTTGTAATTAAAAAAATATGTTAAAAAAAAAAGAAATAAACAGTCTTAAATTTTTTTTTTTTTTTTATTATTTTTTACACACTGCCATCCGACCCCAAACTAGGCAGAGCCTGTACTATGGGTGGGTGTCAGACAGCTAATATACCTACACAAATATATAAATAAATACATATTATATAGATAAACAACAACCAGACACAAGGCAAACATAAATGCTCATTACACGAATGTATGCCCTGGGCGGGATTCGAACCCGCGACCCTATGCGTCGCAGGCAGATGCACTACCACCTAGGCTACGGGGCCGTCAAATACTAAAGAAACATTCTTTATAGCGGTCCACCCGCGGCTACGCTCCCCTTATGTAAGATTTTCCCGTGGGAATAAGACTTTTCCTAGTAAAAAGTATCCTGTGTGTTAATCCGGGATACAAACTCTTTATTCCAAATTTCATCCCAATCCGTCCAGTAGTTAAGGCGTGAAAGCGGAACAAACATCCAAACATCAAATATATTTTCACATTTTTTTAGTGTGATTGACATAAAAAAACAAAGCCATCGTTCGTACATAAAAAAATCAAAACACATTAACCCAACTTTAAGTACTCCAGGCTTATTTCCAATATAATATGCTACCAAATGATGAAAATGATTTTTTTTATATTGTAAAATTGTAACAGACGTAAAATAATAAACTAAAACTTTCCGAGTAAGTAGGCTACCTACGTGCTTAATCAGCAGGTGTTCAGTAGTTTGGGGTCGTAAGTTACGACTTGTGGTCTTAACCCTCGAGTACCTAAAGAGCTCCGAGAGCTGATGAAATCTGTAAGTATCCGGCGATGGTTCTAGCCGGTGGTGGTTAGGTACGTAACTCACAGAACAGTAAAATAAAATTATACTGTGGCCTCGATTCGGGACGTCACGCTCTAATCCTTAATTTAAGTTAGTCCGTCCTTTTTACCTTTTAAAGATTGAAAAGGGACAGGAGATGGCCATCCTAATATTAGAGCTGTCAAACATTGAATTTGAACATTATGGCCATGTCGATTGCACAATTTTAGAGAGCAATTAAAACATGCGACTTAAAATTCTCTTAAACTGACAGCTATCCCTTATTTTAAGTTATCATTCGTTCAAATTAATATCATTCGTTCATCACCTCTCTTTCATTGGTCATAAAAACGAAAAGGATAGCTGGATTTTAAAATTAGAATTAGAGCATGACATCCCGAATCGAGGCCAGTACCTATACTATATAGGTTGGCCTAAAATTCACTGCCTATAAAGGTAATTAATTTACTTTCTTTTTCTTGAGTACAAATTGATATCTTCAGTAAGTTTATCGCATACGGTTATTTCATATTATTTTCAATCTATTAAGACTCAGCTCTAAAGTAATATAAAAAATGTCTTGACTCACAAAAATCGCACAGAGATACGTAAATAAAGATAGCAATAAGAAACGTCATATTTTTTTAAAGGAAATCTATTGTATTTTTTTATTGTACTATAATAATTAGGTACTTCAAAACATATTTGTTTTTTTTTTCCGTTATGGCACTAGTTTGTCTTTCAAAACATAATTTCGTTCATCACGAATCTTTTACGTCTCTGAATGGAAGTTTATACTTATTTATGTTTATTGCTTTAAATATTCGGAAAGAGCGAAATAGAAGTACATATAAATAAACACGGTCTTATTTAAAATGTCTTTTTTTTTCTAATATTTATAGATGTCGCCTGGACCTCCTTGGTCTGTAGATACATTTGAGAGAAATGTGGGGAGCAATCTCATCAAGCCTCGCCATTAACCTCTTCACCCACGAACAGAAGTAATTTTCTAAGAGAAAGGCCGGACAAATCATGTTGTCTGGAAGAGATTGTAACCTCTTTAGCAATAACACTGACTTTTGATCTCTCTACGTACGGTAGACTGTCAACTTTATTATAGCTATGTCCCACACACGCGCATAACAAGAAGAATCTCTGATAAACACGGTCGGACTTAAGCAAACTTTTCTACAACTTTTTATAAAATAAACAAGCAGAATAAAATAATCCTAAGAATTACGACTGACAGACAATGGAATCCAATGGTGGAATTATTTTTCATAAGAATAGATTTTTCTTTTGTTACGAGAGCAGTGATGTACTAAGCAGAGGGAGAGCGGGCCCTCGAAAGTTATTTTTAGCCAAAGTTTTGGGAATGAAAATAACCTTAATTATATCATTCGATGTAATTTATCGTTTAAAGATATACGGCTATAGTTCGTTTCACATCGCTGAACGACGTTGAGGGTTTATTGTTTATAATCTATTTATAAATATAAGTTGTTTTGGTGCGCGACTGCCCATTTGAACCTGAGTGATATTTATGTGAAACCTCGAAAAATACTAGAAACAGAAAATACCTTTTTTAAGCGAATATGCGGGTACCTCATTGCTATCCTGAATCTCTGACGGATTTAGTTCGTCTCTGTATCTAAACTCATATTTCGCAACGATCTCAATTATTTTCTTATTAGGTACAGTTAAAATTCCAATTTCAATAGAGTATAATATTCTGTCGACTAAGTTAAGTAGACCTACTACCTGTAGTCATAATAATAATAACATTCTCAACTTTTATAAGAAGACATCTTAAGTGGAAAAAAATTGCTACCTCATTTTCTAGCAGCCGACGAGATGCAGTTACCTACATAACAAGGTCAGGTAAAGAATAGACCCTCGCGGTCAGGGGCTGGTCGTAAGCCCGAACAATATTCTATGTAAATATCATACCCTAACTTCGGACCGAAGGTTTGCAGATTTTAAGTGAAAATTTATGATGAGATGATATAATGAGAGCTAATTGCAGTGGAATAAATAGAACAAGACAGTCCTTGCAGCACAGTTTACTAGGATTTATTATACATTTTTAAGTAACCTAGGTATGTTATTTTCCAGCTATCTGTATGCAGAACTTTATCAAGATCTGTTAAGCCGCTACACAGACAATAACTTTTAAATTTATATTTTTTAGGTGGATAGCCACCTATTTTGACCCACTCAACTATTGAGTAAAAATCCGATAAAGCCGTTTGAACACAAGGAATTTGAATAAACGTTTTGTCTGGGTACTTAACAGATAAATAGTTCTTTTTCTCTTTCGGCAAAGTGCTATTTACACAAGAAATTTTATCTGATGAAGAAAATTGTAGAGTACATAGTGGCCTCGATTCGGGATGTCATGCTCTAATTCTAATTTTAAATTCCAGCTATCCTTTTCGTTTTTATGACCAATGAAAGAGATGTGATGAACGAATATATTCATTTGAACGAATGATAAAATAAGGGCATAGCTGTCAGTTTAAGAGATTTTTAAGTCGCATGTTTTAAGTGCTCTCTAAAATTGTGCAATCGACACGGCCATAAGGTTCAAGTTCGATGTTTGACAGCTTTAATATTAGGATGGTCATCTCATGTCCCTTTTCAATCTTTAAAAGGTGAAAAGGACGGACTAACTTAAATTAAGGATTAGAGCGTGACATCCCGAATCGAGGCCAGTATCTGTATAGAATTGATCCATAAAAAGAAGTGGCGTGGCCTTAGGGCCTACAAGGTCGCAAGTCGCAACCCGTCCCGGGGCGGCAGGTAACGAAGGACGGCAAAAGCTGCTTTCTTGTTTCTGTCAGTACTTCTTAGGAGAAGTACTGACAGAAACAAGAAAAGCTTACTTAATCAGCACCTGGGCGACCGAGCTTAGCTCGTGCCGTCTAATCTGTAAGAAAACTTGCAAACTACGAAAAAATAAAAGGAAATTTTAATTTTTGTATTTTAAAAACTAAATGAAAAAATAAAAAAAAAAGTAATAATTAAAAAAGAAACATCATCAAAATAAAAAATGTATTTATCGAGACTCGAACTCAAGACTCTTGAAAAGTAGCGTTACAAACGACGGCTAAATTACCTTTCTATTCTAATGACATGGCGTAGCAATTTTCATAAGCCTAAAAATACGAAGAAAACCTGTTTTACTAAAAATAAAACCTAGCTAGATCGATTTATTGCCCCCAAAACCCCCCCTATATACAAAATTTCATCGAAATCGTTGCAGCCGTTTCCGAGATTCTTATTATATATAGGTATATACCTATAGATATAATACAAGTAGATAATAGTTGAAGCAGATTAGACCTTGGCGGAACTTGATGCTATTACTCGACGTAATTCAGATTAAAGTACTAAGCGCAAACAAATATCGGCGTGCGGGCCTCTGTTTATACGCGGTTGTGATGTACTCTCAGTGAGCCAACGAAAGCTCTGCTCACCCCTTTGGAGACAAAAACTTAACCTAATGTATATAGGTAGTTCGCGCGCGATCTGAATGCAGCTTTGCTGTATGTGCACTAATGCCCTATGCACTATGGCCGCTAGTGCAATCAAATCGCGCGCGGACGGTATGTTGTAATTTACTTTATTACGGGATTAGATTATATAACGGTAGCACGCACACAGGAAGGCGTAAATTAGAAGATGAGCAGCGGAACAGACGCCTCTCGGCTCGTGACCCGAGTACTGATCGAGAACACATTTTTGGCGAACAAATTGCTTTTTCCGATCATTTTTGTCAAGCACTCACCGGAGTAATTTGCGGTCGTCAGAACGCCTTTACAGATCCTTTAGATTAGTCTTTTTTTCATACAAATTCAAATAGAAATCGATAAAGAAGTTGTACTCGGAAGTACAGAAAGTTGATTTTGTTTTTTACGTATTTTATATAACAATGCTTGAAATTGGTGAAAAAATAAACAGTGCTAATCAAATAAATAAATAAAACAACGGCCCGTTACAGTCCACTGCTAGACTATGAGCCTCCTCTACTTAAGTGGAGGGTTTTGCCATAATCTCCACGCTTGGCAGGCGGGTTGGAGATCGCAGATTAAAAGGTTACTGTATCAGAGAGCGCTGCTGCCCGTTCCCTGTTCGATGTGTAGTCCCTAAGTCGCCTCTTACGACACCCACGGAAAGAGTAGGGGTGGAGACAAATGTATTCTACTCTGCCGTCACCACACGGCGTGAAAAGTGCTAATATCGCGATGGATTTATGTATCTTGTTAAATAATAGGTAATAAATCTATGTAAAAAACATTAATTTACATTTAGATCGCGTTTATAAACGGATATCGAGAAATTAACTATAAAGTTATTATTATATATTATTATTTTTTACATTATGACGTAGGTAAATAATATTCCTGCTCTGCGAGAACACACAAAGTATTTACAACTAAATTATTTTTACACGGCAGTACACGGTAAATGTTGTTAAAATATAATTTGAGTCAATTTCAGTTTCAGTAACCAAATAAGACCGTAATCTCCAGCGGCTGTAACATTTGGGAATTTAAGCCAAATATTTCGCACAGAGATTACCCATTTCAAGAAAAAAAAAAAACAATATCTGACTGTGCTGTGAAAAAACAGCAATTTTTCAGATAAGCTGCTAATTCATATACTTACTTATGGGTGATTACGTATGCACGTACGTACATACGTAGAACATTAAGATGACTTATGAAAATCCAAATAAATATCTTTGAGAGTTTTGTAAAGTTGTGGAACACTAGACTACCACTCGATAGGTTTTTCGGTATTTACTTTTTTTACTAACCAAAACAAAAAACGTGTAAATCGCGCGCCATTGCCAGTAAAACCACAGATTTTCATCAAACGCATCAAGCAATCAGCTCGAACCAGCTTCCAAATAAGAAACCACACTTTTCCGTTCAGCAGCTACGATTAGACTCCTCAGTTTATTTCAATACAAATAATTTTATTGATATCAATTTTCGCTTCGTAAAGTAAAAATACATATATACGTTTATCAAAATAACGCAAAACCTCTACTGTCATGAAACTGAACAAATCAGGAAGTGGACTTTCATGGGAAGTGGCCTTAGGTGACCGGATCCATCAAAATCTCAAAAAAAAAAAGCTTTTCATAGAAATTGATCAGCTAATCGAGCAAATTTGTATAAAAGTTAAAAAATAATTGCTAATTTAAAACAGTTGTGGAACGAAAATGTTGTTCAGGTTCATGGATCCAAGAGATTTTTATTTTCCTAACATGTTATATGAAATTATGAAAGTGCCGTTTGATATTTTTTTACTAGAGAATACTAATTTTAAATACACATTTTGCAAAAAGTAAAACAATAGCACTTGAATTATTGCAAGCCCATTCGTCAATCGGCATCAGGACCATGTTTTATCAACACTTGGACGAGTAATGTCAATATCACATTGCGCTGGTGCTCAACTCATTCGTCCACAGAACACTATTACAATGTTATTAATATTATATGTTTCATGTTTGTTACGTTTGTTTGTTTATTGTTTGTTGTTGATATTACATGTTACTCCATAAAGGAGCTTTTGTCGTTATACGCTCATAATAGATCCCCATCACAGAGCCAGCCAAGCACAAGGACAAAGTTGGATCTGCCTGAAGCTAATGAACTTCTTCGGCGTACACGAAATTCCTAAAGATGTTTTTCTTGACCACGCGCCGCTTTACTTTGTGACTGTACTTTATAGTGTGATTCCTCTTTAGAATATCGCATTCTGTAGCTAACTGAAAGTATACCTTATTGCACTTTGTGAATCCTTAGAATAACGATTGCTCAATGTCATATACTTACTTTTCTAGTTGATTGTTTTATTTTAAAATGCCTACATACATTAAGACGTACTCACTCAATTTATCCTCAACCATACAAGATATCGAGAAACGGATTACCGATACTAAAAGTGCTCCATGAGCTCTTTCAAATAGTATTCAAACTGATATATCGAAAACATTTTTTTTTGCTCTTCCCATACATTAACTATGGAGTTAACACTTCCTGCCACTTAACTGCACTTATGATAACTTTATCACATGTTTGTTTGTTTTTTTTTTGTTTTTTATGTTTATTGTAAACAATGAATAATAATATACAATACAAATTTTACTATCTATTGATTAACTTTTTATAACAACTTTTGCTCATCGTTTCTAGAACATGCCATTTCTTTATTTTCCCAAAATATAAAGATTTGATGAGAGGTATGACATTTACTGGGCCAGAAGAAGCCGTGCGTGATAGCTTTCAACCAGCACGTGAAAAACATATTTATGCCATGCCTTCTACGAATAAGGAAGCTATGGAAGTGTAATTGTAAACAAAACCCAAGAAAAATATGGCCCCAAATCT
This sequence comes from Carpatolechia fugitivella, assembly GCA_951230895.1. NCBI lineage: Eukaryota > Metazoa > Arthropoda > Insecta > Lepidoptera > Gelechiidae > Carpatolechia > Carpatolechia fugitivella. The sequence continues at coordinate 5,994,359 of OX579655.1, read as the reverse complement.
TGAGTGCTTAAACGAGAAACGTCACTGTAGACAGGCCAATTGGATGCGTCACGCATCACGTCATATTCCGACAAGCGCGGTGATTGGTTCACGGCATGACGGATAACGGTGATTGGATCGCGTCACTTGTGCAGTGGATGTGTTATGCATTAAGTGTGATAGAACAAGTCAAATTAAAAATTATCGTACTTTTGCATTACTAATAACAATCAGATTGCTTTGTAATTATTTATTAAATTCACCTTATATATACTTATTATTTAAATGTGTGATTGTTTTTGGGAAGAGGCCATTACTCTGTGTCAAACTTCTCACGTTTCGGTATTGTATTTTGTATCCATTAAAATCTTGCCAATCATTTGTTATTTTCGAGTTGTGATTTTACTAACGTTGAAATACAAGCCTGAACTAAAGAGAGACTACATTATTTCGGAGATCCATCCACCATGTGTGATCCTGCTGGCAACGGTTCTCCGTCAAATATAAAGAGATTACTTTGTCAATATTTACTAAAATAATTTTATATATATTATTTAAATGAGTGATTGTGTGCTTGTTTTTGGGAAGAGGCCATTACTCTGTGTCAAACTTCTCACGTTTTCTTATTGTATTTTGTATCCATTAAAATCTTGCCAATCAATTGTTATTTTCGAGTTGTGATTTTACTAACGTTGAAATATTAGGTCCTTACATATGAAATTGGCGTTTTGTCGTACTGGCCACTTTGATCACAAATTTCTCCTATTTGGTTAGGAATTCGAAATTCAAATTTATACAGCTATTTCCACATGTAGTTGTGTTTCGTAAACCGTCATTCATTTGTTTTTTTACTTATCTTTTTTCTGTTTGCATCGCTCGATTTACAAAATGGAAAATTTGAAATATCGCGTTATTTACGAGTACGAGTTCCACCGTGGCACCAGTGCTGCGGAAACGGCTCGAAGGGTTAATGATGTGTATGGCGGTTGTGTCGCAAAAGAAAACACAGTGCGTTTTTGGTTCCAACGTTTTCGTTCTGAAAATTTCGACCTGCAAAACAAGCCCCGTGGACGGCCGGAGACCCAAGTTGATAATGAAGCATTGAAGGCTATTGTGGAAGCGGATCCATCGCAAACCACGTCCGAGTTAGCTGCAGGCTTCGGTGTTAGTGATAAAACTGTTTTAATCCACTTGAAGCAAATTGGGAAGATTAAAAAACTTGAAAGGTGGGTTCCTCACGAATTGAGTGAAGCAAACCGGCAAACGCGCGTCAACTGCTGCGTTACATTACTTGACCGGCACAATAACGAAGGGATTTTAAATCGAATCATTACCTGTGATGAAAAGTGGATTCTCTACGATAATCGGAAGCGCTCATCGCAATGGCTGGACCCTGGCAAGCCAGCCAAAGCCTGCTCCAAGCGAAAATTGACCAATAAAAAGTTACTTGTAAGCGTTTGGTGGACTAGCGCCGGTGTCGTTCATTACAGTTTTCTCAAATCTGGCCAGACGATTACGGCAGATGACTATTGTCAGCAATTGCAAACCATGATGGAAAAGCTAGCTGGTAAACAACCGAGGCTGGTCAATCGCTCTACGCCACTGCTGCTTCACGACAACGCTAGACCACACACTGCACAACAGACGGCTAGCAAATTAGAAGAGCTTCAATTGGAATGTCTAAGGCATCCACCGTACTCCCCGGACCTTGCTCCAACAGATTACCATTTTTTTCGAAATTTGGATAACTTCTTGCAAGGGAAAAAATTCAACTCAGATGGGGCAGTCCAAATCGCCTTCAAAGATTTTATTGATTCCCGTCCGAATGGTTTTTTTAGTAAAGGGATCAATGAACTACCTATGAGATGGCAAAAGTGCATAGATTACAATGGCTCATACTTTGATTAAATAAATATACTATATAAAAATTTTTCGACTTTTTGTTCCTCCCATACAAAACGCCAATTTCATATGTAAGGACCTAATACAAGCCTGAACTAAGGAGAGACTACATTATTTCGGGGATCCATCCACCATGTGCGATCCTGCTGGCAACGGTTCGCCGTCAAATATAAAGAGATATTCAGCGACTCGCGAGGTCTACAGCTCACAGAGCCACTAGTATAGAAGACTTGGCCTTGTGCCTTTTAAAAGAAAATAACAAAGAAAATTGGCAACTTCAGATGTATGGTTTACTTAAATTGTCTTTCACTTACGGTTATAGAGAGAACTTCATCATATTATGTTAACAATAATACAGCACAATCAATATAATATCAAAATTTACTTAGTGGGGTAACTAACGGAAAATAACAGTTTCTATTCAAGATTACTTATTATGGAGATTATTGAAGTATTTTTATAGGATATAAAGTATTATGACCTTATGCCTTAATATAAGTCGTAGACATTGGCTGACTATTGCTTGCATAATCCCATCCATCATTATTTTATGTCAAGTATTTAGAATACTGAAAATAAATGTATTTACTTGTATTTGTTACCCCAGTTTCTTTTTTACTGGCTTTTTGGGCCCCCTGCATCATTTTACCTCGCCGGAGGTCATTTTATTACCTATGTTTGTCTGAATTATATTGTATTTTTGTTTTTTATCGGAAGCGGCAGTCCGTCATACAGTGCGTGACAGACTAACTAGCGCGTCTGTTGTACTTTTTAAGCCCCGCCTTCTGTGTTGCCCTTTGCGTGGGGCCATTTTTTGAACGGAATGCGACTTCTATAGCTTCCTTATTCGTAGCCTGCCTTAGACCAAAGGTCCTCATGTTTTCAAAAATGGTCAAACTACGAAATTTTCAGTTGGTTTTAATGACATCACTTATATTAAATTTTTAAAAGTCACGCACAAGTCTAGATTAACCTAATTTTCACTATTTCATCGTTAAAATTGACATAAGTTAATAAAATATGTCACAAATCTAAATCAAAACATTGCTTAAAACCACAGATAACATTTTATTTTTCGGAAAATTTTTCTCCCGCCTTTTTTTATAGGGCGCGTTCGTTTCCAGCAAGGCATTATTTTTGACAAAAATAAAAAATATAATAGTTTATTTTATTATTTTAAATCCTTTTATTGTTATTTCTTGGTAAATACATGAATTTTGTATTCATCTTGCATAGGAAAGTATATTCAAGCGAATTTTTTTATGTTTATTGAAATTAAATTAATTGTAGGCTGTATGCGTCTATTCCTTTGCCATTTATCGTGTGCTACTTTCTATGAAAATAATAAAATGAAAGGTTCGAATTTCAAAGTTACTTAAATCCCTTGGGATGTAAATTGGACATACATCCTTTCTTTGGGGTCATTATTGGACTACTTTCAGAGCATGAGAGATGAAAAATGTAATGGAAATACTTCAAAAGCAGTAAATAAATATATTACTTTACATGTAAATTGTGAATGAAGCGAAAGAAGTATGTCTGGATCGTAGCAAGTGGAAGGAAGTGGTCTCTGCCTACCCCTCCGGGAAAAAGGCGTGACTTTATGTATGTATGTATGTAAATTGTTTCGCAAAACTTTCAGTGTAAGTACCCCACGTATTAACTTTCAAAACGAAAACCTCAAACAAAAATCTATTTAGCTACATTGTAAAGGGCGACTCATTTTAAATTCTGTGTTAGTCAAATAGCCTAGCCTTTGAACGGAAGCTTCAAGCAGAAAATTTCATAGAAATTGTTGCCAAGTTTAACTCCGTGCATTGCTTTGTTTTTGGTGAAACAATTTCAAAAGATTGTCGAAATAAAACAAAATTGAAGAAGAAATAGTTTGAAAGCGAAGCTAAAATAAGTACCATACATTTAAATAACCCTCCGAGAAATAACCCTTCAGAAAATTTAAGAGCTTTATGGGAATAAGACCTGTAAATCCTATGTATTCATCCAGGATACAAATTATCTCCTTTCTAAATTTCATCCAAATCCGTTCAGTGCTTTAGGCGTGAAATCGGAAAAAACATCCACTACACATCTAAACGTCCAATCATCCTAATATCCAAACATTCGCATTCATAATATAAGTAGTGATTTTCCTTCTACTTGTCAAGATATTTTAAGTAAAAGGCCATATTCAGATGGTCATTAATTCTAAACTATTTTACTTAGAGCCTAGGTCTTGACATTAGTTTTTAGGGATTATTGTAGTGCATATAAAAAAAATTGCATGTTAACGGTCTAGTATTTTTAAAAACATCTGAAAATTAAAAATCTCAAGAAAATTTTATCACATTTTTTACGTTTCAAGTATTTTTTTAAATATTTTTATGGAAGTTTTTTAACAAAACTTTTAGTATCAATGCGTTGCTTACTTTTGTAGCCATTGTAGCTATCAAACGAAACCACTTGTATGCCTATTGGATCTCTACATCGGTGCCGATGAAATTTATCATATTGCTTAAGGTGGGTACGGACTAGAGGCAGCCTCAGGGTGAGCAGCCTCGGCACGCACGGCTCGTGTTGAGGCTGCCTCGGTAAATAATTAAAACAACATGAGGCAGCAGGCTGAGGCAACGTGCCTCGGGTCGAGCCACAAAAAACAAAATGGCGCCGCGCCAGATCGACAGCTGATCTGCGTCTGTCCACACCTGAATCTTGATCACGCACGACACGACAAACTATGGCGTCGAAGGAAGCCCGTGCTGCTGCTGCGTTTATTGTAATATATAAATTGATTCAAAAGAAAAAGAGACCGCCACGTTGGTGGAAAAAACTTCTATTCAAGAACAGAAATAATCATGGCGAAACATTGCTACGTGAAATTACTTTTGAATGTAAACCAAACGACAAAGTCAACTTCACACGTATGTCGACTGCTGACTTTGAACATTTATTTTGTCTGGTAGCACCAATTATACAAAAAAAGGTGACAAAATTTCGTAAACCTATATCAGCCAAAGACAGATTTATGATAACTTTGCGATTTTTGGCGTCAGGAGATTCTTACACAAGTTTACAATATTTGTTTAAAGTTGCCAAACAATCTATCAGTGGAATTGTACCTGAGGTGTGTGATGCTATTATTGAAGTACTAAAAGGATACATAAAGGTAAGAAAAAACCATTTTGTCAAATACTTTTTATTAATAGTAGGTAATATTAGAAAAACATTAAACATGTACTTGTACAGCTAATCTTCAAACTCATAATATGAAAACCCTGGTGCTGGTGGTGAGGGGCATGGTGGTGGTGGAGGTGGAGGTGGAGGAGGAGTAGGTGGTGTTGGAGTAGGTGGTGTTAAAGGTGGTGGTGGAATAAGTGGGGGTGGAGGAGCAGGAGATTGCACACTGCTGTAACTTGATCCCCTTGACACACTTCTAGGGCTAGAAGATACATCAGTATAGTAACCATATTGTTGGACAGGATTATAGCTGTAATAACCAACCTCTGCTTGGTATAAAATATTATTAATTGCATGTTTAACATTGGCTATTGTGAGGGCATCGTATTTACGTAATTCATTTGAAATGTGGAGGCCATAAGTAATTAAAGGATCATCACTTTGTCGTGAACTCTTTCGAAGAATATCCATGGCTTCTGTCAACATTGGGTCTGCCTGGCGTTTGTATCCTCTTCGTGGTTGTGACTGAGAAGATGGATTGTTTTGTGGTGGCTGTAACTGAGATGGCTGAGACGAAGCATTTGGTGAGGGTTGAGATGAACCATTTTGTGATAACTGAGATGGGCCGGCTGTTTGAGATGAACCATTTTGAGATGACTGAGATGGGCCGGCTGTTTGAGATGAACCAATTTGAGATGACTGAGATGGGCCGGCCATTTGAAATGGTGATTCTTGTGACTCCTGCAAATAATTTTATTTGTTATTACAGGTGCCAACAACCCAGCAACAATGGTTAAATGTGGCAGCAGAGTTTGAGCAGAAATGGAATTTCCCTCACTGCATCGGTGCAATTGATGGAAAGCACATAGTTCTTGAAGCTCCAATAAATTCAGGATCAGAATATTTTAATTATAAGCAAGACTTCAGCATTGTTTTATTTGCTCTGTGCGATGCTAACTATAATTTTACATATGTGGATGTCGGCTGTCAGGGCAGGATTTCAGATGGTGGTGTTTTTAAAAACACAAATCTGTACAAAAAACTGGAACAGAAGACTTTAGAAATCCCACCACCAAAAATTTTACAAACACCATATGTTGTTGAAGTACCGTATGTGCTGGTGGGCGATAAAGCATTTAGCCTGAACGAATACACTATGAAACCTTTTCAAGGTACTCCAGACCAAGGCACTATTGAAAGAGTTTTCAACTACAGACTCTCACGTGCTCGAAGAGTAGTTGAAAATGCTTTCGGTATTTTAAGTGCTGTATTCAGAGTACTAAGGAAACCTATGCTGTTAGATCCAATGATAGCTACGAAAGTTGTTTTAGCAACACTTTATCTACATAATTTTTTACGAAGAGGAAATGGAAGCTCTGTAAATTTATACTGTCCTAGAGGTACTTTCGACTCAGAAAGAAATGGTGAAATAATTCTGGGTACATGGAGAAGAAATGCCGAAGACCTTACTTCATTTCTTCCAATTCCTGCTGTGCCCAGACGTGCCCGGCTAACTGCTGCGGAAATACGTTTACATTTGGCTAGATATTTCATGACTAATGGCAGTATAGAATGGCAAAACAGATACTAAATGCTTACCGAGTCAAAGTTATCGTGCGGGTCATATTTATCAGCCAGGAAATAAAAATATTCATAGCCGAACCACTTTGAGATATATCTACTGTCTGCTCCTACAACAATAAAAACATTTTTAATAGAGTAGAGTTAGTGTAGTTTGTAGAGTAGTTTATTGTGTAAATGTTCACTTTTAGCCAACGAATACAGAATTTGTTGTTGAATAAAAATAAAATGATAATTATTGACTCTGTGGTATTACTTACCGGATCCTGTGACTAAGCTTTTTTTCTCTCGTGACTTTTCTCTTCGAAAATAGCCTAAAAGATTATTAATTTTATTTTTGACTTCTTTAATATCTTCACCAATACCTTCTGCTAATCTCCTCCATGCATCTTGTTTCACATTTTTATCGTAGTACATTTCATCGCGGGGATCCCACAAAACCCTTTCTTTTTCATATAGACTTATAAGTTGTATACATTTTTCCTTGCTTCTTCTTTCCATTATCAGAAATTTTAATTGTTCACACTAAAAACTTCCAATCCAATTTCAGTCAAAGATAAAAACTTGAGTCTCTGACCAAATAACCTCAAAATAAACAAATTAGTTTTTAAGATTTTTTTAGCTTTGGATAAACGAACCATTAGTCTTTTTAATTGAAATTTGCGGCTTTGGATACACGGTTTTTTCGCCATTGTGCGTGACTCGCTAAAACCGTGCTCAAAATCACGTCCACACTTGCGAGGCATGTACGCCGAGGCGCCTTTGAGCACAGTCAAAAAACCGACTCCGAGTGGCTCGCGCCGCGGCAGCCTCGCGTGAGGCATGCCTCGAGCTGAGGCACGTACGCACTTGAGGCTACAGGGCGAGCCGTGCGTGCCTCAGGCGAGGCTGCCTCTAGTCCGTACGCACCTTTAGACTTAACCGGTCGGACACCGGTAACCAGACATACTGTGTAACTCTTGCAGGGCATAACGTTTGTATTTTGTCACAGGTGACGCTATCGTCTTGGTGCGGGCGGAAGACGGTGCCGGGCCTGGGGCGCACGTACAGCGCGCTGCTGGCGTCGCAGCGCGCGCGCACGCCCGGCGCGCATTGCACGGAGCGCCCGCGCAGGCTGTGCCGCCTCGCCACCGCCACGACACAACTCTACGACGCGCAGGCGCGACCCCAGGTGAGGTCAGGCACATCCCCATTCATTATTTTGCAATAGGTGGCAGGCGCTTCCTCACTATTCATATTAATTGCACGCTTGTGAAATCTCTACAGGCGGGTTGCTTTTAACTGCCTGCCTTCGAAGCACAGGGTCGCGGGTTCGAATCCCGCCCAGGGCAAACATTCGCGTGATGAGCGCTTGTGTTTGCCTTGTGTCTGGATGTTGTTTATCTATATAAGTATGTATTTATCTATTTATGTAATGTATATCAGCTGTCTGATACCCATAGTACAAGCTCTGCTTAGTTTGGGATCAGATGGCCGTGTGTGAAAATGTCTCCACATATTTATATTTAGATAGATAAATCGTTTATTTGTAAATGCAATACACAAAATTATAATATAATAATTAATTTATTTCTTTATATTTAACTGAATCTTGGCTGCAAAATTGCAGTTTGAATAAAGTTGTCAACGTCAAAACTGCACTCTGACTGAATTCTGGCTATGGGCTGTACCATTATTATTATCGATCATAGACTACATATTTGAAAACCTTATAACACCCCTCGGTGTTATAAGATTGACGCCTAATGTGTGTGTGTATGCCGATCTGTTTGTCTGTCTGTGGCACCGTAGCTCCTGAACAAATAAATTATTTTGATTTAGTTTAGTTTACCCCTTTTGGTTACCTTAGATACCCATCACACATCCATCACACCTGCTTACGTTCCTATTAGCTAGGAGCGTCTATTCTATGTAATAGTTCCTATGACATATTGTATGCAACATTTCCTCCAAGGAAATCAGCCTTGCAATATTCTTTGAAGACTTTGAAGAAGTAAGCACATTATCGGTCTTCTGTAAGAAATATAACGTTTGGTCCAGAGAAAAGGATGTATAAGTATTTTTTCAAAGCGTTATCAGAAACTGTAATAATGGAATGCACATGCGCATATCATATGTTTCTCAAAATTTTACGTTTTGGACCGAACAAATATCAAGTCAGAGGTCTTTGCGATCGATGCAAGTCAGATGGTGATCAATGGAAGACAGAAACAGTTCTGCAAGCCCTACTACGCTCCCTGGAAGAACAACTAATAAAAGCCGTGCATATAAAGAATGTCCTTAACCAAACGTGGTTACAATACATATTGTTATAGAATCTTTGAGATAGAAAAGAGTTAACATTTTTTTTAGTCCCAACGAGATCATTGAGACGAGTTAATTTTGTTAATTAAGTAATGACAACGAGACATTGTTTAAGATTTTTGTTTTATTAACAATCAAACGAATTTCCTCGAGCGCACAACATTTCATTTACGGTATTTTAAAATAAAAATAAAGGTTCTTAAACTAAGTTATTACTTACTTTCAAACATTTTAACAAGTTCTTTGATCATTTTCTTTGCGTTACTTTTGAAAACAAAAAGCAGTCTTGGTGTTTGAAAATTAATAAAACGTGCAATAAAATAAACTTTACCGTACGTTGCGATGCTAGATTATCATTTCGATTTACTTTTAAATAATAAAACACTCCTGAATAAAAAAATGTATTTTATTTTACTTATTCGGAAAACTTGCAGCTAAATAATACAAACAGAAGATATAAAAGTAGATTTACACATAGCCATTTACAAGTTTTTATTTTATTAATGGGTTTGATTAAATTAATTCAGTTTACATTGCGTTCCTGTAACGTCGAGTCCTGTGACATCGAGTTACAACATGGTATAAATATAATAATGTAACAAAATCCTTTATACTAAACTAGTTTATACAGTAATTTAAATTGTATAATACAAATATTCTTTATTGATACCTATATTACCTACAAAAAATAACACGAAGCAACATTACATATTTATTATTTTAATGTCGAGAGTTGATGTTGAAATAAACATTTGCGATCGATAGAAATGAATATTTTAGTATGTAATGAATGATACTAAAATTTGATCAACAGCCCAAATTTGCTTTTTATGAACGTAATCATCTTTCGTGGCATTTAGAACAGGCACCTGTGCCTCGCATTTGCGAGTCAAACGAGACGCGAATGTGAACTTTATATCGAAGCGTACATTTACATATTATATCCACTCACTGTCTATTTGTAATTACATCTGCATAAAGCCTTGCCAAGATATATGGTACTTAAAGGTTTATCCCAAACAATGCGACAGCAAAGCTTTCTAATTCTGGTAGAAAAATTTGAAGTTTATAATAAATTCAGTTACTTACATATTTACACTAATGCATATAGGAATCGAATTTGCTACGAGACCTATTCAATAGTTATGATCATTATATTTAATCAAATACAAAATTGTAATTGGCAATGCTTGTAATTACAAAATTGTAATTGACATGAAAAGGCTACGAGCACGCTTGATATGGAGACCACGTACTGGCAAGCGCATTGTGGGACGGCCACCTACGAGATGGACCGACGACCTGGTGAGGATCGCTGGGTCTCGTTGGATGCAGGTGGCTATGGACCGGTCGCGCTGGAGTGCGATTGGAGAGGCCTATGTTCAGCAGTGGACTTTAACGGGCTGAAATGATGATGATGATGCCGCTTGATATAAGATCGCGTGGCTCTTTGACGCATTGAGAGGGTTTCAGACGCAGCCGTACCAAATTACGAGTAGATGGCACAAGATTATGTATTTGATAACTCAAAACACTTTATTTTTCTACTTTTAGGCTTTTTTACTATTTATACCCACATAATAAGTACATAATCCTGAAATAAATTGCTGAAATTCTTAATTTCCTTTGTGTAGTCAGCTCTTACAATTTGCCTATATAATCTATATTTAATTCATGTTTTCTAAAACATACTGTCTTACGATACAATTTGAGTTTTTGTTTTCCAACCTTTTCAAAACTTGCTGATAACTGCTCAATCTATGATGTTTGCTCAGCAGTGTTTGAACGGGCACGACCTGGGTCCGGCGGTGAACGACTCTCCGAACGGCACGGGACACTGGGCTCGCGCATGGAGGCTCCGTCTCAACGAGCCCTCGGACTCCGTCGGCTCCCCCCGCAGCATCTCCAACTCCAGCTTGCGAGAAGTGGACGAAGAGCTGACCGGAGAGGAGCTCGCCACTTACATGTACCAGGTTAACTGTGATATAGGCGGGGGAGCACCCACCTGACCCAACACTTCTGTGTAAAAGACTGTATAAATTCAGTTCGTCGTGTGGCCATCCAAATGGTTGTGCTAGCTAGAAGTCAAGTGTTATGTCCAGGTTTTTAAAGTGGAGTTTTTAAATGAGTTTACTAAATACATCCGCAACAGACGATCGATAAAATGTATTTTTTTAAGAAAATTGTAAGTTTGTTTCCTGAATAATAATTAAGTAAGGTATAAATGACTAGTACAGTACATAAATGTAGTTAGCTGTTAAACGTTTCTTTTATGTGAATAATAACAGATAATAATGAATTTGTTATAAGGCCGATTGGTATTTTTGTACATAAGCTGAAAATTAAATGAAATAAAAAAAAACAATGCTTACTGCTGTTTATGTGACTAAGCTGTTTTTATATAGTCTAAGTGAGTTGTTACATTTGAACTGAAGTTTGAACTGAACACAGCAAGCACACACATGTAGGCGTAATAGAACGTAAATATTTCAAAATCTTGCGCTGTTTAAACTCAAAATGTGTAAGGATAATCTAAATTAAGATTTAATGTCTCTTTCATTTTACGATTGAATTAAGCAGTTTGAGACATAATAATATAAGCTTACAAGCCCTTTACTTTACTTAGCAGCGGCGCGTCGCGTCACGTTGTTCGCCCTGCAAAAGTTCATTTTATTCAATTGTTAGCTTATACTAGCAGGAATTGAAATCATAACCAACAAACTTTAACAAATTCATCATCGTTTTATTTCTGATAGGCTCGTAACAAAGGGAAAAGGTCAAATAAAATTTAATTTTCAAGTACAATAAAATCTATTCATGAAGTTTACGAAACACAGGGCCGACACAAATGACATGACACATGCAAATTCTGTCTTAAGAGCCCATAGGACTGAGATATAAAATTTATTTTTGCGATTGAGATTAGATGAGTGTGGCATTGGGGATTGCTTGATTGACGAGGGTGGAATGGGAAAGTACTGAAGCGGCCAAAATCCGCGACCTTTGATCGGATTTCCCAGTTGGTAGCGGTTGATTACCTCTTTTCAAACAACTTTTACAAAAAACTTCTTAGTAAAAACTATGCTAGATAGGAAACGGTTCTAGAAACAATTTAATCTACAGACCGAATAAGTTTAGACATTTTAAGTAAGACAGTAAGGCTAGGCTAGGTGAGCCTTCTGTAGCTTATTCACCTATTGACCTTGTCGTTTTAAAAAAAAGCAGTATTTTCTCAGTTTTCTTTTTATTATACTTACTATGCATTTTCTTTAAGGAATCTTTTCCATTTAATTTTGTTCTAGTATTACATGATGATTGCAATTAAATAAAATCATAACGGACTGAAAGCTAATTCTATGTAGGTACTGTAAGGAGCGGCCTCCTTTGAGCGGACTGGCTGTTCGTTTAGTTCGATTGAGTTTAAAGATTTTGAAATACGAATGGTTCTTTTTTGTTGTTTTGACTCGGGACGTCACGGTGTTACCGAGTGGTCGGGTTTTTGTTAGAGAGTGAAAAAAAGATATAAAATAAATTCATTTACGTTAATTATACGCATTTCCCTTAGTATAGCTAGCGCCCATCTGGCTACTGCTCCCCGCTTTTACTGTACCTACCTATCTCAGTTAAATGTAGACGATATCCCTGTAAGTTTCATCTCGTTTAGCAATAATTAGAAAAATGGGCCCTCAATCCAGATGCACACGATAAAAATTGCAATTTGCCAATACTCACTAAACCCATTATTCGTATAAAGCCGTCTCTGTAAAACGCTTTCAGCAGCTAGTTGTAGCGGCACTCATCCCGTAATTTCAACGATCGAGTTTGCTTTTTTTTTGTTAATTTGATTATGAGATAAAATTCTATGCTTTATTTGAAGTTTGTTGAATCGAGACTGATTTGGATTTGGCTAGCTAGCTAATACTCGAGAGCAATGAATTTAGGATCATCTGAAGATGGGTAGGTACAGTGACAAATACATTTTATAGTGGTTGTGGGCTGAGTTGACCGCGGAGGGAATTTAGAACAGGAACATAATAAAATTAACATTATTATACTATTATTATTATTATATTTATTTTTTCACTAGGCTGGCATTCTTAGTTAGCGAGATTTTCATGTGTGCTATTTACGCGACACGGATTCTTTGCTCTTGGGTATATAATGTATATTGACTGAAGTCTATGACAGCTTTTAGAATTTGGTACTATCTTTAAGGCCCCGGCCTCCATGTCAGCGGCGCGGCGAGTGGCGGGCGGTGAGCAGTGGGAAATGTTTCAAATTCCATACATTTTCACCCCTGTCGTCCGCTCCTCTCACCGCTGACATCGAGGCCGTGGCCTAAAAGGGGTGCCACTAGTAGCATTCTTAGTGAGTTTTATAATTTCAAAATTATAGAGGCCTTTTATTTGGTGTAGGAAAACACGTGAACTTGCTGCACTCTTGGTGCCACAGTTGTAACTTTTAACTATCTTTCTGCGTGCGACAGATAGATAAAATAAAATGTACTGAACTCGCGATATTCAGCTGTATTTATTGGTGTAGGTGGCATTGACGTATTGCAAACTTTATTGCTTTTTTTATTGGTAGGTTACGGGTAGTATCTTTCAGTACTTGTTTGTATTTTGTTAAAAGGTTTCATAATTTAGAATTTTATTATTGACTCGAGCCTTTCGAAGGAGACATAATAAAAGCTGACGAACTTAACAATATTTTTAACTTATCAATATTTTTTAAATTGACAATATTTTTCGATGGTTTCACTAAATTCATTTTTATTTATGGGTTTATTTCTAAAAGTTTTATTGGAGTTGTAATGTTTTAATTTAATTTTTAGTGGCAAACAATTTTGTGTTAAATTTACACATAATGGGTGGGCCTATGGGCGGGCTCTGATAACTATTATAATGGAACATTTATAACATAAGATGTTTTTTGATAAATAGATACTCAAGTAAATATTGAATACCTTTAAATAAGTGCCTGATCGATCATAGCTTGGTTTCGTAGGCAGCCGAAAGGATTTATACTACTACAAGGTTTATAATATGTGTGGATTAATTTTTAAGCAAATAAGCCTTAACCACACAGTAAAAGCGTATATAGAAAAGCGTAATAAATTATTATTATATAAATAAAACAAAACGAATTGCTATGTACACAGTTACAAATTAAATTATCAAAGTACCTCTCTTTTAACAACGGCTACACGATGGTCATCAATGAAAACCAGCCTCGTTCCAAACGAACCCAGTTAAACTTTCTAAAGCCAACCGAAGGATCACCTTCAGTCGATACAGGAAACGGAACACAATAGAACAACTTTGCCTACGCAGTAAATATCGCCACAAAAATAGGTCAGGTAGTATACAGGGGACTCAAACAAACAAAAACATCACAGTAACAAGATAACATCCAATTCAACTGTTATAAGGTTTTCTTTGCAAGAATATTTCACTTCCTAGTGCTCCCGATATCGAATAGCTTCGTTCCTCGCTGTAAACATACATATCTGGTATCACCTGCGATTTGCACTCGCTTGGCTTCAAAAAACTTTTACGAGAAAAGTTAGAAGAAACCTAACAGAAAGATCAGGATAAACTTTGAGTTTTATAGAATTACAGGTTCTCAAATTCTTTTGATACCTAATTCTGATCTCGACAGCTATTTGCGCTATTTTTATAACAAAATTTATGTATTTCCCCTGGATAGATACTGAGTTCGCTACAATAGACGATCGGTACATTATAAAATATACAGTAAACTGTGCTTGTTTATTCGTTTGTCCTTTACGTCACTACGGAGAGAAGGGTCGACGACGTGATTTTTTTGGCAGGGCGATGTTTGGATGGCTCGAAAGTAAGCAGTTTGTTGAAAATATGTATTTAACTTGAAAATGGCCCAAATCAAGTATATTTGAAGTAGTCCAGTACTTATTTCTCCAAGGAGAGAAAATAATGTTTTTTTTTTGTAACATGTAGTTCGTGTTCAGAATTTTTTACACTACCCCATTGTTCGTGTCAAATCGCACGTAAAGCGGTTACAATTTGCGAGCAATAGATCTATTTTATTTACGGACAATCTGATGCCTGTTAATGTAAGTATTCTGTAATGCGCTATCAAAAACGCAAGCTACATTCAACACCTAGTGAAATGGTTGCTTTTACTTTTATTTCTATCCTATATTTTATTTCTATCCTATATTTTATGCAAGTGCTTTTGTAGTAGAAAGGTCACGCAAGGGTTTCATGTCGGGCTATTCATTCGAACAGTACAATAAAATTTTACAACGCCTTCGTTTATTTCACTAGAGAGTTGATACCGTCAAAAACTGTAACAAAAATAGTAGCAATATAGTGAGTACGAAATCATTTTACAAAAATACTGTTACGAGCGAGCGGGATTCAGGGATTGAAAAATTTGTACACGAAAAATAGGTCCTTTATCACACACGTATAGTACACAAGCAACGACACAAATTACACTTCGTCGCGCACGGATAGCACTAAAACGAAATTAGCACTTTCACTGCACTTTGTTCACTTGCACTTGTATTTACTTCGGCTCTCGGTACTGCACTGAACTCACACTGAACCCAAGAATGTTCCTATTTCGATCTTCTTTTCTTTATTCAATCGAATCGTTCTACCATTCCATCTGATTGGGGATGTTTGGAAGTGACTAACAAGGAGTGCGTGGGAGCGTTTATTCTCACTTGACACGTTAATCGCTGTATAGGTGTGTGCGTCTCGGGTCTTTGCTTCTAGTCTATTGCCTTGCTTGGGATCGTGGGTGTTCCAGTTCCCTCGTCTGTGCTGGATATGGGAAGACATTGGTTATGTAACCGTATATTTCAATACAGTTGGCATAGGAAATGAGTGTCCTGGTGTGCAGGGCTGCAGTGGTCGTCTCTGGTTAGTATCATTAGAGAAACTTGGTTATTGACCATTCTGTTGATAAAGAGAGTGCTCAACGAAATTTATTTTATGAACTCCAAGTTCTTTTCAGAACTTCAGACGACACACCCGTCGCCAGCTCCAGGGTCTCGCCATAAGGTAAATTATAAAAGAGGAAACTCGCGGCGGTAAACGTTGGAGAAGTTATCTCAACCAGTGTAGCAGTCTTGGAGCCACCCAGTTTACCCTTATTTAACTTATAATAATAATAAATAATTTATTGAAAACCTTATTTTACAATATAATACTATGGACTAAACATTCCAATAGGGATACAATGAAACACAACCCGAACGAGGAATATTCCTGTGCTTCAGGCGAAAAATTAAATCTTAATTAACAATCTTAAAATTGAAATAAATAATAATAAATTACAAAAGTTAGATTCTAAAATTAGTAAGTATACCTATTACCTATATTGACAAAATTAAAGGCCATTATGTCAAAACTACAAAATACCTATCTAAAATTAAAGATAACATAAAACAAAACAATCATTTTGAAATGAGTCAAGTCTTGAGACTTACAATGACTTTTCTGTGTCTTCGTAGGACATATTTAAAAGGGCTTCTTGGAGAGAACTTAATACAACGTGTTACAAAAAATACCAAAAAAAAGAATATTCTTCATCACAGGCATTTAATGAAAATTTTCCCATCTCTAGACATAAATATAGACTATCGATTCTCAGAACGGAAAAGTATTTGTACACCATTTGTGCCTACATTTTTAAAAGACATGTACTTGTATCAATTTATGTTAGAAAATATTTGTTTTTTGCCTTAATTATATTGTTTACGTAAACATAAATATTATTTTGAAATATTTAGTTCATTATTTCATTAATTTATTATTTCATAACAATTATTTAACAAAGCTTTTTTTATTTATTTGTAGTTTTTTCATTTTGAAATAAATTGTTCTAATGTGAATGTTATGGTACAAGTAGTACGTAAACATTTTTAACCATAGCGGTAAAAATAGGCACATTGACCTAAAATTACATATCTGGTCCGAATATTCTTTGACACAGCTGATCACTAGAGATGGGAAAATTTTAATTAAATGCCTTTGATAAAAATATTCTTTTTTTTTTGTATTATTTGTAACACGTTGTATATCTTGTAATTAACCCTGTAGTCCGTTTCAGGAATCTGGGATCTAATTGCAAAAGAAGTAAGTCAGTTACTTGAGGAGATAGGAATAACATAAATGTTATGCAGGGGACCCTTTATTTCATTCCGTAGTTAGAAATCCTTAAATAGGTATAGACGATCACCAATGATATTATAAGTAAAAGGCGTAGATAGGTCACTTACAAGGCAAACGGTGTTTTAACATGGCACAAAACGTATACAAGGACGCAAGTCTAAGCATAAACTGCGAAAAAGAGACAAAGCGACGCGTGACTAAGTTCAGGTTGGCTATTACTACGAATAAGGACTGATTAGCCAACTTTTGGTGTGCCGCTTTTTGAGCGCATATGACCTAGTACCTATATCAATAACGATCACACTGTAAATTTCTAAAAAAACTTTGGCTATTCACACAATGTTTGGAAGCGCTCCTAGACGATTTCGTGGGCCAATTTTAATTATTTTAGAGATAAGTCTGTGAAGTTACAACATTTTGCCTACTTTACGTACAACAGAGAACTAAGTACTTTAGCTTTTTTAACCCTTTTCAACTACAACAGATAGAATGAATTATTCCCTTCAGTCAGGTAACAATCCCCCGGTTCACGTAAAAGCCATATTGGCGCCACTTGTGCTTATTGTTACACATCATAAGTTTTCTTTGAGGGCGGTATATCACTGCGAGTTTGGACACTGATAGATAGTCACCGCGGATAATTTTTCCTCCCCCTTGCGCCTTTGTGATTTAATGACTTTATTATAATGTTACTCGCTCTAGCGAAAAGGTTCTTGATTTCGCTGAAGGGAGAATACTTGTTACTGTTATGAATGATAAAAGAATCACAGTTTTTTATTACGATTTGAAATGTACTGTATTTAGATTCTAGAACTATAAAAAGTAATATTATTTTAGTACTTTCGCACTTTGTAGATGTAGACGTCCCTGAAATTTAAATACTTATGTGATCTATCACAATCAATTCGAAAATCTCAAAAATAAAAGACTGACAAAGTATTGAAACAAAAGTGGTTCCGTTTCATGGACGGAAACTGAGGTTGATGGTTGATGCCTTTTGTTGACTTAAGCCACAATGAAAATCATAAAAAATCATTGAACGATTCATTTTGATAGCGACACACAATTTTCGAAAGGCCGTCACAATGAAAAATTGCAAAATAAAAAGTAAGATGCCCAAAGAGTTCCATTTTCGAATTCCATAATTGTTTTTGCATTCTTTAATTGTAAGTGGCCAGATCTAGATACTTACTTTCAGTATGCCCCACGTAAAAACAAAAAAAAAAAAAGCAACTTCAAATAAAACACCCACTTTTGACAACTCGACTCTGAGAAAGAAGATAATTTATTTAGATTTTTTAATGTCTTGATTTTTGTAATTTTCTTGTGTACAATAAATTGTTAAATAAATCAATAAAATCCATCCAATAAAAAATCACGTTTAGTCTCGTAAACAATAATAAGATCAGAAATATTTTAGTTGTTTTACATAACACTCTAAATCCAAAAAATCCCGTGAATTATTATTATAAGAAAATATCAATCAATTTACGGCCCGTTACAGTCCACTGCTGGACTATGAGCCTCCTCCATTAGTGGAGGGTTTTGCCATAATCTCCACGCTTGGCAGGCGGGTTGGAGATGGCAGATTAATAAAAAGGTTACTGTATCAGAGAGCGCTGCTGCCCTGTTCAATGTTTTTGAAAATATATATTTTAGTCAAATAAATCATATAATTTGTGAAAGAAACTTGGTTTTTCCATATAATAAATATGCGCACGGTCGATTGATTGATTGATTGGTTGATTTAGTTTGGAAAAAATATTATAAATTGATTTTCAGCAAAATTAATTTTCAATGTTAGACCAGGTTGTGCCTAAAATTAGCAACTCAGTTAGAACTTCGACCTTTTCTTACATTTATATCATCAGTAAAAGTGCTAGTATTTGATCGTCAAAGTAGTGACTGTAAGTAGTATTTTCGCATAACCCCGCCTTTTATAACGTTTACAAAGCAATTTTTTTGTTTGATGTAAACGCGTAATCGTGAAGAGGTCAATCAATCAGCCTATTGCAGTCCACTGCTGGACGTAGGTCTTCCCAAAGGTACGCCAACGCACACGATCACCCGCTTTTCTCATCCAGCCACCACCAGCGACCTTCCTTAGGCCGTCAGTCCACCTGGAAGAAGTACACGTTTAAAATATTTTATTTGCAAGAAATCGTACCTACACTTAAATCTGCGTGTAGGCAAGTTTGTTTACTAGAAAAAACAGAATAAAATACTTCCAGGTGTCACTTACAGAGAATAACGCGAACAAACAGACAACAATAAACACTAAGAGCTTGTATTAATTAATATAGATAATAGTGATAATATATATGAGCTGATGATGATGATGGTGATAGTGATAATATGATATACTCATTACAACAAACTACTGCGCGTGACTTCAGTAATATGACTAGGAAACTCAGCTAGGAAATAAATGAGCTGAAAAGCATATTATTATACGTTAACCTTTTAGCAGGTATCGCGTAGAACAAATAAAAACTGGTCAAGTGCGTATCGGGTCACACATAGGTACCTGTTTTTAATAGTTAAAACTTCATCAAAGTAATTTTCAATGCTATTACTTCCGAACTTCTTAGTAGTGTACTTTTTTAAATCGGCCTATTACTCGTTAACCAGTAGAGACTAAGTTTTTGACTTAAATTAGTTTTTGAAATAAACTATTTGTACTACTACCACTTTAAAACGAAATATTTATCTAAGCAAACATACTATAAAAATATATTTTTTAAAAACCTATCCTACGACACCTCGCGCTATAGAGTAGTCAAGATATTAAAAAATAACCTTTACCCACTAACCCGTTTCTTTATTGAGTTTTTATTCTATCCTCAGAGGATCAAAAGACGATCGCAGGCGACGCGCGTTATAAATCTTTGATTCTACCACTTTATCGCCATGAGCCCATGACTGATGGATGATGTCAAATTAGAGCCTTCTATAGTCTCGGACCATCCGAGCTTCTAGTACTAAGATTCTCTGGGACTATAATATAAGGGTAACTTGTAGACTACGGAACCCTAAAACAGATCTATAAATTATCGACTCCTACAAATCTTAACTAAGCAAAATTACAAACTATTTTTTTCCTCTTTTATTCGTTTCGTCTAAAACGGCTTCACTCCCTAATCAGTATTGAAGTTTTTATTTTTAAGCGTTGTGAACCTACGAAGCTCTTGTCCAAGAAGTGTTTTTGTTGCAATTTTGTACAAGGAAACTTATCCTAGTTCTATAAATACTGATCATACAACGCAATCAATTTTTAGACGATGTCCCATGTAAAATAATTTAGGTGAATTTCGATCGAACTAAATATAATCAAAGTTGGTAAATACCTACCTGGAGGTTTTATTGGCTGAAGAATTTAATTTCTTGGGATCTTTAATCGTAAAATTGAGAACGAAATTTCAGTTAAATCATTTCGTATCGTAACGAGTCATAATAAAAATGTCTGTAAAAACTTCGCTCGAACTAAACGATACAATTTTATTGTGATTGAACTATTATACGAAGTTTTATATGTATAAACACAGCAAAAGTATATGAATAATATATGCACTTTAGTGACAAATAAGATAGGGTAAAAATTTAATGTTGTTATTGTTATAAAAATATGTTTAGTAATGTCAATTGGTCGGAAAAACGTTAATACTTTCTGAAAAAAGAAGTTTAAAAAAACTATGATATGAACCTGTTTAGATTAGTAAAATATATTCACTTAAAATATATTATAACGCTGCGAAAAAATATTTTTGTCAATGTTATGAGTATAGCTAAATTAAACGTGCGTTGTACTGATGAACATTTACTATATTTATGTACTGAAATGAATGTAAAAAAATGTGTTAAAATACAAGACGTAAAAGATGATTATTTTGTATTTTTATTTAGTTGACTCGACTTAGGCCTGTTCGCCCTACTTCAGGGTAGGCTCGAGCCCTTCGATGGACATATATGAGAATCATCACCCAAGGAGCATATCTTTATCTAAATAAGGGTTATACGTTATCTTGTAGAATTTAGTTCGACTGTCTACCTTAAGAGCATTTCATCCCTCCAGATATCTCCTAGAACGCTTATATACGCAGTTTAGTAAAAGTGGGCACAACCTTATAGTCAGCAATAAGAGTGCCTTGAGAGAGAGAGTGAGTTCGTCTGTAGATGGAGTTAAGAGTGGTATCTTATCTTCTTTCTCAAAAAACCCTATTCGATTTCTAATAAACAATTTTTAGAGCACTAATTAGTTTTGTAGATAGTCTCAAAACAATATTAAGGCAATAGCAGCTGTTCTTACTGATGCAAGCACAACACCAAAGTAACTAAAGGTAATAAAAAATAAGATCAAACTATTTTATAACAGATTAATAATATGCTATGATGGCGTACTATTGACAAGTTAAACATTTTTATTAAAGCATGGCGTTTATACTTGTACCTGGGCTGATTGATAACTGGCCGAAACGACGAACTTTAAAAAATGATACGCAAAAAAAAAAAATTACATTATATTTTGGCATCTTTTTGAAAATAGAACGCCAAATTTGAATTTAATCGAACTGGTGGAATTTGTTTGATAGGACGTAGAACTTTCTCTGTCGTAAATTTTCTTAACAATGGAAAGAAACGAAATTCGTGCGGTGATAAAGTTTTACGTTTTAAAACAGAAAACAGCAACCCAGATTAAAACCAAGCTAGACAGTGTTTTAGGTCATTCTGCTCCTGCATTGAGTACAATTCACACCTGGGTAACTGATTTTAAACGTGGAAGACAGAGCTGCGAAGACGCCCACAGGTCTGGCCGTCCAAATGAAGTCACGAATCCGGACATGATCAAAAAAATTCACAAAATTGTATTGAATGATCGGCGCTTGAAGTTGCGAGAGATAGCAGAGATGGTGAGCATTTCATCTGAACGCGTTTTTAATATTTTGCACCAACATTTGGGAATGAAAAAGCTTTGCGCGCGATGGGTGCCGCGTTTGCTCACTGTTGACCAAAAGCAACGTCGAGTGGACGATTCATCGGAGTGTTTGGCGCTGTTTGACCGAGATCCTAACGAGTTTTCGCGGCGTTATGTAACAGTCGATGAAACCTGGATACATCATTATACTCCCGAGACAAAAGAACAATCTAAGCAGTGGACTGAGAGCGGAAGACCTGCGCCGAAGAAAGCAAAAACGGTTTTGTCGGCTGGCAAAGTGATGGCGACTGTTTTTTGGGATGCTCGAGGGATTATTTTAGTGGATTATCTGCAAAAAGGAAAAACAATAAATGGAGAGTACTACGCAAGCTTGCTGCAAAAATTAAGTGAAGAAATCCAGAAAAAACGACCACATTTGGCCAAGAAAAAAGTTTTGTTCCACCATGACAACGCACCTGCACACACGTCAATGGTTGCAGTCGCCAAACTCCATGAATTGCGGTTCGAATTGCTACCGCATCCACCCTATTCCCCGGATCTGGCCCCGTGTGACTTCCACTTATTCCCAAACCTGAAGAAATGGTTAGGTGGCCAGAGATTTTCATCAAATGAAGATTTCATTGTTGCCGTGGACGAGTATTTTGAGGGGTTGGAGAAAACATTTTATCAAACTGGTGTAACGGCATTGGAGAAGCGCTGGACTAAATGCATCGAGGTAGAAGGAAACTACGTTGAGAAATAAATTTATTTTAAATAGATTTTTAAAGTTTTTCTTTGTCGTTTCGGAAACTTATCAATCAGCCCTCTATTCCTTACGTTTTCGAGTACTTAGGTATTCTGTTTTATCGATTGACTATTATGTAATTATATAACCGAATGGACGTGCGGGTTTAACTATATCGTGAAAGATAATGAAAAACTGTATGAAAACCAACGCGCCCGCTTTATTTTACAGATTTAAACAAGTATATTTAATATAACCATGAAAAAATATTTACCTTCTTTTCTGTCCACTGTAGAAAACTGACTTAATCAAGGGAACTCACTATAATATAATATGTTCGGAACCAATCGGTGGTTTTGCTTCAAGATGGCAACCCTGTGATCTGTCAGATGTGACGTTGTTGAGAACTGTCAGTCTATCTGGGTTCGGTTTTGCGTGTGGGCTGGTGATGGTTACGTGCAGTCCGTCGGAGGCGTTTTGTTGAGGTTTTAGACAAGAAGTGTAAGAAAGTCACGCAACGGCGTATTTTGGAAGCGATTACACGGCTTGGAGCGGCTGTACAAAGAGTCTGCTACGGCATCCCTATCTCCTGTGTGTCCTTCCTTCTCCCCTTCCCCGTGATCCTTGTCGTTGTAGCTCACCACGCCGAGTCACAACAGGATTCCTTGTAAGTGATCAGATTGAATTATATTTTAGGTTAAGATAAGCTCCGTGACATCGCGGACAGAACGCAGGACCCTCGTGGCCGAACCACGTTGTATGTCTTCAGACACGTGGTCGAGGGTTCTGAACCGTTCAATATATGTTATTGTTACACATTCAATGCTCTTTTTCACAAAACTTGTCTCAATTTTTGTTATAAAAACGACGTAATTTGTTGTTTACAATTTTTACAACCCGATTGAAATAAAAATGGCGATAAGGTTAATAAGTTTTTTATAACATTGATAAGAGCAATCTCTCTATAGTTTAATGAATAGAATAGCTATAAAATATCATTAGACTGAATATACTTTCTTAAGTTTACTGATTCTAATGAAAGAGTAATAGGTCTTATGATTCTTTTATGGTCATCTATAGAACGCAATGTTTGTAAAATATTTGTTTTATTCACAGTATCACTAAGCTTTTTAAAGAGCTATGTTGTCAAATTTATAAGGTGAAGTGTTTTATGTAACAAATCAGCCAGGAAAAAGGTAAGGACGCTTATTATTAGCAATCTATTTTCGTGGCCTAATAAGTCTGTAGCTAAGTAAGATGTAGGTGCCGCGCCACACCACGGTGCAATCGACCGCAGTGGTATACCAGATTTCTGTGTGGTACTGAGACTAGGTATTTAAAAAAAGATATATCGAACACCGCGGCAGTTACATGTACAGTTGTAGTCTGCAGTGTAGGTTGGATTGGATTGGAACTAATGAGTGCCAATACGTTCATTTCTATGAAATGTCATATAGAAACTAACATACCAAGTACTTAGTTTTCGTGCGTTTTCATATATTTTTGCACTTTTCGTAGAAATCCACCTTCCTTTTAAAACTTTTTACTTTATTCATTTTGTATAAAACCGTCGTCAATATTAAAAGAATAAAACTACTTGTAATATTATTTATTGGGACTAAAACTACTGACTATGCTTTTAAAAGTGTTTTCCATTAGAACTTTACGCTAAATGGAATCTATTTATGTATCGTTATTAGAAAAGTCTTATGGAACTATTTGTTAAAGGGTATAAATAGACGGTATTGAATATTATAAAAACAATTTTTTTTTAAATAATCAAGTCACTCTAAAGAAGGACTTAAAATAAGAACTCATGAAGGTTGTATGAAGATAATTTACACTTAATCCAGATTATTGGTATAAAGAAGGCTTTAAGACTTCGGCTTGAGGTAGTTTACTCTATTAGAAAATTCTGTGTGTCCCAAAACCTTCTATAGAATACTAATATCTTATTATAAACCACTACAATACTGTTTATAGATATATTAGATTAGAGACTTCTAATAAATGCTCCTTGGGCATCTCAGCCGGAAGACGTTGACTGCTGAACATAGGCCTCCCTCCATAGGTTTCCAACGTGAACGGTCCTGCGCTATTTACATCCACCGCACCGGGGCGGAGGCGGCGCCCAGTAACTTTCACCATGTCATCTGTTCACCTTGTGGGAGGGCGTCCGACAAATGCTACGCCTTCCGGCCCGTGGTCGCCATTCGAGAACCTATCTTCCTCATCGGTTATCAGTTCGTCGAGCTCCATTGCCGTGAAGTTAACGTGCTTATCCTGAGAGCTATGTCGATGATATTGGTCTTTCTACGTATCTTCTCATTCCTGATTCTATCACGTAGTGAGACTTCGAGCATAGTTCTCTCCATGGCACACTGAGCGACCCTGAGCTCGTTCATGAGACCCATAGGACGATAATGATGATGAGGTTTATTTAAAGATAACAGGTTACCCAACAACCTGTTTACATCAACAGCTCATATACGTCCCCACCGAGGGGATAGAGCCTACCCTGATTTAGAGTAATTAGGCCTTAGACGACCACGCTGGCCCAGTGTGGGTTGGTCGAATTCACACACAACCATTGAATTTTTTCGCAGGAGTGTGCAGGTTTCATCACGATGTTTTCCTTCACCGTAAGAGCATCGAATAAACGTAATATGAATCCGAAATTCGAAAACACATTGGTACGAGGTGGGGATTGAACTCGCGTCTCCCGGACGTGACGCAGCGGCCCTAACCACTAAATTATCGACGCTTCTAGTCGCTATAGGCTAGACCAACCTGTTGTGGTAATTAGAATTAATATTAATAAACAGTGAAGGATGGTGCCCGTTGGATTTACCGATGCTCTCCCAACTTTTATCCTCGCTTGTTTCCGGCTATGCTACATCGACCACTCTGCTTTAATTCATTTTGAATTTACTGTATAAGGATACGTCTGTACGTCTTAATTGTGTTAAACCACGTGAAACTGAACAACTTTTGTTTTGCAAGTTTCTCAAAAATATAGCTTTTCATACCAATTTAAATCCGAGTCAGAGTACCGAGTCCGAGTTAATAGTATATCAGTATTATTTTTTTACAAAGTTGAACAGCTATATTTAGATACTAGATTGCACTAATAGAAAAACACCCTCAAGTATGTTAAAAGCGCAGAACATGATTCGGCCCACATTATAAATCTGATGTAGGACCAGTTGACCACTATAAGTTTTTCAAAAGAGGAGGTCGCTGGCACAGTTCGACACGCCAACTTGCCCCTAAACCCATTTATTCTGTACACATTATTTTTGTAAAAAATAATAAGTTACTACAGACACACGAAATTCGTAGAACGTGATTTCACGTTTGCTACGTACAATTCACCTAAACTGCTGATTTCATTTGTTGAAAGACTAGAGAGAGACATGCTGTAGGTAGATCAAAGAACGTTACGCTCAGTGAGTTTATCTGAAGGCTTTGTAAAGTTGTAAGTAAGTACTTCAAATATGAAATTCATTGAATTATTATTTACGTTCAATAGTCGCTTAGTTTATTTAAAGAAGAAATAAAATTTGTTTCAGTTGTTTTCTTAAGCAATTTCAGAAGAAAGTAATAGAAATGTAGATGAAACAAAAACAATTAGTATCATTTGCTGAGCTAAGATAATAGGTCGGGGAAAAAGTTTCTTCGCATTTTACATGAAAATTCAAAACATTTGTTTATTAACATTTAACTAAAGTATGTAGGTGCCATTTTGTTCGATAACCTTCTACCACCTTGCAGGTAGGGACATGATCCCATTGCTATAAAAATTCTGGGGCATCTGATCAAAAAACCGCGACAAGTGGTTTTGGTAGTCCTCTCGTGAATGATGTTAACCTGACACTGCCTAAAGAATTCTGAAAAGACCGAAACAAGTGTAAATCTGAAGGTGCAGTCAGGTCAGGACTATACGGCGGATGCATTAACACCTCCCAGCCAAACTCTCTTAATTTTTGCTGAGTGGCTAAAGATGTGTGAGGTCCAGCGTTATCATGATGAAAAACCACACCCCTTCTGTTGATAAATTCCGGCCGCTTTCTCTCATTTTCTTGCTTTAATCTCATCAGTTCGTTGCGAGATAACCCGGGTTTCGCCAGAGTCTGTGAAGCCTGACCAGCCTTTGACCACGACCTTTTTCGCACGTTCTTGTCGTACGTGATCCACTTTTCATCACCAGTTATCAGGTTTTTCAAAAATGGTTCGGTTTCATTACGTCGTAATAAAGAATCACAAATGAGTACACGGTTCATTAGGTTTATTTCAGTGAGCTCATGAGGCACCCAAATATCGAGCTTTTTTGTGTACCCAGCTTTTTTCAAATGCGCCAAAACTATTTTTTGGTCAATTCATAGTTCTTCAGCTACATCGTTACTACTGATATGCCGATCTTGCTCCACTTTTTCAAAAATGGAACATCCATGTTATGTTACCATGATACAGGTACATAAATCCAATCTACCTACGCCGATCTCTGCTTATAACAGAACTTGCCCTTTAGTTTCAGAGTTACCCACACTGACACATCTAAACGGCCCAGACCACCCTGTAAGTTATAGCTCTAAAAATAAAAATAAAAAGACATTTATTCATCCACACATCTTGAAAAATAATCAAATGGAAAAACTGTTTACAGATGATGTTAAAAAACTGTTAGGATGAAAAGGCTATGTCTCAGCTAGGCTGCTTTTCAGACATCACCTTGTATTCTAGTCGCTAGTACCAGTAAGTTAACAATTAAAAACTAAAAGGAACAATATTAGAAAAACAACAAATTAACAACCCAGAATAAAAAATAAAAACCGATTAAAATTCCAGATAAAATGTACAATATGACATGTAGTCACAAAATCAGGTACCTCAGACAGTATACAAAATCAGTGTTTAAAAGAAATAAATAGAATGGCAGCTCCAAGTAATCATTTCCATAAAGAAAACTCAAATACCTATTTAGGTATAATAGATAACTTACTCTACTTGTAGATAGGCAAATGTAGCGCAGCTTGCGTAACCTCGACGGCTGATATACAACGCACTAATAATAAGGTTCTCTGCAAAGTGATGCTTAAGATCACAAGACAACAACCCTTTTTAATTAATTAAAGGGAAGGAGCACAACTGATTACGATGGTAGGCCCAACTTCCTTACTTTTTTGACTCAGTTAATGGCCAAACAAGCAAATGAGCCATCCTTATTTCAACCAGAACACAGGTTGTTTTACATAATTGATAAATTGTGATTAGCCTTTGCAAGTACTAGCGATGCCATTTATTTCTACTTTCCAGCTTTGTTTTTGTTTTGAGCTAGTACTCGTAGTATATTGTATGTCATTATCATCAATGTCCCCACTGAGGGGTTCGAGCCTACCCTGAAATAGGGCAATCAGGCCATATTCGACCAGGCTAAACTGCATGTAAGATCGAAGTAATAAGAAAATTATTATTATGACGTTCTCAAATATTCAGAAGTAGAACTTTCTAGATCGAATTGCTATGTATCCTATTAACGGTATGTAAATCTTGAAAAAATAATATGGTGATCTGTAATTAATTTATTTTACAATATTAATATCATTCGTAAATCTGATACATTTGTGTTAAGTAAATTAAAAGTCGTACATAGCTGTTTCAACAAACATTTCAATTTCGGCCGGCACTGATGAAAGGCTTGATCCGTAAACAGATATTATATCTGGATGATTTTATATTACCCAGTGGATCCAATGAAAACATTATGAGTTTTCAATCAATTTTATCACTAACTGAAATCAATTACAGCCAAGGGTCAATTAAGTAATTTACTTATAAAAAACAACTTTTATCTTATATGGAAGACAACATTTCATTGGTAGACATATTTAAGCTAAATTCAGAGTAAGTTGTATTAAGTTTAATTAAAAGGATAATACTCGTATTAAAGGTAAATCTAAATAAATTATTGCGAGCGCGAGTGTATTCTTCGACTAATCACTTGATCCTCGTGTTGAGGAGAATAAGATTTTGTCTTGGTTTTGTAATATGTAGTTGCGGGAGTTTGCCACTTGGTAGCGCTGCTATGGCTTATTGCTTGTTATACTATACGTACTGCTGAATTCGAGAAATATTTATTTCATATTTTCTACGAAGTTTTCTTATTTATCTATCTATTACAATAGTAAGAAAGAAAGAAAATAATTAAACGGACATAACAGGACGAGTGTAGATTACCTACACGTGTGTTCAGCATCAACAATGATCGATCGTTGACCCGAACATGCGCAGCATTCGTCAGCTGCTGAATCACATCGAGACGTCCAAATTCCATATTGTTAATCAGCATATTTACTGTAAGATCTATCAATGTGTGTGTAAATATTTTCATATAAATACTAGCTGTAATTGTAAATAAAGTACTCTTCCACCTGCAGTTGAGTCTCTCTTATCTCCTGCAAAGCGATGTTCCCGCCCTAGCCGGATGATCCGCTCCTCTCAAGTGGCGAAGACACCTTCATGCCCTTAAATAGTGAGGCTGAGCCTGGCCCGCTAGCTTGAGCTAATCATTTCCTGTGTACATTGCACGCCGTACACATCCTTTTTATCCTTCCCACTTTCCGTCTGTTACCTTAGGTCTCATGGTAACGGACATTCCCGTACTTATCTATTTATGTATATGTACGTCGTAATATGGTTAGGGCTAGGCTATTGTTGAACCGGGTTGTAGGTAATGTAATAGCTTTTCCCTTTTCCAAATCATGTATAGTCGGCTAGCTATGACACTAACAAAACACTACTAAACAGCTACACTAAGTTTTGTTTTAAATTAATATTTTTGATGGACATAAACACGACACTCACACTTTACATAGACACTTTTTATAGCTAGTTGACTCTACATTATGGTCCTTCGAGTTTTTTAAAGACGCGGTCCTCTTTTCCCCCATAGGGATTATTTTGACAAGACAGACAGACGTCCTGGGGTGTAGCAGGCTGGCGTACTCAAACAAGCGTCAGTTTGTTGCATTTTGAGACAGACTTAGTACTATACCAAACCTATAGACATCCCTTGTCGGTAGCGGTTCGGTGGGTTGGCTCTCCACAAGCGGTTTCAACCAGTTCATTGAGAAGTCGCATATACCGTGCCAAGGGTGTAGGGGCGGTTGGTACTGACAAACAGGGTAGCTAATGAGAGTAGGATAGGGACGCATGAAGACAAAAAGAAGACAGAGAGAAGACGAAAGAAGACACAGAGAAGACGAAAGAAAATAGAGAGAAGATTCAAGACATAGACCAGACTCCAGAGGACCCAAGAAGACACCATGGAAGTTTCAGAGATCAACAACCTTATTAAGAAGCAAGAAAATGACAGCATCGAAATCAGAAGGATAAAAGCGGAAATTAAGGACGTTTCGACTATAAGAAAGACGAAACAATACATCGACGACAAACGAGTCACTCTGTATACAATTTACCAGAGGGCTCTACAAGACCACATACTACTAGACGAGCAAGAAATATTATCGACGCATAAATACATGACGCTTAATTATTTTGAGACACAAATCAAGAAACCTTATGAAGAGGCTATTGAGTACTTGAAGAAGTGTGAAGAAAAAGACAAAATTTTAAAAGACATTATAGACATAAAAGACCCTCCAATCGACGAAGAAGACAAGAAAAAAGTCTCTTCACCGAAGCTGTTAATTCAAAAATATAGACTAAAACAGCTTCAGAAAAAGATATCGACTGCATCGACCGCCATCGCTGAAAATAAACCGGCATGGCACCTAAAGACACTTGTGACGAACCTTGAAAAGTATTTTCAAGAAATTGAAGACAATCATATGGAGTTACTTATGGAGGAAAGTACACTCGACGACGAATATTTTAGTAAAAACCAATTTGACTACATTCAAAATGAACTAGACGCAATAATAGAGAAATTACAAGAAAAAATTTATCAGACAGACATGACTTCAAATAAGACATCGGTATCCAAGTTACCCAGGATTACCATCCCAATTTTCACGGGAAATTACGAATCATGGAATTCTTTCTACGATTTATTTAAGAAAATTATTGACGACGACTGTACAATTTCTGCTACAGAAAAAATGCAGTACTTAAAATCACATGTACGAGGCGACGCAGAAAAGATGATTAGACACTTGGCCGTAAACGAGGTCAACTATAAGGCAGCGCTTACACTGTTGACGAACAGATATAAAGACGAAAGGCTAATTGTACAAACATACATAGACAAATTATTGGATTTACCAAAAGTGCAGACACCTAATGCAAAAATGTTACGCAATATGCATGACTGTATTAATGAGATTTTAGAAGCATTGAAAAATCAAAACATTGATATTTCTACATGGAGTCCAATTTTGACAAGAATTTTGAGTCGTAAGTGGGACCAAGACACTAATATGAAATATGAAGACCAATTAGAAGAGCCGAACAAACTACAAGATTTCACCAAAATGATGAAGTTTTTGGAAAAACGTTTCAAGAGTTTAGAATCTTCATGTAAACTCACCTTTATGCCAACAGCCAATAGCTCGACCTATAATAAACCATTAGTAACAACAAGTCAAGAAAAACCCACGTATTGGCAAGATAGGAAGGGACAATGTTGGTACTGCCAGAACGACCACAATATTCACTATTGTCAAGCATTTAAATCACTGAATGTCAATGACCGCATAAAGAAGGCGCAAGAAAAACAAATGTGCTATTTATGCCTAATGCACGACTCTAAAAAAGAATGCGTCAGTCAAAAATACAAGCAATGTGAAATATGCAATAAGGCGCATTCTACACTCTTACATCGCAACATAAATGAGTATTTATCAACAAAACATCAGGCTTCAAGTAGCACAATTAAAAATAACAACAATTACAATCATGTGTCAAGGACAAGCACAATTCCACTAAGACCACAATCAAAAGACAGTAAGCCATCAAAATATACGACAAACGTATCTATGCACCAACATGATACACAGAAAACCATACTTCTAGCCACAGCTTTAGTACAGACAACAACATTCGACGGAACTCCTCAATTACTACGTGTATTATGCGACCAAGGCTCTGAAGCCTCTCTATGCACCGAAGAGGTAGCTCAACTACTGGGATACCCTAGACGAAAGATCAAAGCAGAAATAAAGGGTATTGCCGACGAAACACCAAAAACTTCAAGTTACATGATTGATGTTACTTTAAAGCCGAGATTCCCTAGTGCGTATGAATTACCTACGTCACTCATTGTATTATCAAAGCTGACTGGAGCGCTCCCAAAAGAAAACATAGAACAATTACAAGAACAAAAACTGGCTAATAAAATAATAGCTGACCCAACTTATTACAAGCGAGGCCCGATTGATATTATTTTGGGAGCAGAAGAATACAGTAAGATGTTATTACAAGGCTTCGAAAAACTCGATAATGGCATCATATGTCAAAATACAGAGCTAGGATGGATTTTGTCAGGGTTTTGTCCTACAGAATGCTGTAACGGGATGAAAGTTTTGAGTTTGATTACACGTACCGAAGAAAATCAAATGTCTAAATTTTGGGAATTAGAAGAAGTATCACACGAACATGAATCAAAAGACGATGACCAGTTATGTGAGACCTATTATAAAAAAACGACTCAAAGAAACGATGACGGGACCTATACTGTAAGGCTCCCATTTAAGGATTCTTCCCTAGAATACGGGAATACGCGACAGAAAGCTGCTGCCAGACTATTACAACTAGAAAGGAAATTAGAGAAAAATCATGACCTAAGACAACAATATAATGAGTTCATGAAAGAATATTTAGATATGAATCATATGCGAAAAGTAAACAAAGCAAACTACTATGACGGTAAATATTATATACCTCACCAACCTGTAATACGAGAAGACTCGCTGACTACAAAGTTGCGATGCGTGTTCGACGCAAGCAGTAAGTCGAGCACAAATGTAAGCCTTAACGACAACTTACATAAAGGCCCTCGTTTGCAACAAGACATAGATACTATATTACTACGATGGCGTAAACATAGAATTGCTTTCATGGCGGACATTGAAAAAATGTACCGTTTTATAAAAATCAATGACGATGACCTCTCGTATCAGAGAATATTATGGAGATGGTCACCAAAACAACCCATTCAAGAATATGAATTAACTACAGTAACGTACGGGACAAGTGCAGCACCTTACTTAGCCATAAAAACACTTCAGCAACTCGCCATAGACGAACAACAAAATTACCCTATTGCCAGTAAAGTGACCTTAGAAGATTTTTACGTTGACGATATATTGTCTGGAGCAAATGAGTTAGATAAAACAAAACAATTACAAAAACAACTTATTGACATGCTACGATCTGGAGGTTTCAATTTAAGAAAATGGTCGTCAAACAGCGCTGAATTATTAGAAAGCATTCCTCAACAAAATGTAGATGACAAAATGATAAAATTGCCCATGGACGAAAACAGGAAATCACTAGGCGTTGCTTGGTCACCCAGAGAAGACAGTTTTCATTTTGAAATTATAATAACAGCCTGCGAAAGACCGACAAAACGATTCATTTTCTCGGAAGTAGCAAAATTATTTGATCCACATGGCTGGCTACAACCTGTGATAATTACAATGAAACTGTTAGTACAAGAGATATGGATAAGTGGAATAGATTGGAATGAGACTGTATCTGACGAAATAAGAGTAAAATGGACTAACATACAAAACCAACTAAAAAGCCTTGAAACAATTAAAATACCAAGATGGATTCATTACACAGAGAAAAAGATCGAATTACATGGATTTAGTGATGCATCGGAAAAAGCTTACGGTGCAGTCGTTTATTGCCGAATAAAGGAGAATGACTCATATCACGTGACTTTGTTACAAGCAAAAACAAAAGTAGCGCCAAAGAAAAATAAAACAACTTTACCACGACTAGAATTATGCGCTGCTGTTTTATTGACAAAATTAGTGAAGAAAATACAGAGAGCTATTGGTTGCGACGACACGAAAATTTATTGTTGGACTGACTCTATGATTACATTGGGTTGGATAAGAGGAGAAGCAGACAAATGGAAGACCTTTGTTGCAAATAGAGTATCTGAAATACAACAAACTCTTCCACACGCTATCTGGGGACACGTTGTTTCAGCAGACAACCCAGCTGATGTTATATCCAGAGGCATAGAACCAAGTAAATTACAAGGCTACAGTCTTTGGTGGAATGGACCAAACTGGCTACAAACAGACAAACTATTACAGACAAAAATAATCCCAGAGACACATGAAGAAGTAAAACTTTGCCATCAGACAACAATCATAGTGTGCGACAAAAATGAATTGTTGGAGAGATTTTCCAGTTTCAGCAAGATGACAAGAGTATTATCTTATTGTTTAAGATTTATAAGACGACAAAAGGCAACAGGGTCATTGACCTGCGAAGAATTAAACAACACAAGAAAAAACATTATAAGACAAGTACAAATTAACGCTTTTGAACAAGAATACCAGGTCCTAAAAAATGGAGGTACATTACGAAAAGGTAACAAATTGACAAATTTAGACCCATTCATAGACAAGGATGGATTAATCAGGGTAGGCGGCAGGTTACAAAATTCACAACTGCCGTACAATCAAAAACACCCTGTATTATTGCCATATGATCATCACGTCACATCGATAATAATACATGACGCACACATAAAAACACTCCACGGCGAAAATCGACTGACACTATCTTATTTACGACAGTCATACTGGATTATGCGAGGGAAACAAAAAATAAAAGCCTGCATAAATAAATGCGTGAAATGCATTAGATACAAAGCAGAAACAGCTAAACAAAAGATGGGCGCGCTTCCTAAGCCGCGTGTGACGCAATCATACCCATTTAGTTATACAGGGTGTGATTTTGCAGGACCAATCCAAGTACGAGCCATGAAAGGTAGAGGACATAAGTCATACAAAGGATACATTGCTGTATTTATTTGTTTAGCTACGAAAGCTATACATTTGGAGCTAGTTGGAGACTTATCAACAGAGTCTTTCATAGCAGCGCTCCGAAGGTTTATGGCGAGAAGAGGTCACGTGTCTCACATATACAGTGATAATGCGACAAATTTTGTGGGAGCAGCGAACTTTTTATACAAAGAAATTTTAGAAATTACACAATCACCACAATTTCAAGACTCATTGACAAACGTTGGTACACAATGGCATTTTATACCGCCAGCGGCGCCACACTTCGGAGGAATATGGGAAGCTGGAGTGAAATCAATGAAACATCATTTAAAACGAGTGATAGGAGATAGCACCCTGACCTACGAAGAATTATCAACATTCTTGCATCAGATCGAAGCATGCTTGAATTCACGACCATTATGTGTACAGACAGAAAACATCTATGACAGCATAATATTGACACCAAGCCATTTTTTGATTGGACGCGAAGCAGTGGGCGTACCAGATCCAATATCCAACATTAATACTGACCTCATTAATCGATGGAAGTTAGTCCAAAAAATGAAAAAAGACTTCTGGAACACCTGGTCTAAAGAATATTTACATCAGCTACAACAACGATATAAATGGAAGACAGACCAAGAAAATTTAAAAATCGGCACTGTAGTTCTCATCAAAGATGAAAATTTGAGTCCAAGTAAATGGCCAATTGCAAAAATTAAAGAAAACCATCCAGGAGGAGATGGAGCCACGAGAGTAGTGACTCTTCAGCGGTCACAAGGATCAGACCAAAAGAGAGCAATACACAATTTAATACCATTACCAATAAATGAAAACTTAGAGACAGATGAAGCGACTAAAACGCCTGTAGAAATAAACATGGCAACAGTTAACAGACTACCTAAAAGAAAAAAATATACAAAAACTTCAAGCACGTATAAATACTGTATGTTTGTACTACTGACCTTACTACAATTTTTTGCTCCAATGAAAGCTGCTTATTCAACTAAAAACTTAGAACCAGGACTGTATGTGGAACAAATGGGAAATGTAACATTAGACAGAGGGACGTTTAGAATAGAAACATGTTATCGACGCGATGCATTAAACCAAAATTTAAAGAAAACAGAAGACGTGCTAAATCAATTCAAGACTTTATGTGACACAATGATAGCAACTGACAGCAACACGCACTGCACCCAATATTATGAGCATCTGTATGAAGAAGTAGAAAAATTTGAAAGAACATATGAATATTTATCAGAAATTAGCCAAACTAGGAAAAAAAGAGGAATTTTGGGACAAATAATGACGTCGATATTTGGTGTGAATGATGAAGTATATAGAGATATTAATGCACTTCAGAAAAATCAACAGAATTTGATTGACGCAGCAAATCATCAGACTAAGTTCATGATTTCTACTATAACAGCAGTGAATCAAACAGAAGAAAAAATTCAGAAAAAATTAGAGAAATTTCAAAAAAAGTTAAATCAAGCCATATCCTACGTAAATGACAACAATAGATGGTACAGATCAATCAGTTTAAATTATATACGAATACAAGTAATACAGTCATACCAGTTAGCCCATAACTACATAACAGAGATGATTGACTATTATTCAGGATTAATGAATATATACTTGGAAAAAGCTACGATATATAGTATACTTACACCAAAAACAGTTGCTGACGTAATAAGAAATGCAAATAACAGATTACCATCAAACCTGTACATATTACAATTACAATTAATAGATACAAAATTGGCAGAAAATGAAACGCACATAAGAGTGTTGTCATATTTTCCAATAACAGAGAAAGGGAAATATACCTTAATGCATATAACTCCAATACCAGTTAAACTTCAAGATAGAACATTCAAAGGATTAAATATACCACAAACATTTATAGCTATAGACTACAATAATGAAAAATATTTTGAATTAACACACGAAGAATTTAAAACTTGTTTACAAAAATCTAATAATTTTATCTGCTTTCCTGTGGCGGTGAAAAACATGCAATTAAATCAGAATTGCATCGTTAAACTATTGACTAAATCTGGAAATAATACAGACTGTCCTACAAAAACATATAATATTACAAGAGATATAATTTGGAAACAAGTCCAAATGACTAATACATGGATTTATTTGACAAGGAAGATGGAGACGGTGTCCATTCTATGCGATGGGCAAAGAGAAGAAGTCTCGATACATGACGTCGGAATTATACAAATATCAGAAAATTGTATAATCAAGACAATCAGTACTACGTTGACTGCAAAGAGAATTATCTCAGTTAGCGTCTTAGCGTCCTTTATTAGAAATTCCCAGTTTAAGTTAGAAAATAATACGTTTTTATTAAGTAGACATAATGACATTTCTAAGGAACAAGTATTAGATAGCTCTAAAGATATTTTTAATAGTTTAATTAACAAAGAAAAGACATTACAGACAACCCTAGACAACACGGTTTGGAATAACGTAATTATTCACTCGTGCATAGTTAGTTTCAGTACAGTTGCAGTATTGTCACTTTTAGCGATTCTCACGTTCTGTTATGGCCCACAGTTGACAAGATGGTTACGGGAGAGACGAATGAGCAGAGCAGCGGTGAAGCCTGGCCCGGTCTACAGCATCCCGCGCAGACTACGGAAGACTCCCCCGGCCAAACCGCCTCGGCAGCAGACGACGACGACCCATGACATCGAGCTTTACGACCTGAAGTCCATTTCTTCGGCGGCGGCGCCAGAATGTTCAGCATCAACAATGATCGATCGTTGACCCGAACATGCGCAGCATTCGTCAGCTGCTGAATCACATCGAGACGTCCAAATTCCATATTGTTAATCAGCATATTTACTGTAAGATCTATCAATGTGTGTGTAAATATTTTCATATAAATACTAGCTGTAATTGTAAATAAAGTACTCTTCCACCTGCAGTTGAGTCTCTCTTATCTCCTGCAAAGCGATGTTCCCGCCCTAGCCGGATGATCCGCTCCTCTCAAGTGGCGAAGACACCTTCATGCCCTTAAATAGTGAGGCTGAGCCTGACCCGCTAGCTTGAGCTAATCATTTCCTGTGTACATTGCACGCCGTACACATCCTTTTTATCCTTCCCACTTTCCGTCTGTTACCTTAGGTCTCATGGTAACGGACATTCCCGTACTTATCTATTTATGTATATGTACGTCGTAATATGGTTAGGGCTAGGCTATTGTTGAACCGGGTTGTAGGTAATGTAATAGCTTTTCCCTTTTCCAAATCATGTATAGTCGGCTAGCTATGACACTAACAAAACACTACTAAACAGCTACACTAAGTTTTGTTTTAAATTAATATTTTTGATGGACATAAACACGACACTCACACTTTACATAGACACTTTTTATAGCTAGTTGACTCTACAACGTGTTTTATATGCATTCGCACTCGCGCTAATCAAAGTGTAACTGGGATTTAGGAATATCGGTGGTCTGACCCAGTGCGGGTAGGTCGCTTTACACACAACCTTTAAATTTCTTCGCAGGTAGTTGGAACCGCGGGCGGAAGGCAGAACCTTTGAATAAATCTGTCTGAGCTGTAAAACGAGTTAGTGGATTTGTTGATTAACTTGGCTTTTCACGAAGCGACGCATTTTGCTAATTAAAACGAGACAATTTCAATATACTGGATCTTGAGACGATTTACTTTAACATTTACACTGGTGGTTGGTTTAACATTTACGACAATATTAAATAACCACTATTATTAAAAAAACAAAAAACCCGACTGCATGAAAAATTTAAAACTTTTGGCGCCAAAAATAGGCCATCTTGGTTTTTTTATAAATTTGATGTACCCAGTGTCACTCTCACCAGTAAGACGAATCTAACCATACCTCTTTAGCTAAAATCCATCAAGCCGTTTAGGCTGTAGAGCGTGCCAAAGAAATATAAATACATATATACATACATACATACATACATACATATGTAGGAAGTGGGTCAGGCATTGTAGAAAAAGATAACAAAAAGGTATCGGTAATTAGTTCTACTTTAATTTAATTATAATCAATAATAACTTATTATTATTCTAAAACAATTATGGGGATATTTCAAGAATAGAACAACAAGTGCACCAGTTCGAGCCCAAAACTCGAATGCCGCTCCGTACCAGAGGCCGGGCTTTTATATTAACTACAAAACAAGTCCGTAGTGGGGAGGTGGGGAATGGCGTGATGCGCTCGAACAAGCGCACGTGCCGCTTACAACGAGTTGCTGCATAAAATATTCCCACTTTAACACGTCACGACGACGCCGCCGTCACGGCCATGCTGACATGCGCACGTCCTCGTGCGCGTAGTATCACGAAGCTTAATCTGAGAAAGAAACGTCATAGTTAATGCTCGATCATCCTGATAAACTTAAACTTTAGATAACATGTTGCCTTAATCTATAGTTCTGGTCTGGTCATTGCTGACCCTTCAGAATCCCTTCAGCTATAAAGGCTGGACCGGATATGCAGAATCCCTTCAGCTATAAAGGCTGGACCGGATATTCAGAATCCCTTCAGCTATAGTAACTGGACTGGATTATCAGAGTCCCTTCAGTTATGTTAGCTGGACCGGATTTTTAGAATCCCTGCAGTCATAACTGGTCCGGACCAATTATCACTGTATGGCTAGACCGGACTTGCATTTGCCCCTATAGCATGTTGTCATTGTTCTGGCAAAATGCACTTCGATAACTGTACATTATGTGTAGATTACTTATCACTAGTATGTACTATTGCTTCTGTCACAATCTCTACGGACTCTGGAAAATTGAACAGTGTGTCCTGACTATCTATTGATATAGTACGTGAACTACTACGTACGTCATGTATGTCATCAGCTGTCAAAGTGCGAGAGTCCGCAGATACAGTTTCTTCATCATTTACTGATATTGTGTCACTATTATAGGCAGTTTCATTAATTTTGAAAAGTTAGGAATAAACTGTCTGAAATATATGGCCAAACCTATAAATTGACGAACTTGAGTGACAGTAGTAGGTGCTGGGATATTTTGAAGGGCTTTAATTTTCAAAGGGTTTGGTCGAACTTCTCCTGATGATATAACGTAACCCAAATACTCAATTTTCCTTTTCAAAAATGAGCATTTATTAAAATTGAATGAAAAACCAGCCTTAGATAGGGTATCTAACAGGTTATCAAGACGTTCTAACCCCTCGTCGATAGTTTTTGATGCAGAAAGTACGTCATCCATATAGACGAGGATTCTATCGTCTTTCAAAGGTTTGAGTGCAGTGTTTATGGCTCGTTGAAAGACCTGGGGTGCGTTTTTCAAACCAAATGGCATAGTTAGATATTCAAATTGACCCGTAGGCGTAACAAAAGCTGTCTTTCCAGAGTAAAAAAGTAACCAATAGTAGAAAAGTAACAGGCTCCATGAAGTTTATCAATTTGGTCGTTAATTAATGGAAGAGGATAGCTATCTGAACGAGTGTTAGTATTGAGCTCCCTGTAATCCACACACATACGGTCACCACCGTTTTTCTTTTTCACTAATAAAATGGGACTAGCGAATGGAGAACAACTCTCACGAATAATATTTGCCTCCAATAAATCGTTGATTTTTTCGTCTACTATGTTTTGCTCAGTGGGAGATAATCTATATGGACGCCTATGGACAGTTTTATTAGGGTCTATCAAATCGATTTTAAGTTCACCAGTGGTAACACGAGTGGTAGGGAAGTTGTCTATAAAACTCGATGAATACTTCTTAAGGATGTTAATCAGGGTTTCCCGGTTATTACCCTCGAGATCTGTATCTAAGGAGGTGACATCAAACGGTTCACCTATCTTCAAACAGGAGTTTGTGCGTTTGGATTTGGAAAATGACAGTTTTTCGTTACTGATCTGAACGAGAATGTCATTGTCCAAGATATCACAACCAAGCAAGATGTTCTCACTAAGGCATTCATCAGGTAACACGTGAAAAATTACGTCGAGGGAAATTTCTTGTATGATAATTGGACATTTGACTTGTAAGTCGCATATTATATTACTACCTCCTATACCTTTTAAGAATACTTGTTCATGAAACCGCTCACCATTTAACAAATAAGAGTGACATTGTTTTATAAGGCTACATTCAGCACGAGAATCAAAAACAAAAGGTAAGTTTGTACCACTTATCTGTAATATTCCACGCGCAGTTTTTGAGCACAGGTTCACTTGTTTGCTGGTGCTGTTAGGTACTCTGCTGCTGCTGTTGGTTGAGCCGTCGTCCTTCCTGTAGCGCATGGGGCAAGTGGTCGCGAGGTGCCCGGAGTCGTTGCAGACGTAGCAGGCCGTAGCTGTCTTAGATTGATCAGGTCTCGCTGAAATAAATGGTTTTTTAAAAGATGTTCGCGATTTATCTCGGCATTCACTACCACGATGACCAATTCGGCCACAGAAATTCAGTTTCCTCGAAAAACTTGGCCACGAAATTTTTTTGCGTCGACCTCAGGTGCACTGGTGTCCTCGTTGCGTCTCTTGAGCGTGAAACTACGCAGAGTGCGGAAGAGACAATTTTTGTCGTGTATAACTACAGAGTTCAATTCACGACGTATTTTATCATCACATTGAGATAGCACAGATATAGCGAAACCCGTGGTGACTTTTTCGGGTAAATTGGCATTTGGTATCTTTTCTATAAGTTGCCACAGGCGCATGCCTGCTTCAGCTGGGCTTTCCTTTTCCTCAATCCGAAATTTGATGATCTGATCAAAATAATCTTGCATCATCATGGGTTTAGAGAACGTTGACAATAGCATTTCCTTAATTGATGCCCAGGAGATATTATCTGGCTGTATCTTCGTAAGGCAGACAGCAGCACGACCTTTAAGACATTGAGTCAAAGCTAAGACCAAATCCACGCCATCTAATTTTTTCTTTTCTATGATTATTTCGGTTATCGCACACCAGTTGACAATGTCTGATTCAGGGGTATCAGGATCAAAAGGAACTAATTTGATCTGCTGGTTTGGCGTAGTTTGGTAGGAAAACATGGTACTAGCGATTTTTTCGAAAATGGCTTCCATACTAGAAGAAAATTTTAAAATTTGTTGTAGTACAGGATTGTTGTCCGAAGTTTGTGGTGAGCCTGGGTCCAGCACTTCTGATGTAGGAAGTGGGTCAGACATTGTAGAAAAAGATAACAAAAAGGTATCGGTAATTAGTTCTACTTTAATTTAATTATAATCAATAATAACTTATTATTATTCTAAAACAATTATGGGGATATTTCAAGAGTAGAACAACAAGTGCACCAGT
Organism: Carpatolechia fugitivella; assembly: GCA_951230895.1. Lineage (NCBI taxonomy): Eukaryota > Metazoa > Arthropoda > Insecta > Lepidoptera > Gelechiidae > Carpatolechia > Carpatolechia fugitivella. The sequence goes on along the minus strand of OX579655.1, from coordinate 5,952,302 downwards.
TCGAGCCCAAAACTCGAATGCCGCTCCGTACCAGAGGCCGGGCTTTTATATTAACTACAAAACAAGTCCGTAGTGGGGAGGTGGGGAATGGCGTGATGCGCTCGAACAAGCGCACGTGCCGCTTACAACGAGTTGCTGCATAAAATATTCCCACTTTAACACGTCACGACGACGCCGCCGTCACATACATACATACATACACTCGAAAAACATAACCCTCCTTCTAAAGCAGTCGGGTAAAAACAGTGTTAACTTTTTAGTAAATAAGTACTAGCCATAGCATCAACGATGTATGAACTTCTAAAAAAATATAAACAGACGTATTTTACTAAAAACCCTCACTATCAAAATATACCCCGAAGTGAACAAATCTAACTCGCGCTGCTTTCACCAGATTCCCGGGAACTGACGATTGAAGTAAAAATTTTTGTAATAGATATTCAAGGTCAAGGTAACTATATTTTAAAAATACAATTTACTTATGTAATTATAATTTATTATTCAACTATTTTGAGTGCTATGCCATTCATTTTTATGTGCAAATTTTGAAGTATTGCTTTAATTCAACTTAAGTTTTAACTGTTTTCTTAATCTCGTTCAATGCTATATTTCTTATCAAAAATTATGCGAAATCTTCTTTTACGATATTTTGTATAAATTTGATCCATCTTAGTCAACTTTTTTGAGTTATTTGGGCGCTACGCCAAAGTACTGTGGGTCGTAGCAGTTAGCTACGAAACTTTATAATATTATGTTATTTGTAATTAACTGTTATTTCCTTTTGTTTTAGGTTCAGACCAACTCTTTGTCTTACTCGACAGTATATATTTTACATTTGGTACAAATACAACAGTCAGAAATTAACAAGTTCCGAGTGATTACAGCGAGAGCATTAGAGGAAATATAGAGCTCCAACCAAAATACCGATGATTGTTCTTTTGGACAATTGCAGCAGCGTTTAAACTATATCCGTACGAGAATTAACTTGTTATGGAAAAAGCATGGATACACGTATAATGAAACACAGAGTTGCTTTGCAAGGACTGACAGTTTTTTTATTTAAAAAGTACCTACAATACAATAGTACATTCCATTACCTAGATGGCGCTATCTATCATGTTATTTTGTTAACCAAATAACACACTCTCCTAACAAAATAATCTGGAGACCATACATTGTAAAAAATAAAAACATATAAATCAGTACTACATAAAGTATGAAGATTAGTTATCCGAGATGCCCATCAAATTTAAAAACTTAAAATGTTTAATTGAACACAAACTTTTAGTTAGTAAATCTGATGGCATATCAGATGTTGATACGTATTGAATTTTAACTTTGTTATCTGTAACACATTCCCTAACAAAATTATGCCTAACGTCAATATGCTTTGTACGCTTATGAAAGAGTGGATTACCAGCTAACTTAATAGAACTTTGACTATCACTGTACAAACATATTGGTATATTTTTGTCACAATTAATTAACTCATTTAACAAGTTTTTTAAATAAATTGCTTCTTTACAGGCTTCTGATAAGGCCATGTACTCCGCTTCTGTACTTGACAATGCTACTGTTTTTTGTTTTTTAGATTCATAAGAAATTACACATCCTGACATGACAAAACAAAAACCAGTATATGACCTTCTATCCATACCACAAGATGCCCAATCAGCATCTACATAACCATGCAAATTACATTCTTAATTTTTATAGACTAAACAATAACTTTTCGTTTTCTTTAAATATTTTAATAATCTTTTTAAATGTTTCCAATGAGTTTCATTAAAACAATTATTATATTGACTAAGAAAACTAATGCTGTAAGAAATATCTGGTCTGGTAAGTACAGATAGATACATAAGGCTACCTATTAACTGCTGATAAGGATACTTTTGTTCTAAATTACTACAATCCCTTTCTAATTTTAAGTTAACCTCCATAGGTGTATCCGAATGACAACAATCAGACATATTATTATTTTTTTAAATAGTATCAACAAATTGTTCCTGGTCAACAGTAATACAGTCTTTATGAACATTTACACGCATGCCAAGACACTGTTTGATCTGACCTAAATCTTTAATTTTAAATTTTGCCACCAATTCCTGCTTCAGTTCCTGATATGTATTTTCACAATTATAGAAAACAAAAAAGTCACCCACAAATAATGCTATATAAATTTTAATATCGTTGTTACATTTTATAAAAAGACAAGGTTCATATTTTGACTTTATAAAATCCAATTTTAATAAACATTCTTCTACCCTAGTGTACTAGGCTCTAGCAGATTGTTTGAGTCCATAAATTGCTCTTTTCAACCTCAAAACTTTATTATTACATTTTTTAAATTGTGAACATTTTAGTATTTCCATAAACACTCTTTCTTCAAGAAAACCATTTAAAAATGCAGTAGGAACATCCAGGTGATTAATTTCTAAATCTACTTGTACACTTAAAGCGAACAATAACCTTAAAGTGGAATACCGCAACACTGGTGAGAAAGTTTCATTGAAATCTATACCTTTCTTTTGCGTAAAACCTTTTGCGACGAGTCTCGCCCTATAACGCACTTCACCTTCACTGTTAAATTTCTTTTTGAACACCCACTTATTTTTCACTACTGTTCCATTTGATGGTCGGTCCACTAGCTTCCAAGTGTCATTGTCTTTGAAAGATTTCAACTCCTCTTCCATTGCACACAGCCACTGCTCCTTTTCGGGCCCATTCATTGCTTCACTGAATGAAATCTGTTCTCCTGATGCTTCTTCAACACACATGTTCGCAATTCCATATAAATCAAGTTTACGTCTAACACGCTTCACTGGTTGATCCATGGAAACCTGCTCAGAAATGAGCTTTGTGTCCTCTGTTGTCAAGGAGTCAAAATTACTTTCTTCAGAATCACTTGATGACTCAGGTTCCACATATGTCTCATCAATCTGGTTTTCATCACTTGCATCAGAACTTCTCGGCTGTGTTTCTTTTGTTGAAACTTCTTTTTCTGCGCTTGTTGGTAACTGCTTCCCTTCTATCATTATAGTTGTAAATCTGTCATCCGTCTTCTCCATGACTACAACATCCCTAGCCTACGTGTTTCTGGATCATATAGACGATAGCCCTTGACATTTTCTGAATATCCTACTAGGAACATCTTTTTCGCCTTCTTATCCCACTTTCTGCGCTTTTCTTTTGGAATATGGACCATTACTGGACTGCCAAATATTCGTAAATAATCTAAATTTGGCTTTTGCCTGTCCATATTTCATAGGGAGTAGTATTTTGATCAATACCTGCTGCCGGTGATCTATTCTTCACATACACAGCTGTGTTTACTGCTTCCGCCCAAAATATTTTTTCAAACTGAGCATCAAATAGGAGACAGCGCGCCTTTTCCACTATTGACCTATTATACCTTTCACATAACCCATTCTGTTCAGGGGTGTATGAGTTTGTCTTCTGATGAACTATTTCACTTTGTTTTAAGTAATTTTCCATTTCTGATGAACAATACTCTCCTCCATCTTAAGATTTTAATCTTCTTTGATTGCTGGTTTTCAACAAACTCTTTAAATTGTTTGAAGTACTTGAAAGTTTCATTCTTTGACTGTAGAAAGTAGACAAAACACATTCTGCTATAGTCATCTACAAACAAGAGGTAAAATCTGGCCATACCAAGTGGTTTATTCTCCATTGGCCCACAAAGGTCTGTGTGAACTAATTCCAACACCTCATTACTTTTGGTGGTACTCTGGGGATAGGGTAATCGAGTTTGTTTACCCTCACAGCACACTGTACAGTTAGACTTGCTGCTATCACTTTTATCGGTAAAACTGTACTTTATGGGCAGTCGATATTGATATTTTTTTGAGGGGGGAGAGGAGAGGGGGGGAGGGGGGAACCCCCCATGCAACCCCCACCCCGCGGAGATGCCTACTTTCGGAGATATGGAGAGTCAAAGTTTGAGGTTACATTAGGCGAAAATCTCTAAAAAAAAAAGGTCGATAACTAGGTTTTTTGCGACAGGGATTCTGGGACGGTCGCCGGCTGCTGCCGCAGCACGCTCGCTATGCTCGCTCGGCTCCCTCTTTGTTGTTGACACAAGTCTAACCTAACCTAACCGAGCATCTAGTATTTCTGTATTAAGTTGTTTTTTCTTGTCAACTAGGTTTTTTGCGACAGAGATTCTGGGATGGTCGCCGGCTGCTGCCACAGCACGCTCGCTACGCTCGCTCGGCTCCCTCTTTGTTGTTGACACAAGTCTAACCTAACCTAACCGAGCAACTAGTATTTCTGTATTAAGTTGTTTTTTCTTGTCAACTAGGTTTTTTGCGACAGAGATTCTGGGACGGTCGCCAGCTGCTGCCACAGCACGCTCGCTACGCTCGCTTGGCTCCCTGTTTGTTGTTGACACAAGTCTAACCTAACCTAACCGAGCAACTAGTATTTCTGTATTAAGTTGTTTTTTCTTGTCAACTAGGTTTTTTGCGACAGAGATTCTGGGACGGTCGCCGGCTGCTGCCACAGCACGCTCGCTACGCTCGCTCGGCTCCCTCTTTGTTGTTGACACAAGTCTAACCTAACCTAACCGAGCAACCAGTATTTCTGTATTAAGTTGTTTTTTCTTGTCAACTAGGTTTTTTGCGACAGAGATTCTGGGACGGTCGCCAGCTGCTGCTGCAGCACGCTCGCTACGCTCGCTTGGCTCCCTCTTTGTTGTTGACACAAGTCTAACCTAACCTAACCGAGCAACTAGTATTTCTGTATTAAGTTGTTTTTTCTTGTCAACTAGGTTTTTTGCGACAGAGATTCTGGGACGGTCGCCGGCTGCTGCCACAGCACGCTCGCTACGCTCGCTCGGCTCCCTCTTTGTTGTTGACACAAGTCTAACCTAACCTAACCGAGCAACTAGTATTTCTGTATTAAGTTGTTTTTTCTTGTCGTAAAACGATCGCAACTGGACGATCTCAACTGGACGAGCAACAGACGGTGACTGACAAATGTTACTGCACGACACTTTGATGACGAAATGACAAGATGACGTCACTTTGCGTTTCGTTGCACAAACTAAGATAGGTTTTTTCGTTAAAAATTATATTAAATTGTGTTAAAATGCTTATATTTTGTAACAATAACTACATATTTTAATAAATCTAATTGAATTCATAGTGTAAAATAAGAATTAAATTGATTTCATGTAATATTAAACAATGACATGTGAAACGAAACGCATTATCGCCACACGGCTAAATTTTTCACGTTTCCCGAACAGTAAATCGGACAAAAAAAAAGGTTAAAATTTATCAATTTTCATTAATTAATATCTCAAAAACTATAAGGTTCCGCAACTTTAAACTTTGCATGTAGGCTACCACAAAAATATCAACGCTCAAGTCGACTGCCCATAAAGTACAGTTTAGCCAGGCTAGAAGTTGTAACTGTCGCCACTAAGAAACGCTCTGATCTTGCCATGTTTAATCTGTATACACCATTTTCTAACCTTGCTATTCTGTGAGTTATAAATGAAGCATCCTTGCTGTTTGAATAACACTCTGTTACCGCTCGCAATGATTCTGCTCACTGACAACAAATTCGTAGTGAGGTTAGGTACACACAAAACATTGTTTACATTTATGTCATACTGCTTTTTACCGACACTTATCGTAATCTGAAGATCTCCATAGCACAAAACTTTTACACTTGTTTGATTCGCCACGATAATTTCTTTAACTTCAGGCTGATAAGAAATATTCGATAACATGTTTGGATTTGCAACCAAATGTGTACTGGCGCCTGAATCTATGTAAAAGTTCGCGGGACTAAACTCCTGTGTAAGAAAAACTGCACTAAACGCGTTCATTTTCGGTTTATCTACTGGACATTGATTCTTAAAATGTCCTATATTCTTGCATTTGTAGCAACGAATTATTTTTTTCGGCGATGAATTGACGTGATTGACATTGACAGATGACGGATGCGTTCGATTTCCGTTCACTCTCCCGCCGCCGCCGCCATGTCGCGTTTGCATTGTGTTACTGCTGCTGCTCACTATAGAACTACCTCTCTTTTGATAATAATTTGTAGCAATAAATGCACCTTCCTGTTTAACCTCGAAATCTGTACTCATGTCCAATAACTTAGTGTTTATAGCATCTGCACTGATAATAATGCCAGAATGTTCTATGGCCATGATCATCAGCCCAAACTTCTCAGGAAGTCCAGCCAAAAGCAGCGATCCGATCTACTGGTCATTTATCTCAAAACCAGTACCTTTTAGTTTTTGAGCCGTTTCAACGAGCTGAGTAACATAACTAGTCATACTATCACTATTCTCAAGCCTAATGCTGATAAGATTTCGTAACAAGCTAATTTTTCTTGAATAGCCGGAAACATCGTACATGTTCTTTAGAGTTGTCCATAATTCATATGTTGTGGGTATACTTGTAATAATACATGTAGGTAGTTAGGCGTTAAAATAAATTAGTCTTTGTAAGCACATCACCGGTGTTTGATTGTCTCCCCATTCTATACTTAAAACATGGTGTCAGGTGTGCTCTTTGCCTGAAATATTTTATCATCGGTTGTGTTAGTGTTTATTAACTGTAATAGAACCATGAGTAGTAAAAGTCCAAGTGAATTTATAATGTATTCGGCTATACAACAACCGGCCGCCATGCAGGAACACGGCAACATGGCGGTCAACTGGCGTGAATGGAAGTGTGCCTTTGATTATTTTATTATAGCCTCAGGACGGCAAAAAATTTCGTCAGTAGAAAAGATCGCCGTTTTTCTACATACAATTGGTAAATACGGACGCGAGATTCATCAGGAATTCGACCTTAAAAGTGACGCAACCTATGATGAATTGGTAGAAAAATTCAAGCAAAGATTTGACCCAGCAAAGAATGTAAACTTTGAACGTCATATTTTCTTTGAAACTTATCAGAAAGATGGTGAGTTCGACAAGTTTATAAGCGAATTGAAGTTGAAAAGCAAGAGTTGCGAGTTTGGATCGTTACGAGACAGTCTAATTTTGACGCAGATTATACGAGGAATAAGAGATCCGTATACAAAGGAGCGTTTATTAGCAAAATCATCGCTGACTTTGGATGAAGCTGTGAGTAGCTGCCGAGCTGCTGAGCGCGCGAGCTCGCAGGCGGCGGCGTGCAGTGGAGCAGTAGCCGCGCCCGGCCAGAGCCGCATCGAGGAGGTGGCTTACGTCGCGGGCAGCGGCAGCGCCGGCGCGGGAGCGCGCGGCCGACGGCGAGTGCGTGGGAGCAGAGGGGCCGGCCGCGGAAGCGGCGGCGCCGGGTCTGCTGCACGGTTCGCCTCGAGCGGCGGCGCAGCAGGAGGCGCGACGCGTTTGCCTTTGTGTTCAAAGTGTGGTGGTAGGCATAGTGCGGGTGGCCGATGTCCGGCTTATGGTGTAATGTGCTATCGGTGTGACCGTACGGGTCACTTTGCAAAGTGCTGTAATGCGAGGTTTGTACGTGAATTACTGGATTGCAGTGATGATAACGCAGAGGACACAGTGGACGTTGGTGAGTTATTTATAAACAATATATCAATTGACTCGGTGGATCAATCATCATGGAGTGAATCGGTATACGTAAATAATGTTTTCATTTATTTTAAGTTAGACAGTGGTGCTGACACTTCGATAATGTCTAAGAAAAGTTTTTTAAAGGCCGGTTTTACTATGAATATGTTAAAAAAGCCAACTTCTGATTTAAAAGAAGTGAGTAAAAATAAATTGCCGGTTCTGGGATACTTAGATGCGACTTTCAAATATAATTCAATTGTTCTAACAAAGCAAAAAGTACATGTTCTAGATTTGGATTGTAACAATGTATTGGGACGAGAGGCATGTGTTAGTTTAAATTTGATAACGCGTGTTAATTAAATAGTACAATATAATTTTGACAAAATTATTTTTACGGGAATAGGTTGTTTACCAACAATAGTGAACATATCGATAAATGGGGCTGTGTCTCCTGTTGTAAATTCCAGTAGAAAAATACCGATTAGTTTACTACCACGTGTTAAGCAAGAATTAGACAATATGGAAAAATTAGGTATAATTGTAAGAGAGGATGAACCAACGGACTGGGTGTCAAATTTAGTGGTAGTCGAGAAGCCTGATAAGTCATTGCGGTTGTGTATTGACCCCTTTCATTTAAACAAAGCGGTACGTCGCAGCCACTTTCAGTTGCCTACTTTGGACGAAATTGCGAGTGAACTTAATGGGGCTACTTACTTTTCAAAACTAGACGCAAACAAAGGTTTTTGGATGCTAAAACTAAATTTAAATAGCTCGAAATTATGCACTTTCGCAACTCCACATGGTAGGTACAGGTACCTTCGAATGCCCTTTGGAATAAGTTGTGCTCCTGAGATATTTCACAACGAAATGTACAAGATATTTAAATCAGATGGGGTCGCTGTGTATCTTGATGATATTTTAGTGTATGGACGTACTCAAGAGGAGCACGACGAGTGCTTAAGAGAAGTAGTTCAGAAAGCAATCACTAACAACGTTAAATTTAATAAAGAAAAGTGTGTCTTCGGGGTAAAAGAGTTAAAGTACATAGGCCATATTTTTAGTGATCAAGGAATGCGCCCGGATAATAATCGAGTAGAAGCAATTTTGAAAATGCCGGAACCGACGAAAGGTTCCTTGGCATTGTTAACTATTTATCGCGATTTATACCGAATTATTCAAATGCAAGTACACCTTTACGAGAATTATTACGAAGTGATGTAGATTTTGTGCTGAGTAGAAAGCACAGGGAGACTATTGCAAGCTTAAAAGCAAAGATTAGTGAAGCACATATTTTAAGGTACTACTCTCCTAAAGAGGAAGTGACGGTGTCGGTGGACGCGAGCTCGCATGGGCTGGGCGCGTGCCTGCTGCAGGGCGGGCGGCCCGTGGCGTACGCGTCGCGCACACTCACGCCTGCTGAGACCCGCTGGGCTCAGATCGAGAAGGAGCTGCTGGCGATAGTTTATGGATGTATGCGCTTCCATCAGTACATATATGGACATGATCGCGTTATTGTTGAGACTGATCATAAACCGCTGGAGTCCATATTTAAAAAACCACTCCATAGTACACCAACCCGTCTACAGCGAATGTTGATAAAGTTATACGGATATACATTTCAAATAAGATATAAGCCGTATATGGTGATAGAAAATGTAAACGTATCAGAAGAAAAAATTGAAATAATACGAGAAGAAACAGAAAAAGATGAGTCTTTGGCGCAGGTACAATATTATTATAGAAATGGATGGCCAATCAGCAAAAACAAAAGTCATGAATTAGTAAGACAATATTGGACTTTCAAGGACGAGCTACACGTTATAGATGGTATTGTGTTCCGAAACAGTCAAATTGTTGTTCCAAAAATTTTGCGCAAAGAGATGCTGGTACGAGTACACGAGGGGCATATGGGAATCGAAAAATGCAAGCGACGTGCCAAGGAGGTGATGTGGTGGCCGGGCATGGGCGCTGAGATCGAGCAGATGGTGACGGGCTGTAACACGTGCCAGCGTCACCGCAGTGCGCAGCGCCGTGAGCCGCTATGCCCGCACAACGTCCCTATGTTGCCCTGGCAGGTGCTTGCTGTCGACATTTTTTATTTTGATCAGAAACACTACCTTTTACTTGTGGACTATTATTCGAAATTCTTTGAAATTGCGCCGTTAGGTAATTTAATGACTGCGAAATTGGTGATAGTGAATTTGAAGGACATTTTTGGTAGGTTTGGTATACCGAAGAAACTGGTGTCAGACAATGGTCCACAATTCTCATCGGATGAATTTATGATATTTGCTAAAGAATGGGAATTTGATCATGAAACCAGCTCACCATTGTATCCAAGATCAAATGGCTTAGTCGAAAGGAACATACAAACGGCGAAAAAATTATTACAAAAGGCTAAAGAGACAGGGACTGACTGGCAGTTGGCACTTCTAAACTTTAGAAATACGCCAATTGGAGATGAAGAGTACTCACCGGCGCAATTGCTGATGGGTAGAAGATTAAGAACAAGATTGCCCGTAACGGATGCTTTATTGAAGCCAGGTGTTGTAAAGGTACAAAATTTAATAAAAAAACGTGAGGAAAATGTTGCTAAAATGAAGCGTTACTACGACCGTGGCACGAGACCATTACCAGAACTCAACACTGGAGACACTGTACGCTTACGAGACGGGAACACCTGGGTGAAAGCTAAGGTCAAGGGCAGGGCGCGAGGAAACCGTTCTTACTGGGTGACGACTGAGAGAGGGGGGACGTACCGCAGAAACAGAACGCACATATTACAATCCAAAGGAAGTCAAAATTGTAACACGAATAATTTAATTAGTAATAGTTTGACACCTTGCTCCATTGACTTTAGAAACTGTAGTAATTTAAACGACAGGCGGCGGATGTCTTTGCCTATAGCGCAGTCAGTGCCGGCGGCGGTGGCGTCCACGTCCTCGAACTGCGCGCGCGATGCGGCGGCGCCTGGTGACGCGCTTGACTCCCCTTTTTACATAACGAAAAGTGGACGTCAGGTGCGCCCACCAATTAGATACCAATAACAGGTTTTTTTTTTGTAAAATAAAGAAACAATGTTAATTAAAGTTTAGGTAGTTTAGGTTTAGTTTAGTAAGGTGGTGGGTATAGTATAGGCTAAAGCGAGTATGAAATTTATACTTATTGTTTGTTTTAGGTAAGTAGGTACCTATATAAGGAGAGAGATGTTGTGGGTATACTTGTAATAATACATGTAGGTAGTTAGGCGTTAAAATAAATTAGTCTTTGTAAGCACATCACCGGTGTTTGATTGTCTCCCCATTCTATACTTATAACAGTCGTCATAGCTGATTTAATGTGGACGTAAAGCGATGCATCGATGGTTAATATCAACTTCGCCCCGGCTTTCTTATCTTCCGCTATTACACTGGCTGTTGCGGTCGCGGCTAGCGGTTGTTTTATGGCATCCGCCATTCCCTCCAACACTAGCACATTTTCCGCCGCAAAACTCCAATCGTCATAATTTTCACGTCCTTTCAATTTAGGGACGTTAGCCAAATAATTCGTCGACATTTTGGCGCACAATACACTGGTAAAACAACTAAACTGCCATTAAAAATCGGGATAAGCCCATAACCTATAATGAAACACAGAGTTGCTTTGCAAGGACTGACAGATTTTTATTTAAAAAGTACCTACAATAGTACATTCCATTACCTATATGGCGCTATCTGTCATGTTATTTTGTTAACCAAATAACAACACGAAGCATATGGGGTAATATACATAAAGAAATCAAATCAAAAATTATTTATTTCCATAAGATGTTATTACTTAATGAAGAAATTTATCTAATCCTAATTCAGGGAAAAGATGGATTTTATTATCGACAAACCTAAGCCAGGTGGAAGTCGAACATCAAATTATGTAAACACTACTAGAAAGTTTTTTCAAAATACTGAGATTTCTGCTGACATTACAGGAATTGATATAAACTTTATGAAGTTAGACACAACTAATAATGACACAACAAATAATGGCACAACGTTCTATGGAACGTTGTGCCATTATTCTGCAGACTAGGTTCTGAGTATAGGATCAAATCGGGTAAGTTAGGTTTAAAGACATTTATTTCTCAACAAAGACAAAAAGTCACTTACATGAGAAAAACATTAACAAGTTTCGGGGGTATGCCATGGCCACAGCCAGGCAAATTATTAAAACCCATGGTACTATATGCCGGCTTCTGTTCATAAAATACATGGAGCTAGACAATATTTTATTATGTATTCGGGAGAATTGTCCGAAGAAGCCGCAGAATCAAATCGTTTCGACTCCGGCATACCCGGAAAATCCAGTTGTTACTAATAGGGTAGTTACTAATGGGGATCTTTTGAACAGGCTTCTTCTTAGTTCTGATGCTTTGGTATCAGGAAGGCTTACAAAATTGCATAGAAAGAAGGAAAGCATTTTGTCAAAAACCGTTTTAGAACTTGTTGGTATTTAAATAGTGTTTTTTTTTATATATTTATGTATGGTAATTAAGATAATTATATATTTTTAAAATTAAATTACAAGATTTTTATAAAAATGTAAATACTATCTAATAAAACGTGTCTAAATTTTAAATTGTAAAAAATACTCTAAAATTGCGTAATTTAAAACTGTTTTTATGTTTTTTACCTTTCCATTACTATCGATAATAAATTACATAAAAAACTTCGTTTTGCTACTCAAACGGCAACTTGACTTTACTGATTTATGCCGCACCTAAGTATGGGCGAGGAAACTAACAGTAACTTTACTGCACAAAATGTAAAACCAATCTACTGCTATTATGTATTTAAGTAGCGCTACCAAATCAATCTCTTCACGAGAAAATAATACTATAAATAATATGAATAATAAAAACGTGAAATTTAGAAATCATTAATTAATTAATTAATAATAATAAAAGAACTTTATTTACCAAACATCAAGCACAATGATGAGTACAAAGCTAAGGTAGGTTACAAGTCATACATTAATTAATAAATATAATGTACAAAATGCTAGTAAAAAGGACGGATCCTCAGCATGAATGCTGTTTTTCAGTATCCTCCTATAATTCGCTACGTTGGCAAACCCCCCGAGCGGTAGTGGTGCACCATTGATAATTTTACAATACTAAAACTATATAAATACTACAAAACAAACAAATAAACACTGGACATCAGGGCACTGGAACCTTAGCCACATAGTTACACTCTGATTTTTGTTTAAATAGTACAATAAAATGCCCTTGATCTCTTTCAAAAGTGGATCCAGGAGGGCTTAGGAGCTGAAATGTCCCTGAAACTCTCAGTCTGTTAGTTTACGCCAGTAGTAACTTATGAAGGATTGGCCCTATGAGGAGTGTAAAAGAAACAACCGGCTCCGAGGAGAGAACTAATACAACTGATTTATTGATATAATTACCAGCGTATACAGATCAATACAAGATAGATATAGATTTCTATAAAACTTATACTACTTACACTACTCTGTGGTTTTATCAAGTTTAGTAAGCTACGTATATCAAAGTTCTTAAAAAAGTTGCTCTACCCTCAGCCCTCCCCTAAAATAATTCCCAAAAAATATTAGGTATTGGGTTAAGTTACTGACACTCTTCGAGAGATTTTTCTTTCTCAGCGACTTTTTAAAGTATGTACTTTAAAAAAATTTGGTCTACCTTGGCCACCAGCAATATACCTATTTCAAATCGTGTTGTTGTTAGATTGTTTTGATTTCCGAACAAGGAAATAGAAAAAAATTCTCCGACGCCAGTGCTTCACTCAGACTGTAGCTTTAGTGCCTCTCGAAAATATATAAGGGCTCTGAGTTTTAACTTCCTTGCGTTTTGTTTCTTATCACTTTAACTTTTACCAATATTTCAAATGGATTATTGCCTTCTTCAACTTCCAGTAAATAAAATATTCGAATTGGAGGTTACCTTCAAAGTGAGAAGTACAATATTTACTTAAGGTTTCCGCATCTCCAAAGAAAACTCTCAAAAGTTGATTTCATTGTACAAATCCACGTGAGGCAGGTCTCTGATCTCTTCTTCAAACATGGGTGAACCTTTTCGCAAGATGGCAGTCAAGTAGTAGTCTCAAACACTTTTATTATGCTTTGAAAAATAAACAGATAGCATAAAAATGGCGCAACTGCGCAGTATTATCGCCTCTTAATTTCATAATACAAGACGCAGGTGAATGGATTATATAAAAACTTCTTTATAAAAAAAAATATATGTAAAAATACACCGTAAAACAAATTTAATGAGTTCGCAAAACTGAAAAACATTTTCTTATATTAAAATTTGTTAAACAAAGCGTAATTTAAGACCTGTCCTAAAACTTACTTCTTTTACTTCGAGCATCAAATGTCAAAAATCTGTTTATTAGGACGCGTTTCCGCAAAATCGGATCTGAACTTGTTTTCATGTTATCGGACAATAAAATATTCTTTGCAATTTCTTTTAGTACGTACTTCCAAGTTGGCCACTGCAGATTTTATCCCGCTGGCATTGCCTACGCCACTAACATAATATAACACTGACATCAAAGTCTAGTCGGTTGTCGACCTTACTACCTACCACAATGAAGAAGAAGTAGGTATCTGCGCTGACAAAAAGCTAGTATAGGATATTCCGTAGATGGCAAATATCCAAGGAATTAAACTGCTTTTGCGCAAATCCTATAAACAAACATAATTTAAAAATATACATAAGATAAGTGCGGTATGACAAGGTGGACCGACGATCTGGTGAAGGTCGCGGGAAGCCGCTGGATGCGGGCAGCGCTGGACCGGTCGTTGTGGAGATCCTTGGGTGGAGGAGGCCTTTGTCCAGTAGTGGACGACTTTCGGTTGAAATGATGACGATAATGATGTGCGGCATAACAAATTGATGTACCTACAGTGTGAAAATTGCAAAATCTTACTTAATTAAAGTTACAGACGTACTGTATAATAATGCCTTTAGAAGATAGTTCTGTTCTGGAAAAAGGAATGTTCAAATCAACTGTTGCCGCGTTGTGATTGCGAGGATTTACGTGCCTAAAATGGACGTGAATAAAGGAGTAATGATAGGAAATTATTAAATTTCAGGTTTAAAGTCAATTTATCTGCTTAATTCTTACAGATATGTTCGTATTTACGGTATGGGTGGGTGGAAACTAATTCAAAGTAGTTAATTGGTTTTATTTACCGGTACTTAAATATTAGACCCTGTCGAGCAAAATGGCCTTCTATACTTAGGCATGGTTTATACAGAAGTGGCGTGGCGAGGACGTATGGCGGAGGCGGATAGTCAAAGTAACACAATGTACTACGTAGCATAGCGTCGTTTTTGTCGTAAGGAGAATTACGCCTGCGCCTCCAGGCGACGTTCCGCCACTAGACGACGCGCCACCGCCACTAAATGGCGCGCTGGGCTCTATGCTAGGTACTATTAATGTTTAGTACCTGGTTGACCGAGCTTAGCTCGTTTATTTTTTTTGTAAGACACCTACGCATTTCGATAAACTCTACTTACTTCACACGTTCAGAAGAAAGTACACGCGGCTAGACATAGTAGCACCACTCTTATACTTTAAACGAGCAAGATAAGAATAATAAGGATCACGGAAACGTACGGCTGCAACGATTTCGCAATTTAGTTTCGGGGGCAATAAATCGATCTAGCTTATAAAATAGATTTCCCCGTATTTTCCGGCTTAAAAGAATTGATACGCGATATCATTGAAATAGAAAGGTAATTTTGGCTCAGTCGGGACACCGCGAGTTTGCAGTTTGAATCTCGACAAATATATTTTTTTAATTTCTTTGTTCTTTTTTCGTTTGTTATTTTTTTTATATTCTTTTTATTCTTTCATTTAGTTATTTAAATACAAAAATGAAAGAAAATTTCTGATTAATTTTTTGGTGGTCTGAAAGTTTTCCATCAGATGGCCCGAGTAAAACGAGGAAAAGAATTATCTATACTATTATTAAAAAGAGAGAAGTCCGTACTGACTGACTGACTCATCAACGCACAGCCGAAACTACTGAAACTAGAAATACCAAATTTACACAGTGGGTTACATTTATGGCGTAGAGAAGCAATAAGAAGGGATTTTGGAAAATTCCCCCTCTAAGGGGGGAAAAAGGGGGATTCAAGTTTGTATGAAAGTCCGTCATTTCAAAAGTTGGGATCATGAAAATTTGGATTTAGACTGCAATTAATAAATCTTGACTAAAAATTAATAAAACTGCAATTAATAAATCATTTGTTTTAGCATTTTATCAAAATCCCTATTTTGGGAGGCAGAGTAGGGATTAAAGGTTTGTATGTAAAGTCTGTCATTTCTAAAAGTAGGAACTTGAAAATTTGGGTTTAAACAGAGATTATTAAATAATTTGACATGTGTTTTAGCATTTTTCCGAAATCCCTATTTTAAAGGGAAAGTAGGGATTAAATATTTGTGTAGAAAGTCTTTTCTAAAAGATAAGAACTTAAAAATTTGGATGCAGACCGAGATAAATAAATCATTTGACACGTATTTAGGTACTTTTTCGAAATCCCTATTTTAAGTAGGAAAGTAGGGATTAATTGTTTGCATAGAAAGTCTGTCATTTCTTTAGAAAACTTCAATCCAAATTTTGATTTAGACTGCAATTAATAAATCATTTGATACGTGTTTTAGCATTTTATCAAAATCCCTAATTTGGGGGGCAGAGTAGGGATTAAAGGTTTGTATGTAAAGTCTGTCATTTCTAAAGGTAGGAACTTGGAAAATTTGGATTTAGACTAAAATTAACAAATAATTTGACACGTGTTTTTCGATATCCCTATTTTGAAGAGGAAGTAGGGATTAAATATTTGTGTGGAAAGTCTGTCACTTCTAAAAGATAAGAACTTAAAAATTTGGATGCATACTGAGATAAATAAATCATTTGACACGTATTTAAGTACTTTTTCGAAATCCCTATTTTAAAGTGGAAGCAGGGATTTAATGTTTGGATGGAAAGTCCGTCATTTGGGATCATGAAAATTTTTATTTAGACTGCGATTAATAGATCATTTGACATGTGTTTTAGCATTTTATCAAAATCCTTATTTGAGGGGGAGAGTAGGGATTAAAAGTTTGTATGGAAAGTCTGTCATTTCTAAAGATAGGAACTTAAAAATTTGGATTTAGGCAGAGATTATTAAATAATTTAACACATATATAAGCCTTTTTTAGAAATCCCTATTTTAAATGGAAAGTAAGGATAAGTGTTGTTATGGAGAGTCTGTCATTTTTAAAGGTAAGAACTTGAAAATTTGGATTAACAAATCATTTGATACATGTTTAAGCATTTTTTCGAAATCCCTATTCTTAAGTACAAATTACTGTATAATACCCTAAGACTGTTATATATGTCAATGGCAGATTCAATTATTAACTATGGTATTTCTAGCTATGGCAGAACGTATAAAACTTATCTACAAAGTATTTATAGTTTACAACTAAGGCTATTAAAAGCTATTGTTCCTCTAAAGATCAAATATAAGTACAAAAATAATTATGATAACTTATTCCAGTATTCCAGGGTTTTAAATATATTCGATAAAGTGAAATTCACTATTGTATCCGATTATTGTTCAGAAGTCAAAAATTTAGAAATAAAATCAAGGGCTAAACACTTGCGGAAATATGGCCGTGTGTGAAGATGTCCTCACATATTTTATTTATTTATTTATTTTTAATTGTCTAATCTTCCTCTGTGTTGCATACCTAAATTTAACAACGATTATGGTAGAAGGGTCAGGAGGTGCATCCTACCTCAGATACTGAATAGTTTACCAAAAATTGTAGCAGAAAAAGTAATTAATGAGACAAATCCCAAATATATCAAAAACATTGTCAAAACATATTAATTAAGGGATAGGTATAATCTTTAGTGCTGTCTGAGGGGGGTGCACCCCCGTCCTTCTAAATTCATGGAAATCCTTCATGGAAAGTGTCATTTCTAAGGCAAGAACTTAAAAATTGACATTTAGACTAAAGAAAAATAATCGTTTGACATGTTTCTCATTTTCTTGAAATCCCTTTTTTGAAGGGAAAGTAGGGATAAAGTTTTGTTATGGAAAGTTTGTCATTTCTAAAGGTAGGATATTGAAAATTTTGATAAAGACTGAGATTAATAGATAATTTGATACGTGTTTAAGCTTTTTACGAAATTCCTATTTTGAGGAGGAAGCAGGGATTAAATGTTTGTATGGAAAGTCTGTAATTTCTAAAAGGTAAAAACTTAAAACATTGGTGTTAGACTGAGATTAATAATTCATTTGATACATGTTTTAGCATTTTATCAAATTCCCTATTTTGAGGGGGAAAGTAGGATTAAATGTTTCTATGGAAAGTCCAGTTCTAAAGTTAGAAAATTGAAAATTTGGATGTAAGCTAAGATTAGTAAATGATTTGACACGTCTTATAGGATTTTTTCGAAATCCCTATTTGAAAAGGGAAGTAGGGATTAAATTTTGTATGGAATGTCAGCCATTTTTAAAGTTAGGAACTTAAAAAAATATATAATAAGACTGAATTATTCGGTTCGAGTTCCAAAATGTTTTTTAAATCCCGACTTAAAGGGTCCCTCTCCTTAAAGAAGGTATTTAAAAAAATTATAAAAAACGAGCCTTCTCCATTTTGAAGTTGGTTAAAAATGTGTTATAGTATGAATTAATCTACCCGTGCGAAGCCGGGGCGGGCCGCTAGTTATGTATTATAAAATAATAGGATGAGACTTTTGATAGGATTCAGAAAGGATTATTATAGGAAAATAAATTATTCCCATACCAACTAACCTACCATCTTATTAACAGTAGTTCCAATTTTGGCCACTTCACAGATACAGTGGTAAAGGCGGCACTAGTAGTAATATAAATTTGCATTTATTGAGGTTGCGTGGATAATTTCGATGAAATGAAATTTAGCATTATGTGGGGTTTCGGGAGCGATAAATCGATCTAGCTAGGTTTAATTTTTAGTAAAAATAGATTTCCCTACATTGACAATAAATTAGGATCGGAATTTGGATAGAATTCAGAAAGGAAAATAAATTATTATTCCCATGCCTAACAGTGGTAAAGGCAGCGCATAGTAAT
Organism: Carpatolechia fugitivella; assembly: GCA_951230895.1. Classification (NCBI taxonomy): domain Eukaryota; kingdom Metazoa; phylum Arthropoda; class Insecta; order Lepidoptera; family Gelechiidae; genus Carpatolechia; species Carpatolechia fugitivella. The sequence goes on along the minus strand of OX579655.1, from coordinate 5,933,625 downwards.
ATAAAATTGAATTTGTTGAGGTTGCGTGGATTAAATAACGTCTCCGTGGATAAAATAGCATTTTCCATTTCTGTGTTACATATCTGAAAAAATAACTGAAAATACTTTTAAATGCTTTTTTAGAAGAAAATTTCATCACTATGTGAGTTGTAGTGCCATCTGTTGCAGAACTTTCGGTGTAAGTAAAACGAAGTGATTTTCTGTAAAGGTATTTTAATTGAACTAAGTAAATGAAAAAATAAGTAATAACAACGACGACGACGGTAAGTAATAAATAAAAAAACATACCTATAAAAATTGCTCTATCTGTTGGAAAAAATTTAGACCACGAAAAAATAAGGTACTAAATAAGAAATTTTTATTTCTGTCATTTTTGTATTTAAATAACTAAATGAAAGAATTAAAAAGTTAAAAAGAAACATGAACAAAAAAATTAAAAAGTACATTCATGTGGATTCGATCGTCTGATCTTCGGTTTCATTGCCTCCCGGTTCCACAACAGAACCACCGCGTCGTTATGGATAGCGGCGAAACTAACCTTCTCTTTTAATGATATGGCGTACAAATTCTTTTAAAAAAACATGGGGAAATCCTGTTTTACCAAAAACAAAAGCTAGCTAGATCGATTTATCGCCCTCTAGACCCCCTATATACCAAATTTCATCGAAATCGTAGCAGCCGTTTCCGAGATTCTCATTATATATATATGTATATAGGTATATACAAGAATTCCTCGTTTAAAGTATTAGATATTGCGTTACTTTGACTATCCGCCTCCACCATACGTCCTCGCCACGCCACTTCAGATTCAATTCACTTTGTCATTTCAACTATTATTAGATCCCGTCCCTCCGCCCACCACAGTTTATTGCCCTGTGGTTGACCAGGCTGCGTCTGACATTGTAGGACACTCAATCACAAACTTTCTCAACATAGCCGTCCTTGTTAAACACGACAGCTCTAAAGGCTGATTTACACTGCGGTAAGTAGTAAGTCACCACTAGCCGACTTAAGTAGACAGTAGAAACAAAATACAAAATAGAAGAGTGGGGTTCATGTTTGTTTCCGTTTTGTACAGACAGTGTTTTTTGTGTACTACATGCTTGCCTTGGACGGAAAAAACTGTGCGAGCAGATTATGACCGACCCGTTTTCTGCCATTTTTTTTTCGTCACTCGAATTTACCAACCATTAGCCCTTTTGAGAAGTACTTGTACTCTCCTGCGGTCGCCGGCCGTTGCCGTGGCCCACTCGTCTCCCTCCGCCTGTTGTTGACAACAGTCTAACCTAACTAACCTAACCGAAGTGTATTCGTTCTGGATGGCTTAGAAAACGCAGTTGCGTTCAAAACTGCGTGAGCACTTTTTGTACAAACCAGTTTTTGAATGTAACTTTTTAGGCATCCTCGTATTGAATGAATGCGTATTCGTTGTAAACCATGTACATCAAAAACGTGGCGTACAAAACCAGGGTCGGTCATAAAGGTTTCCCAGCCCGTTCTATTATGACAGCTCGCCGTTTGACAGCTACTTACCACTTGTCGAGTTTAGTTGACGGATTAAGTTAACTCGCCACTGTACTTGGGCTTTATCTTGTAGGTATACTTTTGTTGTACTTGTGTGAATATAAATGGGCCTTAAGTATAGCAGAGGACTTATAAGCTGTCCCGAAATTCAACAACTGCATATATTTTTGTATTGTATTTAGACCACCACATTCACATACAAGAACTTGTTTTATAAATTAATATCTTTGGAGTTGAAATAACAGGATAGTTTTTTTAAACAGCTAAAATGTCTATATTTTTAAAGAAAGTACCTAATATTTTTCTGATGTCTTACGAATCTTATATAATAACTTTATAATATTACGCAATGATAAAAAAAAAACCTGATTGTGAACGTAACACGTTTAGGAGAAAATAACTTACGTCCCCAAACATTGTAACATGTAATTTAAAATTAACATTATTGCAGTGTATCTGTGTTTACGTAAATTTTTTAACGTATCTTAATTAAGTCCATGATTCTTAATCATATTCCACTGGAATGTCTTACCGGCTTTTTTTTCAGTTTTATTTCGTTAGTTAGTTCAACATAAAAATACAATTTACCCGCAAAAAGTAGCAATAATGTTACCAACTACAATGCACGGGCGCCACGGCCGCTCACTGCGCGCCCGCCATGCACAGAGTTGCACATTGCGTAGGAGAGATAATAGAATCCCGATTTCCTTAGTTACCTTAACCTCCCAGAACTTTTTCAAGTGTCTGTTACATTTTGCATGACATATTAAATGGACTGTATTAGTTTGTGGACACCTGCCTGTCACTTTACAATTGTGGGCGAGGAAATGCTGTACGTTTTGCAAGCTGTTCCACGGGCTGGGGGGGGCCGGTCCTCGAGTTGGTCAACCATCGTCGAAAGCCCGCAATGGCGTTTACACTGCTGTTACTGTCGTTAGTTACATAGTATTATAGTACACTGTGGTTACATTTATAGTTAAAAGGAAAAGAAAATTCGGTCTGCTAGAAGATATTTCTTTAGAAATAAGTACGCCTTCTGTGTCTATTTTATCTATACCAATTTGTTTTTAACGTCACGAGTTTGTTCTAAAACCTAAGATCCGTGTGTTGTACGACGTTTTTCAATACATTTGTGAGAAAACTGATAATCAACTAAATAAAATTAAATGGTTAAGAAAGGTACCCCTACCAAAAATACGACCTAGCTATATACCGTTTACAAGTTTGTACAAGTTTTTTTTTAAATACTCAGTAAAGACTCTCACGAACATTCAGCCTCTAAGAATCGATGTCCGTTAAAATCGAGATAATTTTATTTTATTATTAAAATATTACTGGTTGATAATATTTTTGATACAATTTGTTGGAATAAAAAAATATGAATCACTTTTCTCTTCGAAATCGATTCAATTAGTTTTTTTTTAAATAGGTAAGTACAATATTTCACTTTTATATAAAAATGTAGGGGCCATTTATAAATTACGTCGCATGTAGGGAAGAAGTCAAAATCTTCGTGACATTACGTATTGTATGAATGAATGTAAGAAAATTATTCACTTTAACTAAAGCTTTAAAAATGACTACCTTTTTTATCACGGCGGGCAGCCGCCCGATACCAAGCTGCTGTTCGCTAGAAAAAAACATGTATTTAATAAATAAATTCTGTTTAGTTAAACAGAAAATAGGAATTGCTGTTTTAATTTATTAATCTCAAAATATGTGACGTCACAACCGGAGAAACAAATCAACTGTAAAAATCCTGAAATTCGTGTGACGTAATTAATGGATGGCCCTTAATTAATGGATGGTAGATAGGTAGGTGTAGGCATGGGGAAGAGATGCTATATGTTAAATAATAAAATTCTACCGTATCCTCGTCAAACATTTTTGCAACTTCTTAACTTTTATAATAGCCTGTAGTAATGCGAAAGTTGTGTATACTTCATCTCCGGCGGCTCCGTAGCCCAGGTGGTAGTGTATCTGCCTCCGACGCACAGAGTCGCGGGTTCGAATCCCGCCCAGGGCAAACATTCGTGTGATGAGCACTTGTGTTTGCCTTGTGTCTGGTTGTTGTTTATCTATATAAGTATGTATTTATCTATTCATGTAATGTATATCAGCTGTCTGATACCCATAGTACAAGCTCTGCTTAGTTTGGGATCAGGCGGCCGTGTGTGAAGATGTCCCCACATATTTATTTATTATTTATCTAGATAGCGATTAGCAATCAACTACATAGATAGAGTTATATTTGGACGCCTTTAGATGCAATTCCAGCGAGAATAGGAATTTCCACACGCGTGAATCATAATTTGTTATTGGTTCTTACTCGTATAACTATCAGAATCCTTTGGGATAGGATCGAACGGCAATTAAAACTTGAGTCAAATAGGTAAAGCATCTACATTTGAAATTGCAATCCATATCCTTCATCATCATTATCACCAACATCGCGTTGAAGAGAAGGGCAATGACAGTTCATAGCTTAGAAGACAGTTGAGTTAATTTTCATGAAATAACTGTGCTATCCAACCATTCGCTCGACTAATCTAGCTTTCAAACAAACATCGCTATGAAATTGGTCCATTTGGCTGGATTAGAACTTCGTGATTTAAACACACAGAGAGACATTTTGATACCACATCTTGTTTCGAACAATAAAAAAATAAACTATTTGATTAAATACCTAACTACCTTTACAAATCGGGATTTTATGCAGCGAAAAAACTGAAAAGGATTATTTTATTTCCGTCATACATTTACATAAAATGTTCTTCCGGCAGCCTTTTATTGGCGAAGCAGTCCAGAACTCCATTTAAGAGAAAAATTTTAAACTCGTTGAATTTTTGAGAATTTTCATCAGTCTTCAAAAAGTCTCATTTTGACATAGTACAAATTACTAGCTTGTCTACAGTAAAAAATATCGGTGACTTCGCTCTTTTATGGCATAAATGTACCTCAACAAACCTGATATTTATTATACGAAAAAGTTTTAAAACATCCTCTCATACCATTATGCCTCGTAGGAGAAGAAAAATGTAGAAATTCAAAACAATAATTTAAAATGTTCAGACGTAGATGAATGAGGGCGAGTAGCAGAACTCCGCATTGTCTACTACTCGTAAACTCGCTGTTCAAACAAACTTTTTAATTTGTTTCGGGGATTCATTAATGCTGCCTGTGTCAGTGTTGGTAGAGTAACTGTGTGAACATAAATAAATATGAATGAATGAATATACTAAAAATATGTTAAAATATGTTATTATTTAGAGAGATACTTATGTATTTATTTAGGCTTAAGAAGCCATTTCATTCACAATCATTCAATTCGAGCGGTCGGGTTTTGTGATTGTGCATGAATTTTGTGATTAAAGATCACCCTAAGCAGCGCCTTGCTCTACCCACCCACAAAAAGCCGTCAGCAAAAATATAATGGATTGGTTATCCCATCAAAAAAATAACTGGCCCAAGCCTGTGTTCGCATGAGTCCAACTAATTCAGGATTCCAACTTTTATAACACCTATGATAACAAACATCCATACACATACGAATCATGAATGAGAAAATATTACAGGACCCTTCCATCATACGTCATAAAGAAGTAAACAAGACGATAGCAATAAAGTTTGTACCTATACCTCTCTTATTTCGATAGTCGTACAATAAAAGAATCGTGCGTATATCAAGCTACCTACGTACTAAATGCAGAACTCTAATATTAATCTCATTTTATGTCCATGTCATGCAAGGACCTCAAGTGGAAGATAAAAATAAGAAGATTAACGAAGGAGGAACTATGCCATTAAATGGAAGTAAAAAAAACCATTGGAGACTGTTCCATTGTTTTTCAAACTTCAGCTAACTGAATACATAAGCTCTCTGTTTATTTATTTTTTCAGATTTTTCAGGCAGCTAGAACCTCCGTTTCATGAAACTCCCACAAAAACGTGCGTGTGAAGGTGCAAACCGTGAGTGAGAGCACGCGAGGAACTTCAATACCCATACTCGTACCATAACAAACTTGGAGGATATGTCCTCCAAGATAAACGACGAAGAAAGCAAAGCTGGTAGCTAAAAAGTAGTAGTAGTTGTATTATAAGCATGTGCTCTTACTTTATTAATCCCCATGAGGTCGTATGCCAACATACGGTAATGGCAGACCGTGTTTTCATTTTAATTCTTTTATTTTAGTTTATTTGAGTGATTAGTGCAGCGATAGGCAACAGGCGGACCGCGGTCCACATCCGGACCATAAACAGTCGAAGCTTGGACCCCCAAATATAATTAAATTACATCTATCTATTCTAATTAAGAGACCGCGGGTCCGTGGTGCTCGGAGGCTAGATGTCTCGAGGGGGAGATTGGCCGTCGGTTAAAGGAGAGGGGTAAGGATCCTCGTTCCGGCTTCTTCCTGATGCAGCAGATCTCCCTAGCTGTTCAGCGCGGCAATGCTGCGAGCATCTTGGGTACGTTTGGTCGAGGGACTGTTCGGGGTGGCTTATTTGACTAAGGTTTTTTATTGTTTTTGTTATTGTTTTAATTTTTATGACATTGTATTTTTGTTTTAAATTTGACATTGTATTTTATGTGACATTATAATTAATAAAGTATATTAAAATATAAAAAAAAAAAAAACTATATAAAGCCTTTGCCTTGCAGCATTGCCCACCGAAACCTATATTGTGTTCCTGCAATATTTCCGGGTAAATGTTTATTATATTTGGGTAGGCATATATAAATGTATTTGTGTAGTCTATTGGTATGTATGTATGTATATATGTATTAATTAAGTATGTTAAATTCTAGTACACGTTCTTGTCATCCCACTTTAATTAAGTGTCTCACACAACACATTGGTTGGCTGGAAGAGATCTCTCTTTAGAGATAAGCTCGCCTTTGCTATTAATAATATCATTTCTGTATAGTGTACTATTGCAATAAAGAATATATATATATATATATATAAAATATCCTATGGCCTAGGCCTCTACCTGGGCTTTGCAAATTACAAAAAAATCTGTTTGAAATTCGATAAAAAATTCAACAGTATCCGGACCCACCTTAAAATTACTTGCCGACCCCTGAATTAGTGTATAATTTTGATAATGTATTACCTAGTGAATCACTCTGAATTATAAACATTAATAAGGGATATTATTAATTGCACATCAAATAAATAATCACCTATCAATTTAGTTTCATCGTTTGGATACAAAAAGTTATTTTTTTATTTGCGTTTAAGATAATAAGACAAATGGGAAAGATCTAATCTAAACGATAAAACAGAATAACAGCGCAGTGGCACTGTGCTAACCGTGTCACTGCAACATGCTGAGTTTGTGGATGTGGTACACTCGCTTAAGTCTTATGTTATATTTAATGTTTTTAGCATGCTGCAAAAACTGTGTATTGTATTTACAAATGAACGATTTATCTATCTATCTATCTATCTATCTATGAAAACCGTCAAATTAGTTTCTTAAAATTGTCTAAGAAATTATGATTTTAAAATATGAAAAAATACGGATTTTTTCTCATTCCCAATTCAAACGGTTGCATTTTACTGATATTTATTGATGGCGTCAGGCGGCTCCTCGTGGCTTAAGTATTTTTTTTGTAGTTACTAGAGCCCTTCACCGAACACTGCTCCCTAGTCTTAGGATTAGGGCTGTCTGTGTTTTTTTAAGCTACTTAGCTAAACCACTTGATAAAAATAAGATAAGATAATCCCCGTGATTTCAGAAGGTTTCTCACCTTTGGCATTTAAGGTGAAATTCAGATGATTCCTCTTATTAAACATGATGTACACTGTATAGTCGACATCTGGCCTCAACCCTGGTGTCAGTGTTGACTTGGCTCAGGTAACGACTGCTTCCGTAGATACCATCAAGGATTGCCTTGATTTACTCCGAATCATCATCAACAGCTGCTCATATACGTCCCCACCGAGGGGTTCGAGCCTACCCTGAATTAGGGTGATTAGGCCTTAATCGACCACGCTGGCCCAGTGCGGGATGAAGACTTCACACACACCCTTTAAATTTCTTCGCAGGAGTGTGCAGTTTTCATCATGATGTTTTCCTTCACCGTAAGAGTGTCGAATAAACGTACATATGAATTCAAAATTCGAAAATACATTGGTACGTGGTGGGGATCGAACCCGCGTCTCCCGGACGGGAGGCAGTAGCCCTAGCCACTAGACCACCGTCGCTCTCTTACTCCGAATTGAAATACCGTATCCATATACATATTTTTGAATAACATAAAATGTAAGTAAGTAAATAAACCTAATATATGTAATATACTTGTTATGTTACATTATTCCCATTTTTATCGCAAGTAGGCGATAAGGGCTGCAATAAATACAAAATAATCCGGGCATTAACCTTCCAGCAGGTACGAACCTGCTCCGGACAGACAGTGCCCAAGGGTGGTGGTGATGGACATACCGAAGCTACATCATGCGGCAGACTTGTTATGTAATCTTAAATAGATAGAATGAATAGATGGCTAGAGGATGTCATATTACTTGTGTGATTACACTCTTATGTGTTGAAAATCATAAAAATAATGTTTTACTTTGAAATTTTCACCAAATAATGTCACTGGAAAAGCAAAATTACTGATCCGCCAAATAGGCAGTGACGATATCCTACCTCCGCACGAATCGATGGATATTCCATGCGAAACTACTAACTACTATTAACTAATTATTTAAATATTATTTTTGAAGCAGTATTTTTTTTGTACCTACATCTATTATACCTAGCAAATTTTGTCGTTATCAGATTTTTTACGAAATTTTGCCTCTACGCAAAAAATATGAAAATTATTACTCAAACGACACCTACATACATCAACAGCTATGATCAATGTAGGTGATTGGAAAGCACTATAAAGGGCAGTAAGTATCCTATGAATGTTTCATGCAGTGGGACTATCAACGAGAAAAACAGCTTCCAGCTCTTAAGACATTCAGATTGGATTGGATTGGTGATATTGCGTCACTTCGTTCAAAGATATGTGCGGGTCACATAGACTCTTTATTTGAACTACTTGAATCAGTATTTGCGTAAGTATGTGACGGAGCTTTGAATCAGCCGACTTCTTTTTTTTATTTTTATGGCACTGGGTTAACTAGCCGACTTCTTTTTCTATGACAATTTTGTTGTAAACTCAAATAAAATGTATTATCATTTTCATCTGAACATGAATTATTATATTATTTTATAATATGTAGATTATAAAGCTATTAAATCTGAACTGGCTCGATTATTGGCTTGGATTTTTATTCTTTTTCTATCTTCTAGCTTATGTCGTGAAATGCTCTGCAGTGTAGTAAGCAATATTTTATATAATATTTTTATAAAACGGGTACAAGGTATCTCCATTCAAAATTTCATCCAAATCAGTTCAAAAGTTTAGGCGTGAAAGCAGAACAAACATCCAAACATACTTTCACATTTATAATATTATTGTGATTTGTGAAGTGACGTGATGATGTAATTAAAAAAGTGAGACCAGTACATCTTCTTCTTCTTATCCGGTACGCTCTTGACAGAGCGGTCGTGATCGTTAAGTACTCGTAGCAGTATTGGATGGAGGGGCAGATGTGATGCACTTAACGACATTTCGCCACCGCTGCCTGCTAGAGGTCATCCTGCTGCATTCGTTCACAGAACCCCCAATGGCAGACTTGATCTGGTCAGTCCAACGCGTGGGTGACCTTCCACGCGGTCTAGTGCCTTCCACTTTCCCTTGGATGACAAGGCGTTCTATGGACTGATTGTCACGCCGGGAAACATGTCCGAAGAATGTCAGGATGCGAGATTGTACTATCGAAAATAGACGCTGCCTGATACCGAGTTCTTGAAGTATCGAGACGTTTGTGCGAAACTCGGTCCACGACCAGTACATACCCCTCTGTAAAACTTTCCATCAAATTAACATTTTAGTGATTTAAATTTGGTTTTATTTGATTCGTTTCTCCAATCGAGTCCGGTAACATTCAAAGCTATAGTTAAAACTGAGTCACAAAGTTATTTTATGTAGGGTAGGTGTAGGGTAGGGTAGAGAGGGAAAATGACAAGACAACGACAAATGGCTAGTTTTAACCTTCGTTTTAACATTAAAATATGACACGAGAGTACAAAGACTTTGTTGATTTTTCATAGTTCAGAAGTACAACTTTATTTTTTAATCTTTAATTTTTTTATCTTAGCGCATAAGATGTCTAGTTTTTTTACTTCTGAAGAGCAGATTTATGATATTTTGAGTTTTATCAATTACATACATTATAATACAATTATTAATGTCACTTAAACATCCTTGTCTTTTATTTTTACTATATAATCGAATCAATCGGGGAACGCAAGATAAGAACCTCAAAACAAAAGCAAAATGCTTCAATCAATCAGCCTATTGCAGTCCACTGCTGGACGTAGGCCTCCCCAAGGGCACGCCAAAGCGATGAACTGAAAACCTAGTTCTAGCCCACCTGTGTGCGGCTGCACCTAGTTCAAGCCGCTATGATGAAGGCTAAACCTAGTTCTAACCGAAAATAAGTAAGGATACATCTAAGTTTAACCGCATGTGGCCGGCTGCACCTAGTTGTAGCCGGCTAAAACTAGATGTAGCCGCACTTCGGCTATTAGCCGTAACTAATACATCTAAATACAACGCCAGCAGCAGCATCCCGCCACAAAGTAGATAAAGCGGCGGGGGGCCCCAGAGTCCCTCGCTCTGTTTGTCATAGCGATTCCCTACCCTTCCCGCACCCTGCATCACGCCTGTCGATGTTGTTTTATTTCAATACCAAAAAAATAACGAATGAATATCTGTGATAGCAAAAAGTTTATTTCTGTATAATATTGGCAGAGACTGAGTATCTGCAGAAATTAACTGAATTAGAGTAATGATACTAAATTGCTACTGGTATATTGATACTGGTATATTGTTACTGGTATAAAGTCTAAAACACTAAATGCTCTTTCATCACAGCCACTACCCAATTATCCTTTCTTTTCTTTTAGTCAATTTTCCGATTGTGATGTCAAGAAGAGCATACTGGCCATCTCCTCGAATGCCGTCGGAAGTGATTGCGTCAGTCGTAATATGATCATTCCTATCCTAGACACTGTCACTCCTGTCATTACCAGTATTCTTAATCATTCAATTTCCTCTGGCGTCTTTCCTTCATCTTGGAAAGAAGCACAGATTATTCCTCTTCCAAAGAAGGCAAAGCCTTCCTCTTTCTCTGATTATCGGCCTATATCCATTCTCCCTTTCCTTTCTAAGGTCCTGGAACGTCTGGTTCATCGTCAGTTGAATCAGTATCTTGTTTCACGTGACCTTCTCAACCCATTTCAATCTGGCTTCCGCTCCGGTCATAGTACGACTACTGCTCTAATCAAGATCTCTGATGACATTCGATGGGGTATGGACAGTCAGCGGCTTACAGTGCTAGCTTTGCTAGATTTTAGTAATGCTTTTAACACTGTAGACTTTGACATCTTACTGGGGCTGCTGCGCTCACTTAACATATCTCCAACGGCTATTGACTGGTTTCACAGTTATCTGTATGGTCGCAGGCAGCGCATCAAGGTTGAAGACTGCTTCTCCTCTTGGTGTGATACCACTGCAGGCGTGCCGCAGGGTGGCGTTCTGTCCCCTTTGCTTTTTACTATCTTTATTAACCGTATCACTCATTCTCTATCCTCTTCTTACCACCTGTATGCTGACGACCTCCAAATTTACTCTCAAGCATCGCTAAGTGAGCTTCACGAAGCGGTGCGCACAGTTAACGCCGACCTTTCTCGCATTTCTGACTGGAGTCACTCTTATGGTCTTATGGTCAATCCTAAGAAAACTCAGGTTATTATTGTGGGTAGTCCAGAATTGATTTCGATCAGTTGCCTCCTGTTATATTTGATGGAGTCCATATACCCTATAGTGAAAAGGTCAAAAACCTTGGTATTATATTTGATAAGACTTTCACTTGGAAGCCGCAAGTTGCTGAGGTAAGTAGGAAGATGTTTGGTGCGTATTACTCTCTGAACCAGCTGCGAAATCTCTTACCGACCAGTACGAAAATTTCCCTTGCACAATCACTCCTTCTACCTATTCTTGATTATGCTGATTCGTCCTATCCCGACCTTACAGAAGAGATGCTCAACAAACTCGAGCGCCTTCAAAATCTATGTATTAGATTCATTTTCGGTCTACGTAAGTACGACCATGTCTCTTCATTCCGAATTCGGTTGAAATGGCTCCCGATCCAACACCGAAGGAATTATCATATTCTCTCTTTGCTTTATTCTATTCTTTTTAATCCTTCTACTCCGTCATATCTTAAAGAACGTTTTGAATTTCAATCCACTACTCTTAATCGCACACTCCGTCCCTCTCGTCATCTTTCACTTACTTTGCCCTCTCATACTTCTAAGTTCTATGCTTTCTCTTATACTGTACAAGCTATAAAGCTCTGGAACTCTCTTCCTGCACCTTTAAGACAAGCACCGTCACTTGACTCTTTTAAGGTGCGCCTGAAAGCCCATCTCCTTTCCCTCCCTGTTTAACAATTCCTCTAAGCTTTGATTGTCTGTCAGCATGTTCCTCTTTTCTTACTTAAGTAGTTATTTATCTTTGTATATAAGTATATATCATTGTATACATATTTATATAGTATATTATGTAGTTGTATTATTTATTTATGTAGCTATATTGACATATTATGTATGTAGGTATATATGTATGCCCTAAGTATAAGTAGTTTGTTTATGTAACTTTGATTATTAGTATTAAATAGCTTATCCTATTCTGTTTTTCTTGTGTGCACCGTCCCACAGTTCCAATTAAGTTTTCTTGTACCCTAAGGTTGCCTGGAAGAAATTGCTACCTTAGCAATAAGGCCGCCTATCTGTACACCCTTTTATCAATCTTCTGTACTTTCAAGCTATATCCTTGTGTGCAATAAAGTATATTCTATTCTATTCTATTCTATTAATACTGGTATAAGTCCCTGCTGGACACTCTGATGCAGAGTAGTTTAGCAGTAGAGTCGATATTCGCAAGCATATCGCATAAATCAAAAAATCAAATCAATGAGCCTCCTCCACTTAATTGGAGGGTTTTTCCATAATCTCCAGTATCAGAGAGCGCTGCTGCCCGTTCCCTGTTCAATGTGTAGTCCCTAAGTCGCCTCTTACGACACCCACGGGAAGAGTAGGGGTTGGTGACAAATGTATTCTACTCTGCCGTCACCACACGGCATATCGCATAATATATTCATGCATTTATTTTCTTGTGTGTGCAATAAAGTGTTGCTTACTTACCCCCAACCTGCCTGGGTTATAAATGGCGATGCAGGTTGGTGTAGTTTTGGTGGCCACCCAATAGTAGGATCTATAATTTTTTATGTATTGGAATAATGATTGGAATACGGTCACAGCTCCAGTGCACTTTTGTTTTAGTTTTTTTATGAATTATGGATAGGTTCGTGTCTGACTACAGTCTCACTGATGGAAAGCGACGAATAGAATAGAATAGAAAAACAACGTAGTACACTTAGACAAATGAGAGGCCGCGCGAGCCTTTCATTTATATAAGGTAGTACACAACAATAAAACTATTCGAATATTGATCCCGAAGCGTACTGTCGTCGTAGGGCTAACTACTCAGCAGTTCCTCACCCTTGATCATACATACAAACACATATATACACACTCTTCTACGCTCACGTCATACATTCACATACATATACCGAGGCACATGACAACTAATGACAAGCATGGTCAGGCACACACTATTGCACAGGCTTAAACATGTTTAGTTTAGTTAATATCCTAATTTCTTAATACTAACTTACCAATATCTTATTCTTAGCAAAGGAAGAGCGGTACCGCTTATTACTGGCTACATTGGCTTAAAAAGATATATCAATCACAGTTAATGTAAGCCTAGTCTAAGTTAAAGAAAATAAATAATTTGAATTTCAACAAACAGATACACCAATAATATTTCCAACTACGTTAAAAAGGTCCCGACTCAGCGTAACGACGCTGGCTAGGCCAGTAATAACAACGTCGAAGATGAAACACGCTTACCTGGAAGATGCCTGTACTCTCTTGCCTTGAACATACCAAGGTTATACGATTCCGGAAACACCCACGCAGGGAGAGTATTCTAGGTACTCTTAGCTGTACCAAACATCTGCAGTGTTTCCGAAATCTTAGTAGGTATTTTTTTTTCATTCCTGCATCTCTTTTTGCTGCCTGTAATGTTACAAACAAATCAGCTTCAACAAACCCCAATGAAGCGGATACAATTACGTGTGGCTTTGTAAAATGAGCCCCTTTCAGTTTCAAATTAATTGTAAATGCCAATCTCCGCTTACTTCTCATTAAGAGTGTTTCCGAACGAGATTATTGCAGCACTTCGTGGTAAAATAATTAATGAGATCCGTACCTGTGCGAATAGGAGAATTCTCCTTTTTAAATTTTATTTGTAACATGTATAAATCAGGGACGTCTGATTTAAATAAAATAATTAAAGTTTTTTCGGGTTCCGTACCAAAATAGTACCAACGGGACCCCATTACTAAGCCTCCGCTGTCCGTACAGCAATAGGTAGACAGTTGAATGTTTTCACGTGGTTTTCACACAATGTTTATTTCTATTACCGCAATAACAACAAATAATAAAAATAAAAGGTTATACAACAAACTTGTCTTTTTCGGCGTTTTTAGCTCGACCTGTACGATTGTATGGAACCCTTCTCTGGCATGAATCGCACTTGGCTTTCCATAGAAATAAATAAGCTCTGCTCTCTTCTATCATCCAAAATTAATTTTCCACTTTTATGCCCAAACCAAACCAGATAAGGTAAACAAAAAGTGTAAACCTTTGTAAACACAAATAGGTACAAGCACCTGTTTAAAATTATGTTTGTCTGCTGTATTTATAATCATGCCTCAATGTTGTTCTCATGTTTGGAATACATAAACTAATTGGGAGTGGAAATTGAAATGAATACTGATGCCATTGTCGGCTACTTAGCTACTCTAGTACGTCTGCCTGCGAAGCACAGGGTCGCGGGTTCGAATCCCGCCCAGGGCGAATATTCGTTAGATGAGCACGTTTGACTTGTGTCTGTCTGGCTGCATGCAGTACAATACAATACAAATAGTAATATATGTACTTATATGTTTTAAGATTTTCGTGGTTGTTCACTTCACTAACATTATCACAATTCGCGGGTTTGTTACCACGGTTATATTTAATATTGTTACCTCGATATTTCGGAACGGTTACACGCTCCATGGTCACGAGTAGACTGTCCGTTCCGAAATATCGAGGTAACAATATTAAATATAACCGTGGTAACAAACCCGCGAATTGTGATAATGTTAGTGTAGTAATATACTTTACTGACACCAAACGGAAACAAAACAGGAAAACATAACAGAAAAATAAAAACATAAGAGTCAACAGGTGGCCTTATTGCTAAGGTAGCAATCTCTTCCAGGCAATCTTGGGTGTAGGAATAACACACAGAAAATGTGAAGTGGGTTGGCGGTAGTAAAAAAAAAATTAATAAAATAAATAACGTTTAAATAACATAAACTAACATACCCAGAGGTACTTAAAATACTTACACTCATACATATTTAAAATACTTAGAATATACATACACTACGCAATGGCTATTAATATATAATCATAAATAAACTAACACATAATTCTCTATAATAATATGAGAGGAAAAAGAAATCAACTATCCAGAGCAGGATACAGCATCCAGGAAATGCGCCTTGACGCGCACTTTGAATGACTCGGGTGATGGAGTACGTCTGGAAGCTCGTTCCACAAACGGATGGCTTGTACAGAAAAGGACTTGGAGTAAAATTTTGTAGAATGAGAAGGCATAGTGAGAAAAAGGTCGAAGATTACAGTTGAGTGTAACGGAACGAAAGACGAAAATATCCTTAAGATAAGGAGGAGAGTTGGGATTGAAGAGAACAGAGTATAGAAGTGAGAGTATGTGGCAAATCCTCCAGTGGCAAATTGGTAGTCGAATTTCCGCAGACCATAGATAAAGCGTATACAGAGGTTCTGTAGGCGCTCCAGCTTGTTTAGGAGTTCCGCAGACAGGTCAGGGTAAAAAGTTTCAGCATATAGGCAACAGGTTTCTCAACCGTTTAAGCATGTTGTTTATTTATCTATTTAAGTAATGTGTATCGGCTGTCTGATACCCATAGTAAAGCTCTTTTTAATGTGGGATCAGATGGCCGTGTGTGAGATTGCCCCACATATATCAAACCACACACAAAGAAGATCAATACGTCACATTCTAATTAAATTAGACTTAAGTAGTATTGTCCCTAAAATCGTATTCATCATCATCATACTATTGTTTACTTTCTCAAATAAATAAAATCATCATCGTGTGGGTTGTGAGGTCGACATATCGATTATGTGTGCGCGCGCGTCTAGAAATCCATCTTATGCCAAAATTCAAACTATAGGTACATTACTCAGCCAGTTTTTCAAAGAGTGGGCAGAAATCCAAGGCCCTAATCTGTTGTTAGACACAAATAAAAAATAAATCGTAATTTTGGCGAAGTTATATATTTTTTTTCATTTTAATTTAATTTACATAGATATTTTACACAATATGCGGTGATAAAGCCTGCCCACACGATAGCTACATAGTACATTTGGAAGAGTATGGAAAAGCATCATGAAAATTTTCAAGCAGGTTCTTACTACGATAGATGGTATCTATCTGCACATTGCTTCAGCAGCTGGTAAATGCCGGAATTTCGCTGGCTTAAAGCCAATCCCCGACGAAAATTCGTTCGTTTAAAAATAAGTTTTTTCCCATGTGGGATAATATTTTCCTACTTATTATAAAAATTGGATTTACACGTAAAACTATGAAAACAGAAAACCCACTTTTATCCACTCAATTATGTTATTTTAAGTTTAGACAGAGGAAAAGAATCAGTATTACCACCATGATGTTACATCATTAGATAGGTAACATTTAGATATTTATGCTTCTTTTTATTTCAGGTTGGTATTAGTATCCTGGTAATCACGTTTAACAATATCTAATCAATTTTGTACGAGTGTGGGCGAATCATCTCCTTGGATCTACCCCCACTTTTTTCCAATTTATTCGTGATTGTAATTTTTGCAACAGCCACAGAATAGGGGATCGGACTGTTCCGATTTAAAATTTTGCATATTTTACCATACTTTATGTTTTATTTTAAAATTTTGATTAGTAGCAGACGATTCGCGAAGAAAAAAACAGAATCGGTTGAAAAACGAATTTACAGTGATTTTTTTAAGTTTCAAAATGTCTGTCTCTTTCAAAAACGTCTTTTTGTATGGAGATTATATGGCGTTACTAACAAATAACGTCACAAGTTGGTATGTCAAACCTTTATAACTCGGTCAATTTTAAAGATAGAGCAAAAATTATTTTAGTGTTCGATAGCAGAAACTAAGAAGTTTAGATTTATAAAATAAAAAAAATGTAGTCCGATCCCCTTTTGTTAAAGGTTCGTTAAAAACAAAAACCTCCCTAAGAATCCACAAAATATGCTTCGACCTTTATAAAAGTTTTCAATCCGTATTGCCCCTGGCCGAAATCCTGTAAACTGTTGCGTTTTATGTCAAATTGCAACTGTTATAACGTCGACAACCGCTACAAATGCACATACAAACAACGCAATAAGGTCAGGTCTGGAATATGCTCGCGACGCAGCTGCACAGTGCAGTTATGTCCGATGCGGGTGGAAATGTACTGTTGTTGTACAAGCACCATTTATTTTTCTACTTTACTTAAGAAGAAAGCAAAAATAAAATCTACCGTCAAATCACTAAAAGACGATTAAATTAAATTGGCCACCTTTAAGGTTCTTCTAATATTTTTCTGGCACTTGACTGAATCTAAAAATGCAAGGGCGACTTTGACTTCTATTTATTTCTTTCCCGTATCCCCCGGCATCACCAACGTAACGAGCGTTTAAGTCTTTTGATTGATGGTGACCACTCGCGATTCAATCTCGAATTCACGAAAATGCGCAATACATCTGGGGGCCGTTTCACGAAGCTACAAGTTACGTAAAATTTGAAGTACATTGCGTAGACAAAAAGATAAAACGATAAGGGTATATGGTTTAGGCGAATTGGCTACGCAATGAATATCAAATTGTAACTTGTTGCTTCGTGAAACGGGGCCCTGATAGCGGACTGAGAACGACTTATTGAATCAAATGATTGGTTTGATCACCATCGCCATCACGAAAGGGCGAATATTCGCTAGATGAGCACGTTTGCCTTGAGTCTGGCTGCATGCAGGCAGTACAATACAATACAAATAGTAATATACTCTATTGACACCAAGCGGAAACAAAACAGGAAAACATAACAGAAAAATAAAAACATAAGAGTCAACAGGTGGCCTTATTGCTAAGGTAGCAATCTCTTCCAGGCAACCTTGGGTGTAGGAATAACACACAGTAAATGTGAAGTGAGTTGGCGGTAGTAAAAAAATAAATTTAATAAATAACGTTTAAATAACATAAACTACATACCCAGAGGTACTTAAAATTATATTTAAAATACTTAGAAAATACATACACTACGCAATATTATTGATCCATAACTTTACACTTAAACTAAGCATATAAATAATCACAATTTCTCAAAAAGAAATATATAGTAGAACTAATAGAACATGATTCATGATTCACAGAAGATTCACCGTCACTTTTACAAGACATTTGAAAATTGAAAAAAAGGAAATTTTGAACGTTGAAGGTTGTAAGGTCAACGATTAAATTAAATAAGGGTTTAATTTTTCCTTATAGGACGTACGAAACCCTTAAATAAAATATGAAGGTACAACTCTCACACACAGCATTTTAATCGCAAACATGGCAGTGGATATCAGACAGCTGACATAGCATCAGGCAGCTGATATTTAATTTAGATGTTTTCTTATGATTCATATCCTAGACAATATTACTTGTCCATGTGTGTGTGTGTGTGTGCGTGTGTGTGTGTGTGTGTAGTGTAACTTTGCGTAAGATAAGACAGACAGATTGTTAATTGATTCCAAGCCACGGCCCAGCTCAGTGGTCGTGACCGCACATTCAACTCATGAATTACTGCATGACACCATCCAATGCCTAAAGTTGATAAGAACTCCGTGAGATCTTACAGATTAGAGTTTACTTATTAAAATCTAAACGAGGGCTATTTTTTAAACCCCAATCACACTTAAAGGATTGCGACAAGTCATGGAAAATTACACAAATCCCTACTATCCCTTCTTCCCTACTAATATTATAAATTAAAAGTAACTCTGTATGTCTGTCTGTTACGCTTTCACGCCTAAACCACTGAACCGATTTTGATTAACGTTAAAAGTTTCTTAAATTTGCATTGAGTTTGCATACCTATATACTAAATCTATGTACATCAAACAGTAACCTGTCCTGACCCGTCGAGTGTCAAATTGAATCTGTTTGCCAGGTCACCTCGCTGAAAGAGCTATTATTCGTAATTACTCTCGCAGGAAATTAAAAGCTATTAGGAAAACAATCCAAAAAATCCGTTTCAATTTATTCCAAAAAAGCAATTAAAGCCTCTAATTCGTTAGAAACAAACCACCACCAAAAACCTTGATGGTGAACAGTAGGGTGGGATGAAGCTTTTTTTTCATCTAATATACTATTATGATACCAAATGCAAGAATAACCCCGGAACGATAGGAGATCCAAGCAAATATTGATATGTGTTGATGAATAAAAACCAACGCGTCACGCTACCTATACCTATACAGGGTGTAATAAAACAGGGGTAGTAACCTGAAATTTAGCTAAAGTTCTCATGAAACTGAACAGCTTTTCCCGGGAACATGGCTTAAAATATGAGAAAAAGAAATAAGTCCCATACTAAGAGTGTCAGCTGATTGACCAATTTGTATGGGAAGTCAAAAACTTTTTTCATATTTCGACCCATGTTCCTTAGGAAAACTTGTTCATCAGTTTCGTGAGTACCGTCGCTGTGTTTCGGGTTGCTACCCCTGTTTAAATTGCAACTCTTCATGTTACCGCAGTATTCAAAACATGGCCAACCGAAAAGTCTTTTAGCTGAAAGAGCTATAAGTATCAAGTATCGCGATCCGTATCGTCTCCAAAACTCATTGCCGGAAAGGATAAGTTTCTCACGACCTAGTCTGCGGCAATAGCTGGAAGGAAATTGCGTACATCAGTTCGTGAAATTGCAAAATTAGGGAAAAGCAGGCTTGAGAGCGATTTACATCCGATATTCCGTTCCAATTTTACTTGTGGTTGAGAGGAGTAAGGGTCTGTTCTCGGTTGCGTAGCGGTGGAGCTACGCGCTACGACTCGTAGCTCGTAGCATTATGTAACGTAGCAGTACTGCTGTAGCACAACAAATTAACGTTAGGATTGATTTTCGTTGTACCAATGAACAGTTTGACTGGAATGTGGTGCTTCCTAAAATTCACGGTTATCTACTTAACAACTTCACTGGTTGTGTTTGTGCTGCTGTGTAAAAAGATTAAGTTTATTTTTTAAGTATTGCGTTTACTGTTATTGGCAGTCTTTTTAGGGTTCCGTAGTCAACAAGGAGCTTAAAGTTTCACCATGTCCATCTGTCTGTCTGTCTGTCCGCGGCCTAGCTTTGAGGCACTTAGTACTCTAGTACTGCTAGTGCTGTCATTTGGCATGGATGCCGACAAAACCGTAGAATAAAATTTAAAAAATATATACTTTTTAGAGTTTCTCTGTTACACGTGAAGTGAGGGTTATTTTTTTTCATGACTACCTTATAGTGTGACTACACGGCTCTAAAAATTCAACAACAGTTTTAACAAAAAACGTTTGTGAGCGTATTCCACAAAATACTTCCGGGGCAAGAAAAACAATGGTCATTCGCCTCTGGAAATTAATTTATGAACAACGACTCTTGAACTTACGCGTTTAAGTCAAAGGGCGGCGCGTGAGATGATTGCTAATAGACCCTCGACTGGGTATAATCGCGATTACAAATTATGAACGAGTATTATTTCACTCATTTATCATAATAAAGAAATGAGGCACGTTCGTCATGCCAGTGATAAATGGTGCCAAATTAGTCCGCGAGAGGACTATAATGCCGAGGCTGCTTGCAATTATTTCTTCTTAGAGGTTTTTCCATTAATTCAAATTATTATACCGCAAATAGAGCTAAAAGTTGAAAAGTTGACAGAGAAAAATCATTACGTAATACATGAAACCTCTCATAGATAATGGGAGTTAAATAACGTCGGTGAAGGTCGAATGTCGTCTTCCGATCCATATTCTTCGGAATAAGTTGTTGTATGTGACGATCTAAGCACCTTATATTCAAGTATTTGCACTATGAAAAAATTTACAAAATGTATAAAAAAGAAAATGGAAAAAAAAACATACTTTGATAAATCTCACTTCGAATAAAGATTTTTTTATTCTTATCTTTCTATCTTATCTTATTTTAACCCTGTATATTGCGTAACTTGTCCAAATGATAAAATAAAGAGTGTTATTTTCCCTTCGGCTGTCAAGGGAAGCGGGGTTTCGTAACTAGTTTCCTTTTCACAAGGCTTTTTTTATACTTCTGCGTAATGATATCCTGCACGTATATCATCTCACGCTCTGTATATAAATCGAAAACTGTCAGTCGAGCTCCAAAGAACCTCCAATTTAATGGCCTTGAACTCCATTTCAATATCCTTTTCGATATTATACCTATATAAAACTTATTTTTCTAGGAGGCGCCGCCGCCGTGTTTTTGCCTGCATTAGAATAGGGAACATGCACATTTTTTTTTAATTCATTAATCGAAATATTTCAAGTTTCAGATAAACACACAAAAAATAATTTTCCAAATATCTTGCTCAGAAACAAAGTTATAAGGCTTCGAGAGGAAGAGAGGTACGACGACACATGTGACGCCATAATATGTGTCACGGGCCATACATCCGCCATAGAAAATTTTATTTTCGTAGAGAGGGACAGATGTATTTGTTTAATAATGTTGTAACTAGTTTGTTTTATGATAAATTTCGATTTTGTTTTGACTGTCAGTATTCTATTTTTGTATACTTTCAAATGAACTATGAAAAAATCTAATATTTTTTCAACCCATGTCTTCCTGTTAATGTCGTAAAAGGCGACTAAGATTTGGGTGGAGCGCCAGATAGGCGACAGGCTAGCAACCTGTCACTAGGTGCACTAAGAAACATAAAGATCGGTTATGTCGAATCCTAACTAAAAAATATTGCCAAATGTGGTTTTAGTGCCTGCTCCTTGGGAGCCCACTAAAGCTCTGCTTACCCTTTCGAGGATATGAGCGTGATTTTGTGTGTGTGTGTCCGAAATATGCGGCACTACCAGTACTATCATGAGAGATTTTCCTTTCCAAAGACACAAAATACCTACCTCCAAAAATTTGGGAGTTATCGGTATATACCTAAGGGCGTGCTGAACGAGCCACCCTCGCCCTATTTATCCATTTTCATCGCATAATCGTCGTACATCGTTTATTTTACTAACAAACTTATTTACGTAATATAAAATAAATAAAAAATGCATCGTTCGATTCATTTCATTTAACGACAACTTTACTCGTCTACATCTTTTCGTCCCTCAAATCCTTTTTCCTTAAACTGATATAAAAAACATCTTTCCTTTCACAATTTGTTAAACATACGGATAGGCTATTTTCAAAGTGGATGTGCAAGTCACTTGATATTGGATCCTAAGCAGTGAGATATAAAGCTTATTTTATCTAACGGTGCTGCTAAGGGTAGTAAGAGTTTGATTTTATTTGAGTTACTGGACAAATTCGATTCTGTAATATTTATTTAGCGACACTTGAAATGATGAAGATTTGATTAGAAAATCTAACATGAACAACCAGCTTTCCGCCCGTGGCTTCGTCCGAATAAGACTGTTTTCCGCGGTAAAATGTAACTTGTCTATCCTTGGATGTCCGTCTAGTTATCTTTGTCAGTAACGTAATAGTCAGAGTTACTTCGCTGTCATTAATGTAATATGGAATATAAGTATTAAGTATACATGTTATATGTTATACTTATATCATCCTAAACACTCACTACACAATCACCCTCCACATACACAGCACATACACCTTTATACTTACCCCCGACACCCCAAAACATACAAGTATTACTATGTTTTACTATGTATATATTACTATTAATTTTATATAGAATCACTTTTATAAAGGTCCCTCTTTTTTTTTTCTTTGTATCGATTAAAAAAAAACTTTCTCCCTACCCTTGATAAAATGTGAGATGTGATCTTCGTTATTGGCTATGTATAATTTTAATGTCACTTATTTAAGATATGTTTATGTGCTGTGAAGTGTCACTAATAATAAATAAATATATAAAATAAGGTTTTTTACTTTTTATTTTTTTCAAATAAAAATAACCTTGCTGCGGTTTTCATCCAAGCACAGGACTTGGGCATAGGATGAGATGATGTCTGATCATTAGGCATATCAGCTTCTTACTGTTACGCGTCAAATCAAAACGGTTAACTTATGTGAAAAAAATGTACGGAGTTCCAAGATTTCTGAAGCGCGTCGCGTTGCGTCGTCGTCTTTTATTACTCTGAGATGGGGCTACACAAATATGACGTCACGTTTATGTAAATACTAGCTGTCCGCCCGCGGCTACGCTCACGTTATGTAATATTTTACCGAGGAAATAAGACTTTATCCCATAAAAAGTATTCTTTGTGTTAATCCAGATTACAAACTATCTCCATTCCAACATACCAAGCGTGAAGGCAAAACAAACATCCAAATATATTTTCACATTTATAATATTAGTGTAATTTTAAACTTGTTACAATAAATCAAATAATGCGTAAAGGTAGGCACAAAATCGAATTTTCGAAACATATTTGGATGGTGTATATCCTCGATAGTGTAAAATAATTTCCCTCGAGGTGAACACTCTGCTTTTCATCTTGATTTGCGAGGAAAGTAAACAAAACAGTTTGTAAAAAATAACATAATATGGGCTTCATACCACACGTGCCATAATACTAGTGCACTCACACGTATTTGACACCCAAACTTTGAAATTTTCAGTTGGTTATCAACTTGGTTTTAACTATTTCATGGTTAAAATAAACAAATAACAATAGTAGTATTATGGCGCTTTTTTTTAATTGACCTAGAGCTTGTGTCGCAAAATCGACGTATCAAGCGTAACCGGACTTTTGGGGGAGCAGCGCCCACTTGGGGGCACGGACCTCGGCATAGGACGTTGCCATGGCGAGAAGCGCATGGGAGACCGTCCAGGATTATGCAGAGCTTGATTGGGTCTACCGCGTCCCCGCCGGCGCGGCGGGTGCGGTTGCTACCAGAATGGTATTCTGTGGAGTGTAATCTATTGGCAATGGCTATCTCAACAGCAGACTGAATGGGATCGATAGGATCGGACAGAGCTTATTTAGAGCTTATTTAGAGAGCGTAGCGAAGGCGCTTATAGTGTGAGGGTGGAATTGATCTTTACCGCGTGGTGAACACTCTGCTTTTCATCTAGATTGCGAGGAAAATAAACAAACAGTTTGTAAAAAATATGTATGGGCTACATACCATTACGCGCCATATTAGTGCGCCGCACTCTATTTAACACACAAACTAGTAAATTTTCAATTGGTTTTCCCGCACAAGCCTAAATCAACTTATTTTTACCAATTCATGGTTAAAATAAACACAAATTTAAAAATAATTTATTAATACATTGATTACAAACCACGGATTGTTATATGTATTTTTTCACCAAACAAATTTTCTAACTTTTGAAACTCTAACTTCTAGCCTTTGCCAATGGCTGGGCGTAGCAAGTGCAATACGTTAGCTCGCTTTACATTTCTCTATCGGACGCTAACTACCTGTCATTGCTGTAGCAGTACCCAGCAATATTAATTCGAATAATGCATTAGCTAACGTAATGTAGAGGAAAGCGTGGACACGTGAGCTGGGAATTTGGGATCCATGAACACAAGCAATGTCCCATTTTCCATTGACATACAGTCCAGAGTCATATTTTAATCGGATCAGAAAAGTTCAAAACTTTTAGTGGCCAAGAGAGAGCAGTTACACAATCTCCTACATAATGAGGACCGACGACAGTCAAATCGGCTTTGCATATTTTGACCCAAACTAAAAAAGTTTTTTCACCTCTCCACCTCGAAAAGTTGACTTTTAATGCCCGAAAACAGGGCCGAAAATCGCTTATTCATTTTAGACATGCAAACCATTTTCATGTCTAGAGAGGAAAATTCGTTTGAATTTCGAACATTATCTTACAGAGGAAAAAAGTTTTCGTGTATATCCACGCGAAAAATAATTGACGTGTGCCATTTTTTTTAATAGATTAACATTTTAAATACATTTTGGAACGCACCCTAAAAAACATAACCTAAAAGTTATGTTTTGTCTTGGTTGTTTATTTTTATGTAATTAACTAAAAATTAAAGAGTATTATGATAAAGTTAAGACTTATAATGTAGAATTATATCGAAAATAAGAGAACTTTTGTACATTTTTGAGTAATAAGTATTTAGTAGTTAATGATTTCCTTGTCGGAACAGGTGAAAAATAATGTGTTGGGTTTGAGAGGAATCTTATTCTCACCTCGAACCTTAGAATCCTTCGCGAGCTTCAGGAGTCTAATTTAAGAAACACTCGCTTCTCTCGTGCTACTATTATAGACTCCTTCGCATGCTCTGGATTCAATATCAGTTCTCTGAGGAAAAATCAACATTCTTCTCTTACCCAACAAATAACTATATTACTTTTCTAATGTTTTGTATACTCGTTACGAAAAATATAAAGTTGGTTTCTAAGTACGTGTGTGTACGGATTGTTTGATCCTTATAAATCGAGTCAGCTTCTATGATCCTCTAATCTGTGTCGTATTGCTTTAAACCTGCACTACTAACTACACTAACTAAACTTTGTTAAATGAGATGATTTCTGGCGGTTAACTACCCAACTAGCAAAATACTGTCTTTAAGATATCCTGGTAAGATCATCTTTTCCTCACTTTTATATATTGGGCGCACTTTATAAGGGCATTTGATCTTATATATGTTGTAATATGGTCATATTTAAGTGCAATATGATCTTGTATTTATTTTAGTGTGGTCTCATTAAAATAAATACATAATAAATAAAAGACATTTATTTATCCACACATGCTTAAAAATAATCAAATGAAAAAAACTATTAACAGTGTTACATTTGGATAACTACTTTTCAGGCATCACCTTGTAATCTAGTTGCTAGTTGGTACTAGAAACTAAAGGACTTAAAACGAATATAAACGGAAATAACATTAGAAAATCAACAAATTAATATTCCAGAACAAAAGAATAAAAATAAAAATACTGATAAAAATTCCAGATAAAATGTATATAATGTTAGTCACAAAATCAGGTGCCTCAGACAGTATACAAAAAGGGACAACACTAGCGCCACTTGGAAGCCTATGTGAACACTAGCGCCACTTGGATAAAAAATCATAACTTAGTGAAAACACAAAATATCAAAAATATAAACGATTAAATTGTTTCATTAGTCTTGTTGTATTTTTAGAATTGATAAATTCAATTATCTATTGTTAATTGTAGTAACAGATATCGAAAGTGCTAATAACGGCTGTTTTTATCTCTTACTACACCGTATAAGCTTCTATAAAATTCGGTATTTCTAAAAATACTAAATTACCTACACTTTAAAATGATCGTCCACTTTTTTAATATATTTAGTTTTTTCGGAGTTATGATTTTTTTTTCGAAGTGGCGCTAGTGCGCAGTCAGGTAGCCCCTTAAAAATTTATAGAATGGCATCTCCAAGTAATCATTCCCATAAAGAAAACCCAAGTATAGAATAGATAAAATGTAAAAGAATTAGAGAATGCATTAAATATATTAGGATTTCAAGAAGTATGTAAATATAAATAGATTTTTTTATGTATTATCTAACTCATAATTGATCTTATCTTATCTAGTCATATTTGGATATAAGTACAATACTCTGACTAATGCTGCATCAGAACTAGTTTCTTACAGATGTCGTACTGCGGAATGCTTTGAGATCAAATCACTCTTACAGTCCAAAGAGGATATAATACTTTACAGTCATCCAATTAAAGGCCTAGGCAATTCAAGGCCTAAAATTCCAATATTCTCTTTTTAATCTCAAAGTAAGAAAAAAATCTATCCGTTTAAACCTAATTATCAGTGTGGCGAGTCAGAAAATATTTTTATTAAAAGAGTTTCTTGAATATAACTATTTGTTAAATAATTGTTGGTCATATCTTGTTAATACGTGCGTTGAACCACAACATGCGGAGTAGATTTCATCGATAGATTTGAAACATAACAATATTTTTACGGGCCTTTTCAAGAAAGCGTTTTTTACTCAAAAGGTATTTAATTATTTCTAAAACATGCCAATAATGACGCCATTATTTCTACAAATTGGACCTTATTAGGATTAACATAAGTCGTAATCTCTTATTTCATACTTCTAAAGTAAATTTTAAGCTCTTTTATCTGTTTAATCTCTTGATTAAGGCCTGTTTTGATCTTCCTTTAGCCATTTTGTAAAAAACTCTAAATGAATAATTTTAATGACACCTTACAAGATGTAAATGTTTTGGTTTTTTTTAATTATTTTACTATTTATAATGACTTAGATGAGATTAATTTAGGTTAGTTATTGATCTATAGATATTTTTTCTTTAATACAGAATGTTTATGATACTTTGATAACTGGTCTTTATGCAGTCCTGTATCATGGTTAAGGTAATGTCATATAAATAAATTTTTAAGCCACTTATAGCTTTATTAAGAGTTTGATAAGATCAAGAGCACTTTGGCCTAAGAAATTACTTTCAAGAGTTTCTTACATATAAGAATATGGCGTAAGTTTAAATGTACTTATAGTACAAACTGTCCTAGAGCATACCTTTATAAGAGGTGCTGAGTTAGTCAGAACATTTTTAAGGCTTCTATAAGATCTTTGTTTTTAAAAGCATTTTCTTATATGACAATTTTACTAGTTGGAATGTAACCGCTGTTACAAATAAAGATATTTTATTTTTATTTATTTTTTTATTTTTTTACCCAAAACATTGGATATCGTGAGTGATTCAATCGAAGTCACGTTCAAACATAGAACTTCAATGCTTCTTTTTAGTTTATTTAATTTTATTATAGAAATTACTTTTCTTTCTTTAATTGAGCGCCATCATCATTGTAGCTTTCAATATAATATTAATGTAGATAATTGCATAATAGCTTGGCAGTACTTAGGCAAGATTCACATTTTTTTTCTCGCTGGATAAATTGTAGCCAGTAAAATTTACAGACAGCCTCGTCGAGTCGAGGCGCACTAAGTTTAATTAAACGAATAGAATACTCTTTCCTTAAACGCTGTTTGTCTCTATTAGTGTAAGTCAGTAGTATTTAAATTAACACTATAAAATGAGTGCGTAAGTAGACTTTACAACGCCACCAATTTTATCGCAATTGCTATTTTTTTCTTTTGCAACAGGGTAATTTTACCCATGCATACCCATAATTAGCTTAAATAATTTCATAAATATTTATTTCGAAACCAGGAAATATTACTGTAGTATTTGTAATGAAACACGCAAGGTCCAGACAACAACTGGTTTATTCACTAGTACCCACTATAACATTTCCCCCATTAATTTTCTTATATTAGTAACTTACATAATCTTATCCTTCCCTAAGGAGAAAAATAAAATATAAAATAATATTAGGTCCTTACATATGAAATTGGCGTTTTGTATGGGAGGAACAAAAAGTCGAAAAATTTTTATATAGTATATTTATTTAATCAAAGTATGAGCCATTGTAATCTATGCACTTTTGCCATCTCATAGGTAGTTCATTGATCCCTTTACTAAAAAAACCATTCGGACGGGAATCAATAAAATCTTTGAAGGCGATTTGGACTGCCCCATCTGAGTTGAATTTTTTCCCTTGCAAGAAGTTATCCAAATTTCGAAAAAAATGGTAATCTGTTGGAGCAAGGTCCGGGGAGTACGGTGGATGCCTTAGACATTCCAATTGAAGCTCTTCTAATTTGCTAGCCGTCTGTTGTGCAGTGTGTGGTCTAGCGTTGTCGTGAAGCAGCAGTGGCGTAGAGCGATTGACCAGCCTCGGTTGTTTACCAGCTAGCTTTTCCATCATGGTTTGCAATTGCTGACAATAGTCATCTGCCGTAATCGTCTGGCCAGATTTGAGAAAACTGTAATGAACGACACCGGCGCTAGTCCACCAAACGCTTACAAGTAACTTTTTATTGGTCAATTTTCGCTTGGAGCAGGCTTTGGCTGGCTTGCCAGGGTCCAGCCATTGCGATGAGCGCTTCCGATTATCGTAGAGAATCCACTTTTCATCACAGGTAATGATTCGATTTAAAATCCCTTCGTTATTGTGCCGGTCAAGTAATGTAACGCAGCAGTTGACGCGCGTTTGCCGGTTTGCTTCACTCAATTCGTGAGGAACCCACCTTTCAAGTTTTTTAATCTTCCCAATTTGCTTCAAGTGGATTAAAACAGTTTTATCACTAACACCGAAGCCTGCAGCTAACTCGGACGTGGTTTGCGATGGATCCGCTTCCACAATAGCCTTCAATGCTTCATTATCAACTTGGGTCTCCGACCGTCCACGGGGCTTGTTTTGCAGGTCGAAATTTTCAGAACGAAAACGTTGGAACCAAAAACGCACTGTGTTTTCTTTTGCGACACAACCGCCATACACATCATTAACCCTTCGAGCCGTTTCCGCAGCACTGGTGCCACGGTGGAACTCGTACTCGTAAATAACGCGATATTTCAAATTTTCCATTTTGTAAATCGAGCGATGCAAACAGAAAAAAGATAAGTAAAAAAACAAATGAATGACGGTTTACGAAACACAACTACATGTGGAAATAGCTGTATAAATTTGAATTTCGAATTCCTAACCAAATAGGAGAAATTTGTGATCAAAGTGGCCAGTACGACAAAACGCCAATTTCATATGTAAGGACCTAATATGTACTTATATTGTGGTAAACTATCAATACAAACAAACACATCTCTTTAGAAGCTCAATGAAACACATCTGTAAGTTGTTTAAAAATGTAGCAAAACGACCATAAGAAGGAAAATAAAAATTTAGAAAGGTAGCTACCTTATATTAGGTAAGGCTACCTTATATTTACTTTTTACACTTATTTTTTACGGTACATACTTAAATATAAAATAATAATAAAAATATACAGGCAAAGGAACTTATGTTTTACTTATACTATTGTATAATTTTATATCATGTTTTTTTTTTTTTATTTTTTTTTTATTACTATTTACTTTAAACTACTTTATTCTTTACTAACCTACTTAATCTATATCTAACATTTTCTTTAAATAGCGGCGTGTCATTGGTCTCTGTGGTGGCGGCAATGAGGGTTGCACATCTTTGGTAGCACAACCAGACGTAGCATCGTCATCATCTGCTTTCAATGGTACAGTACCAGCATCAGTCGTTGCTGTGTTTACCAAAGGCTGATTTTCGCTTTTTTGACCCTCATTCTCGTCATTTTCACAGTCATCGTCATCCTCACTTTCACATTTAATCAAATGACGTCTATTGCGTCTGTACTTAGCACCAATTTTGCTTTGTACGATGTATGACCGTGGAGCATTAGCTTTCTCCAGTACATAGCCTGGCGATCTCTTTTTTCCATCTATACATATTATCTTATCACCTGGACTAAGTTCTGGCAACGATCGAGTACTTTTGTCATAATATTCTTTTGATCTTTGTTGGTTTTGTAACATTTTATAATATTCGGATTCATTTACAAGCTTAGGTTGCAAGTTCGCTGCATTTGTTGGTAATTTACAACGCAATCTACGACTCATAAGCATTTGTGCGGGAGAGCTCAAACCATCCCGAGGCGTATTTCTATAGTTCAACAATGCTATATGAAAATCACTTCCGCTTTTTACTGCTTTTGTTAACAATGATTTGACCGTTTGCACTGCTCGCTCACTTTTACCATTCGCCTGTGGATAATAAGGCGAAGACGTCACGTGGTTGAAACCCCATTCACCAGCGAATCGTTTGAACTCGCGGCTGCTGTACTGGGTGCCGTTATCACTTACCACTGTCTCCGGTATGCCAAATCGCGCGAATACGTCCTTCATACAATTAATTACTGTATTGGATGTTATATTATTTAATTCCATTACTTCTACGTAATTTGAATAATAGTCAACGAGCAGTAAAAAACATTTCCTCCTGAATTCAAACAAGTCCGTCCCGACCTTCGTCCACGGTAAAGTAGGTATTTCTATTGGCAACAAAGGTTCCTTCGCTGGCGCGTTTGAGCACTCCCTACAAACACTACAACGTTTAAAAATAAAAATAAAAAATAAAAATAAAATAAAATAATTTATTTTCTGTATACTTAAGGCTAATACAACATAGTGGCTGATCCCTCCTTGTAAGCTAGAAAGCCTGTGTTAGGAGGGACCGCTCTTCCTTATATATTATTAACTTGCTATTTTATTATTAGAGCCATTAATAACAGGTGATATGCGTATACTTATATCTAACTAAAACTACTAAATTACTAACACCTAGACATAAAATCTATTCAAATAAACGTTTATCCGCTTACTCCGCTAGTCATCCAATTAAGGTTACAATTATTTTATTGTGTTAATGCTATATTTATGTGTGTTGTGTGTTTGTTTATATGTCTGTGTATATCTTTTATATATATATATATATATATATATTATAGCTATATGTATTTTATGTAGATATATAATATATGTTTAGTAGTTATATTGTATTATGGTACTTAATAAAAATTAAATGTCAAAATATCTTATGTAATG